>CM031238.1:10299819-11010652 GCA_018340775.1 Taxus wallichiana var. yunnanensis | reverse complement strand
CATTTAATTTTTATATTTTTGGGAATTAAATTAAATAATCTTCATAATTAAATAATTATTGCTCCAGGCAATAATATTTAATTATTTAATAAAAATGTTCCCCTTGCACATCCCGAAGCCCACGGGGACGTATAGGCTAAGGGTCTTTAGAAATGGGGACATTACACTACCTTCATTTGGCCGAGCTTCTTTATCAAATGCCTTTGTATATCTCACCAAGATTGGGGCCATCAAAATCCCCATATTCAATGGTGCTAAAAGCCGAGATATAATTGATGCAATGTATTTCATATTGGCCAAAATGTGTCTCACACAACCACTTCCTTCACCTTCTTCCCTTTTTCTGTTTTGGACTCATGCCACTTAGTCCAATCTTTTGTCACGGTCATGAGTTGTAGGCCCCCTTGCAACTTAAGCATCCTATCCAACAAAATAAAGTACGATGCAAAGCGAACATCAACCGGCTTGAGGAATTCTTTCCTTGAAAAGATTCGAAAGAGTCTTGCCGACAATACGCGGTGATTTCAAATGAACTTTTGCACCTTCCTAGTCTTGACCACTATGTTTTTGACCCAAGTAATATGCTCAACATCTTTTAGTGCATTGGTCATGGCATGCAAACAAGGCATCGAATAAATATGATTGTAGGTACCCTCTACTAGATTGGTTGTTGCTTTGCACACATAAGTCGTATTTGTGATTACTTGTACATTATTTGTAGAGCCAACCTTCCTAATGGCTTCCTTCATAATCTGAAATTGAAACTTTGCATCTTCTCGCTTCCTAGAACAATCAATTTCCCTCAAGAAGTATGGTGCACATTATAGGAGACAATGCCATTGATTAGTGGCGATGTCTAATGTCCATCCACCCATCCATGACATTCTTTGCATGCATGCGGCACCTATTTGGCTTTCAATTCCTTCATTAATAAAATAACCTTGGAATATTTTCTATCCAAGATGTTTGTCTTGAGCAACATTAAATGAGATCCCAGTCACATAGAAAAATTTCTTGATGGCATAATCGGTCTCCTCCTTCACCCTTGAATCAAACATATCTAGACTTGGATTTAACCCCCACAACCTTTCTCTTCCCTCTACCTTCCACTTAGTCACCCCAAAACTAGAACCTGCTACAACATGGGTGAAAGTTCTCTTAGAAGTCCTATGAGAGTTACAAGGCGTGGCGGTGTTATTATTGCTAGTACCACAAACTTCTAGAATGTCATTTGTGGTATTTCCATTGTAAAGTCTTACCATTTATGTTCTTTGACCAAGTGAAAGAGCCTTACAAACACCAAACCCCCTTTAGGTAATGTGCAACAAGTGTGCATTGGTCCTAGTGATGTTGCCATGCCAACTATTTGAACAAATATTCCACTTCCATAGTTAACTCCCCCCTTTGGTTTTGAGGTTTGCAATTATGTGGACAAATTGTTGCAATGGCTTCCTTTTATCAAATGGTTCCCGACAAATTCTGCTAATATTTGAGAGGGGAAATTGGTTTTTGGGAGTTGCAACCGAACTACTAGTTTGCGTTGCCCTTTGCATCCCCCCTCCTTCGCATCCCCATCAAGGTCACCACTACCACCCATCTCAATCATTTCCTCCTTTGATTCATATTCAAAAGAACTCATTTTGATTGTTGGGGCTGCAATAATTCAAAAAACAGCTATAAATAAAGAAACAACCAATGGATTTTGATTAAAAATGTAAAAAGATAAAAACAACCAATGCATTTTAATAAAAACAATAGACACCATTTTTTTCTTTTAACCTTTCCACTTTGTATTTTACCAAAAACATCAAAACCCGAACCCATATAGCATTTTACTTTTGCAAAAAAACCAAAGACTATTAAATTTAAACACTAATTATTGTCATGGCCATGTTGGAATACGAAGGAAAAATGAAGAAGTGGTTTGTAGAGATTGGAGATTGCATGTTTGTCTATTTAATATGCTAAAGATATTTACAAAACGGTTGATAGTTACAACCAATTGTTTGTTAACAAGTAATGATGACTAACAAGCAACCTTATATTTTAACACCCCCTCTTAAGGCTTACCCTACAGAAAGCAAAAACAAACATATATGACATAGCTGAAAACCAATAGAACCAAATAGAAGTACACATTCTTCGAAACGTTTTTTTTGAACAACATTCTTTGAAGCTACCTCATGACCTTCGTAAAGGTGTTGTTCCCAAGCCGAATTCCCGAGTTCCCGGATTCCACCTCCCCGAACTCCCGAATCACAGATCTCCCAAATTATTGGACAACCATCCATGTTGAGCCATCCACAAGCTCCATCAAGTTGTCTCATAACCCTTGTAAGGGTATAATTCCCAAGATCCACGGACTCTCGATCAAATCGGAAACCATCCTTTTTGCCGTCAACTTTCGGGTTTTTTAGAATACATATTTTCCTTCTTGGTTTCTTTAAAGGACATATTCATCATCAGAATCTTCACCACCTTCAACATTTGGTGGGTCTTCAATAAGGGCTACATTAGCTTCATTGGATTTGAGCGTTCCCTTGAGCACGATAATCCCATGCTATTTGACCTCGTTTTTGGCTCATGGAATATAATGCACTCTCATGATAAGAACTACCCTCATCTTCAACAATTGTTCTTTCGTCCGCGAGAAGTGCTGCAATCATGTCGATCAAGAGACTGAGTAGACATTTGGCTGAGGGTAAAAATGATATTATTATACTTAGAAGACAAACTATTTAATAGGATAGCTTTTATCTAATAATGGATCTCAGTTGTTGACATGGCTGGACATAGAGATTCCTTCATCCATTTTGAATCTAAATAGTTGAAGTTTTAGCAAAAATTTCACATTGACTGCTTTTGCACCAAACAACATATTTAAAGTGTCCCATATTTCTTTAGATGATTTGTCCAAATCTACATGATGTAGCTCTAAATCAGAAAGCGCAAGACCGATAATAGCTTTCGCTTTATCATCTTTGGTTTGCCAATCTAATAATTTATTTGCATCGATGGGTGCTTTCTCTTTCCCATTTACTATGCCCCACAAATTTTTATTCATAAGTTGCATTTGTATTTTCACTTTCCATGTATGAAAATTTAGACCAAAATATTTTTCTACTGGAATTTCCATACTAAAGATAAAACAAATACGATTGTCTATTCAAAAATAGAGAGCATAATATTAGGAAGGCTTGAAAATGCAGTGAAACCCTAAAAATTTGTGATTTGCTGATTATTTGACCTTGTTTCTGGCTCCTCGACCTCTGTTTCTGGCTCTTCTAGCCTTCACAATTTCTTTTCAGGCCCTCGTGACCAAGTTCAATGCTCTTATACGACTGTATTTATTTGTCAGGCCCTCGTGACCAAGTTTAATGCTCTTATACAATTGTATTTATTTGCAAACAAGTTTATGCCCTTTTACGGATGACTTTTCATGACTATATTAAAATATTTACAGTGGTGACTGTAACTATATCTTGTGTCCTTTAAAACTCGCCTATGAAATTTGCGACCGAGGTATTAATGGCGGAAATGGAGTGTATTTGCCTTTGCGATTGGATTTGCGACCGAGTTTGTTGGCTTCTGTCAATATTCTTCACATGCCCTAATCTGTAACTTCAATGGCCTTTCAAACCTGCGAAGCTCGACTGAGCCTTCAATGGCATTTAAAACTCGTGTTTGTGCCCTTGCTCGAACTGGATATCCTTCAAACTCTTTTCCATGTTTTGCAGATCCATTTGAGCGCCAAGGGCTCGATACCAATGTTGAAATGCGAAGGAAGAATGAAGAAGCGGACTGCACACATTGGAGATTGTGTGTCCGTCTATTTATTATGCAAAAGATAGTTACAAAATGGTTGATAGTTACAACTGATCATTAGTTAACAAGTAACTAATGATGACTAACAAAAAGCCTTATATTTTAATAAGCCAAACCGTAAATCTATTTTGTATTTTTACCCTAGCCACTTTGTATTTAAAAAGAACCACGAAAACCCTAACCCTTTTAAGTTTTTACATAAAAATAAAAAGCATAGTTTTTAAAACCATAACAACCAATGTCATGGTCAAACCTAAACCCATTTTGCAAAAAACAACAATTTTGATTCTTGAATCAATGTAGAGTAGTATGTAATATGTACATATCTCTTGCACTTGTGCTTGTTAGTTGCTCTTCCTCTTGCCCTTGCTCTCCTCTTTTTCACTTTTCCTCTTCTTCTCTTTGCTGAAGTGTAAATTGTGACATAGAATGATATCATATGGTCATTTTATAAGTAAGAGTGTCACTTTTAGTGCTAGGGTTTGTTTTTGTTTTTATTTTTATTTTTATCTTTGCTTAATTTTTTATATTTTAAAGGCCTTGTTTTTAAAGAATAAACATTAAAAAACGAGTATATGGTGTTGGGGATGTTCCCAAGACTTGCAAAAACAAGGGGACATTTCTGGATATATTCCCTGATATTCAGGGGTGTTCCAAAGACCTCCACTGTGAACACTTTTGTGTTGGAAGTGTGGGGGTATGTTTGACACCAGCCCTTTGTCATCGATTCATTTCATACGTCCTGGATGGCTGATTTTTAAAGGAAGCGTCCCTGCATAACACCGCTGAAAAGAGAGCCAAGTGTTTGGTATGACATCGTATGCATCTGACAATGATTTTTATAGTTTAAAAAACTTCAAAAGAGACAGCCAAGGATATATTATGACAGTATGGACATTAAATGAAGATTCTCAACTTGTAGAAAATTTGGTAAGGGGTAACAAATCATTTACTGTGTGTGGACATTTAATGGAGATCCTCTACCTTCGGAAAGCCAAGTAGAGATTTACAAAGTTATATTTGTTAAATTAAGGTAATATATTCAAATCCTAAACTGAATAAGTTTAAAGTAAATTACTTGCAATACCGGGTCTACTATTAATAGATTGGTATAATCCTAAGGTTTTTTTGAAGTTGCCACATACCAGGGTTATCAAGTTGAATTTTGATGGGGTAGCATGTGGCAATCCCAGACAAGTCAGTAGTGGAGTTTTTGGGGCTCAAATTTTCAACGTATTTTTATTTATGCCTTGGATGCGGGAAATATACCAACAATCAAGCGGAATCCATGGCAATGCTTAAAGGTATCTGGGTGATGGTTTTGAATGTATAAAAATATGATTGTTGAAGGTAACTCACAAAGCATTATTAATGCAATGAATGGCTATAGAGTCTCAGCATGGAGGATCGAGGTGATTATGGATGAAGGAAAGTGGCTAGCAAGTTTGATTTACCTTTGGAAAGCCAAGTAGAGATTTACAAAGTTATATTTGTTAAATTAAGGTAATATATTCAATCCCTAAACTGAATAAATTTTAAGTAAATTAGTTGCAATACTGGGTCTAGTATTAATAGATTGGTAAAATCCTAAGATTGTTCTGAAGTTGCCACATACTAGGGTTAGCAAGTTGGATTTGGATGGGGCAACAAGTGGCAATCCCACACCAGTCAGTAGTGGAGTTTTTTGGGACTCAGATTTTCAACCTATTTTTTATTTATGCCTTGGATGCGGGAAAAGATACCAACAATCAAGCGGAATCCACGGCAATGCTCAAAGGCATCCAGGCAACAGATTTGAATGTGTAAAAATATGATTGTTGAAGGTAACTCACAAATCATTATTAATGCAATGAATGGTAATAGAGTCTCAGCATAGAGGATCAAGGCGATTATTGAAGGAAAGTGGCTAGCAAGTTTGATTTCATATCCTCCAGCTTATCAAGTGAGAAGTGAACCGGGTTACCGATCTCACAGCCAATCAAGAGGTTGGTATTTTTCTGCTGAAGGAGCACCTGATAAAATTTGGCTATCACCACTTCCTAAGGAATTTCAAAGGATCTTTGGAAGTAATGCCCCTCGTTTGTTTGCATTGATCTCTTAGGTCCTTGTAAAGGATAACCCCCTCCTAATCATTTTTCCTATCACCCTTTCTCCTTATCCCATCATTATGATCTACTCCCCCACCCATTAACATTTATGTTATATTTAGTCATTTCAAGGAAAGTGGTAATCATGTCAAATTACCCCTGACGTGAAATGAAAATCTACCCTCTTGGCTATTTTTTCCTGGCTTTCACTTGCATTTTGGGGATTGGAAAGGTAAAATTTGCATTCTATTGCTACTTTTTGCTCTGTTTTGACTGGTGATATTTGGCACCGCCTGGAAGGTAGAGACTATGCAATTAATGTCAATCAGCTAGGCATCTTTTTTATGATGGGCGAGGCAGAATTTGTGTCTTTGGAGAGGAGAGGAAAATTTGCTTTTGGCACTGTGATTTTGGTAGTGTTTTTGAATTTGAGATGGGTGTTCTTGAGGTTATGGAAGCTAAAATGTACTCCTTGTGAAAGCTGCTTCTGCCCAAATTCTGTGAAATTTGATGTGTTTGGCTCGGGTTTATGGGTTTTTCATGGCTCAAGGAGCTTTTGTCTCACCTCTGCTTAGCCCAGATTTCTACCTCTTAAGCCTGATTCCAGTCTCTTTTCAACAACAGATGTTCTGAGTTGTTTATTTCTTGAGTGGAATGCGCATGGAGTTTACCCCTGCAATCTCTCATGATTTTGTTCTGTGTATAGACTTGATAAAGAATGTGGAGGCCCTTTCTGGTTTGTCTTATGAGGCTTAAATTTTCCTTTCTTCTATGGTGCCCTTCAGGATGAATGCCTCTGGTGAGGAAGACAAAGGAAAGGTTTTGGCAAGTTCTTTCCCCTCCCTAAGGAGGAGGACTTCTAGACAGTGTCTGATCCCTGATAGTTTTTGCAGAGCTTGAACCAGATTTAATAAGAAAAATACAGAGAATTAATACACCAGAAATAGAATAATAGAGTTTTGATATTGAAAACCTCCCGGATGTTATTTCAATATAGAAGATTACAATATATAGATTGATAGTCTCCTACAAAGGAGGAGTCAATCATGATCTCCTAGAGTCTCTCTATCTCACACAAATCTCTCTAACAATTCCTAGTATCTCTCAACCTTATCTATGAGTTGTATATGACAACTCATTATTGCACACACATAGATTTATCTAATGTTCACAATAACTAAACTATTCCTAACAGTTTTGCTCATGGAGGAGGCCATGACTGGTGGCAGAGATTCATGTGATCAGGTTGTAGCTCTACATTAATGATTCGATAGTAAACAACTCTTAACATTAATAAAAAGAAAAGGAGCAGTTATCACCATGTCTGAGATTGTCACTAGTCTATTGCAGGACCTTGAACAGACTCTTACCAGAATAAACATGTATAATATTTCCCGTAATCATTAAGTCACCTCCACGTTGGCTGCTATGGGTAGCTTCTATCAGACCAATCAAAATTTGGTGGTCTATGATGGGAATAACTGTCTGAATCATGGGAGGACTAGATGCAAAGTTAAGGAAAGTAATGCAAAGCTGAAGCATCTGCAAATACATGGGGATTCTAAAGCTAAAGCCTTCAGCATTCCTCTACCAGCTGCCCCCTTCCTCAGGGGGAATCTGATGAAGATGACGAACATGGTTTTGCTCATGTGGATTACATAAATGCGGACTAGATTGTAATTGCTTTTTAATATTGAAAGTTCAAGTTTGCAGGTTGATAAACTTCTTTCGAGGCCTATTTTCCACCAGAGTAGTGGCAATCTGTTTTGCATTATGATGCTGCTTAGAAAATTTTGCTGTCAAGGAATTAATAAGAATCTGAAGCTTATATAATCTATGTAAGTTTTCCATCTCTGAGTTCAAATGAGGTTTGAGAGTGCATTGTGAGAAGCAATGTCAGTAGTGGACAGTTTCCGTAGTTGATGTTATATTCCTGCTCTTCCTAAAGTTAAAAGATATTTGGGCAGCCAAAGAGAGGGTTTTTGCTTTCAGAAGAGGCGAGAATTCAGGGATAGATTGAGATTTCAGGAAAACCCTTTTTGCTGTATTTTAAGTCATCAGTATGGAGTGAGAGAATTGTGAAGAGATGAGTATTTGGTTTCATTGCTTGAGGAATAAAAGAAGAGATTCTTTTTGAGAGATGGTTTGAATGTCTAATTTTTGATCTTTTATCTTCAGAGTACTGAGACGTAATAAAGAAAGATGTATTTTTACACTCAGCTAGGCATGCTGATTTCTTCTAAATGAGAGATTTTTTTCTGGGAGATTCTGAGAGTGAGATTCTAGGTGTGAGGAAGACAATTTGCTTTTACTTTCCTGGTTTTGTGTACTCTTTAGTGCGAGGAGTATTGCTGGGAAGAAGTGTGTTGTTTATGAGATTGTCTTTAAAGAATCTCTTGGTAGCAGTGGGAGAAGTGATTGATTTTTTTCTGAGTGGACTTAGCAAGTGCAAGGTGTGAAGAGTAGTTTGGGATTTGTTTCTGCTCTTCTTTTGTTAGTAGATGTGCTGACAGATGTGATGGTATTGAGGCTTGGTATGGCTTTAACTGACTTTGTTGGATATTGCTGTTGAAAGAACTAGCTGCAGGTAAACTTTTATAAAAGGCAGAGCTGAGTCAGATTTTTGAATCCGATTTGTGCCCTTGAGAGAGCTGCGAGACTAGATGTCCTTTGTATGGAGGGTAATTCTCTCCCTTTCCCTACAATGATTTTATTGTATGTTGGTGAGATGTTCATCCTTCATCTTCAGTCTTGGGAGGGTGAGAGAGTTTGATTTTAGTGGCTGAATATCAGGATTTTTATACCTCAAGCAGTAGAGTTTAACTGCGGCTTGGATGAAATGGTACCTACGCAGTCTTGGCTTGATGGCCTTCTTTGCCTTGGTTTGAATAGGGTACTTTTGGCCTTTAGTTGGATTGATTCAAGTCCTTCACGGACTCAAGTTTTTCAAGTAAATACCATTCGAGTGTTGGCATCTTGCAAATGTTTTCTGGTCTAGGGTCCTTTGACCCATGTATCTATAGCATAAAAAAATAAAGTAAATTGAAAATTATCGTTGAAAGATTAGATTCAATGCTTGGAAACCATTTTGAAGGACAAATATCCACACAAATGATGGATATGTAGGATTAGCTTTTAGCAAATCCTCAAGTGATTTCGCAGCTCCTTTAACCCTAGGTGTCTATAGCATAAACAAATAGAGTAAATTGCATTGTAAGGTTGGATTCAATGCTGAAAACAATTTTTAAGGAGACATATCCACACGGTGTTCCACGGGGATGCGCCCTCCTATAATCTAATGTTTATGGCGATGGGGATGACCCAGAGATTTGGGTATGCTAGGGTAATGTCCCTACCCGTACCACCACCATCACCATGAGACAAGGGACGCCCCTAGGATATTTCGTTGAATATGTTTCTCTCGAGAGAGGGGACCTTTGGGGGACTTCAAGACATCCCCGAAACTTGAAGAAACTTGCCCATGGCCCTTGACGATTCTGTAACCCCGCAGCCGTCCCTTGCGTCAAAAACACCAAAAAAGTGATTTCTAAAAAATAAGTCTTTTTTTCGATGTTTGTGTCCCCAACCTTGATTCTAATAGTTTTAGGCTGCACCACTCACACTTTAATCACTAAAAAAACTATAAATGAATCTCACACCCTCACTCCAATTCACTATCAAAGCTTGAAAACATTGAGCAAAGCTGCAAATGCAAGATAAGATAAGATAAATATATTAATGTCCAACGAATGACCACAAAAGTATGTCAAAGGACTGCAAAAACACTATGAGCAAATACAAAGCGGGGGAACCAAAAGGTTCCCAAGAAACAAAAAGAAAAAGTACAAAGCCAGAGAAGCTGGCAAAACTGGAAAGAGCAATCCCCCGAACCCAAAACCGGGGAGGAAATGCAAACGAGAAGGAAGGGGAAATGACCAAGGAGAAGCAATGGGGAAAGTCTATTAGGGAATGGTAGATCCAACTCTCCTAACATCCGAGGCCGACTAGAAGAAACTCTGGATGGAATGACGACCAGACGAAGAGGCGGTAGAGTGTAGAGGCCGCCTACTATGTTGTTGTCTGGACATCGTACTATATCTCAAAGGCTTGGTAGATCGAGTCTGTCTCCTGGTGCAGGACTTGGTATGGGCTTATCTAAAATGGCTTGGGAACTGTGGATGGGTTCCTGGGGGTGAACAAATATGGAGTAAGAAGCAGAGCTAGCCTCACTTTGGTGCTTAGTGCCTCTCATTGAAGGTAGCATTGTGAAGAAGGAAGTGATCCGCCAGAAGAATCTGGTCTGGAATGTGGCTGAAGAGTGTGCTCACGAAGCCTCAGAGCCTCTGTAAGTATAAAGCCAAGCACTTTTGATCCTCATAGCTGAAGAAGTCAGAAAGAGCTTGTGCCCTCCTAAAAGGCAGTAGAACCTCCCTTTGATCTCATAGTAAATGGGGCAGCGGAAGATGAAGTGTGTCTCTGTCTCAGTCTCTGGAGACTACAAAGTGGCAAATCCTATCCGAACGATCAAGGTGGTGATCTGTCTCACACCGGAGTCTGTGAGAACCAACTCTGAGTTGACCAAGGGGGATGTGAAGGGCATGCATCCAGTGACGCAAAGTATACCGATGGACAGATAATGAGACCATCACTTAACTCCCAGGAGGGTTACCCCCATAAAAGGCTCCACATAAAAGGCCATTTTAGGGCGTAACCCCCTGGAGGGTTCACCCAAGTAGTGTGGATGAACTACTTGTAAATATCCTCTTTGATGATCCTGTTCATCACTTGTCTGGTAGGTAGAAGGTGGCTCGGTGCATCCAAGGAATACCGAAAAGGAGGAAGATGATCTATTTGAATACCCACTATCCCCAAGAGGTTGGAAACCTCAACATACCAACCGCGAACACGAGGGGAATCAAAAAGAGCAATAGTCTTTGATGAGCAATAATCCAAGTATAGGTACCTATCCCGCCCCTCATAGAGTCAACGAAGCCCCGAATACGGTGTAGGAAAGAGATCAGGTCAAACATGGTCTCCAATTTGAAAGGGCGGGCTCCAAACTCAACCAAAATAATGTGTTGGGGGACAATTTGCTTGCACCTGATAAATCGGCGAAGGAGAAGTGTTTGGACTCTCTCGGCAGAAGCCCAGTCAGTCTCTAGTAAGGAGGGCCCCCAAACAACAGAGCCGTAAAGGACAAAGTGGGTCTGATGAGGAAGTCCGTGAGGGACATTTTGGAGGAGATGTCTTGGAAGTGGTGGCGAAAGCACCATCCCTCGAGGAGGGCTAAGGATCCATAACCCTTATTGACTCGAGGTTGGAGGGCATGTCTCAAACTGAAACATGAACCAGAGAATTGAACACCCAAGTAGGTATATGTGCTGGTGATCTCGATCTTCTCACCCCTGGAATAGAAGAGTGAGAGCAAGCAAGGCTGCAAGAGTGAGAGGTTGAGAGCATTAGCAAGAGGGAGAGCAACAACAAGAGGAAGAGCAAGTGCCAAGTCTTCATTGATCAACCGTTCAAGTTTCAACACATTCATCAAGCCGGAAGCCCTCAAGCTTAGAGGCATTGGGCCATTGGCCAATTGTATTTGAATTTTGAATGTAATCATCATTTTGAATATAAATTATGATATAAATATTAATATATTGATATTTGGCATTTTCATTGTTCAATGCAATGTGTTTAGTATTTCAAAGTTTCATTTGTTATTCCTTATACATTTTTTTATAACTAATTTTTCAAGTACTATATATATTTGCACCGCCATAATCCTGCCATCCCCAAACCTAGAAGTACCCTCGTCTCCGAGACCCGTCCCCACGCCCCTTCATGGAACTATTTATCCACACTAATAATGGACATGTAAAAATAGCTTTTAGCAAATCCTTAAGTGTTATACAACATATGTCAAATTTATAGATGGAATTGATGAGAATGTTCAATATACTTACAAATCTTCTCATTTCAAAATTTGACCAAGATATTAAATATTAAAAATATATGTTGACAAATAATTATCAATGATTGCAAGTAGGATGATGAAGAATTTGTTGCAAAATTGGATGAGAGAAGCTTGGCATATAGAAACCATACAAAGTCTTGAAGATTCAAAGGAGAATATTAGCGAATATCGATAAGGTTGAAGAAGAATATGATAAAAGTGCATGAAATTTGTTTGTAATGACTTAATTTTGGAAAAGAAAACATAATCGAGATTAAAACAAAATTCACAATGTCAATCATATTGAAGAGTTCAGGAAAGCTGAAGAGTTCGCTTTGAGTGAATATTGCCAATTTACACGTAGTAAAGATTATCAAAATGAAAATTTCAACAACATTCTTCAAGAATTGGGATGCTATATGGTTGTGTTACAATAATAATTACTAGATTGGGATGAAGCCTCCAACAATCACTCTCAAGAAAATTTGCAGAAACTCACTCTGCTATGAATGAGAGATACCTTGGCATTTGGTAAATTAAAATTGTATACAAGCTAAATACAGGAATCAAATCCTTGATTAAGTTGGCTTGACTAAGTACTAAAATGGATGTTTGTTATGACACTTCAACTTCTCGGAGTGAGTGATTTCACAAATCATACTAGACTTTCCTTATCGTGGTCCCAACCAGTTTGAGATTCACAACATCCTACTAATGGAAATGCATTGTCATTATTTGGGCTTCGAGGTTGAAGAATCTTAATAGGGGAAGATGCATAGCGCAACAAATATTACATCTGATTAAAAATACTAATATGTAATAAATTAAAGGATGTGCCATATTATGTTACCCATACCATGTTCCCATTTATCATCTAAAAACAGTTCAAACGTTGTGTTTGTGTTTGTTCATTTTGAAATTAAATTAAGTATTTACACTTTTTATCACATATGGGTCTGTTTTTATGTAGTGTTCTGCTAAATTGTTAATCCACCAAGCCCGGTTTATAGATGTATCAGATTTGTGGAAGTTAAACTCAAATTATGAATCCTTTGACCTCAAGTGCAACTTCACCTTTTAAAGTTAACAAGAAGAACCTTTTGATGAAGTATGCAACTTTGTTTAGGTCTAAATTATAGGAGCCGACTACCTATAGATGTGTAATTTATTTTACTTTAAATTTAAAGCTATATATACGAGGGTGACAGGTTACTTTGTAAATTAGAAAATAGCGAGCTTGACGTTTCAAAGGATTTTGAAGGGATAAAAGGATAGAAATGGACAAATTGCATAAGGAAAGATGACCTTATTTTTAAAAAGCATAGTGGGATGAGAAAGGTCACTAAAATGACAAAAAGAGTCTTCTTCCCAAACATTATTTTCATCTCCAGTACCTGTGAGGCTGGGCTCATAAAAGAAGCCTCACCTACATTATGATTGATGTCTAGAACATTATAAGTCATGAATAGGTAGAAGCTGAAACTGTGAAATTTTTAATGGCCATAGGCTCCCTTTTAATGTTGGATGTTTACCTTATCATGGCATTATGGTCATAGCCATCATGGCAGTCCATAAGATAAAGCGCTTGGTGACAACAAAGTAAGGACCCCTCTATTGTTAATAGGGATATCAGTAGGGTAAATGCCACAGGGTAACCAGAAAAAGAATTGGGTTCAAGCTTTATTGCTTTTTTGTGATGAATGGCTATATATCATCATGCTTTGTGATGGATGGTTAGATATCATGCTTTGTACTGTATTCTTAGATATGTTATGGAGGAGGATGAGCCTTAGATGTGGTCCAAAAGGGTTATAGGGGCAGGTTTTTACCATTCCTAAGATTGACAGTATAGTAAATCTTCATTGAGATCTGTTTTAACCTCTGTATGCATAGCATGCATCCAAGCATGCAGTGAAAGAGAGTGATTTCTGAATCTATTCTGGAGGTAAGGTTTTTGTGGGTGTAGATTTGCTCTATCCATGCATAAATTGCCATATAGAAGTCACATCTATGGTTGGCATTGTTGAAAGCAATAGAATTGAGGCATGCTTCTTTTCACTAGAATGGAGTCCATTTAAATAATCCTTTTGGCAGGTGGACGGTGTATGGATCTAACACAAATGATTGAGACTATAGACATTTTGACAGATTCTCATTCATTAGGATAAGTCTATGAAATGCCGGACAATGTGATAAGGTTTTTTAAGAAACTAATTGAAGGATCTAAAAATCTGAGGGGAGCTTCAACAAAAGATAAGATATATATATATATATATATATTCACAAGAGATGATGTATAACAGCCTATGCCTTTGGCTGGCTTTGCGTGTATCAAATTTTAGCGCCAAAGAAAGGCTAACATCTGAATAATTACCGTAGAAACTTCAGTAGAGATTTTGATGTTCTCAAGAGACTGGCCTTTGCTAAGATAGGTCTATGAAATGTCGGATAATATGATAGGGTTTGTTAATAAACTAATTGAATGGACCCAAAAATCCTAGGGAGCTTCAACACACGTAAGATATATTATATATTCACAGGAGATGATGTATAACGGCCTATACCTTGGTCTGGATTTGACATGTATTAAATTTTGGAGCTGAAGAAGGGCTAACATCTCACCAATTACCATAGAGGTTTCAATACAGATTTTGATGTTCGTAAGAGACTAGCCTTGGCTAGGAGGATCTAGCCAAACAATCTTGGAATGATACAAGGTACTCTTTAATGCTCTCCAAACATCCATAATCAACAATCTTCTATAAATAGAGAGAATTTCGGTTTTGCATGTTTGTTAGTGGAGTTTGGCTAGGAGGATCTAGCCAAACAATCTTGGAATGATACAAGGTACTCTAATGCTCTCCAAACATCCATAATCAACAATCTTCCATAAATAGAGAGAATTTTTGTTTTGCATGTTTGTTAGTGGAGTTGGATCAAAAGAGTTGTTAGCCCTCTACACCCAAAGCTAGTTGACCACTTACTCTCGGTGCAAGAGTAGAGGGATAAGGTGCCTTGGTGGCTGCTTGATATGGGGTCATTGTCTCATTAATCTATCACCATTTGTGCAAAGTGGTTGCATGGAATGGGCACTTAACATCCCCAATAATTGATATAGGTTAAAGGGAGGAAGTGTTCTTGGGTGTCTCTTATAGAGCTCAATGTTTGGAAGTGATTTCTTTTTGATGGTAAAGGGCCAAGCACATTTGGTTGATAAAATTGAAAAGATAACTAAGAATCCTCATAAGTCTCTATACACTAATTTCTCTATTGGATCTTGTAATAGTAGGACATTTTAATAAAGCACTCCATCTCCATTTTTGAAGAGAGCAAATAAAGATGGATTTCATTCTTTTGGCGGAATAGTGTGAAGTTTCTTAACTTGTGAAGTCATACCAGCCCACTATGGATGACCGAGTGGTAAAGGTGGAGCATTCTCACGATGATAAGTGTTCAAATATCACCTTTGGAACCACTAACATTGCTCATTGCTTCAAGGCGACCGCAATAAAGTGGGCCAAAAAGTGATACTTTTAAAACACTTGAGGACCTGGACTTGTGTTTGTTTTCCAGGGTTGAGGGATCCATGTAAACTCTCATTCATCTACCAAAAGAACTGGTGAGAGAATTTTTGTAGTTGGCTAGGGGGATCCTAAGGCGATGTGGCCAATGATGTTGAAGATAGTTGGGATGAATAATGGCGTGATAAAAACCCTATAAGAAATGCTCGTCATAAAAAGCCATAGGGTTAGTGCTTAGAGGTGATGATGGGACATCAAGTGACATGGATATATTACCTATATATTTCCTTTCCTACAACTCTATTGATTTTCTCCTTTGTGCAAAAACATCGGGAGGAGCGTCTACTAAGTATTTGAAGGAGGAATCGGGAGTATGGAGATGCAAAGAGACTAAAGAAGCAAATTACCCGGAAAACAACAACATTGTTGTCATCAAAGAGGACCTAACAACCTTGTTCAAGAAACACAACATTTTTAGCTCAAAAATATTGTATTGGTTGGTGGATGTTATATTATGAGAGAGCTCAAGATATTCAACAACAAATGAATGGGTTATTAATTTAGGTGCTCTAGGTACATTAGTAATATTGCAAAGACCACATAGGCTGCCAATTTGATTGTTGTTGTGAGCTTCTCTACACACTAAAGAAAAATATAACACATATTGGCTTAGTGTGGAGGATTAGGCTAACTAAAGAAGGTAAAATATTTGGTCCATATACATAGCAGCTTATGTCCTTTTGTAGTGATAGATTAAAAGGGTTCTTCAATTTGTAGGGATTGGGATGGGGATGTGGAGTTTTGGCCCATGTTCATAGTAGCTTTTCACTTTCGCAGTGATAAACTAGTTGGGATTTTCAATTTGTAGAGATGGGGATGGGTATGTTGAAGATTCAAGACATGTTGTTGATGCTGTGTGGAGGCCATTAGAGATTTACAATTTGTTATTGTAGAATTGCCATAAAAGAGTTGGGCATTGAGTGTACAAATAATAATGGCCATGTGTCTAAAAATAGTCATCCAACTATCAAAGAGGATTGATCACATAATACTTGTTTCTTTGTTTTTGGATTTCCATTTTGAGCTTGCCATTGGGTGTTTTGACAATCTTTTATTTCTTGTTATTTATGAATATGTATCATGTACTTTTACTTCATACATGTCATCAATTAATGATATTTGTATTACCATTGTTCAAGCTTCATCATTATTTGGAGTATTTAATGTGTGAAATTAATTTTATCAATCATTTAAATCTGAAATTGCATTGTGCATTTTTTCACTCAAGTTTCCTTTTTGTTTCTTGTAGAAGTATACTAAGTTTCCAATTGAATTGGATTACTATTCGTCCCTAGTTCGGTGGAGTGGCTTGCCTCAATCATGACAACTTTAGGTCGAGTGTGTCGTCGGTAGCTTTTGATGTCCATTTGTGACATCTTCCTTATAGCATGCTATTTCCCGTGCCTCATTACCCTTTGTTCGGTGATGGGGGACCCATACCTCAAACTTTATGTAGATCTTCCAATATTCCTCATTGGGCGATGCTATTATTTTGGGCGACTTCAATGCTTGTACAAGATCCAACTAGACACCTATTCATGATCTTGCATTGGACATGTTATGCCTTTGGGAGCCGATCTTTAGGAGTTTGGTTTACAGAGAGAATCAATGGATGGAAATGCTCCCGGTCATAGCCTATAGGAGGCACCCTCTCCAAATGAGGGAATCGTAGTCCCGGTTCCACATTCTTAGTCGCCTTTCTTGTTTCCCTAATTCTACTAGATTCATTTGTTTACCCCTGATGAGGGGGAGTGAACATAGTGGATTATGTTCTACTTGCGAAGCCCCTTATCCCTCACATCCGGGATTTTCTCATTCCCATCAACTCCCACTTGCGACCATGCTAGCTACCTCGATTTTCACCCTCCATGTTGATTCTCATCCCCCACTTCCTTCCACAATTTCCCCCAATAGTCTCACACACTACGATTCATTTTGATCACGAGTACAACATTGGCTATGCTGCCCGACTCACTCACCTTATGTTCGGATACTATTCCCTTCCTCTTTAACCGTCGAGTCCATGTACAATATTTTACGTCATGCCCTTTGTGGTGCAATCCTTGACTCTTGTCCCCACATTGTGCACCACTCTAGTTCATCTCATCCACATGGGTCCCGCATTTTGAACTATTGGTATGATGATGTGTGTAAATCTCGCATTTGTGATTTTATTTTACTCTAGTGCGTTATACACCCTTCAAACCCTTAACTTGTAGAGATTATCGATGTCTTCTCCAACAAAAGAAATGTAAGTTTCTTACATTTAGGTGATTTGCTCTCCTTGTTCTTTGTCAACCATTCTCCCAAGATCTGCTGGCACACTCCCTCTTGATGAAAACCCCCTCTTTTGATATCAACCCAAGGCATGGGTTTCCTTTGCTAGCTCTCTTTATGGCATCCCAAAGCAGATTGTTGTCATTGTCTCCACTCAAACACCTTCAATTGTTTTCTCTGCAAGTATAGTCAAGAGGGCTATTAAGAAGTTATGTACTAGCAAAACAAAAATTGCAAGGGCCTTCAGGCTGAGTTCCTAATAATGGTATTGATTTCTTTTCTTCCCCATTAACAAAGCTCTTTTATGAGGTTGTTTTTTAGTTTTTCCTTGTATATGGTCCCAACACACTATCCATCTCATTCATAAGTTTGGGGTTAGCCCCAACCCTAGCAAGTACATGACCATTATGATTGGGCATATGTTTGTCAAAATTTATGTTAGTGTTAGACATGCAACTTTCAAAGCACTTGGAGAAAGGTATTCTTAAAGCAGGGAACATGATGGCTTCAAGAGAGAATATTGGACTATTGATCACACCTTTACTTTGTGGTCTATTATTGAGAAGGCTCATCATCGGTCTTCCAAAGTCTTTTGTTGTTTTGTAGGCTTCTAGGATGCCTTTGACTTGGTTGTGAGACATCTACTTTTCTAAATGTTGCATGATGTCGACATTCTAGATTCTCTCATTACCACCGCTTGGAGGCTATATGAGACAATGGTCGGACAGTTTTATACTTCATAGTTTTTCTAGGTTTGTGAAAGGTACCATTGAGGTACAGTCACGAGGCTTGCAATGTCATATGTGTCCAAGGTTTGGGGACCTAGTTTGGGGTCCATTGATTGGGCTCATATTGAGAGGGTCTAGACTAATGATTCAGCATGTATGATCTGCTCCAAATGGACGGTTCCTCGGTGCATTTTGGAAGCTAAGATTGCTGCCTATCCTCTGTGCCTTGAAATTGTCTTCAAGTTTACTTTCTACATCCACAAACTCAGTTATCTTGAACTATGGGGATTAAGCTTGGACCGTGAGAGATATCCATACATAGCTCTTTGTTCATCAAAGAGGATTCCATTATTGGCCCCAACAAACACCAACGTCGTTGGTATTTTGAGACTAGTTTTCTCACCTAGTCTTTCAAGAACTCCTTAGATGCCCTTCCTCAACTTATTCCCTTAAAGGAGGGCATCATTAGAATTGTCAGAGAGGATATCTCCGGGAAGTGCATCCAAGTTACCCAAACCTCTCCTTTGCTGGTCAAACCAAGCTTTCCTTTTATGATGAGCATTTCTTCTAAGTAATGGTTGGTGTCATTTGTTGCTCTAACTATCTCCAACATCATTGGTCTCACGGCTTTAGTTTTCCCTCTCGTCGGTTGAGGATGTGCTCATACTAGTTGCTAGTTGAGAGTGATCATCATCTTTCACGTGAATATCACATATGTCATCTATGTTCTCTCCATGAGGTGGAAATCGGGGGTACTTTATGAGATCTAGGGGAGATACTACTTTCTTTTCGAAGACTTGGGTAGCTTTCATGCACGTTCTTTTGGTATCCATATCAATGATGTATGACTCTTTTTCTCCCTGAGGTTATCACCCTTTGATGTAGGTCTTCACAGGAGCTCCTAGATTGCCAAGGCTGATCACCTCTTTCTTTATGCCCATCATGGAGATTGGTGGCATTAAGCATCCTTTTGATACTATTGTTTCACATACTAAGGGGTTAGGTTTGTGAGGTGGAACTCATCTTTGCACAACATACTACTAAGGTGCTCCATCTCACTATCTCTCGATGACGTGGATCTGCTCCAACGCCTTGGATTCGCACTTCTTGGCATCATGGTTCTACTCGACCACGTCTTGGGTTGTGGGGACAAGAACATCTTATGAGTTTCTTTGCTGCCACATTTCTTCGGCCTTAGATGTTAGGAGGTTGTGTCACTGCATTTGTTGATTTTTATGCTTAAAAATTGAAATTCGTTGAATGGCAAAAATGCTTGCAAATTTCGTCCAAATTCGTGAATATATTTGTATGGATCAAATGGTGAGTTGAATTGGCGGAAAGGGTTAAAGGTTCCTTCTAAAATGTGTTGAAATTAGCTTAAAATTCATGTTTAGGGTTTGAAAAAAGTAGTGTGAGTGGTTCTACTGTATAAATTTATGTTTAGCCTCTATAATGGTGCCAGCACAATTTTTCAGCATGAGTTTTTACAATAGCACACACAATCATTCCCTAGGGTTGGCAGACAATTTCAAAAGGCTATTTAGTGACAAGATCCTTACAAAGTGACGATGAGATTTGAGAGGAGGCTGAAAAGGCCTTTCTTATTAAATGATCTCCTTGCATCATTCTTGTTTTTCTATGCAATCGAGACTGTTCTTCCTGCTGGTCCTCAACCATGTAGCGTCATAGCTAGTGCACGGCATTAGTTTTCACCATATGTGATCTGAGCAACCAAGACGACAAATTTTTTTAAAGGGTTTTTTTTTTTAAAACTTTTCTAGAGTTATAGCTTATAATGTATAAATCTTATTAAAATTTTAGAAGTGATAAAATTTATAAATGTTCATTATTATTTTAATAACATTTTTAAAAATGATTTTAAGTTTACTTTTAAGTTTTTATCATGCATTTTATAACTTACAAAATATATGTTATATATTTTTTAATTAAATAGATTATAATAGTTTTAGTTTTATTACAAATTAATTATACATATTTTTAAATATAACTTTCAGTCGATTTTAGTCACGAATTTTATCTCTGACTTTTTAGCAATGATTTTTTTAGGAATTTAATCTTTGACGAATTCAAACATGAATTTGAATGTGGTGACTTAGTTAGGAGGGAATTCTAGGGAGAATGCTTCATTTTGTCTTAGGATTACCTAGCTTGCCCCCGATCCTAGACACTCCATGATGAGCATTATTTGATCCTACATTGCCCCATCATAGTGATAGACAAGGAGACAGACGATTCTTTTGTCCCGAGCATTTTTATAAATGTTTGATGGGACTAGCATCCATTCTTTCTGTCTTTCATCAGCCCATTCTCCTTGGGGTTCTTCCTGCCCCCATTGCGATTTGTATCAGTACCTTAAGCACATTGGTTGGGGCTTTACGACTTTGGGTTCACTCCTCATTTTTTTCTGTGCTTTACTAGTCTTTGATCCTAGGGTCCCTTTACTGCATTACTTTCTATTGTACATGGATGTATTCTCGAGTCCCATTGACTATCTTTTGGTAATTTATATACATTAATATAAATTCTATTTCTATTTTCCTATTTGTGGATTGTTGAGTTTCTGGCGCTACCAAGTTCTCCCTTTACAAAACTCACTCCTGTAATACTAGTAATTCTAGTCATCTGCATTCTGGAGAAGTATTATTATTAATTTTCGTAGTTATCTTATGCATGCTGCCCCTAGGTGTTGTTCCTATCTATGTAGATGATGGAAATACTTGTCTTAGGCCTATTCAAATTTCAATAATCTGCACCCACTTGTCTGTTTGCAATTTAGCAAGTACTTTAAGATGCATTGTTATTACTGCTGCTTGTTTACCCCGAAATTTGTAAACCATGATTTGATTCCATTGAATGGCTAGACCTCCAATTTCTAATCTTTATACACTGTTGGTTACTTTCAGTTCTATTGTGGCATTTCAATTGAGATGTAAAAACGAGTTTTTATATAATCATACATGTTATATGATAAATTTAATTTAAACTGAGTATGCTGAAAACTTCAAGCAATCTGCAGAACTGGAAGAGAGTGCGGGAAATTGGGCAGGAGATGATCCTTCTTGCAGATAGTCTTGCTAACTATTCACAGGATTCTTTTAAAACACAGGTATTGCAAGATTGAGTGTAATCTAAAAATCCTGTTTTCAATTCAAACATTTTTCCAACATATTTAGAAGTTCGAATTTCTTATTCTTGAAATGCTTGAGATAAGATTGAGTTTTCTTTTATTCAGGTTAGTGGGTTATGTCCAAGTAAAATGCTTATCCTTTAGTTTCTAGGGTTTCTACTGAAGTTCCAGGAAAACAGCTTTTGAATGGATGACACTTATATTAATTGATTCCTATTACAATTGCACTCTGAGGAGATATCAGAGTTACATTTTCTCAGAAAGGGAAGGAAAAGAAGTATATGCTAACATTAAGGTGTGGGAAAACACTGCATAATACATCATTGTATGCATATCTGAATTTATAGAACAATAAAAACACAACATAAAAGAACAAAAATTCCTGAAATCTATAAAAATTGAATGCTACAGAGTTGCATGGATACAGATATGGATGTGGATACAGATACGGTATCAAATATGGATACGACTAGTTTTTAATGCCCCTTGATATGGATACGGTTGGATACGGCATAGTATATAATATTTAAAATACTATAATAATCTTAGATTATAAATTAAGAATATATTGATAATAATTATCAAATTTAAATTATAAACAAACTTGTACATTGGATTAAAATTACACGCAAATTACACACTTCCAGCCCATGGGAAGGTATGAAATTTGGTATTCAATGGATAAAAAAATTGCAGGTTTTGTAGGCCAGCGGAAAATAGACAAAATGAAAGAAAAGAAGTAGAGTAATCCAAAAAAACTGATCAAAAGAATTGCATGTTGGTAAGAGCCAATGTGAAAGCTTGAAGTCAAACCTAAAAGAGTGATCAATGTTGGACCACGATTGCCGTTAGACCAAAACCCATAGGTATTAGTCTCCGCTACAATCACCAAAGTTAGGATCTATAAGAGGCGGTTAGTCCATGTCACGAAACTCACGGGAGCGCTGGACACACATGCCAACAATCTCCCCCTCAGCGTTACCCGAGTGAGTTTCGAACTCGAGACCTTTCGCTCTGATACCATTTGTTGGACCACAATTGCCGTTAGACCAAAACCCATAGGTATTAGTCTCGCTATAATCACTAGAGTTAGGATCTATGAGAGGCGGTTAGTCCATGTCACGAAACTCATGGGGAGTGCTGGACACACATGCCAACAATCAACACTCTCACCTCCATGTCCTCGATTGTTGCTACTAAAATGCATTATAGAAGATCATTTGCAGTTTTTAGCATCTTTTTAACCTTTTGAAGGGGTTTTTGGGATTTTTTAAAACTATTAAATCAGATACGGCTATAGTTGCCTTGCTTACTGTATCCAGATGTATCTGATACGGCACAATTATGGCCTTGTATCTGGATACGGCTGGGTACAGTATCCAAGCTGTATCCAAGAAATGCCGAGCTGTATTCGTATCCGGCACGTGGATATGCGTGCCCTAGCAGTAGGGATGGAGTATCCAGTAACACTGTAATGCTAAGATTGATTATTTATCTGAGGTTGAAATGTAGAAATGAAACTATAATACAACCAAAAAAAGGCGGGAAGGCACAAGTCACAGTTGCAATAGAGGGCAAACAAGTAAACATGTGAATGCAAGAAAATTTTTCATGTACAAATTCACAGAGGATTAAGGAGGAAGCCAGGAAGAATTTGGCGTGTTTCAGATAAAGCCACAAATAAAACAAATATTTTAGAGTTTGGAAAACATTGAACTTGTTTATGTTTCGTGCTTAACTGTCTTTTACCTCAAATGGCAAAACTGTAAAACACATGTTTAGGTATAGAGAACTGAAACATATATGAGTGCATCTTACTACCCATGACAATGGTAGTCTATTTTATTGAATTTGGACTCTTTTACTTTCAGTTCATAATTTGTCTGAATATCTTCTTGTTGAAGACAGTGGTAAATCTCTGAAGTTGGCCTAGGATGAAACACTCTCTTAACTTGATTCCCCATCTATCTCAAATCATTTCCACTTCTATCTTTTTAACGCATGTTATTATGTTTTAATCTTTGTAAAAAGATTCAATATTTTATTAACGTAAAAAAACAGTAAACATTTATACAAAACAAGAATTGCTAGGCTGAAGCAAGTACACCCTCAAAATCTGCTAGGAATACGATCTCCCCAAGCAACAGACAGATTCTGATTCATAAAACTGTCAGGCACATGAAAGGGTTTAGCAGAGTCTACCACAAGAAAATTTAAAATACCTAAAACATCATAGACATTGTGATATATGGAGGCTCCAAAATAACCCCATTATTGAATGTCAAGCTTTCATGGCGACCTAACTTGTAGGCGGGAGGGGATCATTATCTCTGCATAGTGCAATTGATTACCCCCTTCCAAACTGTCTCTGTTGAGGATTTGAGTTAATAGCTTTTTTAGAGTTTTCAATACACATACTCAGTTGTTGTTGATGGTCATCCACAGACAGCAAGAGGGTATTTTGAGAAGTTGTTACTCCCTGATAGTTGTGAATGCCACTCTGTGTGGACATTTTGGAAGAAATGACTACTACTTGGATCATTACTGCTTTGCCGAATGGGCTCCACTATTTTCTAGAACAGCCATGTGTTATGGTAGTACTGTCATGTGGCTGAAACTATAGTGTTGTTAGGAACCATTGCCGCATGATTACCACCTCTGCTCCTCTGTTGGGAACCCATTTGACTTGCGAGGGGCAAGGCCCCATTGAATATTTAGCTGGCTCAGCTGGTCTATTTCAACAGCCATCTTCTCTCCTTGAGACTGAATCTGCAGGGACATGTTAGCAGCAATTGCCATAACATCAGAACTGTCCTTACTGAATATTCTGATTGATGGATGGACGGAAATTACAATTCTGATTGATTGCAATGCAATTAGAACATTATTATTCCAGCAATGTGAATCCCCTAGGAGAGTCAACTTTTAGGGACACAAGACCCGGGGTAAATAGTTAGAGATAGCTTCCTTTTAAACAGAAAGCAAGAAACCCTGGGTCAATTAAATGAAATTTTTTGTGAGGTTTTTGATAACATTCACTTGTGACCCATGGACATTCCATCAAGCTTTGATCCAATTCCTTTCTGATGTACCCTGACGGGACATGACTGACAAAATACCATAGTAAGGATTACATATTTGTTTGATCATAGCAGCTCTGATAATTTTCAACTTAATAAATATGTGACATGACAAGCAGAAATAGCTGCATTCTGGAGTTTGGAATCCATTCTGATACTTCCAACCAAAGAATAGAACAGATCCAAAAAGAATCAAGATAGAACCCTAACATCAAAATACACCTAATAAATAGGATAAGATGCATATTCAATGGAAGGAGGCTTTGTGGATTCAGTATACACTCTAAACCCTTATCACCATGGTTTTATCTTATATAACCCCTTTCATTTGCTTGCTGACCTTGTTGACACTGCCCATTCAGCAGTGTACAACCTTCTCACACTGCATGTTTTTCGGTTCCCTGTCTGAAAAAGGATGGATTTTATTCTTTTCTGATTTCTTATGTGGATGCAAGATAACTGGTGATAGATATTCCTATATGAAGGAATATGACGTATCTGCATAAACAAACTGCCTATTATAAAAGTGAGTGAGATCCAGATTTACCACAAACAGTTTAAGACTTGAAATGATTTATCAAACTTCACTTTCTGCATAACTCATGTTTAAACAAAAGCTTTAACAAATAAAAACTATTCATGTAAACAACAACACCTGAGTGTTGAAACATATATGAATCAATAGAATGGAAAATGAGATAAAACATCAATACAGTCAAAACACAAATTGATGCCACATCACATATTACACCATTGTAGAGAGTAGACTTCCCTGTACTACAATTTGTTTATCTGTAGTGGATTTCCTTACAAGGATATTTACCATCTTCTTACTTCAAAGAAAAAATGGCCCCCTTTATTTCAATGTTACATAATTCTTTTATAGCTCATGGATCTTTCGACGCCTCCCTCTAAAAAGTAAAACGTAATCGTTCATTTGCTAGAGACTGTTTAGTTTGCACACAAAAGACAAAAGTGCTCTGTTTAACTTCCTGAATGCATTGGAGAGAAGTCTACATTGGTCACTGCGAGATGGTAATGCTTGTGAAAGAAGTGGCCTCTACCCCCCATGATTAATCTAGAAAGCATTGTAATCCTCCTACGGGGTTCTGCCATGCTAGAAGCATTTTTGATGCGATTTCTTGTCCAGATTAATAGGCTTGGAGCTTGAGTTGCCTTGAGGGAAACTGGATGCATAAGTGTATTTACATTGGACTGGCTTCTAGAACAATTGGGTGAGATGCAAGAGCAAAATGCCACCCAACAACTCGATTGATACAACCTTCTACATAAACTGGGAGAAAATCAGGAGCAGAGGTGGGTAGAGCCAACTGACCTAGAACATTCATGGTCACGCAGAGGGCTTCTTTATGCCTCAAGTTGGCCAAAGATTTCAGTTCTTGATTTCCTATATGAAGTGACATTCAGTTCTTGATTTCCTACAAGATCAGCCTTAAGAACCCTAACCTAAATAGCAGTCGTAACCTCTTTTTTTCACCACCTTTGTTTTCGTTTGTTGTGGAGCTTTCAGTTTTTCTATATTTTTAGCTTTGTGACGACTTTATGGGCTTGGAAAGATTTTTAGTCCAGCAGAGATATCTATAGTTCTGCAGTGGTCTCATAGTTATGCAAAGCTTAGAAGCTTGTGATGCCCCTTTTGTAATAGCTAATATAGTTCTGCATAGTTTTCTTTACCTTTTTTGTAAAGCTTGTGTTTCCTTTTATAGTGGTCTGGGTACTTGAAGTGTGAATCTTGAAGAAAGAACGACCAAATCCATCTCAAAGGCAACAATGAACCATAAAATAATGGGGAATTTAGAGGGAACAAGACTGTACAGTATAAACCCATATAAGTCCCAAAATCATAGGATGATGGAGAAATGGAAACTGAAAGGGTGCACCGAAGAGCAGTTATATAATTTACTTAAATGGGTACAAAAGAAAAGAAAACAGACTTAAAACTCATTCCTTTAAAGCAGTTCACTGCTTTAACATTTCTTGAACCATTTAAGACAACGTGGCCCCAAATTTTGCAAATTTGGGAGTATTGGCAACAACAATCATATCCAGTAATAACTATATCTGTATGGGTTAGATTCTCTTAGTTAAATCCACAACTATGAAGGAACTCAAATGTGCACAAATTCAAGTTTGAACCATTATCTTCCATGATTATATTACATTCATGCATCTATGAAAGCTCTTATGAATAAAGCACCATTGTATGAAGTTATGAACTATCACTTGGAATTTTGCTTTTAGTAAATGTAATTTGGATAGGTTTTTTTTGTGGTGTTTGATTTAATAACACCAATAATGCGTTCAAAGTGGATGCGAGTTATAGCCACATGGGACTTTATAATAGCAACAATTGCTCTCATCAATTGTGTTGACATTTGCACGACTATCTTACTCCTTGGCTTGATTTGGAAGTTGATCTATAAACATCTTAAAGTGTTGTTTTGTAGGAGCAACTGATTCATTCAAGTTGTTAATGACTCCTCATCATAGTCACCATTGAACTTTTCAATCTCTAATCTTGTGTTTCCTGACATATTCTATACAACAAGACTTTCAATAGTACATGAGTTCCTACTCAAGACAAACACTTGTTGGAGACAACAACCAACACTCACCGAGCTTTTGATACCAAATGCTGAAAAATGACAGTAATTACCTATGCATAATAAGTAATATAGAGGAACATCTAGACTGTAGTCTCACGAGATATAGTAATGACACACAATCATAGACACATGATTATCCTAGGAAAATCTTTTCGGTTGAAAAATCCAACACAATAACCATTTCTCATTGCATTAACTTTAACCCAACTTACAAATATAACAAGAACACCTTCAAGGTGCTGTAAGACTATATTCAGTAAACCATGCTCTTATAGAGTACAACTATAATACATTTTTTTCCCTTAGCTACGTACTCTAGACTGTGCAAAGATATCTTATAAAAATATATAGGTTATTATACCTACTTATGTGATTTATTCCTTTTTGGTTGGTTGTGCTTTAAAAGCAGTTGCATGTTTTAAAGCATTTCATGAATTTATAAAGTAGAGAATACCAAAATTCTAACTATACAAGATATTCTATTGTCAAACATGTTAGAATATTCTCCAACACGTTACTTTAAACCTCTAGTCAACATTTCCAGTCAGACAAATATTGACTACACATCACCGTTAAACTCCAATGTTACGCAATGCCACTAAACACCATAATGCAATTCTAACTACACACATTATGTACACAACACAATGTTGTGCCTAACATTCCAATCCACGTTGCGCAAGCCCCACACAATGCCTATGTGCTCATATACCTGCACACATGCCCTTGTACAAGCTTTCCTTACGCAATCATGCTATGGAAGCTTGCACGTCACTAACTATTGCGAAATCTTATTCAAAGTTGCTATTTTGAAAAGGATTACGATGGTAGTCATTTTGGGGTTTGGAGAAGTAGCATTAGTTGGAAGAGGAGGATTTTGAAATATTGAAGGATGAACAATATTTTGATTAATTCGATGAAAATTGTAAGTGGAAGGATTTTAAGATAAAAAAAAGCAATATTACATAGAAGGAATGTTTGAAATAGAATTTTTTTGAGAAATAGAAGGAATGTTTGAAACAAAATTGTGTTGAGGAATAATAGTGTTGGAAACAAGAGATTGTTAAGAAATATGAGGAATTTTGGAATCGATAGCATTTGGTGAAACAAATTTTTAGAAGAAATTAGATAAATGTCAACACTATGAGACCAATCATTTGCAACACCCACCAAGCTTGAAATCTTGTGAGAGCAATCTAAGAGGTATTTCCTAAATTAGACACTAGGTGGATCTTTGGTCTTGGTATTGAATTGGGAAGCATTAGCTCTTTAATTAGTTCTAGCACTCAAATATCCGTTATTCACACTATAAGGAACATCTTGAATCCTTGCGCTACCTTGAGCATTCAAATAAGCTTCATGGTCATATTCTTCTTCTTTTCATTGACAAAAGGAGCTTGACATCCATTGGCATTCACAACATTATCATTGGCTTGGGCATGGTAGCATGAATCAACCCTAGCTCTCACAATTTTTCCTAGGGGTTCTTTATTAGGAAAGGTATCCATGTATAGTGTCTCATGCTCTATGAAGGAATCAACTAGTTGAGGAGAAATCTTTTTGGTGCACATTTCATACTAAATCAATAATTTTATACTTTGCTTTGTGTGGGGTTAACCACTTTTTAAATTATTATCTATGAAACAACAATCATCTTGTATTATTGGTCTAGCTTTACCTATTGCTTTTGTTGCTTTCGTAGCAAAATTTGGCATTCCATAGCTGTGAGGGAAGATAATGAGAGCCAATGTGAAATGCATCCATAGATTATTAATATATTCTCTTGGACCTATTAGAGTAAAACATATCTGTCTCAATTTTTCATCAATGTATTAATTTCATCCTCGTTATCATAGTCATCATAATTTTGAAAGGATATGACATTCATAGAAAAATTTGCAACAACTTGTAAAAACACATCTAAAGGACGAGCCACTACATTTTCGAAGGCACATCTAATTTTAAAAGAAGATATAACTTAGATCTAGTAATTTTGGTGTTCATAAATCAAACGTGGACAAACATACCAGGGTTTGAGGAAATTTTTGAGCTAAAACATTAGATCTATGAGCATACAATAAATTAAACCATAGTGTTAGAATATGCGGAGAGAGAAAGAATAAACAAAGAATAGAATATACAAAGATGGAATGAAGAGAAACCGGAATGCACACATTTGAGATTGTGTGTCCGTCTATTTATTATGAATGATGTAGTTACAAAACGGTTGATATAGTTACAACTGGTTACAACCAAATCGTAGTTAAATAACTAATAACATCCTTATAAATAAGTCTTATATTCTCATACCCCCTCTTAAGGCTTATTCTACATAAAGAAAAAACAAACATTCTAACAAAACAAAATTACGTAATCTTCAGAGGCTTTCACTTTGAAAGCAATACTATGACTAGGTAGGGCTCCATCAAGTTGCTTCGTGACCTTCGTAAAGGTGTAGCTCCTGAGCTGAATTCCCGAGTTCCCGGATTCCACCTCTCCGAACTCTTGAATCATAAATCTCTTGAATTATTGGACAACCATCCATACTGAGCCATCCACAAGCTCCATCAAGTTGTCTCATGACCCTCGTGAGGGTATAATTCCCAAGATCCACAGTCTCCCGAACTATCTGAGCAACCATCCATACCGAGCTTCATCTACCTTGTATCCTTTCTTGCCTTCAAAGTTTAGAGCAACTTTATATTGCGTATTCGTCATTGTCCTCACTACCTTCTACATTTGGTGGGTCTTCAACCATGGCTATATTGGTTGTATTTGATATGTTTTTACGCTTGAGCACATCATTGGCTCGAACATGACAATCACACAAATTTTATTCACAAGTTGCATTTGTATTTTCACTTTCCATGTATGAAAAGATAGACCAAAATATCTATCTACTGGAATTTCCATAAAATAAAATAAATACTACTGCGCATTTACCAAGATAAGTAAAATAAAAGTTCCTTTGCCCTACAACTGGTTTAATGCTCTTAAACGACTGCAGAATTTTGTGCCCTAGAAATTCGTGAATGTTGTACCTGTCAACATGTAGCCTTTAGAAATTGCGACGAATGTATTTGTTTTGGTTTTGTGGTTATTTCATACTTGAAAATCGTGACTGTATTCGTGTCTGGTTGCAGCGCTGTTAGTTTGACTGTAATGGCTTGAAAATGTGCCCTTCCACGACTGTGTTTGCAGCGTGACTTTATGTCGTGGCCTTCGAAGAAGCCCTAAATGATGTCCCTCGAAAATCTTCTTGTGATTTCCGTTGATTTCCTTGCAAACTCTGTGAAAATAATTGTCCCGTGCCCTAGTTGGTATTCACAGCCACTTTTTCTGTCCTTTTGTGATTCATGTTTGTGTATATAATCAGCCTTTTTGCGAACTGTAATATGACTGTAACAGCAGCAAAAATGGTGACCTCCTTCCTTCTCTTTCTCCTTCCTTACCGCGCTCTGATACCAATGTTAGAATATGTGGAGAGAGAAAGAATAAAGAAAGAATAGAATGTACAAAGATGGAATGAAGAGAAACTGGAATGCACACATTTGAGATTGTGTGTCTGTCTATTTATTATGAATGATGTAGTTACAAAACGGTTGATATAGTTACAACTGGTTACAACCAACTCATAGTTAAATAACTAATAACATCCTTATAAATAAGTCTTATATTCTCATACATAGAAGATTTGCAAATCAACACAATATAAGGCAAGATCTAATCCTAGTAAGTTTAAGACAGTGCAAGGTCATCAAAATATAATGCAAATACAATAAATTTAAATAACAATGCTTAATTATTATTTCCAAATCGACTAGGAAGGTAAATACACAGGGTTATGAGGCATATCTTGAATAAGTTGTTAGAAACCTGCTTAAGCCCTTGCACAATAAGTTAAAATAGAGAAGAACTATGCTAAAGTAAGATCTAGAAGATGCATAAAAAAGCAACTCATAAAATAGACATGATTTCACTTGGGATAATCCATTCAGGTAAAATACCCTATACAGTAACCTTTGCTCTATTGCATTAACATGAACGATTTAACAATACATACACTCTTCAAGGTTTTGTAAAGTTCAACGTGTTGGTTGGTTGTACTTGAAAAGCAATTGCCTACATTAAAGCGTCTCATGAAATTACAAAGCAAAAGAATTGTGAGATTCTCTCTATTAACTCTCAAATCACTAATAGAAGATATTCTTGCGTCAATCATGTCAGAATATTCTCCAACATGTTTCTTTAAACCTCTAGTCGACAGATTCAGGCAGACAAGTATTGATTATGTGTCACTGGTACACTTGAATGCTGCCCAATGCTGCTGCGCATTGTAATGCAACTCCCACTGTGCACATGTACTAGTGCACATTCTTATACACAACACAATGCTGCACACAACATTCAAATCCACATTCTGCAAGCCCCACACAGTGCTCATTTGCTAATATACTTGCGCATAAGCCCCTGCAGAAACTTTCCTTATGGAATCGTGCTGCACATGCCTATGCATCAGTGACTATTCTGCAATATACCCTGCGCAATATTATGCAAAGTAATATTTCGAACTTGTTGAACACATTGCGTAAAGGGAGCACAAACCCATTCTTTAACAACTCTTGGCTTCCTATCCCATACTTCTCCTTCACGAAGTGCTTTAGTCAATGAATCCACAACGTTAAGATTAGTTTACACCTTTTCCAATCATATCCTCTTCTCTTTCATCATTTTCGAACTTATTGAACACGTTGCGTAAAGGGAGCACAAACCCATTCTTTAACAACTCTTGGCTACCTAGCCCATACTTCTCCTTCATGAAGTGCTTTAGTCAATGAATCCACAACATTAAGATTAGTTTACACCTTTTCCAATCATATCCTCTTCTCTTTCATCATTTTCCTTACAAAATGATATAGCACATCAATATGTTTAGTGTGGGAGTGATACTCATGGTTATTCCCGGACAAATTGCATTCCAAGGATCGTAATTTATCCTCATTGTTTTTTGTATGAACCCAACTGTAGAATATAATCTTTGAAGCCAGACCACTTCCTTGCTTGCATGAGTAGCTGCCATAAACACAGTTTCGGTGGTGGATATTGCAATATTTGCTTGACGTTTACTCATCCGACTTACAATGCCATCAAACAAGTTGAAAATGTACCCATTGGTAGACTTTCACATATGAAGATCTCTATGAGAGTGATAATCAAGGTTCTTTGCTAGACAAATCACACTCTTGAAAACTTAAAACTTCTTTAAGAGGAAGTATGTCCAGGTTTTTCTCGAAAATTCAATTTTGAAAGACACATGGTACACTACTTTTCCAAATGATGGCATCTTAACCGCCCAAACACATTACGATGTATAACCTCCAAAATCCCTTTTGTGTGTGCAGACCTTTATGTGTTTGGGGAACTTGACTTTGTTCTGCTTTCCATACACATGATGGTTGTAGAATTCTTCCCTTCTTTAAAGTCAAAGTCTAGAGGACCATCAATGATCTCACATTGGATTGCAAATGAAGAGCAATCCTTTCTTGCCAATGTGGCCCAACTTTTCATGCCAAGGCACTGTCTTCTCTATGATAAGCATGCTAGTTTTCTTATATACTTCATTGGCCTTAGGAACAATAGTGTTGTCTCATTCTTAAGCTTAACTAGAAAACCATACTCAAATCTAGTGTGAACAAGGTTCCAATGTTGTATCTTCTCTTCTCGCTTCTTAATTCGGTACCTTTATTGCATCATGCATCACCTTTTTTTGCAATGATCCTTTGCTTATGATACTTGCACTCTAGCATTGAACAGCTTGTACTCTCTCTAACTGAAACTAGTTTTCTCAAGTTTTGCATGACCTAGAATATGCAAAAACTAAAACACCGGGAGAGTTTTGATCCTTTCATTTCAAAACCTTAGCTTCGAGGCTTCCTTGAACCACAATTTGGTGAGTTCTCTTAGAAAGACATTACCGCCATCATATTTCTCATCTTCATAGAACCGCATTTTGCAATGGAAAGCCACATGACAGATCCTCAAAGAGTACTACGATGGTCAGAGAAGTCAAAGCTCCGTGAGGACCATCAATGATCTCGGCTTGACCAACCATGCCTTATTGCATGCACACACACACTCAAAGATGCCGAAAGAGTACATATCTCTATTTTCATGAATGAATCCTTTCTCACTTGAGATGAAATGTCCGTGGTTAGCTCTTGTTTACCTTCACTATTGAATCCTTCTTCAAATGCCCTTATTTTCCATAGTTTCAACATTTCTTCAATTAAGTTCTCTTCATGAATGAGTCTCAGATCTGCTCTTGTTTACCTTCTCTAGACTTTGCATGCTTCTCTCCCGATCTCTCGCTTATCGCTTTCTCTCGCTTATCGTTTTCTTGGCAAGGCACTAGCAATGTATCACCTTGGTGATTTTTAGTGGAATTGCCTTAGTATCCATGGACAATAACTAACTAATCATAGTGTTAAAGGCATTTAAGTGCTTTGTGGTCGAGTCCCTCATTCATTCTCAATGAATATAGCTTCCTTCATAGGAAAAGTTCGTTGATCATAGATTTAGCCCGGTACAACATTCCCAGCTCATCACATAAATTTTTGTCTTCTCATCGATACATTTAGTAAAACTGAATTTGATAGACAAAGCTTGACAAAGTTTCTAGCTTTTATTTCAATTTTATTGCACTCTTCTCATGCTAACCGTGCATGTTTTGATTTTGACACAACGATCCACATATCTCTTTTAGTTAAAAGATATTCCATTTTGAGCTTACATAATTCAAATATTTTCCCATTGAACTTTTCAATCTCTATTCTTGTGTTTCTTGATGTATTTACAACAAGGGTTTCAATAGTACAAGAGCTCCTACTCAAGACAAACACTTGTTGCAAGTAACAAACAACACTCACCGAGCTCTAAGCCAAAGCTTTGATACTAGATGTTGGAAAAAGACAATTATCATCAATGCACAAGGAGTAACTTAAAGAACTTCCGGATTGTAATCTCATAGGTTATAGTAATGGCATATAGTCAAACATATGAAATTCTTGGGAAAACCCTTTCGGATAAAAATCCTAGCACAATATCTCTTTGTTATTGCATTGACTTTAACTCAACTTACAAATACAACAAAAACACCTTCAAGGCATTGTAAGACATTATTTAGTAGTCCATGCACTTACAGAGTACAAACCTTTTTTTCCTTCGCTCTACATGCATAGACCATGCAAAGATATCTTATAGAAGTATACAAGTGGTTATACCTACTTCGTGATGTGCTCCATTTTGGTTGGTTGTGCTTCAAAAGCAATTGCACGCTTTAAAGCATCTCATGTCTTTACAAAGAAAAGACACCGAAATTCTCTCTAACCAATATCTAGTCATTAATATAAGATATTCTTCCACCAATCGTGTTAGAGTATTCTTCAACACATTGTTGTAAATCTCCAAATCGATAGATTCAATCATACAAGTATTGACAATTGTCACTACTTCAATGTTACACAATGCCACCGCACACAATAATGCAACCCTTAGTGTGTGCAATCATGTACACAACAAAATGCTATGCACAACATTCCAATCCACATTGCACAAGCCCCACACAATGCTCAGTGCTCATATACATGCACACATGCCCCTCTCGCAAGCCGGTGATAACTTCAATCAACAATAGCTTTATTCAAAGCTTAACAAAAGATCACATGAGGCTATTTAACAAACACAATTGCATGTAATAGTCCCTCTAAAATAGGGTGTGCAATAACACTAGAGTTGTTACAAATCTTAAAATAGGCAACCCACAATAATCTATGTAAAGTTGTTTCATGATGCGACAACTTTACATTACATTTATAAGTGACAAATTAATTTATTCCTAACATTCCCCCCTTAATTCATCACTATCTCAAGACAAGAAGAGAGATTCTTTCAAAGCCTCAAATTTATCCTATGTAAGTGACGCCATTTGTTAAAAGTGGAGTAGAATGTTGTTTGTCAAAACATGTTCGTGTATGAAATGAACTTGTACCTCAATCTGCTTAGTACCTTCTTGGAACACTAGGTTGCGAACAAGCTTGATTAAACCTTCATTGTCAACATACAGATCTGTTGGTTACTTTTGTGGTACTAGTTCTTCAAGTATGTGACGTAACCATATTGTTTCGTAGACAACTCCAACAACGCGATATTCGGCTTCGGTGGAAGATCGAGAAACAAAGTTTTATTTCTTGCTCCCCCATGATATTGGACCAGATCCCAAAGAGAACACATCCAAAAGTGGATTTCTTGTCATCAATATTTCCTGCATGATTTGAGTCTCAATACCTTGTTAAGAAAAATTGATCATTCTTATACTCTAGGTTGAAGTCCACCGTTGTTTTTATGTACCTCAAAATTCTCTTTGCTGCTTTCATGTGACAAATTTTCAACTCTTGCATGAACCGAGAGAGATAGTTGATGTCGGTATAATATATGTCAAGTAAATGAGACTTCCAATCATCTGCCAATAGAGAGTGGCATTTACTTGCGATGATGGATCATCATAAGGGAATTGAAGCTTTGCCTATATGGGTGTGGCAAATGGTTTATTGTCCATCATCCAAAACTTGTTGAGCATTGTCTTGGCACATTTTATTTCGCATACGATTTGCTGCTCTTTTCGCCATACTTTACCTAAGACAAGAGCCCAATAGCTCAAGATTTGTTATGTCAAACGATCGATTAATATCTTTCTTAGTTGCATCAATCATTTTTTTAACTGCTAGTGATGACTAAATCGTCAACCTAGACAAAAACAATTATAATCTCCCCGTTGCTTTTTGAGGTAGAGATTGGGATTGTGAGGATTCCTTTGGAATCCGTGATGAACGAGATGTTCATCAATCTTTACATACAATGCGTGGGGAGCCTATTTGAGGCCATACAATGACTTGAGTTAGCATACCCTTTCGTCTTTTTTAGGTATTATAAATTTTTGGTTGAGTCATGTAGACTTTTTCCTGCAAATCTCCATTTAGAAAGACACTTTTTACATCCATTTGGTGGACTTTCCAACCAAATTGAGCAACTAGAGCAAATATCATCCTGATAGTTTTGATCTTAGCCGTGGGAGCAAAAGTCTCCTCATAGTCAATGCCTTCTTTCTGAGCATACCCCTTTGTTACGAGCCTTGCCTTGTGCTTGTCAATATTGCCATCTACTTTGTACTTTGTTTTGAAGATCCATTTGCAACCGATTGACTTCTTCCCTAGTGGAAGATCTACAAGTTGTCATGTGTTATTTTTCATCATTGACTAATTTTCCATATTCATGGCATCTCTCTAAGGTTTTGACTCTATGGCTTCGTGAATTGTAGTGGGCTCAACAAATTTCACAACCGTACTCATTAAGGCCAAATTAACCTTCTCTCAAAGCATACCGCAAGTCTTTGGTCTAGTGATGGATGCGTCTAGGACTCCTTCCAACTTAGCATCTTGTATCACATTAGTATACCATTTCGGCATACGTTGAGTTGTTCCTATGGGTGGTGGACCTTCTTGATCATCACCATCATTTCCATCAACACTGTCATCATCAAAGCTTTGATCACCTTCAATTTTTACAACAAGACTGATTTGTTCATCAAGTGAGCTTGTGGAAGGTGGATTTGACTCACTCTTCTCATGAAACTCAACATCCCTGTTGATATAGATTTTCCTAGTTTTTGGATCCATGAGTCTGTAACCCAATGTCTCTTCACTGTACCCTAAGAAGATGTATTTTTCAGATTTCATATCCAATTTTGTTCTCTTCTTTTTGGGAACATGCATGCTTTCCTTATATCCAAAAACTCAAAGATGAGTTATAGATGGTTTATGCCCTGACCATGCTTCTTATGGAGTCACTTCATGAAGAGCTGTAGTGGGAACTTTTTTCAGCAGATAAATTACTATTTTTACTACTCGCGCCTAATATGTTTTCCCCAAACCTGAATCGTCAATCATACAACACATCATTTCCATGATAATGCAATTCCTCTTTTTGCAACACCATGTAGATAGCCAAAATCAAGATCACTATAAAATACCATGATGCTTTGGTTCAAATTGATAATATATTAAAGTGGTCTATTGTATGTGTGGCAGTAGTTCTGATTTTGGTAAAAGGTAGCTAAAACTTAAAAAGATAACTAAATGGAATGTTAGCACCTTTCTTTCTGCCCCTTTACATTTTCTGTGGGCGTAGTAAAAATTCCTAGATTGAATCGAATTGGTTTATTCAATATACAACGGGAGGAATAAGAGAGAAGATGATCGTGCAACATTCAGACCACAATGAAGTCATTCTTCTCATAATGCAGGTGAATACACTATATTATTCTACAATGTCTATAATTTACCTATAAAATTCGATATAAAATGATATCGGGTTTTTGCAACAATTGGTGATTTAAGAGCAAGGCATAGACTCCATTGACAAAACATTCTTATACCCTTTGCCCAGTGCATACCTTCTCAACTAGTAATTAGATTATCCAAAACAAGTCTCAAAGAGTTATTTAAGGCAAAACTTTATCAAGCCAATTACCCAAGACCTTCACAAGAACCTTGTATGACACATATAACAAGGTAATAGGTCTTCAATTCTTGATTTGATTTCTATCCTTTTCGTCATGAATAAGCTGAATAACACCTCAGTTATCTTTTCCCAGAGTGCCAACATGGAAGGCTTCCTTTTAGACCTCTAATAATTCCTTAGAAATTCAGTCCTCATTGACTTTATAAAACTCCGTGGAGAATCCATCAAAGCCCCAAGATTTTTCCTCTTTTAATTAGTCGGTAATGTACATCTCATCAAGTTTGACTTATACTCAGCACAATAGAATCTTTGCTTAACAAAATCTTAGGAATAATGTCAGCACAAATATTATTGTTTTTATCTATACGATCAGAGGATCCATCTAAAGTGGACAATCCCTTGTAGAAAGAAAAGAAAACCTTTCCGATCTCCTTAAGGTTATCAGAAACAAACCTCCCACATCTACAGTTAGCAATCTCTCTGACATGTTAGCTTTGAGAATTTAAAAAAGTATTTAGTATCTTTATCACTGTGTTTTAACCAAGTAAGTCTCAACCTTTGTCTAGGTCGCGGGCCAATATAGTTTTGATGAACTCTATGTTCCTGTTTCACCCTGATTAGTGGTTTTTAAATTCACTGTTTTCTGAAAAAGCTGCAGCCAATATTCAATCTCAATTAATTCTTCTTGCACTCTTCTAGTAGCCCTTTTTCTAATCTTGGCTTTAGTTTTGCCAAAAACTCCCTTAATGGCTAAGAAGATCCAATGCAAATATGCCAAGCAAAAAATTTGGATTGTGCTTCTAAAATTTGAAAAGTTAATTTCTTGAAGCCTCAACCCCACAATACATTCAAAGTGCTTGAGATGAGAAACATTATATAAACTGATTATTAATATTTGTGGGACTTTTACTCATGTGTGTTTAATCTCAAGATGACCACCATGAGTGGTCATGACCATATTGACATTGTATCCTTATGTATTTCTGGTAATAATCACAAGGCAAGTGAACCCACTTATCACACAAGCCTTTGTTAGTAGGGAGGAGGAACGGTGAATGTAATCCACCGATATGGGCTTCTCACCTAAGTGCTAGAAGCATTTGTTAGTAGTGTGGAAGAACATTGAATGTAATCCACCGATTTGGGCTTCTCACCCTCTAACCTTTTCCCATGTTGGCAAGCTTTTTGGAGAATGTAGTTGCCTTACAAATCACCATTGTCTCATAGTTATTACTAATGTGGGATTAACTTAGCCACCCCAATCATGTATTTATGTTAAGTTGAAGGCTTTTACAAACAATTTAGTCGATTATTAATTTTAGGGCTTTTTTTGTTCTTGTACGTTTAATCCTTCTCAAGATTGAATATAAGGCACCACCTCCACAACATTATCTTGATCAACAAAAGCAATAACAAACACTTCCCTGTTCAACAAAAATTATCTTTCTACCTTTTTAATTGTTGCACCAAGCAAACCAAATACTCTTACTATCTTTTTTTCCCATTTAAGGGGATTAACAAGCCTCGAGACCCTTGTCATTTTATTGAGTAAAAATTCATTACCTTTTCATTCAAATTTTGAGCCCTTGGCCTTATCTTTCATTATCTCAATCATATTAAAGTCCCCCTTACCCCCTCGTCTTTCACTCCTCAAGGGACTAAGCAACATTTTTCAAGTAATTAGCCATGGAATTTCACAACTTAGACCTTACCCTATAATCATTAGATGCATAAATGGAATGTACCCCAAATTCTTGCTCAATTTGTTAAAAGCACAACCAAGCAATTCCATTGCAAGGAGAAGAACAATATTAAACAAGAAGCTTATTCCACTTCTTACTAATTAGAATGACAACACCACCCCTATGTTTTTGACGACTAGTGCAAACAAGTATAACTTCCGGACATATGAACTTTAAAGTCCATTCTAAGGAACACCCAACAACCTTAACTTCTTGTAAAAGCAACATACGAATCTTCTCCCTATGCTTGCAAAATATTTTCGAGTGGCTTTCCGATCATGAGATTTTAGATGTAAGTAGTTGGTTCACTTTGGGTATGGGTTCAGCTATGGCAATGTTTTTGCCTGTGTATGGCCATACAAAATATATATTAAAAATAAATATTCTAGCCTAATAAACAAGAATTAACCACATGGTATTCATGAATAACTAAAATAACTAGAAAAACAAATATACAATAAATGTCATGATAAATATTAAATAATAAATCAAAATGCCCAATGGCAAGAGCTTTATTGTGCCTCTTGTTTATGGCCATACAAAATATATATTAAAAAATAAATATTCTAGCCTAATAAACAAGAATTAATCACATGGTATTCATCAATAACTAAAATAACTAGTAAAGTGCTTATGATAAATTGTTTATGGTAACTGAATGCCAAATGTCATGATAATTATTAAATAAATTGAAATGCCTAATGACAAGAGGTTTATTATGCGTCTTGTTTATGGCCAATTTTTTTTAATAGTATTTATCATCATATTCTATATGAATATGATAACAATGTATTTGGAGCTTTGCTTGATGAATTGTGAACCCTAAATGAACAATGAGAGGTAAGTATAACATAGTAGGCAAGTGTGTTTTGTGTTTTGCTTTTGATAAAATGAGAGGTAAGCAACTTTTATCAACTTTTAGATTTTTCAAGTGTTTTATTTTTATTTATTTTTCATTGCTTGAAAGTGAAATTGTGAAAGCAATTTTTAAAAAAAAAGAGAGACAAGTGTTGTTTTATGGTATGTTTGTATTTTATCGATTTTTAGGGTTTCTAAGTGTTAATTTTCAAATATTAAAAAGGGCAAAAGCATGTGGGTTTTCCCTATGTATACCCTAGTCATTCAGCAAAAGGACCTAACCCTATTTGGTTTGTTTTGAACATACCTATGGTGAGTCCTTGGGAAAAGTAGTATCGTGGGGTGGGATGATGAATCGGCAAGTCCTAAAGCACACTAGTACTTTTTTACATTCCAACTAACAACCCTCATTTCAATTTATTAAGTCGATAGGCATTCTCCAATGGTAATCAGGGTGGAGTTGGTGGGCTGTAATGTATTGAGTTAACAATAAACTTCTAACCTAAAAATTTGATGCACATTTCACCAACACATGGAAGTTGAACCTAAACTTTGACGCTCATTTGAGCTTCACTTAGGCTTTTTTTGCTTGTAGAAGTCAATTGAAAAATGGTAATATTTTGGCATATGGTGGAGTATAATTGCATTTCTTTCTTCCTATAAAGTTTTTTTGAGCCCGATTGATTGCTGCAATTAGATTGACATCATTTGTCACTAGCTACTAGGAAATTTCCAGAGAAGGTAATAATGTTATTGGTCAATGTGGGATGTGAAAATTCAAAGTTGAGAGGTGTTTTTTAGATAGATGTATTTAAGATATTTGTACTAGTAAGGGAAATAGAAGGAACGTAACGTCTCCTTTGTTGCGATAAAGTCCCTCAAAGCAACTCAACAATTTTTCCTTTTGGAACTTCTAGCACCATTTTGAGGATTATGTAAAGCTTTCCTTTTTCGGGATTCAACACAATGCCATCATTGGGAGATAGACTAGAATGTACTTTAGGCTTCTCTATTTCATAACAAATCATTGGTTAAAAACCTCTATCACTAGCCCCGACATGTAATCCATCTCCCTTAGGGGCCTTTTCTAGTTGTAACCTCTGGATCCATTTCTTGGATGGCTTCCTAAATATAAACTGTAAGCTCCCTAACATCTCCATTCATTGCCAAGGGATTGTAATTAGTCAAATATTTAGTGTTGGCACTCGAGAGGGTCACCTATTCACATGTCTTGGCAATTAGCATTTGGGTTACCCAATTCACATGTCTTGGCAATTAGCATTTTTTTGTCTAATTAGCGTCAGCTAATTCTTATTCGATGTGCCCCCAAAAGAGGCTCAATAGAGTCAATTTTTTTTTCATGTCCCTATATTTGTAAGAATGACTTCATACTCTAAGGAGCAATTGTCCCTAGACCATGTCAATCCAATTTTATGTTCCTTTCTTACAAACACTTTGGACTCCGTTGAAGAGGGAGTACAAGAAGAGGGATGTTGAAACAATTGAACTAGTTCAACTTTACCATCAACCACAATTATTTCGGGCACCTCCCTCCTATGAGGAATTAAATTTATTATACTTGGCTTAGTGATGCAGAGCATTTGAGTTCATAAGCAATCCAACATCACCCAAAAATATTTAGGGTAGCAAATAAAGATTTGCATGATACCACACCACTCCTAAGCAAGTTGTACAAAACTCCATTGCTTAACCATTTTCATGGACAATGTTAAAACTGTCCAAAGGTGTGAAAAACTAAGAATGTCATGCGAAGCTTACCCAAGCTACGCAACACTATGAATGCAATGATGCTTATCAAGCCATGCAAGACTATGTAAGTTGCACAAACCGTGGAAGCCACACAACATCGCAAATGCCACACAAGCTTGTCCTGAAGCCGCGCAATAGTGAGGAAGCACAAAAGTCTATATGAAGTCGCATGCAAGCTTGCCAAATGCCACTATACACTAAGGACGCTGCCGAGCTCTATAGAAGCTGCAAAATACCACATTCTTGTGGAACTACTTCCTTGAGCTTCAATGATGAGATATGTGTCTCGACAAAATTGCCTATCGACATCAATATAGTTAGCGAGAGAGCACGTGTGGTCTTTGATTCATTTATTTTGGCCAAGGACCAACACAATGATTCGTTCGAGCTCTAGCCATGAGAGGGAACTTGTAGGAGTAGATCAATTTCTCTCGAGAGGCAACTTGAAGAATACTGGGAACCTTTGCTTGCTAAATTTGTCTTGTTCTCCTCCCCACAACTCACGAATTCTATAATTAATAGGTGCTACAAACTTACAAAATAATCTCTCGTACCTTGATAGAAGGCATTGAGATCGAGTTCCTTGTTAAGTGTGAACCAATGTGGTTTTGTAGAAGCTTCACGAATGTGCAAGCTTAGGATAGGTCTAGGATTGGAATCCTGGAAGGATATTTCAGTAGAGTCTTGTTCCAAGAATGTGATTGGAGTGTTAAGCCATCATTGCCTAATTATTTAATTTTTCCTTACATAAATAGAGAAACATTTTGTTTTCTAGATAAATTGTTGTGCCCGAGATCTTGCTTTAGTGAGATCGAACTCGACATGTGGCTGCGAAAGTATAAAGTATCCCTTCACTTGGTATCGAGTAAGGATTTGGAAGTCGCCAAGAGATTGGTATAGACATCAATCTGGGTTGTGTGAGTGACCTTAAGATTTGTTGCTTTCCATACTAGGGGTGTGGGTAGAAGGTTTGTAGACATCTCTAACATTTGTGTTGTTGGGTAGAGGTGTGAGGTCACAAAATGTTGTTGTTGAGAGATTGTAAGGGAAAGATGGCATGTCGAGTGAGTAAAGTGCCAAGACTTGCCGACTTGGTTTACTGTGATTAGAGGAATGCAAGTCCATTTACAATGTAGAGGAACAACTATGGATGAAGATGAGAGTGATGATGAACGAGAAGTGAGAGCACTTGCATATCAAGTTGTAGTGGAACATGTAGACAAGCAAGAGGATTGATTCTTCACGCAATCACGAGATTCGAAGTAAACCGTAATGGCCCTTTTCCCTCGCCCATGTCCTAAGGGCCGATGCGTGCCCTAACCCTAGTCATACTCGAGGGGTTACGGACACTATTTTGCTATGTGGGTATGGGCATCTAGTCCAGTTATTATTTTTTATCGATTAGGTCATAAAGCACTTTTAAAAAGGGAGTAGATGTTATGTTTCATCATGGGGCCACTTAAAGTACCTTTTGGCGATTTGAGAGGACATGCATGGCATTAAATGTTATATTTCTTCATTGAGGTTACTTTATGGGCCTAGGCGCCTAGGAAGGGAAAAACAACTTCAAGTTATTTTTAATAAGGCCCTCTTTTTGGGAAAGTGGGCCTTGATTGGTTTTAGGGTTTCTTTGGCATGAAAAGGTTATAAAAGGAGGTGAGGGGTGAAAGGATGATCATTCATACATACACTCATATTTTCTTTTTCATGGTGCAATTGCTGTTTGCAACTTTTAACTTGTGGAGTAAGATCCCACGGAACCCTAGCTTCGGTGGTGAAAGATCCAACTTTAGCTAGTAGGGCATTCTTCGTAGTGAAAGATCTACCCTAGCTTGTCATTTGGAGTGGATTTCGTGGCTGTTTTACAGAGGTATTTTCAGGATTTTCAGAATTAGGGTTTGAAGGGTTTTGAGAGTTTTTGTGGAGATTTTCAGCCGGTTTTGGATCAGACCTACGGCAGCCATAGAAGAAGGATTCAACATCATCTACAAAGGGTTTCACAAGGGTTTTGGCTGTTTTCCAAAGGGGACTTGTTTGGGAATTTGCAGCCCTAATTTCTAGGGTTTCCAGCAGTCCTTTTCAGATTTGAAGGTTGGAGAGTTATCTACTATTTTTATATATATTATTTCCAAAGTTTCATCTTCATTGCATTTGTATTCGAAAAGATATTAATTTTGAAGTTTTCCGGCTATTCTAGGCACGCTGTAAATTTCTGGCAGCATTCATTATCTGAAAAATTCCAAAAATATTTCCCTTGTGTTCTACATATTATTATCTTGTTCCACTTAAAATTTCAAGTATTTTGACGGGTATTTTAAGAGTTATTCACATTTTTTGTTCGCTGCCCTAGCTGTACTTTTCTGTCAGATAAAATCTGCAAAAATCAGATTTAGTATATTGCTGCAAATTTCTGTGTTTTGTCAATTTTGTGGTAAGATCCCAACAAGGATATTTCAGTGGTATCAGAGCGGTTGTTCCTCCAGCCTGTTAGGGTTGAAAGATGGGAGACAGAGACAGAGACAGTGAAGAAATGGGAGTAGATCTGATGAGACAACTGTTCACCAACATGGTGAAGCAGCAGGAGACTACCAACCTCTATTTGAGTCACCTTACTGAGAGGTTAGCATAGGGTAGGATCAAGACTCATGCGGAGAAGGGAGAGGCCAGCAATATGGGTCAACATGGTAATAGAAGTGAGAGTCGACATTCGGGACAAGGGTCCCCTCATGCATCTACCAGGCCATTGGGACTCCACGAGCCTTCATTCTTAAAGGATCCGGAAGTTTCGCGAGATACGATGACACCCGGCAGACATTGTGGATGAAGAATCTTGCTGGGAGAAGTACCGGACTTTGAGCGAGGGTTTCGAGACAACATGCCATTTCAGGAGTATTGCAAAATGAAGATCGACAGTAGGCCTAGGAGAGATTACCAGCCACAAGTACCTGAGTTTCAAAAGAGGTTAGGACAGATTTCTATTCCACACTTCGATGGCTCCCGCCTTGATCTTGGATTCAAAAGTTGAAGACTTACTTCGACTTGAATCCCATGCGTGAAGAAGATGCAATTAAGTTTGCTATCCTACACCTCGAGGGAGATGCCCATGACTGGTGGCATCATGGATTGATCACACAGGGGCACATGCATATCACTACATATGCAGATTTTACACCAGAGATTGATGAGCAGGTTTGACAGAGGGACCCAGATAGGCACTTCTAGGGAATTGACGCACTTGAGGCAGAGTTCTTTGGATCAATACATTGCAGATTTTCAGAGGTTATCAGTGATGGTATTTGATGTTTCAGAGATGAGGTTGACTTCACTCTTCATGGCAGGTTTGACGGACGCTTTAGCAGGATTTGTGAAGGCATTTGAGCCTTCCTCCCTACATGAGGCGATTAGGCGAGCACGAGATTTGGAGTTGTCCACTCCAAAATCGAGGTTTCCCCCTCGAAATCAGCCTAAGGGTTTTCCTTCGAAAACTGAGGGTTCACAGCCAAAGGGGCCCCCACCCAGGCAGGATACCACAAGGAGACCATTTGTATCGAGAGAGGACCGGGAGGAGTTGAGGCGAAAGAAACTCTGTTTCGATTGCCGCACACCATGGGTTCCAGGACATGATTGTAGAGGGAAAGGAAGGGCCCAATTCATAGAGGTCTTTGAGGAGAGTGAGAACGAGGAGGAGCGGTACCATCAGGAGTTAGAAGATGAAGATGAGGAGGCATTGGATAGTGCAGATGAACAGGAGGAGGAGACTTTTCCCCATGAGACTATTGCTACTTTGTCGAGTACCCCGAGGTACAAGGCATTCAGAGTTAGGGGAACATTACAGGGCCAGAGAGTTGTAGTGCTCATTGATAGTGGGGCCACCCACAATTTCATTGATGCATCTTTGGTAGAGAAGCGGGGACTGCAGGCATAAGACTTTGAGGGTTTCAATGTAGTAGTAGCCAATGGTGAGTCCATGAGATGCATGCAGCGAGTTCCGCAGCTTGATTGAGTATCACCATGGGTAACCATAGATCACCGATGACTTCTATGTGGTTGGTATTGGAGAGACCAACCTTGTGCTAGGTGTACAATGGCTCCATTCTCTTGGAGAATTCCGGACTAACTTTCAGGCCATGGAACTCAAGTTCAAGTCCGAGGGAAAGAATGTAACCTTAAGAGGTTTATCTTTAGAAGCACCCAGAGTTGTTTCAGCAAAGAGGATCGAGAGGATTCACAGACACAATGGGGTTGATTGGGCAGTACAGTGCTTGGTTTCTACCAAGAACTCAGAGGATGGACAACCAGAGTATCATGTAGATATACAGGGGCTATTGGACAAGCACAGTACAGTTTTTAGCGACATACCACCTGGTGTACCGCCAGAGAGGGGATTTGAGCATGTGATTGAGCTCGAGGACACTAGACCAGTGGTTACTACTCCTTACCGTCACCCCAAACGGTTTAAGGCGAGATTGAGAGGACCATCCATGAGCTTATTGACATGGGACACATTAGGCCGAGTTCTAGTCCTTTCGCTTCTTCAGTAGTGTTGGTGAAGAAGAAGGATGGGACCATGCGGATGTGCATTGATTATCGGGCATTGAATAAGAAGACAATCAAGAACAAATATCCAGTGCCGCGTATTGATGAGCTACTAGATGAGCTACATGGAGCAATCTATTTTTCTAAAATAGATTTGCGATCGGATATCACCGAGATCAAGGTTAGGGAGCGGGATGTGCATAAGACCGCTTTGGATGTCATTATGGACATTTTGAGTTTTTGGTGATGCCCTTCTTGGTTTGTCTAATGCACTGACCACATTCCGGTCTTCGCATGAACCACGTGTTCAACCGCCACTCATGCGGAAGTTTGTTTTAGTCTTCTTTGATGATATATTGGTTTCAAGCAGGACTTGGGAGAGTCATATTCGCCACCTTGGACGAGATATTGGGAATACTTTAGGAGCTAATTTGCTATATCTGCAAAGGCTTCTAAATGTGAGTTTGGCATGACAGAGTTGTTGTACTTGGGATATGTGATTGGCGGAGGGGGAGTCAAGGTGGACAGAGTGAAGATACAGGCAATTTTGGATTGGCCTCCACCGGGACGTTGACACATTTGAGGATTCTTAGGACTATGCACCTATTACAGGGAGGTTTGTGAAGAATTTCTCACGATCGAGCCCACAACAAACTTGACCAAGAAGGGAGCCTTCGCTTGGTCAGAAGCGGCACAACAGACTTTTGATCATCTCAAGGAGGTGATGAGCTCATGCCCCGTCTTGGCATTACCAGATTTTGCTCGTCCATTTGTTCTAGAGTGTGATGCATCAGGTGAGGGGATTGGAGCAGTGCTTATGCAGGATAGGCACCCCATTGCTTACGAGAGTCGGAAATTGAGCCCCGTGGAGAGGGGGTATTCAATCTACGACAAGGAGATGTTGGCCATCATGCATGCTTTGGCCAAATTCAGACAGTACCTTGTGGGCAGCAGGTTCGTGGTACGTACAGATCACAATAGTTTGAGGTTCTTTTTGGGACAGAAGGATCTCAACGACCGCCAGCAGAGATGGGTGAACAAGGTACAAACGTATGACTTTGATATAGAATACACTAGAGGTAAGAATAATGTTGTTGCTGATGCTTTATCTAGGAAGCCTTACCTTACTACTATGTTGAGTTCTATGTCCGAGATTTCAGCAGATTGGAAGGCTCACATACTGGTTGAGTACTCCAAGAATCAGTTTGCATGCGAGATCATGGATGGTATTATCAAGGATGATCGATGGTGAGGGTGGTAGATGATCTCATTTTTATAAGGATCGGATTTTCCTCAGACAAGTGGTCTAAGATGAAGGACAAGATCCTTCAGTGCGAACATGACACACCACTAGCTAGACACCCCGGATATTTCAAAACATACAGGTATATCAGGAGAGATTCACTTGGAAGGGGATGAAGGATGATGTCCTTAATCATGTCAGAGAGTGTATGGTTTGCACAAAGAACCAAATCGGGAGCATTCTTTTCCTGCGCAGTTTACTTGACCTCTTCCCATCCCTAAGCAAAAGTGGGAGAGCATATCGATGGACTTCATCACAGGACTCCTCCAGTGCTTGTGGGCACAATTGCATTTATGTGGTAGTTGATCGATTGACCAAGTATGCGCACTTCCTTTCTCTACCCAAGAAGCATGAGGCAACCGATGTGGCTCTGGTATTTTATAAGGATTTTTAGGCTACATGGGTTGCCTAAAAATATTATCGGCTATGGTGAGGGACAAGATCTTCATGAGCACTTTTTGGCGGGAGATTTTCGGACTGCTTTGGTACAGAGTTGACTCTAGACGAGCTACCATCCTCGGGATCGACGGTGACGGAGATTGTCAACAAATGGATAGAGGGCTATTTGCGGAGTTATGTGACCGGACATCAGCAGGCATGGATCGAATGGTTGCATATGGGCGAGTATTGCACAATACCACATATCGATGAGTATTGGCATGACGCCTTTCGAGCTTTGTATGGATACGATGCCATGTCATTTCTTTGACTTAGTATTAGCAGAGATAGTGAGCTCCCAAAGCTCGGGATTGGTTACAGGAGAACCAAGATATCCTGCGAGCTCTTAAGGAGAATCTCCAGAAGGCGCAGAATCAGCAGAAGGTTTATGCGGATCGACACAGGGTAGAGAGGTCCTTCGAGGTAGGAGACTTGGTGTTCTTGCGTCTACAGCCGTACAGACAGTCATCACTCAAGCAGAAGGGGGCGGAAAAGCTGAAGCCCCGGTTTTATGGTCCATACAGGATAGTCAGGCGAGTGGGTGCGGTTGCATATGAGTTGGATCTTCCAGAGCACAGCAAGATACATAATGTCTTCCATGTATCATGCCTTAAGAAGGCCTTAGGACAGCACATTGTACCTTCTACAGAGTTGCCACCACTGGATGAGGAGGGGAAGCTGGTTTTAGAACCGGATTCTATTATTGAGGTCAGACAGAGGAAGCTCAGGAACAGAGATATCACAGAATATTTGGTGCGATGGAAGGGTTTGCCTCTTGAGGATGCTACTTGGGAGGGAGAACAGATTCTACGGCATCCTAGTCTGCATTTGCTTGGGGACAAGCAAATTTTGGGAAGGGAGGACTGTAATGTCCCTTTTCCCTCGCCCATGGCCTAAGGGCCAATGCGTGCCCTAACCCTAGTCATGCCCAAGGGGTTACGGACACTATTTTGCTATTGGGTATGGGCATCTAGTCCAGTTATTATTATTTTATTTATTGGGTCATAACGCACTTTTAAAAAGGGACTAGATGTTATGTTTCATCATTCGGGAGCCACTTAAAGTACCTTTTGGCAACTTGAGAGGACATGCATGGCATTAAATGTTATATTTCTTCATTGAGGTTACTTTATGGGCCTAGGCGCCTAGGAAGGGAAAAACAACTTCAAGTTATTTTTAATAAGGCCCTCTTTTTGGGAAAGTGCGCCTTGATTGGTTTTAGGGTTTCTTTGGCATGAAAAGGTTATAAAAGGAGGTGAGGGGTGAAAGGATGATCATTCATACATACACTCATATTTTCTTTTTCATGGTGCAAGCTTGCTGTTTGCAACTTTTAGCTTGTGGAGTAAGATCCCACGGGAACCCTAGCTTCGGTGGTGAAATATCCAACCCTAGCTAGTAGAGCATTCTTCGGTAGTGAAAGATCTACCCTAGCTTGTCATTTGGAGTGGATTTCGTGGCTGTTTTACTGAGAGGTATTTTCAGGATTTTCAGAATTAGGGTTTGAAGGGTTTTGAGAGTTTTGTGGAGATTTTCAGCCGGTTTTCGGATCAGACCTACGGCAGCCATAGAAGAAAGATTCAACATCATCTATGAGAGGGTTTCACAAGGGTTTTGGCTGTTTTCCAAAGGGGCGACTTGTTTGGGAATTTGCAGCCCTAATTTCTAGGGTTTCCAGCAGTCCTTTTTCAGATTTGAAGGTTGGAGAGTTATCTACTATTTTTATATATATTATTTCCAAAGTTTCATTTTCATTGCATTTGTATTCGAAAAGATATTAATTTTGAAGTTTTGCTATTCTAGGCACGCTGTAAATTTCTGGCAGCATTCTGTTATCTGAAAAATTCCAAAATATTTCCCTTGTGTTCTACATATTATTATCTTGTTCCACTTAAAATTTCAAGTATTTTGGGACGGGTATTTTAAGAGTTATTCACATTTTTTTGTTCGCTGCCCTAGCTGTACTTTTCTGTATAAAATCTGCAAAAATCAGATTTAGTATATTGCTGCAAATTTCTGTGTTTGTCATTTTTGTGGTAAGATCCCAACAAGGGATATTTCATAAATGCAAATAAAAGTTCCGTGCTACCCTAGGAACTTAGATTTGGAAGATCTTATCAATTGGATCCATGAAATGGAAAATAGAATGAGTATGAAGGTATAGAAGATAACAGAAGGTGAGATTTGTGAGTACCAAGTTGAAAGGACATGCATTCTTATGGTGGGTTCTTCTGCAGAACGAGAAAGTTCAGAGAGGCAAAGACAAGCTGAATTAGTGTGATTCATTGGTGACAAAGCTGAAGGCTAAGTTTATGCTGGTGGATTACCAATCCCATTTGTTCAAGTAGTTGTAGAATTTGTGTCAAAATGAATTGAGTGCAAAGAAGTGCGCGGAGGAGTTATGTCGGCACAACATTAGAGTTGGACATGTGGATGATGAAGAAGAAAATCGCGAGGTATGTCAATGGTCTACCCATTTCTATTTAGGATGAACTCAGTATGATTAGGCTGAGATCTACGAGAGGAAGCCTATAGTTTGTATTGAAGGTAGAGGAAGAGTTGTCTTGTAGATAACAAAGCAACCCATAAGGAAAAGAAAATTCTGTGTAAGGGTGGAAATCTGCACAATGATGCACAAAGTCTTGCGCATGAAGGTGAGACAAGTACCTCACATGAGCAAAGTCATGTGCAGAGAGGTGGAGGTAGATCACCATCCTGGAGTTAGAGGACACGTAAAAGGATTTATCAAAATCTGTTTTTGTTGTGGAGAGGCTGGACATCATGCATTTGAGAGGAGGAATGATGCTAGCAATCATGTGACGCAAAAAGCCATGTGTCAACAAGTAGTGTAGAAAAACTTGAATGTGGTAAAGCTCTCATAATGAAATGGGTGTTATTGAAACCCGCAAAAGAAGAGAATGTGCTCACATAGAGAGAATTTGCTGAAAACCATTTCCAAGGTTGGACGTAAGTGCTGTAAATTCATTGTTGATAACTGATAGTGGTAGCATTGATAATCTTGTTTTTGATGAGATGGTTAAGAAACTTGGTTGAAGAGATTTGCGTACTTGATCCCATATAAGGTGTCGTGGTTGTTGAAGAGGCATCTATTGCTTGTGAACGAGCGAGTGTAGAGTGTCTCAAGATTGGTGCCTATGAAGACGAAGGCTCGTAATGGTCATAATGCCCATGGATATATGCCATGTGTTGTTAGGGAGACCTTGGTAGAATGACAAACACACGGGTTCATGATGGCCGCACAAATATCTACATTTGGTGAAACATGAACAAAAGTACACTTTGAATACCTTAAATGACTCAAGTGAAGAAGTTGAAAGAAGTCCGTAGGTATTGTTGGTTTTAGAAAGGATTTTCTAGACATTGTAAAAGGCAAATGTTTTGCGTTCATACCAAGAATCATGCAGAAAATAGAGGAAGGTGAAGTGTGCAAAAAAGTGAGAGAAATGTTAGGCGAGATATTGAATATCATGATGAAGGATATTCCAGATAGTTTACCACTTGTGTAGTATCATCGATGAACTTGATACTGTGGGCTAGTTAACCAAAGAAAGCCATTGACACCTTTGAATAATGAGGAAATGAGGACTCATGTTTAGGAGTTACTTGATAAGGTGTTGATCGAGTGTCATTGATCTCGTGCGCAATACTTGTAGTATTGACACCAAAGAGAGGAGAGTGGAGAATGTGCATCGATTCCAAAGCCATCAACAAAATTACTATCAAGTATAAATTTCATTGCCGTCTACAAGGATGATTTGATATACTGTCTAAGTGGAACGAAGCACATCACAAAGATTGATCTAAAGAGTGGGTATCTCTAAATTAGAATCGTAAGGAGATGAGTGGAAGAATACCGTGAAAATACGGTGGATGTATTTTATGAGTGGCTAGTCATGCCATTTGGGTTAACCAATGCACCGGGCACGATTCATGCGATTGATGAACAAAGTGTTGAAACCTTTTCAAGATAAGCTTGTCATTGTTGATCCGCATGACATTATGTTAGAAAATGCAGAAGAACACTTAGTCCATTTGGGGAGAGTGTTAGAGCGCTCACAAGAGGAGAAGTTGCTAGTGAATTCGAAGAAATGCAATTTCATGTGGAAGGAGTCGGTTTGCTTGGGATTTATGATATCTCAAGTAGGGTTGAAAATGGATCCCGAGAAGATGTGAGCTAAAGTGGGTTCGCTGTAATCAAAAAGTGTCAGGGAGGTCCAAAGCTTCCATGGACTTGCAAGCTTCTACAAGAAGTTCATTAGAGGATTTGGTGAGTTTTTGGACCGATCACAAAGGTGGTGCAGAAAGATAAGGGAGGCGTTTTGTGGACTGTGGATGTAGAGCATGCATTTTAGAAGTTGAAGGAGAAGGTCTTTGAGCATTCAGTATTGGCCTTGCCTGATTTTAATAAGGTATTTTAGGTTGATTGCTATGCTAGTGGAATTGCAATTCAAGTTGTGATGAGTCAAGAGGGAAGACCCATCTCTTACTTCAGTGAGAAATTGAATGATGCGAGGAGAAAATTGAGTGCATTGTGGAGGACCATGTCGTGAAAATGACACGAAGAAAGAAACATAAAGAATATTTGGTAAAATGGAGAGGCAAAGGAGTCGAAGATGCATCTTGGCTTACAAAAGCGGAGATTGCAAGACTTGGTCATTCCATTTCAGACCTTCAGAATACCGCTTGAGTAGGGGCTCAAGTTTCTTCTTATCTGACATGATGTAGGAGCATTTGCATTCATAAGCAGTCATGTGTCACCTAAAAATATTGTGGAAGCCGCAAAAGTCTGTCTGAAGTCACAGAAAACTATGCATGTTGTGCAATCTTTCCTAAGCCGCACAACACAAAGTGTACCAAGCTGCACAAGCTTATTTCAGATTATGAAGGAACAATCACACAACATTGCGGAAGCCGTGTGACACCTTTGTGAATGTCGTGCAAGTCTGTCTGAAGCTGTGCAATACTTTGAAGTCTATCCAAAGCTGCGCAAGCTTGCTTAATGCTGCGATACACTATCGAAGTTGTTGAACACTAGAGAAGACCCATAATACCACATTCCTGCAAGACCACTTCCTTGAGCTTCAATGATTAGATCTGCGTCTAATAGAATCACCTGTCGACATTAATACAATTAGCAAAGAGCACACATGGTCCTTGATCTGTCTATTTTAGTTAGGGACCAACAAAAGGATTTGTTTGAGCTCGATCCTATAGAAGGCAACTTCTAGGTGTAGATCAATGGCTTTGAGAGGCAACTTGAAGAATATTCTGCGAGGAACCTTAGCTTCTTAAAGGCGTCTTGTTCTCCCCCAGATCTCACGAATTCCATAAATATCTGGGCGCTGCGAACTTGTAAACATATCTCTTGTATCTTGATAGAAGGCATTGAGATCGAGTTCGCAGCTAAGTGTGAACCAGTGTGGTTCTATAGAAGCTTCACTTAGTGTGCAAGATTAGGATAGGTCTAGGACTGAAATCCTTAGAAGGATACTTGCAGAGTCTGAGTGTTAAGCTGTTGTTCCTAATTCTGTAATTTGTCCTTAAATAGAGAAACATCGTGTTTTTGGTTAAATTGTTGTGCCTCAGATCTTGCTTGATTAGGCGGTTTTTCTAAAGTGCCCGTCCTTTTACAATAAAACAAATAGTTCAGCATTTCCACTCCAAGCTCTTAAGAAATGTTTTTTGTGTTTGTTTTATTTAACTAAAAGCCAGGGTGTGTGAAAAGGATTTTGCAAGCATTTAAGAAATCAGGATACCAGCATTTATATGAGCGATTGTTGCCCTAGTTTCCTCTAATTTCAATGCCCTACCCAAGGGTTTCAAAGCTTGGGGCATTAAATACCTCAATTGGGGTGAAACATTTTTAATCTTAATACATCTAGGGGCAGTTTGCTCAGCCATGTTTTCATTATTTACTGCAGGGTCCCAGGGTAGATCCCTAAAAATAGTACAATCCATAATCCAAAAGGGCGTACTAATAACCTGTTTTTGCATATTCGAGTTTTTTTAAAAACTAAGGAAAACCAAAAACCCATGATTTTTGTTGACATATATCCTTGATTTCTTACTGCAAACCAAGTTAATCCATCAGCACCTCACCCACGGATTACAAAGCTTGGTGAAGAAAACCACTGTTGTGGTGGATTTATTTTTATTTTAATTCATCTAGGAGCAGTTTGCGAGCCATGTTACAAATTCCATCGCGGGTTCCTGGGCAAAGCCTCAAAAACAGAGACCCATATTCCAGAAGGGCCTGCTAAGCTGACTTTTAATATTTGAGTTCTAAAAATGACTAAGATCAAACTCTTCTGCACCATACAACAAAAACTGACATAAATCCTCAATGTCTCACCACAAACTAGTTAATCTATTTAACAGAAATTTTAACTTTCCAGATGGCAGAACATTATGATTCAAAAGTCAAATAGACCAAAAAAATAGCCACATTTTTTAATCTACTTCCTAATGCAAAACGACATCCAATTTTTTAATAGGCACTATTGTAAGAGATGGGAAATGCAGGGTACAATAAAAACGTTTCTGAGATTTTGGAGAGGGAAACTTGGAGCTTTGGACTAATTTCAATCCTTGACATGGTCAAAATGCTACTCTTGATCATTTTTTTATGATATGCATGGTATATAGAAATAGAAATATCGTTAATGTCCACTAGCAACCAAAAGTGGTTATTGGAAATCCACAGAGATATGAAGTGCCAGGAACAATGTACTTTGTAAAAGCCTTACAAGCTTTTACAAAACAGTGGAGCTCAAGGAGATGGAATGTTTGAAGGTACTTTTCAACCACTCCATGTTTTGTATAATCGAGGGCAAGAAAATAATTTTCTCCATAAAAATATTTCTAATGGAAGATAAACATATATATTAAAAGCACTTGCTTTTAGGTTTGTGTTAATAGGAGTTTTCTAAATGAACAAATGCTGTTTGCAAAGTTGCTAATTGTAAAGATAATTTTTCTGGATATTGAACGGATGTAGCTTTTGGTTAGCTAAGCAATAGGCTCATTTATGTCCAGAAATTTTCCAATTTAGGTGAATTTTTAATGAATTCATTTGTATTTCAAAATTGTCAACTTGTTTTTGTAAGGTATAGCTGATTCCTTCGGCCAAGTAAAATGCTCAAAATATACTTATCCATGGTCTAAGACTAATCTATTGAACGTATAACTTTCATGGAAAACAACTAAAATGATTATCTTATGCAATTGGCTCCTTCAGAATCTGTTTTGGCCAAGGCAAGTTGATTGACATTCGAACAGGGGCCTTTATCAAACCATGGCTTCTTAGGAGCATGATAAATAGACCCTATTAGACAACAAATAGATTTTCCAGACTATGGATTTTTTTCTGAAGGTCTGTTGGTCTTCCCTGATGAGAATTTCCTGTGCACTTCATGAAAAGGTTTACTCGTGGATGGATTAATTCCAGGAACTATGATATGGATGCCCAGAGCAATCTGGAGGATAACTTACCAAATTTTTTGTATTCAAAGCATTATATCAGAAGCAAATTATATAATAAAAATCAGAAAGCAGAGGTGACAATCCTCGCTCACACATCCATAAAAAAATAAGCAATAAAAATTGATTTTTATGAATTTGAAAGTACACAGAAATCTCTAAAGAAGAAATGAGCGAAATTGTGCTCTACCCTGAATAGATATGTATGTGTATTAGTACAAAAGATCTAGAAGATGAAAGCACACTGCGTAAAACACAATAATTTGTCTTCCATCAGTTACCAAAGAAGTGGCTGCATTTAGAAACAATTGGTGCTGGTGTTGATTAATGTTGGGGCTAGGTGGTGCCAGTGCATATGGTTGGCTGTGGGATCGATAGGGTCTGCCTTGCACTATACAAAGGATGCTGCACCTTTACACTTGCCTACAGCTGCACCACCCCTCAACCCCGTACAGAAAGGGGTCAAGGGAATTGCTAGGAAGTTGTTGATCCCATGCAGTGGTATATAGAAGGGCAATGGTGCATGAGCCTCTTTGGTCAAGCTGGAATTGGATTTGTTGGCGCCAAGTGCTGTTTGACTGGCACTAAGCTCTGTGCTGACATATGGTGCATTTTCATTCATGGATCAAACCAGGGCTGCAGAAAGAGCCCTGCTTTCCCCATAATCAAGGTGCAACTCCAGATTTTGGTGTTATTCTATTTGGAACTCCATCATGAAGTATCCTCCTGGACAAAGGTATCGGTGGTAGTCATATTTCATCAGGCCACTTGAAACTTGTTTCTTCAATGAGCAAGTTTAAAAATACTGAACTTAGCAGATGTAGGCATATTTTGAAGAGAAAAAAAATTCTTTACTAACATCAGGGAAATACAAATGGATTCCAAAGCATCCAGATAACCCTACCAAGGCAGAATGGGGAATTAGTTTCGTAGACCTGTCTCGAGGTCAAGGAACCGTTCTTGTTTGATTTCACTTTCAGCCTTAAAATGGAGGCCCCACTAAGCTCTTATCTGCAAATGTGTTTGTTTCTGTTCTTTGATTTATGAGATTGGCTGAAAAAGCAAGGAATATAGCTGGGTTCTAACTCACAGAACCCTTCGGCCATTGCTTGTGAATGATGCAGCTTTCTCCGAACTATTGCCGTGGATGCAATCTGTTTGGAAACACTGGAAATCAAGGAGTGATGGGATGTAGAGTGGGCTCAGACAGCTGATGACAGAATCCATAACACAGCTCTCCTGGCTTCAAAAGTAAATTCATTTTAATCATTTCACCTGCAAGTAAAGATGTATTAAATAACACTTTTATTTATTGTAAATCCCGAGATCCCTGTGCAGCCTCTGTCAAGTTTTCTATTTAGTACATGCAGTCTTTAGATGGTTACGTATACTTTTGACAATTCAAGATTGGAATGTTAAACTGAAGTTGGCATAGGCTACTATTGTTAGAAGATGTGAACAGAGAACTAATGAAGATGAATCAGAATACCCACTCCGTAGATTCTGTGTCTATAATTTTATTATGCAAGAGATAGTTACAAAATGGTTGACGAGATTACAACTGACCATTGGTTAACACGACGATTAATAGTGACTTAATCACAAAGTAACCTTATATTCTTATACCCTCTCTTAAGGCATACAATACAGAAAGCAAAAAAAAATACACTAACAAAAAATTAAAACACTAGAACCATGCATTCTTCAGGAAACGGGACTAGGTTGAACTCCATCATAATCCTTGTAAAGATGTAGTTCCTGAGTTGAATTTCCGAGTTCCCGGATTTCACCTCCCCAAACTCCCAAATTATGAACCGCCTGAATTAGTGGATAACCATCCATATTGAGCTACATCCGCAATGCTCCATCAAGTTGTCTCTTGAGCCTTGTAAAGGTAAAATTCTCAAGATCCACAAACTCCCGAATTAATCTGGGCGACCATCCATGCTGAATTTCGCCTATAGTATATCTGTTGTTGTCTTCAAAGTGTGGGGCTTCTTTAAAATACATATTCTTCATCAACAAAATTGGCTTGAATTCTATAGTTCCACGTTGTGTGACCTCTTTTCTTGTAATAATAACATTCAATCTCCCCTTCGTCTTTATCTGATCTTTTATGATAGTTTCTCGAGTATAATGCACTCTCATGTTGAGGATCACCTTTTCTATAGTTATTTTTTCTTCAGCTAAGGGAGCTGAAATCATATCTTTTAGAGTTTGAGAAGGTATATGACTATGAGTAAAAATGACATTGTTGTATTTAGAAAACAAATTGTTTGACAAAATGGCTTTGCCTTTATCATCTTTGCTTTGCCAATCCAGGAAATTTCTTGAGTTTAATGCCCCTTCATGTTGAGAATCACCTTATGTATCTCCTCTAGTTCTCTTTTCTTCAACTAAGAGAGCTGAAATCATATCTTCTGGAGTTTGAGAATGTATGTGATTGAGAGTAAAAATGACATTGTTGTATTTTGAAGACATATTGTTTAACAAAATGGGCTTTCGCTTTATCATGTCTACTCTGCCTATCCAAGAATTTATTTGCATTTGTAGTTGGTTTCTCACATAGTTACCAGGTTCGGAAATCCGATTAAATTCGGAAGGGCAAAAAAATCCGAAAATTTGGAGTTCTCGAAAAAATTATAAATTTATATTATTGTATACTTATTCGGAGTTGGGAATATATATATACTTATATTATTATAAATTTATATTATTGTATACTTATATCATTATATATAGACAAATCATACAAAAAAGCATCCATCTACCATAATCATCATCATCATAATGATTCTTTCAAAAGATTGCAAGAAGTTGCTTGGTCCAAAAAGGTGCAAAAATGGATTTTATGAAAATAAGAAAAATATTGCCATCAATGCGTAGAGCTCGAGAAAATATACACTTTTAGAGAAGACGACACCTGAAACGGAGCCACAAAATGAAAGTTATGGCACATGCAAGTTTTTGCTGCTACATCTTCCCGGACCCTTTCCAAAAATGGCAATTTTTTTCTATTCTTGTGATTTCTTCACCGAAAATCCAAAAAGGAAAGAAATGCCAAAAAGGAATTTTTTTTTTGTGCAAAAATTGGCCGAACCGAACCGGATTTATTCGGTTACTTCAAAAAATACGGTTCGAACCGGATTTCATACAAATCCGGCCGAACCTGGTAACTATGGTTTCTCATTCCCATTGACTATTCCTCACAAATTCTTGCTTAAGTTGCAACTGGATTTTTACTTTCTAGGTGTGAAACTTGAAGCCATAATATTTGTCTAATGGAATTTACATTCTGAAAAAAATTACTCAAAAATCTATGCAGCAGTTCTGACCCAAAAATCAATGCAGTCTTGACAACAACAATCAAATTGACAAACAATTCCACATAGAGAAAGAACAAGAGAAATAATGACAATTCTATTGGAAGTTTAATGTCTTACAAAAGAAATCAAATACCAGGTCAAATTTTACTCACCCTAGACGTCTGGCTGTGATTGAAAATTGCCAAAATGTGTGCCCTAGCAGCGAATGACCCTCGAAAAATTGCTAATTTGGAATTGCAGGACTGTATAGTCTTTGTTTTCCCTTAGATGCCTTTGAAAATAGATACCTTCAAAACTTGCATTTTTACTCTTGTGATTATGGACTGTTTTCTGCAATAATGTGCCCTAAATCTTGTTTTTGTCTACTGCTTTTTGCCTGCCATATTTCTCCTGAAAACGTCTTATTTTTGTGCCCTAACTGCATGAACAACCCTAATTTTAAAAAAAAATCACGACTTATTTTCGTGTCATAAATCCTGGGTTTGCTCACGATTCTGCACTTCCTGCCCTTCAAAGATTGTATTCTCGCATTTGCAAATGTCCTATTGCCCTAGCAACTGTATTTCCTGTCAGATTCCTGCCTCATGACTGTATTTTGACTCACAATTTTTCCCTGACAGCTTTGCTCACAATTTTTCTCATGTTCCTTGGGCTTTTAAGACAAACCATGACTGTAATAGGTGAGAATGGCCTTTGGAAATGTCGGAACAGCCTCTAAAAAGACGGAAATCACGAATTTTACTTAAAAACTCATTAACAACCTCTGTCCTTGAAATATCTTCTCATTACTTCCTCCTTCACAGCCTTCTCCTCTGTGAACCCTACCGAGCACTGATGGCTTTGATACTAATGTTAGAAGATGTGAACAGAGAAATAATGAAGAGGAATCGGAATACACACTTTGTAGATTGTGTGTCCGTCATTTTACTATGCAAGAGATAGTTACAAAATGGTTGAGGAGGTTACAACCAAACATTAGTTAATACATAACTAATAGTGACTTAATCACAAAGGTAAGCCTTATATTCTAATAGCTATGGTTATTACCTATTTCTTTTATGGCAGCCTGAGCCTTGGTAAGGAAGGATCAATTTGATTTTATGTACACCAGATTTTTATTCCCGATCTTTATTTTACTTGAAGGTGTAACATTTGATTATATAGAGGAATTCAATAAACACTTCGCTTAACTCATTTACTTTGAACATTTCAGGTGTCTACTTTCCTTGAAGAAGAACCTGCTGTCAACTGTGATATAGATCATACAGATGCACCTGGGAGGGTGTGTATCAATGGAGTAGAAGTTGACAAAGATATTCTAGTTGAGCAGGCTCAGGAAACCATTGGCCATTTCAATAGCAGTAAACAGAATAGTAAAATAACCAAAATTTCGAGAGTTGAGGTGGACCCCAATCCTTGTATTTCTTCAAAAATATGGTATTCACCAACCTGATTAATGTTATAATGTGTAATATTGATCGAGATTTGTATAGTCTGTGTATAATGATGCTTTTTCTGCTTTAAAAGCATTTTGTGTTTCTGTTTTGAGAATCCTATACACTAATGTAATTGTGATTTGTAAATGTTTTTAGGTGGATGGTTATAGCAGGGAAGTAGTTGGTGGTGTTGGAGTTGAGCTCAAAGATATTCGTGGTAATTCACATCTTTCAAGCAAGGAAACTTCTATGGAAAATATGGAGGGCTGTATGAATGGATGTTTGGAAAATAAAGAGGATGACCTTCCAAATGTTAGAGATGTGGGTTCATCAGGCATTCAAGTTCATTGTACATCCTGCGGCAGTGGTGAGTGTAATGATTGCATAACAGTCTGCAATAAATGCCACGATGCTTATCATATATATTGCCTTTCACCTCCACTGAGGTTATCCCAAGGACAAGCTGGTATTGTTCATGTTGTTCTCTGATTGGGAAGGATTCCCCTGAAGTTCATTCATTGTGTGATGGGAAGGACAGGGTAGTGAAAGAGGACACTAACAGTGCTGTTAATAGTCATTTGGTCTCTGATTTGCCTGGTGAACTAATGGAAATGAATAACACTCAAACAAATGGTAAACTAGATACTTCCAAAGAACAAGAATCTGAAATTAATATGAAAGAATTTGAACTTAAAGTGATTGGAATTCAAAAAGAAAGAGAAGAGATTGGTATGCATATAGATGAAACAGAACCATTGATACATGCAAGTGGGCAAGATTCAGAATTGCGTGATGATAAACAATTAACTGCAAAACTGTGTAAGATCTGTACTACTGGTACAAGGGATGATGACCATCTTATACAATGTAGTAATGAGAATTGCCCCTATAAATTTTACCATTTAAGATGCTTAAGACCTCCATTGGCAAGTGTTCCTCCGCCTACATGGTATTGCCCTTCGTGTCTTTGTAGAAGCTGTTTTATGGATGAGAATGATGCCAATATCGTCCTTTGTGATGGTTGTGATGATGCTTATCACATGTATTGCCTCAAGCCAGCCCTTGCGATAATACCTGAAAATAACTGGTACTGCCCATCTTGTCTGGAAAAACAGAAAAGGAAAAAAGGCAAGAGGGTACTAAATTCTACAGCAAATGGAAGCAAGTCAACAGGACGAGTGCGTTTGAAAAAGGCATCTCAGATGCAAAGTCAATCTTCTTTTTCCATGGACAGAACAGCTGACCTTCCAGAGAAAACTGTAGGCTCCCAGACTTGGAGTCCATCTGGTTCCTACATACAGGGAGGGCCCCATGATCTATCTAATAAAATCATGAAAAGGTGAAATTGAGAACTCTGTGCAGCATGAAGAACCACAGACGGTATCTCAGTTGCCAAATTGTCCACTGGAAGAGGAGGCTGTAGAGGCTCTATCTGATGACAGTCTTGATGGTGTAACAGAAAACTTTATTGTACGTGTTAGACCAAGACATACAGCTAAATATAAGAGTAGTCCCGAGTCGAAAGACGGGGAAAAAGGAAGAGGAAATGTTCAGAACCAAAAAGATCACAAGTTTGAAGGTACAATAGAGTGGAATGAACTGGACTCGTGAACAATTACTTTTGGATATACCCTAGGAGTCACATTGGCATAGAGCCAAAGTACATGCATAATGTTTATAGGTAAGCCAAGTATGGATGCAACTTTTTGTCAGTGGCAGTTGCCTCTTTGGGTGCCTGAGTGGGCCCACTATATTTAAAGCTTCATATCGAGTATCTTAGGGCAGTTCTCACTGAATTAAACTTTGATATTACATATTGTACTCCACTGAAATATTTCAAAAATTTATGAGAATTATTTTTAGTTTCTACAACTTAGAAATATAATTTTTTTTGCCCTCACTATTTTGCTGTGATTGCAAGATTTTTAAAGAGATGGTTGAAAGTTTGGTTAACATCAGCATTTTTTTCACAAGCGGCCACTTTTGCAAATATACAAAACTTAGGACATACATGAATGCAAAACTTTATGAATATTTCATAGCTTTCAACAGCTGACTACCTAATAAAGACATCATATTTATAGACACCTGATATATCTTTAACAACAGGTCTTATCTTTGTATTGCTTTTTAATTTCAAGTATGACTGCAGGATCTTATAATGCTGGTATGATCACACTTGGTCTTATCCTTGTAATCTTTTTGTTTCTGTACTCTTATGAGATACTGCAGTGCGTTAGAGTAAATTTATCACCTTCACCTGCAATGACATGTTTTTTTAATCTATAACCACCTAATCTGACCCCTAGCACAAGCTTATCTGCAGCCCAATCCACACGTTAGATTACACAAATGATGTTGTGAAGGAGATTGAGATTAGAAGCTGGATACTAGATTATCACATGTATAACAGTTCAATCCGGATTAACCTCTACAAAGGTCTTTTTATCATGTATATGGGATTATACTGATGGATCTGCAAATTAATCACTCAGAAGTTTTATATCCAGGGCCTACATCCTATCATGATGTAAATTGGGTTTATCTAATTGCTTTAGCACAGCCCAAAAATTGTGTATTGACTTCTAATTCGAATTATGCTTTGAATTGCAACTGCAGTTCAAGGTTTATTTTTATTATTAGTATATTATGCTTTGGCCCAGGGTTGTCTGCACATCCCTAGAAGGCCTGATCTGCATCTAAATTTTCTTAGTTTTTTTATTATTAAAATTTGTGATATTTAGTCTTTGTTCTCCAAGTGGGCCTTTCGGATTTTGGTCCTTAAGTTTATGTGCTTCCTTCATTGCGTGCTTAGCTTTTGCTTTGTATCGTTTCAGCAACTTATATTAGCTGATTCTTCAGTGGCTCTAACATAATTATTTTCTTTTAACGACAAAAGAAGTTATATTGTGCTTTCTTTTCAATTCTTGAATTACAGAGTGGATTTATTTTTGATGAGATTTTTGTATTTCTTGGGTCAACAAAATGCACGAAAGCTCTTGCCTCAACAATTTTACCAAACATAGAAGTGAATTTGACCGATTATTCTCGTTAGATCTACCTTTGAAAAGCCTCTTCAGTAAATTTTTGCGAAGGAAAAAGTTTGGATGAATTATAGTCAGAGCTACTTAAATTTATTTGATATTATTTTTATGAATGTATTTTCCTTTTGCAAACTGACATGGTAATTAGGAAATTTTTCAAAAGATATAGACTCATTATGAAAATCACTTTGTATAGCAGCAAACAAGGAATCTTTGAAACTATCAAATCTTAAATCCATCAAACAACAAAGAATAGAAGTATTTAAACTACGTTGGAATAAAAGTAATTTCGATTTGAACACATCTTATATGGGCAAACATGAAAGTATTTTGTTTTTTCAAAACTTTATATCAATAGGGTCTATAAGAGGAATATCATATTCATGGTTTTTCGATTGAGAAACTCAAATAAGAGTCTCTAGTTTTTAATGCAGTAACAACTAAATGAAATGTAGAAAGCTTATCATAAACTTTTCTAAAAGAATTTTTGGTAGAGAAGGGGATCAAATTCTTCTTGTACATCTATGACAATTTATTAGAAATGTCATATAAACTCACAAGATCTTGTGCAACTTCATCTCCTTGGATTTGATTGTGGTATTCAAATTCCATTGCCTGGTAGTAATCGGCAATAATATTGAAGGTCTTATGATATTGGCCTCAACAAAACCGTGCTCACTTGGGTGACTTACAATGGAGGCTTGCTTCTTACGTTATATAAACTAGTTTCACACAACAAAAATCAAATAAACAAATACATTCTTGTGAGATTGAAAATAAAGGCACATTATTAATATATTTTGTATTTTCGGGTAGATTACGAAGAAACTCAGCTCTAATACCAACTCAAAGTGCATAGTAGGAAACATGACTCTAAATCAGATGTTACTTTATCCTTTAGATCAAAAAGGTCTCTTTTTGGTCTCTTTCTATTCTTTCCAGATCTAGCTCTTCTATATTTGATACTTATACTTTTTCGCAACATAGCCCTCTATCTCTAAAGGGAATGGTTTTTTTGTTTGTAATCATAATAACCCGATTCATGATCCAAATATTGATTATCTTTGGTGTAAAGATTGTGAGCAAATTAATAAACAAAAGTATATCCCATCCAATGGACCAACAATAAGTATGACTTCTACAAAACAAATTAAAATACATGTACAAAGTCCTAGTCCGCTCTTCTTCTTGACGGTAGTGAAGTTCTTTCACCCGATGAAAAGCAAAAACAATATTCTAGTATCAACGAACCACCGATAGACATGTTGATCCATCGTAATCCTCAAAGATGTTGAATTGGTCTAACAAAGTTGTAAATACAATCTATGTTAGGGTTAAAAATCAAGAAGCCTTAGTCGCTGAAATAGATAAGAACTTCAACACCATGGAACTGCGTACTCGAAAGGTGATTTAAAGATTGCTAGCCACATGTTAAATACCGAAGTTGATTCTCTGTCCTCTATTCATAAGATAGATGAGACTCTTGAGTCTATATCTTAGTATGTGTCTATTTGCCCTCAAATGTCTAAAATAATGTTTAAAGGAATTGTAAATACTATCCAACCTCTTACTAGTCAATCGATGATGCAAAGAAAGAAATATCATCTAAAATTGGGACTAGCCATAAATTTCTCTAGTCTCCACTGTGACATCTTCATGAGTCTAACCAAAAGTTAGACTAGGTTTAAAACGACGCGATCAATTCCATAGATTATTTCTTAGGTTGAACAAATAGTAGAAAATATCAAAAATATGAAATTTCTCCAAATTGGTCAAAGAAAGTCACTTGGACAAAAGTTGTCAAATTAGTAGATTCTCAAAGTAAATCAAAAACTACCTTGTCGAGAAGCAAGTAGTATTGGAATGACAATTATTACATCAAAAGACACCGATAGCATGGTGTTAGCTGAGGAAGCACCAACAGTCTCCTCCAATGAACCACTACATAACACTACAAGAACTCAAACCTTGTAATCCAATTGATACAAACTAGAGTGTTCTACACCAACATGGATAAAAGAGATGATCCATGGAATGTTACTACTGTCCGATATGCAATCGCTCTTGTATCATAAAGATCCCAAATCAATAGCTAAAACCATAGCCAATGGTTTTGTTGGCATTGCAAAAGAATGGTGGGATTCTACTCCAAGCCAAGAAACAATATTCCAAGGAGGTATTTATGCACTTATTGCTACTTTGATTGTCGAATTTTAGGTGTTGTAGATGATGCTAAACATATAAATACTACTTTTTTTTAAAAGCAAGGCTTTGTGATATGAGTAGAATAAAAAATATCAATGCTATATGCACCGTTTCTATTACAACTCGGGATGCATCCATGAACCAACCATTAAACTTAGATATATTGAGTCTTCCCGCATATTTTGTGACTACTAGAAAATTCAACAGCTTAAATAAAAACCTCATGTATAGGTAATAACTCAATATCTAACACGCGATTAATTTTTTTCACATTGTTCGATGCCATTAAATCCATTCCCATAGAGGTAGCCACAAATCCCAACCACGAATCACCATGTCCACATTACTAGTCAACTCCTTATCACTTTGATCCAAGTTATGGGTGTAATGTTCAATGCCTTGTACAATTTCTAATTCCTCCATACCCCTGTTTAAAACATGTCCCATTTTTAGGTCTATGAGCTTATTAATGATCTTAGTTTTCCTATGTCCGCTATTGGTGATCGGATATTTAAGTTTACTAATCATATAGTTCAATTAATTTCCATGAAATTTTCCATCCATGAAGGAAGTACACCTCCATAGCTAGAACTGGGCATTGGTTAGAAATTCGGGAAGAATCAACATGAGTTTGCATAGTCCAAAAGAGATGCAACCCTATTATCGAAACCCCTGAAGGAACATGGCTATCAACTATAACATAAGGGTCTTGCTCATATTGCTACAAAGAATCATGCATAACATTCAAGAGGTCTTCACACTGGTAGCCATACTAGCATCCATATTTCCCATAGAAGATGAGAACCCAACATATTCGGTATCAAGAAATTCCACTTGTTGAAAGTAATAATCCATATTTTATTCCCTCTCAAATTCCATTATCTAAACCATGAAGACATTATTGTGCATAACTTGCCGTTCGAAAGAATGCATTTTGGTAAGTCGAGGAGACGAGGTATTTGGCAAAGAGTTTCATCATTCTTCTCTTTAAGAATTTATCTTGTTCAATATGGGGAATCTTTGGCTGCAATGAAATATGCACATACAAAATACATTTATTATGACTTCATTAAAGAAGTCAAGTATGCACCCTATTCCTAAATGGAAATACACCATTATTACATTTCTTCTAAAAAATTAGAGAATCATAGCGGAGAAAATAAGTCATGTTTTGACGAGGGTCATTGTTCTCCACTTTAATTTACCATTTTTCAAACCACAACGACATCCAATGGATGTATGCTATAGGAAAAGAGGGAAACATCTCTCTAATAGTTCTACTATCTAGATTTTTAAAGCAACAAACAAAAGATACTATGAATATGAAAATAGTCCTAAATTACTTAATCAAATAAATGAAAACAATAAATAAATCTAAGCTAAATAATATAATCCACCAATAATGTAATCATAGCAATAAGAAACATAAAAGTACTTCAAAAGAAACACTATACTATAAAAATATCGTAAATGTCCTCCTCCTTGGGTAAGAGTGGCCCTTGCTCTTACTTTGGATTTGGCTTCTAAACTTTATCAATATTCACCAATGTTGTTTACAAAAGGTAAAATATGAGGATCCCCTTCTTCAAGTTTATGATGAGATATTTATAAGAAATACTCAAAGTTTGAATCTTTCAATCCTCTTGTGGATGTAGAATTATTTTCTATATCCATGGAAAAATTATTGTAACAAAATTCCTAATATAACTAGACTAGGACTCCATCTTGCCAAACGAAAAGTGTGGAGATTACAAATGGTTTACTATTCCTAAAATAACAAGAACTCAACTAAGTCATAGTAATCTTTGAAACTCCTTGCACAAAATATGGGAGAGTAACCCATTCCTAATTCTAGTTTTTAAATAAATGGAATTTTGTTACCACGTGTTCAATTGTGTAAACAAAGAACCATGCTTCTAGGATCTCTTTGATCGCCAAGTATTATTCATCATCTTTTTGACACGTGCGTGGAAACTTGGAACTACTTCTAGATAGTCCAAAGCTTTGGTGTCTTAGTTCGAGCTCCTACATTTTTGTTTGAAGCTTCTAGGTGTAAGTCACAAGTGTTGTGTATCATTCCAAACTTATAATGGTATATTTCAAGTTTTCTCCTTTGCCAAAAATATGAGCTTGAATCATCTTATTATTCCTTCATCATTTTTCATTCATGATCATTGCCCTCTTTTTCATGACAAACTATTTATCTCACAAGAATTATAAGATGTTAGGAGACAATCAAAACATCGTCTTTTATGAAATTAATTCATCATATATACCTTATGATTAAAATTTAAAGCAGCCAAAAAGCCTTTTAAACACAATTAAGTTCATTACAAGCTTACTCAAAATGGAGAATTATAGTTCAAAAAGATGGGGTAGTTATAGTCTCATCATTCCCCTAAACTTAAGATCTTGCAGGGCCTCCTACAATCTACCTTTCTTTCTTTAGACTCATTGCCTTCAATATCTTACTGTAGTCATAATCTTGAGTGTAAGTATCCCAAGTTTTCTCACTAGGGTCAAGATAGTCTTTTTGTTTTACAACCCAAGTTCTCCACATTTTAAAATTTGTAACAAAGTTGTTCATCCTATGTGTTCTAAACAGGGGCTATGGTCAAGAGTAAGTGTGACATGTAATGCATTTCAATCCAATCATGATTATCTCTTTGATTATTGGAACTAAGACTTGAGCTCTTTTATAGGCACATTTCAAGTTATTAGGGAAGATTACTTCCCTATTTTTGAGTTCATTTGGAAAATCTTGCCATCATCTTCTATAGGCCCTAATAGTTACATTGAAATTCCTATAGTATACATTTCAAAATATGTGATTTACTCTTCAAACTCGGGAAAGTAATGCTCTTGTAGCCGAGGAATGTAGACTTGGGATTTGAAAGTCGTAATGATATTTTTGGGTGTAGGGAAGTCATGTCTCATCATGAGCCCTATATCCGTTTGAATATCATTAGAATCATTGATATTTTCCACCCAAATTTCTTGATTTTTCATTGTAGAGGTGTAAACTCGCAGATGAACGTCCCATGTGAAGAAATTTATCAAGAATTTTGTATCATGCCCTAAGATAAATATGTGCACAAATAACTTACAAAGAAGAATATTCAATTTAATATTGTTTACGGTGTATGCTTCCATAAATTCACTATCAACAACTAAATCATGTGGTTGATGTTGGGATATTTTGAATAGTTTCCATTTGAGAAATTGCTCCTTGAGAAACATAGCATAGAAGCGAGAGGGTTTCCTACAAGTTAGTAGGGCTTCCCCTATTTGGCGAGCTACAATTTTCCCATCTTTAAGAATTACATTATCCTTCTTCAACTTCTTTGACTCCTTGTTATGAGCTTTTACATTTCTTAGTTTATATCACCTTTCCATTTAGGAAAACATATATTTAGTAGCCATAATAGGACATGGAAAGTTAGTCTGATTCTCTTTATCATTCAACTATGTATGTGGGTTATGGCCTTGCAATTATCTCATATTCTCTTTGGCCTCTGTAATTTTTTCTGTTAAAATATATACACAACATCTTGCAAGTTTTGGGAAATTGATTTAATCATAAATTTCTTTTCTCTAAGATAATCTTTTAAAGATAAAACCTGCATATATTTTCCTTGAGATTAGTTTTTAGCATTTACTAACTCTTCCTTTAGATGTATGATTTTTTTATGAGTTAATAAATTTTTCTTTTTCAAGCTATATATATATATATGATAAACGCTTTTGATCCGACTTTGAACTGGGGCTGAATAGGGTCCCATCGTTACAGAAATGAAAGACAAACGATGGTAACAGTCACCCATACCATATACACTGATTACATAAAAGAAAAGGGATTGCCACCCAACCAAACAAACAACGACCATATAACAGAGGCGAGGTGAACATATAGCCTCAGAACTAAAAAAAAGAAAAATGACCAAAAATATAAAACCAGAAGGATCTTAGTCATATGAGATCTCCACGACATCAACACGGATGACAAAACAACCACCTCCTTTTTCCCACCAAGTTTGTCGGAGGTGCCAAGTTTGGCGATTTTTGACAGGAAAGAAAAAGATGAACTAGCCTGAAATCGGAATGGCTGAAGCCAATCAGGAGGAGGTCCAATCGGTTCTGCCAGGGCATTGATATTGAGGGGTGACACATGAGAGGGACCAACACCTTTGGTCCGACAGATGGTATGGACCGAAAAATGAATTGAAGAAGATGATTATTCCGGCGCTCCAATTCCATCAAGTAACCACTATCCACCCGCTTGGAGGAATCCAAACCTGTGGTAGAGGAAAACAGACAAACAAGGCACACTTGGTCCAAAACCTCCTTGGTGTCCCCAGATTTCACCATGAAATTTGAGACTACCCCATGTAAAAAGAAAATCGTACTTTTAAAATAGTGGGTAGTTTTGTGTTTTTATTGCTAAAAGTTTCTGTATTGTGTCAAGATATTCCTAAGGAGCCATGTAAGCCATTTTGCCAAATATTCAGATACCCAAAATTGTTTTATTCAATCACTGGGGTTTGCCTGCGGAAATTTGTATTTAATTATTTTGAGCCCCGTTTGAGGCAATTTGTGCTCCGGTTTAACCCTGTTGTGATTGTACATATCATTATTCCCATATACCAAAGAGGGTTTTAACTAGAATGAATCCCGGGCTTTATTTGTGACTTCCGCAATGTTTTGTGTTTTTGTGTTTTCCGTTTCGCTTTCTCGTGAAATTTCTCTGGATCAATTCCTTTGCCGGGTTTGGCTTGATTCTTGGCCTGGAGTATCTGGAGATCACCTATGCACGTTGTGCGTAAGGAATTCACCATTGGAGGTCCGGTTCTCTCGGAAAAGATGAAGTTGTGCACCAAAAAGCTTCTTCCAAGGCACGCATTTTTGGAAAAGGAGAATTTGTAAGCAACATTCTTGTGTTCGAGAGTTTGTGCCAAAACCCCGATAGCCACTTGAAGCAAATAAATATAAATGAGAAAATTTTCGGAGAACTCGTGTCACGGTGTATTTTGTTTCTAGATTTCTATCTTAGATCTTTTAATGAACTTTGTGTTATTTTAGATCTAGATCTCAAGTTGTCTTTGCTTATAATTCTCGTGTGTTGATATCTATTGGTTTCTTCTATGTGCATGCAATCAACTATGTTATCTATTGATTGGGATGCACATCTTCCCTATTTCTTCCCTGTGTTTATACAATTCCCTTCCTCTTTAAATATTTCCTTTCTTCAAACAATCGCTTACTTTGTGAAAGCTATACAAGCCTATAGTTCATGATTTGAATAGTTAAAGTAAAACCCACATATAGATACTAGCAAATTTTAATTGACAAATCTGACACGGGAGCCTTACCGGTAAATGAGGGAGATTTATCTCATGATTGCCTAGGTTTTAGCTATGCAAAAAATCTAGCCAACACTCCTTGAGGTTAATACGATGAAAAGGATGGATAAAATGTAGGGAAATAGGGAAACCAACATCCTTATCGGAGTTTCAAAAGAAACAAGTGGGAAACAAAGATGTTAGCTAATTTGGAATTAACCCTAGGATGCCGAGTTTTTAGGTAGGTCGGGCCTATGATCTTCTCAATTTCCTAGAGCATTGAGGGAAACCCACCCTAAAAACCTTATATAGATGACATGGTGAAACAGAGGTGAAGAATGCAACTTCTCATTTTTATCCACGCATGTGAAGAATTGGGAAATTTGGAAAAGCCATGAAGTAGGTAGACACGAAAGGCGTAAGGGAAGGATATAAAAAACAAACCACCTTCGCTAAATAAAGGGACTTCCACGAGAGAGAGATAGTTCAAACGTGCGGCGAGCGTCTAGACTGATCATGAGATATTAAGGCCTCCATAAATTCCCATTGAGCACCATTGGCGCATTAAATGGAATAGTTGATTTGATAGGTTCCATAATTGGCCGCAGCATCCGCCAACGTATTAATTTCCTAAAAGCACGATGAATTTCCCAAATCTCAAATTTGGACAACCAATGGATTATTTGCATAATTAAAATGTTGTGCCTCCATGAAGCAACATTGCCTTTCTTGATAGCTTGAATAATGACTTGGGAGTCACCTTTTATAATGATTTTAGAACAACCAAGTTGGTCATCCATTTGGATGCCGAAGAGAAGAGCTTTCACCTCTACAAAGTTGCATGTTCCCATACTAAGCTTGAAGGATCTAACTTCGACCAAAGAACCACATGAATCCCTTTGAACACACCCCACCCTCAATATATTGGGATTGCCTTTAGAGGCCCCATCAAAATTAAGTTTGCGAAACCATGGGACTCAATATATATTTTTAGTCCTTGTATCATAGTTTATTTTTCCTTTAAAATTTGAGTTAACTTTTCAATTTCTTGGTTTTGTAACTAAAAAGAAAATTCAACCTAGGATAATGCCATTACTTGAAGTGTCTTCATGTCTTCTTCATTTGATGAACCAAAGCCTCTTCTAATTGTTGCATTGATGGACTGAAATTATTTTCTATTGGTCAAGAGGGTCATTACCCTTATTAATTGTTTGATACTCTATTTGAGATCCATCAACTTCTTCCATTGCAGGATGTTGTTGTTGGTACATCAATTGACTCTTCGATTCTTTCATGTTCAAGCACTATATTTGAGGGTTCTTGTGATGGTAAAGTCACATATTGCCCTAAGTTTTGAGGAGTTTACGTCATCTTGAAATCTTCATCGATTCATCTTCTCTATGTAGTACAAGCCTCCTCCTTTTATATCTCCTGTAGGGGAGATTTTATCCTTTGTAGGGTTTGATTCCTTTAATGGATCCTTTAAATCGAGTTGAGGGTTCTAGGGGTGGTTCCTCAACTTTAGATTGGTATTTTATCCTCTTTTCTACCTTCATTTTAGCATTTATTATCCGAATATGGGATTTAATTGAGGGGTTTGAACTAGTTTCACCCTTGATTTTTTTAAAACCGTTTCCATGTAGTATCCCCTTTTTGTTGTTGTAAGAAATGGTATTTATAAATTAGATGAATTAGTCCATGGTATTTCAAGGGTCCTCTTTTGTCATTGAATTTCTCTTGCATTGCGTGCAAATAAGTATATAGTGTATACACCTAAAAGAATCCCCTTCACTAATTATTCATTCACCACATCTAACCTTATAACATCCCACATATCCCTTCCTCATGATTAATTTCCTCTAATCAATAATCTAATTACATCCTATCTCGTTTTAGGATTTTATATTCCTATCTACTTACCTACACCTACCCTCCTAGCCTATCCTACAATTCCCCTAACTAATCACTCATTTAATCATCATTAGTCTTAGAGTTCTCCACCACCTATCTAGAGTTCTATATCTCTAGATCCTTATTATTCTACCACCTTTAATGAATGGAGGAAAATTATAGAATCCTTCACAACTAATATCCTCCATTCTCACATTCAACCTCAACCTTGATCCAACTCCCACATGGCTTCATCATAGCCATTGAATCCTCCACCTTTTACTATAAATAAAACCATCCTCCATCAAATTAAAAGTTGGAGGGGGAATCTATTAGCATACCAAGCTCCTTGATCAATCATCATCAAGCTTTCAAGGGGAGGTGCTGCTATAATTCATGCACAAAGTCCACTTTGAAGCAAACAACAACCCATCTTTATGAGAAAATCCAACAATCAAATGGAGGATCCTCTTCTTGATAAGTTGCAAGTATATCTTCCTTCCTTTCTAGCTCAATCTGAGTGTTTGCTTTCGAGTTCAAGTAGAGGGATTTTTGGTATTGCATCTATGGATTTCTAGAATGCTTTAATTTTATTGCACACATAGGAGTTCAGCATGATTAATCCAAAATTTAGGGTGCTATGTTCCACGATGAAGATGGTTTAAAATCCTCATATAAGGACCAACCACAATGCACTATTGTCCTTCATAGGTGAAATACTTCATGACCCGTTTACTTTACTACTAACCTACAAGGCTTAGGAGGCTATCCCTAATGATCTTCTCAATCTTGATTTTCATTCTCCTGGACGTAAGAGTGGTCTTCTTTTAGGTTCCACACAAGTTCCAAAGTACCATTTATTTTTTAAAACCTTCAAATCTTTCCAAAAATTGTAACCATTTTATGTCTTTGAAGATTTGCACTAACACTTCATCTTACGGGAGGTCATGAACATCATTTGGATCATACTGTTTCTTTAGACACATTGCTTCAAACTATTTTGGAGAGACGTAGAACAATATTTTTATTTGGATGGAAATGTTTGAAACAAAAATGGCATATGAGGTGGCATTGACAATGAAAACACATTGAGGTGACATGCGAAATGTACCATGGTTTTCCATGCTTGCATTAAATTTAACATTAAATCATGCACACCTACGTACTCCTCCAAATAGGAAAATAAAACTTCCCACTTATTACCACCTATCACATGTTTGGACTATCACATCAATTTAGATTCGCACGGGAGATATATCTCGCTTTCCATTTGATATTTAGTTATGAAAAGTTCTTAAAGTGTTAAAAACATATTTTTAAGTCACAAAAAAGAATAAAACACAAAGTACATACCTAATTTTTCTTTTAGTAGACATGTCCTTTTGATCTTGAGGAGGAAGGAAAACCATTTTCCAACAATCCATTTTTATTTTTTTATAATATTTTTATTTTATTATTATATATATATATATATATATATATATATATATATATATATATATATATATATATATATGTTTTAGAAAGCCTCTTTCCTTTTATTCAGTCTTGTATCAACATTTAGAAATTAGTTGATTTGAAGGAGGGAACTTTCTTCATACAACAAAATTCTCGATGTGGCAACACTTGATTCACAAATTGTTCCTTTGTAGCTATTTTTTGTATAGGCAAGAGCCTATGACCTTTAACCAAGAGTGTTTTATGATCTCCATAAATGGGCATAAAATGAACAAACACATTTTCATAGACTTATTCAATCTAATATGGCCCTAACTAAGCAAGTCCAAATCTTCCTTCAAGTCTTTATATTTGGAATCAAACAATAATTCCCAATCCTTAGTGTGGAACTTCCTTTCAAAATTTTATGGTCATGCAATATTTTTCTTTGTTGTTGAATCAATTCCGTGTTATGTAAGGATTTGATTCTTATCTTATCTAACTAATTCAATTTCAATATCTTGTCTTGTTGTGCTCTAATCACGATCTATTCCTACCTCAAATGTTGTTTTTAGAGTCCAAAGCTCAAACTCTATTGGAAAAATTGGCTTTTTCCATAGACTAGCTCATATGGAGAGAATCTAGTGGTGGATTTCCAAGTTGTGTTGTATGCCCATACTTCCTCCTGGAAATTTGAGTACCCAATATTTTTATTGATGGCTATTGTTTTAGTTAGAATATTTTCTAGTTCTCTATTGGTGAATTTTACTTGCCCATTTGACTGGGGGTGATAAGGTGAAGCTTTATTGTGCCTAATTTGATATAACTCCACAAATGATTTGATTGCATTGGACAAAAACTTTGGTTGCTCGAAACCTTAGACCTAGGTGCCCCAAATCTCATAAAGATTTTGTCATATAGGAAATCAACTACCTTTTCATCTCTAAAGAACCTACAAGACTTGGACTTCTTCCCAATTGATAACATAATCCATGCATACTAGGATATATTATTTCCCTTGTGATAATGGATTAATGGGGCTAGTGAAATCTAATCCCAATTTTTCAAAGGGTTCTAAGATCACTTGAGGATGGAGAGGCAATTCATTGGAAAGAATATGCTTTCCCATTATTTGACATTGGTCACATTGCACACACATAAATTTTACATATTTATGTAAGGATTTCCAATAATATCTGGAACTTAGGACTTTTTGAATAGTTCAAAGTCTTTGAGGAATGGCCTCTAGATGGCTCATCATGACAAGCTCGTGAGATGTCATAAGTTTCATCTTCTTTAATGTACATGTGTAACACAAAGTCAGGACCACATTTAAATAATATTCCACTAACCCATTTGAGCATTGGATTGTCCTTTATAAGACTCATTATATGCATAGAGGTGATGGAGGATGGGAATGATCTATAGGGATCCAAAATGAATCTACTTCATCAAAACAATCAACACAAAGAAGGGAAAATGATACATGGAGGTTCTGTCTTTTTAGTAACAGGACCGCCGCTTTGTGCAGAGCAGCGGTTACAAAACCGCCGCTAACTGGGCCACTTGGCGGTCCTGGGACCGTCGGTCTACATTGGGTGGTGGTCCTGGATCTTTCAGACAGAAAACAAAAATATGAAACGAACAACCCATAATTTGGACGGTTGTTCGTGTCTCTTCTCCTCCATGACCTTTCCCATTCTCCAGTGCACATGAGGACATGGGAAAGGCTATAAATACATGTCTGTAGAAGAGAATAGGATCATGAAGCATGCAAGCAAGTGAGCAAGAAGTTCTTAGTGTTGGAATTGTGTTTTGTAGAAGAAAGGAGTGTTGAGACAGAGCAAGCAAGTATTTGGGAGGAAGTGTGAGATATTATCTACTTCTCTTTCATACTTATTGTAAATTTTGTACTTGTTATTTTGAATTGGCCAATAAAAGTGGGAAGAAAGAGCAATTTCCCTTCCCGAATGGTTTTTCCTCCTCTGGAGGTTTCAGGATAAAATTTGTTGGTGTTTATGAGCTTAAATTCTTTCCTTTCCTACAATTGTGGATTCTAAGCATAAGCATAATTCATTCACTAGCTATCTCTGTCATTTTCTAATAGAAAGTAGAACATCAACGTTTATTTTGTGTTTCGTGGATAATTCCAAAGTTGAAGAGTTTACAGATCATTTTGGTATCAGAGCTAACAATTATCCAGGATTGTGGTATTCGTTCTTGGATTTGTATGACAATGACGAGATCTAAAGGCAAAGAGGCTTTACCTTGCGATCCGAAATTTCTACAAAGAAGTGGAAACAGAGAATTCGGGGACAAATGGAGGAAGAGAACTTGGTCCGTAGAATCGAGATGCTAGAGACCATGATGGATAGGATGTTTAGAAGGCAAGAAGAGCTTATTGATTTGAGTAAGATAACTTCGCCAAATAAGACTCAAAGTGGTTCGGGGCTTAGCTGAAAATTTTGGCATAGGAAGGAGCCACCATGAGGAAAGTTATGGGGAAGAGCATGAAGAAGAGACTTCAAACACAAGAGAAAAGGTAAAATCCGATCATACTCCTTTTAAAGTTGAGACGAAAGTTGATATTAAAAGATTTGAAGGACAAGTAGATGCGGAGTTGCTTGATAAATGGTTAAAACAGTTAGAAGTCTACTTTAGCATCCATAATGTCACTAAGGCATAGAGGATCACCTTTGCATGTCTCAAAATGGAGGGACATGCTCTGGTTTGGTGGGAAACCCATCTAACCACTTGTGAAAAGAAGAAGCATCCTATTGTGAAATCTTGGCAAGAATTTAAAGAATTACTTAGAGCTAACTTCTATCTTATTGGCCACAAGACTGACCAAATGATTAAATGGTAGTATTTTAGACAAGGTAGTGGTCAAAGTCTGTAGGACTATACTATGGAGTTTTGGAGGTAGACCATGTTGCTAAACATGGACTTGGAGGATGAGTATATCCTAACTAAGTACTCGGGAGGACTTCACACTCACCTTCGAAGATAGTCATCTCCATCAAGCCCAAAATATCAACGAGGCATGTGTACAAGGATACTACATAGATGATGAAATGAAGCAAGGGGAAGTAGAGTCGAGGGAAAAGTAGTCAAAAATCAACAGAAAAAGCATATGGGAAAACAAGTAACAAGGGTAAGTGGAAAGGGAAAGGTAAACAAGCTTCCACTACTTTAAATACTTGTAAATATCCCAAGAATTTTTGCAAGAACTATGATATTAATGGTCATACTGACACTACATGTTGGAAGTTACATCCGAAGAACCGAACCAAGGACTCGAAGAAGTCCATGACAACTGTAAGAACAGAAGGAGAGGTGGAAATCGAAGATGACTTTGATGTAGACGAAAGGCTTGGATGCATGGCCACCAACATTGACAACCATGAAGAAGAGACGAGTAGACTATTCCAAATCAAAATCCAGATCAAGAGAACTAAGGTAAATGCTTTGGTTGATACCGGTTCTCAGTCTAACTTGATTTTTGAAGTAGTTGTAAAGAAGCTTGGTCTTGAGACTTACGAACATCCACACCCTTATCCTTTGGGTTGGGTGAAGAAGGGTGTTTAAATTCAGGAAACAAGATGTAAGGTCAAGTTTGGAATAAATTCCTAGTATATTGATGTTTTGGAAGCTGACATTATTCCACTTGATGCTTTTGATGTTTTATTTGGGAGTCCTTACTTATATATCAAGGATGCTATATTTATGAGAAGGGAAAACTAGTACCAATGGGTCAAGGATGGGATCAGCTACAACATTCGGGCACACCAACGTAAGACACGGTTACCATGGTGAGTGCTAACAAAGCAAAACGACTTATTCAGGAAAATCATAATCAATTTTGTTTACTTTTGTTAAAGGATAAACAAGATGGGGTAGAAGTTTCAGAGATTTCTAACCAGGAAAGCATGATTTGGATAGTATTATTCAATCCTTTCAGGAATTTTTCAGGCTCCTAGTGGGTTACCACCAAAATAGGAAGTAGAGCATGAGATTCAGCTATTGCCAGAGTCCCCTCTACCGAACATAAGGTTGTATCCTTACTCGAGAATCAAGTAAAGAAACAATCGAGGCAGAACCGCTAGACCAAGGGGTGATACGTCCGAGCACCTCACCATGTGGTTCACCTATTGTGATGGTGCCAAAGAAGGATGGTTCTTGGAGAATGTGCATCGACTACCGCGCTTTGAACAAGATCACCATAAAGAATAGATATCCACTTCCCGCATAGATGATCTCTTGGACCAACTTCAAGCATGCCAAATTCTTCACGAAGTTGGATCTCAAGTCCGGTTATCACCAAGTTAGAATGAAGGAGGAGGATATATGGAAGACTTCCTTCAAAACAAAACAGGGTTTGTATGAATGGTTAGTACTTCCTTTTGGGTTATGCAATTGACCTGCCACATTTATGATATTAATGAATGATGTATTGCGGGATTTCATAGATTCATGTGTCATTGTATATCTAGACGATATTATGATTTTTAGTGCCACATGGGAAGAACATCTAACCCATTTACAACAAGTCTTGCAAGTTCTCAGGGAGAAACAACTGCTTTGTAATATGAAGAAATGTGAGTTTTCCAAACAATCACTTGTCTATCTTGGGCACGTGGTTGGAGGAGGAGAGCTACAAGTGGATCCAAAGAAGGTGGAAGCCATCACCAATTGGCCAACACCAATAGGAGCCACAAGAGACTAGGAGTTTTGTGGGAGCAATATAGTACATGCGGAAGTTCATTCCGGGTTTCTCCACAATTGCAACACCTCTACACACAAAGTGGCCGCAAAGAGTAAGGGTTTTGACTGGGGTAAGGAACAAGACAAATCCTTTGAGTTATTGAAATACAAGATTTTTCATGCTCCAATACTTTCTCTTCCTAATTTGTAGAATCCTTTTCAAGTAGAGACAGTTGCAGTGATTATGCCATGGGTGTAGTGTTGCTTCAATGAGGTAAACTCGTATGTTAGCATTCTGAAACTTTCACTTCAATAGTTAAAGGATATTTAGTATATGGTAAGGAAATGTATGTGCTAGTTTAGGCAATTAAAAAATGGAATCATTATTTGTTGGGTAAAGAAACTATTGTGCACACTGACCACAAACCTCTATAGTATTTGCAAGCATAATCTAAATTGCAACAGAAAGGCACTACAAATGGATGGGGTTCCTTCAAATAGTTCCATTTGGTGATCAAATACAAGAAGGGTAGTACAAACTTGGTGGCAGACATGTTGTCTAGGCCACCCACACAGGAGAAGTTTTCTGTTTGGCCACTATCTCTCAGATCGAGCCCTTCATGAAGGAAGCTTACTGGAGAGGCATATGCCCAGGACAAAGACTTTGGGGTGACATTTCAGCAGTTGCAGTCCCAAGGGGCTGAAAGGATAAGGATTGAAGATTGTTATCTCAAAGACGGGCTGCTCTACCGATGGGGGAAGCTTTGCATGCCAAAAGAAGAAAGAATTCTATTGATGAGGGAAGCACATACCTCGAAAGTAGTGGGACATTTCGGTGTTGGTAAGACCCTAGCCCACTTGCAAAGGTACATGTATTGGCCCAATATGCAAGAAATTTATATGGGGATGTAAACTTTGTTGTACTAGAAAGCCTAAGACCAGGAAGGAGGGTTTGTATATGCCTTTTCCAGTACCTACTCGTATGTGGGAGGAAATTTCTATGGATTTTGTAGGAGGATTACCTATGTCTAAACATGGCCATGACTATCTATATGTTTTTGTTGATAGATTCAGTAAGATGTGTATTCTTATGGCATGTAAAAAGACAAGTAAAAGCACATGAGGCAACAGATCTTTTCTTTGCTAATGTATGGGTGCATTTTGGTTTGCCAAAGTCTATTGTTTCTGACAGGATTCCAGGTTCTTGGGAAGTTTTGGACTACTTTGTGGGACAAGATGGATACCAGGTTACAGAGGAGCACAACTTTCCATCCACAGACAGATGGACAAACAAAGGTGGTAAACAAGACTTTGGTACAAGTTGATCAGAGGGTATAACAACAAATATCCAAGGACTTGGGATGAGTCCTTAGCCTACATTCAACATTCCTATAACCGGGAAGTACACACATCCACTATGAAGTCACCATTTGAAGCATGCTTGGGATATCTACCTACAAATCCACTAGACATAGCAGTTGGGCAGCAGGATGAGGAGGAGACACGAGACATAGAGGTGACTAGAGAAAAAAATTCATTGAGAGGATCGGAAAATCCATCTCAAAGTCAAAGAACAACTAGAGAAATCTCAAGCCAAGTACAAAGCTAGGCATGATCAACATAGGAGAGAACATAAGCTACATGTTGGAGATAGATTTTGGCTTTACTTGAGCAAGGAGAGATTACAAGGTCAAGCATGAAAACTCAAGCCACTACGATATGGGCCCTTCACCATATTGGAGCAGGTTGGAGAAAATGCTTTTCGGCTTGACTTGCCACCATTTATGAGGATGTACTCTAGTAGTAAACTATGAGAACTTGCACCTATATGAGCCATCCATGCTAGATGAAGATGAAGGTCTACAATTGCTACCTTCCATTGAGGATTGCGTCTTGGACTCACAAGGTGAATTGGAGGAGGATGTAGTGCTGCAATAAAAGGTCAGAGAGACAAGGAGAGGTCCGCAGGAGTCTTGGCAGATTGGACTGAAAGGAAAGACACCAAGGCAAAGGCCGGTGGTACTCAAAGGAGCAAGTGAGGGAATTATTTCCCATCTAATCCCCTAATAAGCTTTTGTGGGACCAAAATCCTCCTAAGCAGGGGAGGTGTGATCCATAGGGATCCAAAATGAATCTACTTCATCAAAACAATCAACACGAAGAAGAGAAAATGATACACATAGGTTCTCGTTTTTTAATAACAGGACTATCGCTCTGTGTAGAGCGGTGGTTACAGAACCACCGCCCAACTAGGGTAGCGGTCCTAGGACCGTCTTGGTCGCATTGGGTGGTGGTCCCGCTCTTTCGGACAGAAAACACAAATATGAAATGAGCAGCCCATAATTTGGATGGTTGTTCATGTCTCTTCTCCTCCATGACCTTTCCCATTCTCCAGTGCATGGGAGGACATAGGAAAGGCTATAAATACATGTCTATAGAAGAGAATAGGATCATCAAAGCATGAAATCAAGTGAGCAAGAAGTTCTTAGTGATGGAATTGTGTTTTGTAGAAGAAAGGAGTGTTGAGACAGGAGAAAAAAAAAGTATTTGGGAGGAAGTGTGAGCTATTATCTACTTCTCTTTGATACTTGTTGTAAATTTGTACTTTTATTTTTGAATTGGCCAATAAAAGTGGGAAGAAAGAGCAATTTCCCTTCCCGGCTGTTTTTTCCTCCTTTGGAGGTTTCCAGGATAAAATTTGTTGGTGTTTATGAGCTTAAATTCTTTCCTTTCCTGAAATTGTAGATTCAAAGCATAAGCATAATTCATTCACTAGATATCTATGTCATTTTCTACTAGAAAGTAGAACAACAATGTTTATTTTGTTTTTCTGTGGATAATTCCAAAGTCAAGAGTTTCTGGATCGGGGAATTTCCTTATGGCTAGATATTTAGAAATGTCAACAAATGATGGTGATGTAGTTGATATGGAAAACAAGTGTTCATCTGGAAATTTATATTCCATTGGTTTACTCTACTTTTTTAGTAGTTATTCTTGACAAGAAATCCACAACCATATTAGCTTTTCCAGTCTTATCAATTATTGTGACATTAAATTCTTACAAGAGTAAGAACCATCTAATAATTTTGCCACTAAATTATGGCTTGTTCATTAAATATTTAATAGCATAATGGTCTTATAAAACATTACTTTATAACTAATAATATAATGGAAAAATTTGTTGATGGCATATATACTCTAAGAAATTATTTTTCCATAGTGGTGTAATTTCATTTGGTTGGTTTCAAGTTTTTACCGATATAATAGATAACGTACATTCCTTCCCCTTCTTTTTGAGAAAGAACAACTATTCCCTCATTGAATGCAAAAGGAAGCTTCTAATTAAGTCCTCTTAATACCTGGGAAGAAAAACTTTTCTTTTATAGTTTCAAAGGATTGTTGTTAGTGATAAGTCCATATAAATGCACATTCCTTAGTAAGCAAGGAGAACATAGGTGCTCCTATTTCACTAAAATCCTCTATAAATCTTCTATAATAACAAAATGTCCTAAGAAACTTCTTACCTCAGTCTTAGTTGAAGGTGGGGAAGTCTGTTCAATTACCTCTATTTTATTGGGATCCACCTTAGTTCCTTCACTTGAAATATGATGTCCTAAGACTATCCATTGATAAACCATGATTAAACATTTTTCATGATTGAGTGATAACTGATGTTTCTCACACCTTGCAAGAAATTTTTCTAGATTGGTCAAAGCTTCCTCAAAAGAGCATCTATAAACTACAAAGTCATCCATGTATATTTCCACTCACTCATAGGTTAATTTTACAAAGATATCTAGCATTTCTCATTGAAAGGTGGCATGTGCATTGTATAGTATGAGGGGAAGGGATTTGTATGCAAATTTACCCCAATGACAAGTAAAGGTTGTTTTGTCTTGGTTTTCAAGTGCCACCTTAATTTGGTTATACCCAATTAAACCATCTAAAAAGGAAAAACATTTCTTTCCTACCAAATTGTATAGAACTTGATCAATAATAGGCAAATGAAAGTAATCCTCCATGTTTCTCTGTTTAAATCTATATAATCTATGCAAACCCTCTAGTTTCCATTTTTTTGGTTCAATGAGTAAGGGAGACACCCATTTTCTACCCGAGATGGGATATATGAAACCTACTTGTAATAACTTTTCTATTTCAGTTTTGACAATATCTCTAAGTGTAGATTTATCCTTTGTTGAGGTTGTCTTATGGTTTTCACATTTTTTGTAAAGATATGGTGTGTGTAGACATAAGGATGAATTCCTCTCATATAAGTATATTTTGAGTGGGAGTAAAAACTATAAATAGCTTGTACTCCTCTTCATATTTCAACCAAAAAGGTTTCCCCAGTTGTATTTCAATTTTCTTAGTTTCTAGGTGGATTGAGTTTACTGAGGGAAAATAACTTAGTAATGAATTTAATGGACATATAAGAGGATATATTATGTGTAATGTCAACATATCCTTATTGAAATTTCCTAGTTCAAAGGAATGATTAAGGTAATGAGACAATGCCAAGGTATGGTGTTGAGTGTCATCCTCTTCTTAAGACACTTACTCAATTCATTGATGTCTTTGGACTGTAATCTCTACCAAGGAAGAAATACTATCTTCAATGTTAGGAATATCCACTTGATTAGTTATGTACTTTACCTCTAAAGCTCATATGAACATTCCAAGCTCTGGTTAATAGTTTCCTTACACATTTTTCGGTCAATATTGGGAAATATTTGTCCGTTGCACAATCGTAGCAACAAAAAAATCTATGCAAGGATAAAGAAATAATATTCAACCAAAATCTCATAATAATGCAAAGTGCAAAAGTAGAAATTAAAAAGTATGAGTTTATTTAATAAAAACATGTTGTTTCCCATATGAGAACAACATGAATATATAGGCTAGACAATAGTTATTATCACCTTACAAATATGTGGGTCCTTTAAACTAGAAGATACGATAACTCCACATATCAAGGAGTGGAGACAAACTCTCAACAAACTCCTTATAATGTAGACATGAGTTGAAAAAACTCACACAAAATAGATTATTAAAAATAATAAATTGAACTAAGTTCCTTAATTAATCTTAAAAGTGAAAACACACTAAATATCTAAGTTAAAAACCCAAAACTAGTACAATCGAAAAGGTGATTCCAATACCCTCCCCGAAGTAAAGCTAGGGAATAGAACAAAAAGAAATGGGTCTAATCTACTATGCATGATAAGGTACTCAATACAAACATGGAAAAAGAAAGGAAGGACACCATAAATAATCACCCCAAGGACAACTTCCTTTACCCCAATTAATGCTCATAACTAAAGGTAAGAAGGAGAAGTCAAGGGATTTGTAAACATATCGGAACTTGCTTAGCTATAAGAATGAACTCTAAATGAACAAATCCATACTTGGATAAACTTCGAATGAAGTGCATGTGAATTTTAATATATTTGGTATGATAATACTCCATAGGATTGCATGCAAGCTTAGTAGCATTTGATTATCACACCAAATCAAAGGAGGATCCTTATGTGGAAATCCAAACTCATCAATTAACTAGAAAATCCAAATATCCTCTTGTCCATCATTAATCGTACTCTATACTTTTCCTTAATAGATGAAAAAGAAATTGTAGTCTATTTTTGCATGCCCACGTAACTGTGCCCGAGCGAAGGTGAAACAAAAACCAAAATTAGATCATCATGTATCATGATAGTCCCACCAATCCGAATATGTTAACCCTCAATATTAAAAGATATTTTTGTGTTTAATGATTGCCAAAATTTAAATTCCCTTGAATATAATGTAAAATACTCTTTGTTGTTTTCCAATGATTCTCACAAGACTCATAAGAAAGATGAGAAACAATTTTAATAGAAAATGTAATATCGAGCATGTGTGGGTTAGATAAAGAAGACTGCCTACTAACTGTCTATACAAAGTGGCATCTACCAATTTAGTTTTACAATCAATAGTCAACTCAATACTTGACTGAAATGGAGTGGGAGCTGGCTTACAAGTAGCCATGTGGAATTTTTAAGCAAATATGAGGCATATTTTTGCTGCCCAATGGAAATACCCTCTAAAGACTGATAAATTTGGAGTCCAAGAAAATAGTGCAACTGTCCCAAATCTATCATATCAAATTTTCCCTTCAACTTGTGTTGTATGTCCTGAATCATAGATTTTTAATCTTTGGCAAGAATTATATCATCAACATAAAAATAAAAATCAATAAATCCTCACCATATTTTAGAATATACACATTATGGTCAGAATCACAATGATGAAATCTAGAATTAAAAAAAAATCATCCATCTTCTCATACCAAGCTCGAGGATATTTTTTGTTTGAGACAATAAAGAGATTGATGAAGTGTAAAAACCAATGAAGTATCCGACACAAAACCCTCAAGTTGCTCCATATAAATCAACTCCTAGAGACCACCATGTAGGAAGGAACTCTTAACGTCCATATGGTATACATGCCATCAATGTGATGTAACAAGGGAGATAATAAGATGCACAAAATCCATCTTCAAAACAAGAGAAAATGTCTCAAACTAATCCACTCATTCGACTTGTGAAAACCCCTTTGCTACAAGACGTTCCTTGTACTTATCTACAAAACCATTACCTAAGTATTTTTTCTTATAAACCCATTCACAATGCATGAGTTTTCTTTTCTTAGGAAGAGGCACCAAATTCCAAGTATTATTATTCAAAAGAGAATAATATTAATCCTGCATTGCAGTATCCTACTCTGGTTTACTAGTTTCCTAAAAAAAATCCAATAGATTAGAAGAAATAACTAATTCATCATATCCATCCTAGAATTCATAGACTAAGTACAATAATAATCAAAATTACCGAAGTTTGAGCTCTAGTCTATCAAGGATCATTAAGATCACTAGCTTTCTGCGGACTATATTAAACCTCTTTAGGCATGGGCTGCGGAGGAGGAGGAGGTAGAGCAGGATCTACAACAAGGTCATCATTAGAATCAAGAAGCATATCCTCTGTATTAGATGAAGGGGAGAAGAGGATCAAACAACAACAACATGATCCGAAGGAGTCTTAGTATCATCAACATGAACATATCTATGAAATAGAACCTCATGGATGGTAGGATCCGTAAGATGATATACCTTCACATACTCACAATATCAAAAAAATTAGCTCTTTTCTTTTCTTATCCATGGATTATGTAATGAAATTACTTGTATAATTCAGATCATGAGCAGAAATATAACACCAAATAACACAATATTCCATAATAATGATCTCAATATGCAATTATAATAGCTTCACCACTTCAAGGGGGCAACCTCCAAACCATATAATAATACTCAAATACTCCAATCATGATGAAATACTACCTACAATCCCCTATATATACTATTCATATGTTATGGCCATCACCAAGGCCGACCTACTAAGCATGAGAAAGTATAAATGATATAATAAAATGATATGGTAAGCCACAAGTTGGCTACTCATATCCTAATACAAGAAATAGGTTAAGGGCGTAGCATGCCCTTTCCTTCAAAGCAACATTGTCCCCAATGTTGAGAAGCTCTGAAGCCGCTTCTTTGTAGGAATGTGATTTCTTCCCATGTTGCATCTTCATTGTCCATATTCTTCCACTCGATCAAGTACTCAGTAATAACCCATGTCCTCAATCTTTTAGTGCATGTTTGAAGGATTCATTCAGGTTCCAAGATGACCCTCCCTTCCTCATCGAGCTTAGGTAACACTGTTTTGGCCGATACTCTCTATCCAATTACTTTCTTCAGGCAAGAAACATGAAATACTGGATGTATTCTGGTTGATTGTGGAAGTTCTAATTTGTATGTTACAGTACCAATCTTCTGCAATACTTAATAGGGGCCATAATACTTCGGTGAAAGTTTGTTATCCTTTTGTTGTCGTTTCAAAGACATTTGCTTATATGGTCAGAATCGCACAAAACCCAATCACCAACTTCAAAATGCCTTTCCGTGCGATGTTGATCAGCCTGTTGCTTCATGCGCAGTTTTGTGCCATGACCAAGTTCTCCTTGAGACTAGAGAGGACCTCTTGTTGATACTAAATGTGTTCTTCTACTGCTCTAACCCGCGGTTGTCCTCTCAATGATGATGTGATGGATGGTGGATGGTACCCATAGAGTGCCAAAAAAGGAGACATTTTAGATGAAGTATGGAAGGAAGTGTTATACCACCATTCTGCAAGTGGCAACCATTGGACCCATCTTGCTTGTTTATCGGACGTAAAGCAACAAAGATATCCCTCCAAACACTTATTTACAACTTTTGTTTGCCCATTAGACTGGGGATGATAAGAAGAGCTACGAGCTAATTGAGTACCCAAACATGAGAATAAATCATTCCAAAAATTACTAGTAAATATAGGGTCTCGATCACTTACTATAATCTTCAGTGTCCCATGAAGCTTCAAATATGTCCATGAAGGTCATGCTACTGTGCTTGCAGAAAATGGGTGTGCCAAGGCACAAAAATGAGCATATTTGGTGAGTCTATCCACCACAACCATGATGACATTTTTTCCTTCAGATTTAGGCAATCTTGTGATAAAGTCCATGGAAACCTCTTCCCATCGCTGGCTAGGAATAGATAGAGGTTGTAGAAGACTTGGGGATCGAACTGTTTCACCCTTATTTTGCTGAAAAACCATGCATTCTGCCACAAATTTTGGACATCCCCTTTGAGCCCTTCCCAGAAGAAATCTTGTTTGACTCGATGATAAGTCTTCAAGAATCCAGAGTGCCCCCTACTAGAGAAGAGTGAAGCTCAGATAGAATCCTATTTTTAAGAGTGGATTTCTTACATAGGTATAATCTATCTTTATACCATAAAGCATCCCCTTTCAATACAATTTTTTGGACATGCTGGATCATTCTGGAGATGATGAATGAGGTTTTGTGTGGTTGGGTCATTTCTCCATTTAGACCTTGCCTCATCTATCCAATCTTCTTATAATATGGATATGGCACATAACAAGGCTGCAGTTGAGTCATCTTTTCGAGACAAAGGCATCCACAACTACATTCTCCTTCCCTTTCTTATAGATAATCTCAAAATCATATCCCAACATCTTGGAGACCCATTTTTGTTGTTCTTCAGATGATAAATGCTGCTCCAAGAAGTATTTTAGACTATCATGATCTGTCTTTACTTTAAAGTTTCTTCCTATGAGATATGGTTTCCATTGCTTTACCGCATGGAGTATGGCTAGCATTTCCTTCTCATAAGTCATCTTGGAAAGATTCTTACCTTTGAATTGACGGCTCAAAAAGGCAATAGGATGGCCTTCTTGCATGAGAATTACCTCCATACCCAACCTTGATGCATCACATTCAAAAATGAATGTTTTGGAAAAATCTGGAGTAGCCAAGATTGGAGTGGTGCACATGGCCTCCTTTAGTTACTCAAGTGCTTTGGTTGCATCCTCACTCTAATGGAAGGAGTCCTTCTTTAATAAAGCTGTAAGCCCCCAAAATCCTCGTAGATTCTTTAGGATTTTTAAAACCTTCCACTCCATCATGGCTTTGATCTTATTAGGATCCACTTTAACCCCTTCATGAGAGATAGTGTGACCCAAATATTCAACCTCCTTGAGTCCAAAAGAACACTTAGATGGCTTTGCATAAAGTTGATGTTGCTCAAGGGTTTCCAAAACCTTATTTACATGATGTAAATGTTCCTCCCATGTTTTTCTATAGATTAGTATATCATCAAAAACACTAAAACAAACTTCCAGAATGAATTAAAAATATAATTCATCAAACTTTGAAATGTAGAAGGTGCATTTGTGAGTCCAAAAGGCATTACTAGGAATTCATAATGGCCTTCATGTGTCCAAAAGGTGGTTTTATGAACATCCTCATCCTTGATTCGAGTTGGTGGTATCTCGACGAAGATCAAGCTTTGTAAGATAAACAACACCATGCAACTCATCAAGCAAATCATCAATAACTTGGGAATAGGAAACTTATCTTTGATTGTGTACTTATTAAGTTCCCTATAATCGGGACACATGCACCACATGTCATCTTTCTTCTGTACCATCACTACTAGAGAAGAATAAGCACTCGACTATGGCGGATGATTCCCGCTTCTAACATTTCTTGTACAATATTCTCGATTTCACTCTTTTGTACATATGGGTACCTATAAGGTCCGATGTTAAAGCGGTTTACTCCCTGGTAATAATCTGAATAGCATGATCATGATCTCTCTTTGGAGGTAAGCCCTTTGGTATATTTTCAAATACAACAGAGTGTGCATCCAACACCTTTAACTGCATATCGATGGTATAATGTCCTTAGAATGATGAGCCTCCAATGAAAAGAGTTATGCCACAAATCCCTCTCGCACCTTTTTTTTACCATTTTGTGTGTCTGATGAGAACTTACTATTTGTGGAGACTTTGCTCTTAAGCCTCTTAGCTCAAAATTCCTTCCTTCAGAGTGAAATCGCATAAACAAGTCTTGGAAGTTCATCTCAATGGTTCCCAAAGTGGTAAGCCATTGAACTCCTAACACAATGTCTGCTCCTCCCATAGAAATGGCATACACGGGACTATTTAGTATGTAATCTCCCATGGAAATCTTAATGCTATGGAATTTTTCGGAACAAGTAACATTACCTCCATCAAAAATCATTACTTGACATTCATGAGCTAGATAAATGAAACAGTTTAGGCGCACTGCTAACTTATGATTGATAAAGTTGTGAGTACTTCTTGAATCAATCAACATTGTGACCCTCTATTTTTTTAAGAATCCAACCACCTTTAGGGTTTGGGGGGTGCTGATACCTTAAATTTCATGGCATGAGATTGTTGGCTGAGGATCTCTTGACTCCTCCTCTGGCTCAACCAAGACCTCCTCTCGACTCGCATCTTCATTATTCTCTTCATCTTCACTAGGCCCATCAATGTAGAACAACTTCTTTTCAGCACATTTATGTTCAGGTCCAAATTTATTGTCACAATTAAAACATAACCCTTTTTCTCTTTTTTCTTCAATTTGTTGAGGTGTCAATCTAACTAGCCGAGGGAGTGCTGGGGCCAAGGTGTTGCGATCTTTGGTATAAGTGAAATGTTGTCTCCTACTTGAAACAATTTTCTCCTCTACCCTTCTTGCCATAATCATCGAATCAAAAACCTTATGAGGATTAAACATACACACCTCATGCTCAATGTGATCCTTAAGACCCCCAAGAAATAGGTCATTCATATTCTCTTCAGTAATATTTTCCACCTGCAGAGAAAGGTTTTGGAAGTGATGAATGTAATCCTTAACAGATCCTGTCTATCTCAACTTTGCTAATTGGCTGAAGTAATTATCTAACACACTAGAACTGTAGTGTAATTGCAACTCTTTAGTGAAGACTGTCCATGTAACATTGAGACCACTCTTCTTCCTTTGAGCACATAACCATCGATACCAGATGAATTGGTCAGGTTTGAGATACAAAGTTGCCATGGTCACCTTTTGTCCTAATGGAATCTGATGTAGTTCAAAGAAATTATCCATTTGGTTGATCCAATTGAGTGGATCCTTTCCATCAAACTTTCACATGTCCACTTTTGGAAACATAGTACGGGCCTACAGAGTGCTCGTATTTGGATTGTGCACACTCGAAGAACCACTCTGGCTCATGTGTCTATTATGTTGACCTAAGGATCCACCTTGATTGACATAAGTATGATTACCCATCATATACGTACTGAATTTTTGCATGAAATCCTCAATTATTTGTCCAATCCTATCCACATCTTCTTTGCTGGCCACCTTAGATTCGAGGTCTCTCAAGTTAAACTCAAGTTTGTTTACTTTATCGTCTGTCAAGTAAACCCTAACCCTGAGGAATCTGTAGTTATATCTTCTATCTCCAACTCCTCAACTACTATCTCATCCTTTTCTAGTGTTTTACCCGGAGTGATGGGATTATTTTTTCCTCTTGTGGAAGGCCCCGCCATGATGCCCCAAAATAGTAGGATGTAGGGATCACGGTCAAATTTTAGGGTTTCATATTTCAATAAGAATTCGGCCAAATATAAAAAAACTTGAAGAACAAACCCCAAATAAATTTTTTTTTCTTTCTGAAAATGTAACGAATTTGAAAAAATTCCACAATTTGCACCCTAGGGAGTGATTTTATGAAAAACACTAAATTCTTAATAAATTTTGCAAAATAAATTTAAAAAGTCTGAAATTTTTAGGGAACCTTACTTGAAATGTTTCACAACTTTGGTAAAAATATCTCCCACAAATTCTATTTTTTCGCAATATATAATGGAAACAAAAATTAGGGTTTTGCCTAATTTTGGCCCAGATCACTGCTACGATACCACTTGTAATGAAATTACTGGTATAATTCAGATCATGAGAAGAAATATAACATAAAATAATACAATATTCCAGAATAATGATCTCAATATGAAATTATAATAGCTTCGCCACTTCGAGGGGGCAACCTCCAAACCATACAATAATACTCAAATACTCCAATCATCATGAAATACTACCTACAATCCCTTATATATACTATTCATATGTTATGGCCATCACCAAGGCCAACCTACTAAGCATGAGAAAGTATAAATGATATAATAAAATGATATGGTAAGCCACAAGTTGGCTACTCATATCCTAATACAAGCAATAGGTTAAGGGCGTAGATATTCCTTTTTCATTAGGAATAAAAACCCACACTTTACTACCGAAAACACGACAATCCAAAACATCTTGATTTTAAATTGACCATGCTTTGTCAAGAGTAATCACATGAACTAATTTACTGGGAAATATGTTCGAATATATATAAGACAATTCACAATTTTGTCCCGTAACTTAGGTGCTAAGTCCTTAGACGAAATCATGCAAATTCCAATCTCCTTGAGTGTCATGTTTTTATGCGTGTCCACACCATTTTTAAGGATGGTAAGACATTATATAATGATAAAAATACCATGATAAGTACAAAAATATCTAAATGCATTATTATCATATTCCCCCCATTATCATTGTGGATATTTTTAAGTGAATGCCCTTATTGCTTTTCAACAAAGGCTTTAAAGGCCTTGAAATTATCAAACACATCACTTTTATATTGTAAAAAGTACACCCATGTCCTCGTGAAATCATCAATAAAAGTTAGCACATATTTAGCTCTAGAAAATGATCTTATGGGAAAATATATTATATCACTATGTACCAGCTCAAGAAGAGCCTTAGCTCTTGTGGCTTATCCCTTTAGATAGGGATCTTAGTGTTGCTTACCAAGCACAAAACCTAGAAAAACACCATCATTAGATGAAATATTTTGAAGTCCAAACACCATATTATGAGAATAAAACCATTGTAGGTATCATTGAGATGACCAAACCATTCATGTCATAATTTACTCACAAAATTAGAGTGAGCAACAAGAGAAGATCCTAGAGAGGTGTCAAATATCTCAAAGAGATACAAACATTAATCAAGATCCAAAAAAACATATAGATACAATATCATTAGGGTCATTCAATTATCTAATTACAACACTATGTGGTGAAAATTCCATAGTTTTACCACTACCAAAATTACATATTTGATAAATAGACAACAAATTGGAAGAAATTCGAGGAACATAAAGTACATCATGAATGCACCCATTTGGCACATCAACAATGCCAGATACCACAACTTCAACTAAAGAGGAGTTGCCCATCAAAATTTGTGAAGTGTTGCAATCAAAACTAAACTCAAAAAATCTTGAGAGTTTGTTAAATGGTGAGATGCACCAAAATAAAAATCCAAGATCCAAAGAAGATGAAGGAGATGGAGCCGAAATTTTATGGTTTTTCATTGTTTTTTCTAATGCTTCAATTCTAACAAAACATTTGGACTCAAGATGATTTGTTTTGTTACAGTATGGACAAGGATCATACAATTTCTTCTTGAAATATTTTTTGGATTTACCAAGACTAGAAGGCTTAGGAGTCTCAATAGTGGGAGTAGAAGGTTTGGGTGATTCAATAGATTCAAAGATCTTGGTTTTTGGATTTGTTTTCATTTTGTATTAGAAGAATTAGCCACCAACACATGATTTGAGCTAGGAATGGCATCAAGTGACATCAATTTGGTCTGCTCATAAGACAATATTTCAAAGAATAGCTCAAATGATGACATCTTAAATTGATCATCTAAAACATCCATAGTTGAGAATAAATTATATGCAAACATTGTTAAATGAGCCTTTATTTTTAATAGAATTAAAAATGCATTCTTTATCCTTCTTATCTCTACCACCAACTTTTAGTCGACTCTCAAGTTCAGTAAACCTAGTATTTTTTTCAATAGAAGGTAAATTTGAGGGAGAACAAGAAGTAAACTCTAAATCCAACTACAACATTTTAAATTCATTTATTTTTCCAAATAGACTTTCAAACTTCTCACATACCTCTTACGGTGATTTGACGTTAATGATATGAAACTATAGGTTGTCCGCAACATTCAAGGCTATCAAATCAAGTGCCTTATTCGACTTTCTCTATTTAGTTGTGAGAACATATGGAAGTCAAAATTTCTACCTAGTGGATCCACTCCATGTTTCAACCTTTTATTCCAAATCCATTTACCTAGAAAATGATTCTACTTGAGGACTTGGTCATGCTTCTTGCAAAAGACAACCAAATTTGAAAACTATTCAATGTCGACATTCTTTTTAAAATTTGGAAAGATAGATATCATGATATTTTTGATCATATGCATATGTACACATTTTTATGTTTCTTATAAAGTTGTCATCATTGTGAATGTGTTACTCAAGATCCACGTCCGTGGAGGAGAAATTCGATCGGAGGTGGAACATATTTAGATGCTCATTGACCATTAGGGCAACATGCCTTGTGTAATACGGTCATGGTGGTGGAAGTGGTGGTTCCAACGGTGGTAGTTCTAGGGGTGAGACTTGTGGTGCCACCCTAATTCATAACATCATCAAGCTCAACCATTCCACAATGTTAGAATGAACCAAATTTCACAAACTTATCAATCATTCAATTTTAACACTCAATCCTTAAAACCAACACCTACAAAGCTCGATCCTTAATCACAAGAATCGAGACAAATATATTGACTCCCCACCTTTCCAGTCACCTTCATATGAATCTATTAAACCTATTGAAGTAATCTTACAAGTTTCAAGCTAGGTCTTGCTCCTTAAGACACTCAATAGCTAGTAGGACTTATATCTAGGCTTCCAAAATCACCACCTATAATTTTCCTCAAGGACTGCCATCAATTTTCAAGCACTATGATGTATTTTTACAAGGGTTATTTTTGGATAAGTATGGGAACTATATAAAGATAATTTATACAAGATTTCAAACTTTAAATGCACATAAAATGTCTCCAAATGCCTTATCTCTACAAACCCAATGAGGGTTTCATAAGTAAACCCGAATAGAGGGAATTGTTTCAAGAATTAAATAAACTTATTTTCCAAGGCTCAATCTTAGTTAAAGGATCTATATGCTCATAAAATTTTCTCTTATCTTATCAGGAAGTCACGAATCTTCTTATAATCATCAATGCGAGAGTGAATCATCGTTTCTTATAAACCTGTGGAAACAAAGTTCTAATTACCCTTAAGACCAAATTAGAGCATTTTGTTTTATGGGCTTACCTTTTCTCCTTTAGAGGTTTTAACACACCTTGTATCAGATATAAAATCAAAGTAGGTACCTTTTTCTTTAGGAAATATCATTCAATCCTTATAAATTTCCAACAATCGGTGCATGCAGTCTTCTTGATGTTGTCAAGAACTTAACAGAGAAAGTAAAACCTTACAACTTCAAAAATCACACAAGATGGAAAAATACTCAGATATGTCTCTTGCTCTTTGTGTTAAATTGGACAATAGAGGTCAAGATACCCGCAATCTTCAAGAAATAACTTGCATGTTATCTATGTTACTCACTAGGGGCAAAGTTACTAAACATGCAACACCATTAAAGTTTGAGATAGAGTCTAAACCTTAAAAATGCATATTAACCTTACTTATAGAATTTAATCTTACTTCTCAAGGATGTGAATATACAAATCAAACAACCAAACTATTGTGATTTTGAAATATACTAGAAATTGCAGTCAAACTACAAGCTTTTAATGATAAAAAAAAGTCCTCCATTCATTATCAATAAATTATTACAAAGTTCTCTTTCAAAAAGGATTTTTCTTGAGCCTCTCCTTCTAAATAATAAATAAATAAGTCTGAAATGCAAGCTCCTCTCCAAAAATACATGATTTCTCAACCCTAACTAACATTTGATTACATGTCATGCCTAAAACCCATAGATTTAGACATTTTAACCTTTGAATACATCATTTGTTCCTTTTCACACACATTATGAGTATTCATGACATGAATAAACTCTTAACAAGACCTTGTAATCATTAAAACCCACTAACACTCATATCACAAGCCAAAAATGGCTCACAACAATTCAAATTTTCAAATTATCATTTTGGAGGGAAAAACAATTATTTGAATTTTTAAAAATTTGACTCAACTACCCAACATGTCATGAGCTCTAATGACCTTTAAATGATCTCTAGACCTCTTACAACACCTTACACACCAAAACTAGAATTGTCAAACCAAAATGAGGCCTTAGGAAAGATTCTCCCGCATCACACCCTTTCTAACAAGTTTCCTCACCATGATTTGGCCATTTCCCTCATGCGGGAGGAAAAATACAAGGATTAATATAGTTGTTAAGATATCTTATATCAAGAGCCTACTAGTATTTTTGGGTGGGGTGGTAAGCCATATATTCATCCACCTCCTCCTCCACAGCCACCACGTTTGTAGTTGTTCCCTAATTTCCTTATGCTTTTGTTTATTTCTCATTTTTAAATTGAAATATCTATGTTGATAAGAAATCTCTCGTGGACTGATATGGTAATGTGTCAATCTATCTCGAACTTATTTTATTTGACATTTTGGGGTGTGCTTCCATACAACCCATTTTTTAAATATGATTAGCCCTATACGATAAATTTTCTATTAATAGAGAGATTTTCAATAATCAAAAGCGATACTTGATGTCTTACTCAATGTGTTTGGAATGCCCACTAGAAAAAATTCCCTCCTTAAGAGATTCAAACCTTTAAACAGTCTACCATCAATGCCTTTGAAAATTTCATGCATCCAACTATTCTACAAAGAGCTTTAAGTGTATGCGTGAGAAAATATATATTTAATCACTTATAAAACATGATATGACTTGCCAAAAGAAAAGTCTAGTCTATAGAACTTGAACCCATGACCACATTCATACTAAACACCTTAGGAAGGAGTATGCCACCATCATGCCATTCGGTGCACTAAAAAATAATTTTCAAGGAGGTGTTTTTACTTTTTCACTCGATAGAGTAAATTTTTTTGCTTGTTGATCCATTATAGCGAGAGGAAGGAATAAGTTTCTAACCCTAATTTTTGTTATATATTCCATATTTATAGAAAAACCAACACAACCATGTAAGAAATCAAGATGCCTTGAAGGATATATATATATATATATATATATATATATATATATATATATATATATATAAAACTTCTCATTTTATTTACAAAACCACTACCCAATTAAAGATATACCGATAATAATGACACCAGGTAGAAGAGAAAACCAACAAGGAGCATATCTAATACCCAACCAATAAATATTTTTAAATTCCCAAGCAAGGAAAAAGCAACGCCAACATATATATATATATATATATAACTTTCATTTTATTTTACCCAATTAAAGCAAGAAGAGAAAACCAACAAGGAGCATATCTAATACCCAACCAATAAATATTTTTAAATCCCAAGCAAGGAAAAATATAGAATATATATATATATATATATATATATATATATATATATATATATATATAAACTTCTCATTTTATTTACAAAACCACTACCCAATTAAAGATATACTCAAATAATGACACCTGTGTAGAAGAGAAAACCAACAAGGAGCATATCTAATACCCAACCAATACATATTTTAAATTCCCAAGCAAGGAAAAAGCAAAGGCTCAACAAGAATACTCCACAGAGTAGGAAGAACATGGTCTTTCAAACAAACCTATTCACATAAACTAGATCTACATAGATAGAGTAAATATAACTTTTGCAAAAATATGTTCTATGTAAGAAAGAAAATTTGCAAAAATCAATATCGTAGAGGATTTAAAACCCCGATCTTTTCAGTAACACCATAGAGATCTAATACCATATCAAAGTAACTACACGGATCTATGCGGGGACAAGGCAATAAGCTTTGACCAAAATCTCATAATAATGTAAAGTGAAAAAGCAAAAATAAAAAAGCATAAGTGTATTTAGCAAAAAAATGATGTTCCCCATATTACAACCTGAATATATGGGTTAGATAAGAGTTATCCCCACATTACAAATGTGTGGGTTGACTTAAACTAGGAGATGAGACATGTCCACATATCAAGGAGTGGAGACAAACTCTCAACAAGCTCCTTATAATATGTACATGAGTTGAAACAACTCACACAAAATAGTTTATTAAAAATAATAAAATAAACTAAGCTCCTTAGTAAAGCTTAAAAGTGAAAACACACTAAATATCTAGTTAGGAAATAACATGAAACTAGTACAATGTGAACACATTATTCCAACATGCATAAATCATGCAATTCAAACAAAAATCCCATTAAAGAGTGTGATGAAGGAGAATCCATGTTTATAGGAAATTATATATTAACCAAAAATTAAATTAGTCAATATTTGCATTCGTGTGCATTTTGTGGAATACACAAGATTATTGTGCAATCTTAGCATAGTGCATGGTTCTATTGCACAATGTTAGATCTATTGCATAGTCTGCATAATTCAATGGAGTTCTTGCATAAGATGCATAGTCTATTGGAGGTCTTATGAGTGTCAACAAAGGTCTTGGAACACTAAGGAAGCTGCTCATATTATAAGTATACATTGAAGTTATAAGATACTATGAAGTGAATAAAAGCGTGAAGTGTTGAAATATGATCCATTGAAATTGTGCAAAGCTCATAAAGGCCAATCGAAGTCATGTATTGGGTCCTTTGGACCGTTATTTAGTATTAGTTATCAAGTTGTGGCATTGAATAGCTATTTAAACAAATCCCAATTTCCTTAGGGGATACTACGGTGCATGTTTGTTGGCTTTGTTTGAGTAGTAAGAATGCATCGTTGGCGATTGATATTTTCTATTATGAAATCTATTTAATAATTTTTTTTTGTGTTGAACATAGTGTTGAGTTGTTTTTGAACCGCTAGATTTGTTAGTGTTAGTGTGATTTCAATATACAATTTTGTAAGTAGACGCATGGTGGTGGATCCATGTTGGAACTCCATCTACCTATCTGTGTCATTTGACATCAAATTGAGGCAAAATTTGGGAGTTTGAGACTTGAGTTCTCCATCTTGTGAGGTGGGTAGAGAATATAGGAAAACTAGCAAGAGGTCTGCATAAATTCATGAAATAGCAATAATAAATCATGGATTTATGAAGCAAGATGCCTTAAAGAAGTGTAAGTTAAGGGAGTGTGGTAATGAATAATGTAGCTGAAATTCTTGAGGAGATCACATAGATGTGCTACGAAAATTGCAGTTAGGTTGACCATGGTAGAAGAGGATTTCATGGGATGATTCATCTTGAGGGATGATGTGATTGGTTTAGAAGAAAAAGAAGACCACATATAACACATGAAACACCTACAAATGGCAAGGTTAGAGCAGAACAAGTGCAAGAATATGTAATTGATATGAAAGGTAGGTTGTTGAAGGATGTGTTAAGGAGTGTGAGTGGAGGTTACTTTTTTTCTAGGGACACTAAAGGTGGAGGAACTTATCTATTAGATCAGAAAGATGGAAGAGTTATTTGAGTATGTTGATGTTGTAGAGGAAAAAAAAAGTGAGGATAACGTCAACCAAGTTGAAAGGTCATGTTGCATTGTGGTGGAAGGAAGTTTAATGGAGCACAATAGGAAGGGTGATAGTACCAAGTGGGAGAGCATGGTTTTAAATATGAAAGGAAATTTATGCTTGGTGATTATGAGTTGGATTTGTTGAAGGACCTATAGAACTTGCAGAGAATGAGTTGTGTGAAATAGTACATAAAGGAGTGTTACAAGGTCATAATTCAAGGTTGTCATAGTGAGATGGATCGAGATAAGGAGGCCCAATATCTTAATGGGTTGCAGTGGGAATCAAAATATGAGATTAGCTTGATCAATATGAAAACAATAGAAGATGCATATCAAAATGCCTTAAGAGCATAAGAGAAGTTGGTGCACTAAAAGAATGCACAAAAGAACAAAGTGAAACTAAATATTAGAAAATAACCAATAATACATGAGCATGAAGGTGGAGAATTCCCAAACAACGTATAATGCATTATGTAGGAACCAAAAAAATAGAGTATGACTACATCTACAAGAGGTAGAGGTCAAGGCTTATGAGTTAGTGGTACATATTTTCAATGTGGTGAGATAGGGAGTAAAGCTTATGAGTGTGTACATAAGGACAAGGGAAAGAAAAAGAGTGTAAGTGTAAACATGGTGTAAGCAAAGGAAAGTGATGAAATAGAAGAACTAGAGAAGGTGAAGTCTTGATGGCAGTAAGGAAGATCTTGAAGACTATGGGGAAGAATGTTGAGTTATAACATGAGAGGTGGCATATTTTACACACAATATGCAATGCTAAGGGGAATTTCTATACAACCGTAGTTGAGAACATAAGCATAGACAATTTGATGTCTACAAAGATGATACAAAAGTTAGGATTGGAGTGCAAACCACATCCAAATCCTTACAAAGTTATTTGCTTGATAAAGGGAAAGAAGGTGTTGTGAAAGACCAATGCAAGATAAAAATGAATATTGTAACCTTCATGGATGTAGTTTTGTGATATGTTTAATTGATGGATGCATGTCATGCATTATTGGGAAAACCTTGGAATTTTAAAATAAGGATATTGTAGGGTGGGAGAACAAATAATGTGAGTGTAGAAAGAAGAGAATACTCACATCCCGAATCCATGAAGGAAGATGAAAAGGGAAAACATCAAAGTCACATGGTGCATAATGCTAGGGAAGATGGATCATGTGCAATATTGGTTGATGAGGATAGAGCATGCACACAAATAGAGAGAATTTGAGTGAAGGGTAAAGAGGGAATGACAAGAGAGAATATTACAATAGTATAGAAATATATAGACTGGAAAAGAAGCATCGAGAAACACAATCATGTTTTCGAGTAGTGCAAAAAGGTATTGTGTAGAGGGATAAAGTGTGGAGGAGAATAGATGAGGAATGTGAAGAGAAATAGGATCAACTTGTAACTTATGGGAGATAACACACCAAATAATTAAGGAAAATTTGGAGGATGAGGATAGTTTATGACCCAAATATCACCAAATATTGGAAGATGGGTAAAACTTGTTGGCACACAAGCATGCCAAGTCTTTACCATGTTCACATTTATTCTTACCTAGGGAGTATGATGCAAGAGCATCTATGTTCCCAGGAAATCATGTATCAACCAAAAATAAAGTCAGTCAATATTTACATTATGTGTGCATTTGTTAGAGTGTGCAAGCTTATTGCACAATGTTATCATAATGCACAATTCTACTACAAAATGTCAAGTCCATTGCATACTTTACACAATTTAATGGAGTCCTTGCATAATCCGTGCAATGTTTTGGAGGTCTCATGAGCAACAACGAAGGTTGTGGAACACTAAGGAAGCCACATAATATTATAAGCTTACATTGAATCCATGGGATACTATGAAGCCAATTGAAAGCACAAAGTATTGAAGGATGATCAATTGAAACAAAAAGTTCTAAAATTCTAACCGAGTCATGTATTGGCTCATTTGGACCATAATTTGATATTAATTATCAATTTGTGGCATTGAATGACTATTTAAATAAATCCCAATTTCCTTATGAAGAAAATTTTAAGGAGTATTAAAGGATTAACTCAGAGAGAAGTGTGGATGTGAGCTTAAGGCTTGAAGAAAGGTGTATTACATTGGAATATTTATTCCATATAGAGACTTGTATGCAAGTTTGGATTATTGCAGGGAATACTGTGGTGTAAGGCTACATTGTTGGTGATCAATCTCTGTTATTGTGAAATATGTTTGATAAAATATTTTTTGTTGAACATGGTGTTGAGTTATTGTTGAACTATAATATTTTTGTCGTTAGTGTGATTTCATTATGTAATTCTATAAGAAGACATTGAGTGGTGGCTCCTTATTGGAAACTCATATACCCATATGCATTAGAGTGGTAGATTATATATTGTGCTATAAGACCTTACTTTCATGTGGACTCAAGCACATTGATAAACATGAATCAATTGAAGTATTCACTATCATTATAATTCCCAAGCTTCATGAACAAGCCATGTTTCATAATTGCACATATTTTGAGTACCTATCTCAAATAAATAAAGTACATGAGACCAAGCTCATGGCAGAAAATATGTTGACTTATAGAACCATGCATTCATCTAACATCACCGAATTTCAATCAAAACCTCCATGCACAGTAAGTTGAATGAGACCAAGAAGGTTGAAACTATTAATGTTACACAACTTACAACAACTACTATGACTACTTCTACACAAAGTTATAATAATTTTATGTAACCTCCTTGTATTATCTTTTTTATTAGACATATGAGGGTTCTTTGGGACCCCCACCCATGAATTCAAATATTTTAGTACAATACACGAGATAAAGATAAGGGGAAGAACCATGACCTATATTGGTTCTATACCCATAGAAAAACCCAAGGAAAAGAGAATCCCCTAAAACCGAGAGGGTGATGTGTGTGGGTTTTAGCTCATATTTGGAAAGCATAAGCTCAATTCAACATTATTGAATAAACAAACCAACACACACGCATGCACACGAATTCTCCTATAACCACACCCAACTACTTATAACTATAACAACCTAAATTAACTCTTACAACTACTAACCACCCCTAAAATCCCTATATGAGTTATATTAACAATTCACATTATTTCACACAAGTATAAAAACCCATAATATTATTGCACACCATAAATATAAGAACTAACTAATCTATTTGATGATATTAACGCCCCACCACCCCCACACCTAGTGCTAACATGGGATGAGAAATGGCATTATGGAGCCTGTAATGTGAGTTATTTTTATCTTTTGAGTTGATGAGATTTTCCTAGTGTGCATTGCCCCTTTTCAATCTTAAATTCTCGCTTGGATGTTGGTTTCCACCAATAATGCATCGATTCGAGAAAAAATAATTTGATTATCCATTGTACATTTTTTTGAAAATAACTTATCTCCCTTACAATAATTCCACCTTTTTTGAAAAGTCGACCCTTTTAAAAAAGCAATTAAAAAAATACCCCGTTCAAATTTTGACCTAAAAAAACAACCTTTATTTTTTTAAAAATCTATTGAAAAATTTGTGTTCATAAAAGGTCAATTAACAAAGAAAACTTAAATTAAAAATTCTATAAAAATACCTTAGAATTTAGAAATGACCTAGCTACTTTTATATCCCATCCAGTGATCAAATTTAAAAGGTTCTATATATTTTAATTTGAAGGGCTAGGTTAAGCTTGACTCTTTGTAGTTTACAATTAAACAATACATTACCTTTCAATTGAATAAAAATTCTTTAAGTACCTTTCAATATATATATTTGATTATTTTATACAAAATAAATATGAAAAAATTAAAAATTATTAAATATTAAAAATCAACAAAAAAATCTTGAAAGGTAGTTAAATTAAATAATCAAGATTCAAAAAGTAATTACATGTTCAACTTGCATCACTCAAAGGAAGAGGTCTATGAGATTTCATTCTTTTCCATTCCTCATATACCTCATTCCAATCTACTATATCCAACTTTTGAGGTGCAGAAAGAGATAAAAACATTAATGTGTCTAATGTATCCAAGAAAAGTCTAGACCTCTCAATAGTTTGAATGTGATTTAACTTAGAAAATATTCACTCACATGTTGATGTACTTGTTGGAAGTGTGAGAACTATTTTCCATAGTTTCATTAAATTAGGGAATGAATCTTTCCACATTTCATCTTCACCACATTAATCTCATGCCTTGAACATAGTCTTCTTCAAATGTGCTTTATGTAGATTCACAACAAAACTTATATTTTACTTCTCATATATTTTCCAGTCTTAAATTTTTTCAGGGCTATAAATAAAATGTCCTTTGGAATTCAATGTCAAATTGTTGGTATAACAAATATAAGATTCCAAAAAGAAACAAACTCTTTGTTATTCGTGAATAAGATTTGTTAGACAATTTAGAGTGATCAAAGAAATTGTAATTTTCTAAAGCCTATTAAGGTTGTAATAATAATCACAAGATATTTATTACATACAAAACAAATGTAAAACATATGATTTTTTCAAACCTCAAAAAACTAAATGTGGTTTAATATTACATACCTTAATCTATCTCAAATACAAGAGTAATTTAAAGCAAGGAGGAGTCCTTAAATAATCTAACTATCCATTGATTACACAATACTTGAAGTTATTAACTTAGAGGCATAACAATTAACATTATTATCTTAACAAAAATCTGAATACAAAATTCAGAGAAATAACTAATATTTAAGAACCCAATTTCTAAAATAAAATAAGGGCATTGAGAATAAAATTTTAAAATTGATTTAGTGGCTAAAAAAGCTAATATTTATCTTATGAAAATAGAAACACTCAACTAATTGCTTATTTAGTGGTGATTCATCTTCTCCCTAGATTTTGTGCATGATTTGTGTAAAGTGAAAGTAAATTTATTTTAACACAGAAAATAGAAAGTAAGTATGAGTTATGCACTACTATAATTATTCATTTATTAATAAATTTATTAAAATGAATCCAATATTGGCCTCGAGAGTGGTGGCTCTGAATGAGGTCTCTTTTAAAGAAAAAGGTGGAGGTTAGATGAAGAGTGTTCCTTGGAATCGGTCCCATTTGATAATCAGTTTGAAGTCATGAGTTAGAAACATGACACCGATGAAGAAGGTTTTCTAAAGGTAAATTGGAAGTAGTTATGGAACTTGAGGAACACACCTTTGAGAAAGTCTTCATGATGATTTATAAAAATGACTCCCTCCATGATCAATCCCAACTCTTTTAAGATCTTGCAATTTTGGTAATGTCCTCGTTACAAATATTACATTAGCATGACTTTTGGCATATAGGAGGATTGCATGGATTGGGTTGAAGATGATGGTTGGAATCTTATACGCCATAGAAAATCCAAATTCAAGTAGATTCTAGTTTTTCACCGTTGTTGGGTTGTGCCTCTATCGTGTCCTGGTGTTGTCTTTGGTGTACTTTGGTCATAATTTTGTTGCTTGTTTGGGTTTTTCTCTTTCTAGACTTCTCTCGAATATCTTGGTGATGGCCCCTTATACCCGGGTAGGGTCCCTAGTCAAAAAACCTTTACCCTTAATAAAAAATGAATCCAATATTTATAAAAATTAACATAGCATTTAATATTTGTATGAAAAGTGATTTTTTAGTTGGCCCTTCTAATGAAAAACTAATTTAAGTGACCTCATTTCAGTATTGACATGTAATTTTAAATTTATTTTAAAGTATAAATTATTAAACACCCTTCTATGACAAGTTGAAATACATTTGAAGGGCATTGAAAAAATTAAATTTGATCCGTGAAATTTTAATTTTCCCATTAAACAAAAAAATGTGGAAACTTGTGTTTAAGTTTAATATTATTGGCTTTTTGAACTTGAAAAAATGAAGACATACTCAAATATAGGATGCCAAGTCATAGGAGATTAGGTATTAGTTTGTTGATGAATGTTTCCTAATTTTCCTCATATCTACCAAGCTAGAGATATGTGGGTGGGATGATTTTGGGAGCCGTTTCAATGCTTTGCGTAGTTGTGAGGAATAAAAATTGAGTTAAAAATTGTTTGTGTGCAAGGTCGATATAAAAGATGTCATTTACAACCGAGTTGGATTGGATCGGATCAGAGGGACAAGCTCGGGGATCTTGTGTTCATTGAAAAATCATAGAGCTACAGGGGCAAGTGAGCGCGTTGAGTCGGATAACGAGTTATATAGAAAATAATAGAAGCACTTGCCTATCAAGGTCGTAGGGAGCTCGACAACCATATTCAAGGTCATTGATATAGAAAACAATAAAAACACTTGCCTATCAAGGTCGTAGGGAGCTCGAAAATCATATTTAAGGTCGTTGATATAGAAAATAATAGAAGCACTTGCCTATCAAGGTCGTAGGGAGCTTGGGAACCATATCGAAGGTCGTTGATATAGAAAATAATAGAGGCACTTTTCTATCAAGGTCGTAGGGAGCTCGACAACCATATTAAAGGTCGTTGATATAGAAAATAATAGAAGCACTTTCCTATCAATGTCGTAGGGAGCTCGAAAACCATATTGAAGGTCGTTGATATAGAAAATAATAGAAGCACTTTCCTATCAAGGTCGTAGGGAGCTCGGAAACCATATTGAAGGTTGTTGATATAGAAAATAATAGAAACACTTGCTTATCAAGGTTGTAGGGAGATCGAGAACCATATCAAATGTCGTTGATATAGAAAATAATAGAATAACTTGCCTATCAAGATCTTAAACTAGGTGAATGGATAACAACAACCGTGATAAGCCCAAGAAAAACCTTTTCAAACATTCAAAACTTGCCTATATGATTTTACAGGGGCTCACCTCCTATGTAATGTAGCTCATCTCTAAAAATAAAATGTAAAATATTTTCTTTGTAATGCAATGATTTTGTATTTTTTTAAATCATAGAAAATCTTATAATCCCCTACAAAACCATCAAACTCTCATGTATAAGCTTGAACACCAAGGAAACCTACAAACAATTTTTTTTTGAAAAAGACTACATTTGACTCAAAACATGCTCCAATTGAAGCCATTTTGTCTTTTTCTTTATCAATTTTGGGGTATGAAATTGTGAAAAAATGGAGTGTCTCCAGTGGATAGAATGAATAAGATGAGAAGAGGTAGGTGATGTAAAATAATGACGTATGCAAGTTGAGGTTCACATAAGGTTTGTAGTATTTGTTGCTACCATTGATAAGATTTAAGAAGGGTGAACCAAAAGAAAAGGGGTTGCACAAGGTTTGTGGTATCATGTTAGCCTTTATTTGTACATTTTGACATTACAATAAATAGATGGAGCATAGAAAAGGTAAAAAGGTTAGTGCGAGGTCTGTGGTATTTATTTACCTATTGCCTTATTCTACTTGAACAAAAATTGAGTGGAGTGAATATCAAAGAGGTCTAAGATGAAACCTGTTTTGATACCAAGTGTGTGTACTACCCCATATTTGGAGAGCATAATCTCAAAAGATACAATTCAACATTATTGAAAAACCAAACCATTGCACATATATAGGAATTCACATATATCCACTCCCATATAATCCTAGACTATCTCTTAACACTAATATATAAAGGTAGGTTGTTTTAACAACCTAGATTCACTCTTACAACTAAAAATGACCCCTAGAACCTCTCACTTGAAATCCCTACGTGAATTGTATTAAAAACTCACTTATATTATTTCACACAAATATACTAACCCATAATACTACTACCAACCATAGATGTGAGTACTAATTAAACTATTTCCTGAAAATGTGCATGTTTAAAATAGAGGGATAAGGTCAAAATATTGTTCTTTGACTACCATCTAGAAACCCAAGAGCTAAAGGACAACAAATTGAAAGGAGAAGAAAAAGAAGTTATTTCCCATGTTTCTTCCACTAGATGTATTCCCATATCAAACATCAAAAATATTTATCAAAAATCATCCTCCAAAGGATAACAATCGATAACACATACCTCCTCACTCAACCCTAAAAACTTAAGGAGAAAAAGGCCAATAATGAGAAAAATAAGAAGGTGAAAGTATCCCCATTGCTACTTCACCCACCAAAAATATTGGGGCTAAGGGCCGAATATCATCTTACGTAAAATCTCAAGTGTAATCCGATCCAACTACCATTGCTTAATATCATTGATACAACAAGTTAACAAGGATCTAGGTTTGATGACCATTATACTTGTGATTATTATCAATGTCATGGACATTCTACTAATCAATGTTTCGGTATGAAATAAAATCCAAGATATTATCAACAAAAAAACCATTTATCCGTATAATATCTTGAGCGACTCACCAACACAATGATTGTGAAACCTAATTATGCATACACTTATTCACCAATTCATTGCCTAATCATGATGAAAAAAATAAGACAGACAAATTTCATAAGGTTAATCACATAGTTTCTCCTCCTCCAACCTATGTGGCTCATGCCCATGCGATAGATAATATCATTAGTGTTACACACAATACACAATCAGTTATACCACCTATTACATTCTCCGATTTAGGGATTCATCTTGAGGAGGATGAAGAATATAGACCTCTTTTCATACATGCATACGTCGATTCACAACCTATTGAAAGTGTTATAGTATATAATGGATCTAGCTATAATATTTACACAATGTCACTTCTTACATCTCTTGGATATACTACACAAGAGCTCATAGGAATTATTATGAAAACTCAAGGATTTTATGGAAAATGAAAACAAATGTTCACTAGGAAGATAGTTTTTATGTAGAGAGAAATTTAAAATCATTCATATAACTGATTAGAAGAGATTGCAAACCATAAACCTATTTGAGTCTTTGCAGAGGATCTTACTAACAAGTGTATAAGGCTAAAAACTTGTCTAATTTTCTCAATCTTGTCTATAAACACTATAAGTGCCTTCAATGGCTTCAGAATATCCAGACACTACTCCTAACACTCGTAAACACACCTCTCCAATAAAAATAACTCATTTACCTCAAAAATCAGTCTTGTACTCGGTTGCTCTTGTTTAACCTTACATGTGTCTCACTAAATTTCTTGCTCAACATGCACTTATTGTCCTCTTCAAGGAATTTTATCCCTCACTCCTACTTTACACACTCACAACAATATTAGATTCAAAAAGGAAAAGCATTCACACTTCAAAATCTACTTTACCTTCACTCTATAAGATCGCCCTATGAGTTCTTAAGACAAGATCACTTGCTCCAACCACACATTCACACTTCTAAAGGCACCTATAAAGATATGAAAGCTTCATTATTTGTTATTTGACTATCCAAACATGCTCCTAAAATTTCAAGGTTTGAATCAACCTCCAACTCCCGATACTTGACTTTTTGCAATTTGGTCTATAAACCCTTACTAGGTGTCTTGAGTTATACAATCATGATTATATATTTTAGTATCAAGTTTCAAAGGACATGCATATGTTTTCTGGGCACCAAATAAGGCTTTTATAATTCCTTAAAAGTTTCATGATTGAACTTAACCTTTAGAGTACACTTCCTTTGTAATGCATCTCTTCAAATAAGCCCTCGACTGAGTTTTCCCTCCTTAGCCTCACACTGTCAGAGAAATATCTAAAACCAACCCTTAAATATCTAAAAATTATTTCAAAATATGCGGGAAGGACTCATTATCATGAAATGTTGAAATTTTTAGGGTCAACCATGGTGCTTTAATGCTTGAATAGTCAAACCCTAGCTCGGACTGTTAAAACCTCTACCGTAAAAACTGATAAAGGAAAACTTGTTAGAACTTTCATTAATGATAGAAAAAGCCCTAAAATTTATGGTGGAAGTTTTTTCTAGGAGGTTCAACTAAAAATATTATCAATGGCTCATGATATGAAGATGGATTCTTGTTTCATGCAACAGTTTCCCGAGAAAATGTGCCGAGCAGGTATAAACCCTCAATGGTGATTCTAAATCCTCGGATTTCTTCCAAGGAAATGATTGAGTACTTCATTCATGTGTTATAACTAATGCATTATATGAAGGTGATGCAATCCTCCTCAATGGATGGGTTTCAACACTTACACACCTTTACCATGGTTTTAAGCTCCTTGCTAAGAATTCACAATACAAGATCAAGTGATTATTTGCACAACCTACATAGAACCATATCAATAGGGACTTTTCTATAACATGAAGAAACTTTTCCTTTCCTCTGGATCAATCGTGAAAGACTCAGCTATGGTAACATGTAGAGTCTAATATACATCACAGTCATGAATCCAACGATTCTATCGAAACACCCACACACACTCTACAAGCCTTCACAACACAGAGATCTTGCATTAACATGCATACTTAAAATCCTTCATGTAATAGCTCTCTAGTCATATTACATAGATTCTATATGTGTACTATAAGCTTAGAAAAAGTATATCAGTCATGCACCATCCATGCATGCCTTGAAGGAAAGGATTCTTAGTCATAATTTCAAAATTAGGAAAAATGCTCTAAAGACAGGGATACACACCAATAAAACTTCACATATTATTATGCACTGATTTTCAGCACAACTATTATCCTTCGTTTTCTTACTCTTCTTCCTCCTAGAATGAGAAATGAGTTACAAAACTGACTTACCTTCCTATATTCAAGCTCATATCTCCATGTATACATTAACCACTCCATTGTACCACTCATAACTAACATATTTCACATCAGAATCGCCCTTACAACCGACTTACTTAGTGACTCTTCAAATTCACATGACAAGGCTTCAGAACTACCTTTATTCATTATATCAAGCATCTTAATGATGCATACTCTCACCAACACTACCTAGACTCGTAACAATCATGCTAACATAACACTTAATTCACCCTTTATACCTCATTACACACCTTACAAGTATTACATTCATTTTAATATTCAAATATCCCCTTTTGGAGGGAAAATACAAAATTTGAATTTGCTACCACATTACTCACTGGAAAGGCCTCATATGACCTACTAAGACCTCTACATCTCTGTCATGGCTCAAATGGACTCCAAGAAGTGGGAATTGTGTAATTGTAGAATTTTTCATGGATGCTCCTCGTATCAGTTTTACCTACACAAGTAAGTCCTAAGAGGGTAGTTACTTGGTTATTTGTAGTCTCTTCTAATGAAACAATCAATATATTATTTTTATGCCCTTGGATATGTGATATGCACATTATTCCCTTGACATCATATCAATGCTTGAAGTTTACACACAACAACATGCCATTTACTATACTTGCATTCCATATGAGTATCATATTCACTCTACTATGATACCTTATTCACCACCTACTACATATTTCATGCCCCATACCGAGACATCAATATTGGAGCATACTATACCGAGTATTAATAATTTGGCTCGACATATTTCTCAATATTTTGTAGAACATTAACATTAGAATGTTATGACTCCTACACCACCTAAATTTTTTGTGTTATCTACACATGCGCGAGGCATGGTAGTTTGAGAGAAGACATGTGACCAGGAATCTCACAAGACATCGATACACTAGATCATTCACACAAAGAGCCTATGATTATTAATACTTCTAGTTATCCGGATATAGATTCTCATTACGAAATTGAGGGTGATAGTAGTTAGTGTCACACCATGTATGATCCAATCATTTATTTATGTGAGTGATATCCATCACTCGACATGACTTCTTCACACCTACCATGACATGGTATATGTTATCATATTGAATATCACACTTCACACACACACACACACAATAGTATTTCTATCAATTATTTGAAACCTTGTTCCCTTAGTTATTAACTAGGATATTACTCAACGATACAACACATTTATCAAGTTAGTCTAATGGGGCTGTTGAGGGACCAATTTACCCAAGACCCCATCACTATCCAACGATGCAACACATTCTCATATGTGTTAATGTGATTATTGAAGGTCCAAAAATACTTACCCAAGAACCCACCTCACATTTTTTACTAATTATAGCAACTAAATCATGGCCATCATTCTCACATTTACATTTCAAGAATCTTATTCCAAAATTCAAAAATAATACAACATTGTGAACATACAAAATCAAGACCTATATGTGACTTACATAATCTTTCCCCAAATCTGATCCTCTTGATCATTTAGTTTTGGCCTTCTACACTACTCTAGAAGTCTTACTTCATAAAACCCTCTAAGTACTTAAAACCTATGGATATTATACACATTACCACTTTGAGTGCATATCCACATTAGGGGCATCTTACATACCAGGCTTACTTTGAGCACATCTTTTGCACCTTATTGTTTCTTATAGCCTTTTATCTCACAAGATTGCTACCACATTGGGATCATACCTACACGGGGGGTATATATAATGAGTTTATCATGATCATTTCTCTCTACACTAGTCAATTCGCGCACACTATATTAATGTACTACTTATGACACACATTTTAATATGTTTTATCCGGTGATCACAATACTTATTTCAAAACACCAACTCAATTATGATCCACACTTACTTAATTTACTCGTCTTATTAGTCACTAATACTATCCTTGGGATTCTATTTCGGCTATCCTTGTTTGTTTACACACTACACTTTCTTACAATGTTTCTTGCTTGCACTAAACTACTTGTTTACATGGTTGGTTACTTACATATACTATTTCATCATATCCTTTATTTCTCACACTACATTGATTGTTTTCACCATTGATTATTGTATGAAATTGCTTGAATTATCCGCTTCATATATTTTCATGTTGTATTCATTGATTATTGTAAGACATTGCTTCACTAGTTGGTGCGATCCGATGTATGACATTGATTGTCATTTTTTCTATAATCATTCGCATGACTACTATAAGATATTGTCTTCCTTATTTTCATCGCCACTTATTTGAGTTGTGATTTTTATTTCTCTGATTGCTCCATGCATTTATATGTTATCTATTGTATTTTCTATAGCTTGTATATTATATACCATGTTTGTTTTGTACCCATGTGTGTTATACGATGTGTTTTCTTGGTGCACTTGTATTCTCTATGCTTTGTTTTCTCATATACATGGATTTATATGCGTGATTTCAATTTTTTTTTAAATTTTATGATCAATTCACATTGGGGAACACTTGCCCCTCCTACTTCTTATGATTCACACGTGTTATATCCTTAGTATAAAGGAACAAACATTCTACAACATTTTACTTGCTACATATTTTAGAGGATAGAACATCCTATGACATATTTATTAATTTCTTGAGTTATTGTTATTAGACACACATTATTACTATATACATTATTTTAACACACACTAGGTATTGTTCACGATGATTAACACACATAGGTTATTGACATAATTGCTCAACACACATTACTTGATTGTATTTATAGATCTAGGCCCACATTTGTATTACACTATGAATATGGCTTGTTGGCATTGCTACTTACACATTGTATTTTAGCATATTAGTTGATGCATCATTGGTTATTACATATTTTTGTGGCACTTTAGATGATTACACATTGTGATTTAGACATTGCTTTTTACACATTTCTCCATGCACATTATTTGTTGTATTTCACGATTATGGAATTGTTTTTACACATTAGTCCTTGAAAATTTATTATTTATTTCATTTTTTACTTCATAAGGATTATCATTACTTCTTACACAATTAATTTATATCACTTCTTGTTTTTACACACACTAAATAACAACTAACACTACTAACATTGGTGAAGTTTTCCATGTCTTGTTAGTCATATCTCTTTATGATGGGTATGTCATGTCACATTGCATTATGTTGTGTCTTAGGTTACTATGGATCCATTAGATGTTGATTGGTCGGTTGTTATCATGTTACTCATCATATCACTATTTTGATATCTTATTGAATCTTACTAGAACAATTTGATGATATGTTTCATTCTTTTGACGATGTTACACATTATTGATCTTACACTAGTATTGTCTTATGAATTATACACATCACTTGTGATTGAACTATTAAATCTATCATGAATGCTAGAATGACATGTTTAATCCTACAATCATACACATTTTTGGATATCCTATTGTTTTATCTTATAAATACTACACAATACTTGTGCTAAAAAAATCATTTATCTTATAACTTATACACATTATACCATGTTAGTCAATACTCTAATTATTTTTAATATCATTCATCATCCTACCACTATGATTTTTAAACAATTAACTCTTCTTAATTTTGAGCTAAGTTATCATTTACAACATTCCTTATCTCAAAAGGGGGCATATTAAGGGGTTTTCTAAAAATCATGAATATTTTAGTTACGCTTCTTGAAATGATACCTTATGATGATATGTACATGGTTATTACACGGGATAAAACATCTAGAGTAGGCATACCAATCAATACAAATATTCATATTGGCCACAACCCTAACTCCCAACTCTAACTAGATCTATTTGGATGCCCCCTAGAGTTCTATGTTCTATTCTATATGCCATATATATTGATCTAGCAAACATATATATCTCTCTATATTACCTCCAATGGAATGGATATGCATTACATCATTATGTTTACATGACTATTACATCATGAAATTTACTTGGATTCACTCAACAGACCCAATTGCTACATATGATTTATATAGCTTCACTCAACAAACCCTATTTTCATGGATGGTTTACACAAATTCACTTAGTGGACCCAATCAATGCAGATTTTTATGCATGGCCTCACTTAGAGATCCAATTTCTACAAATGGTTTACATAGCTTCACACAATAATATCAATTTATACTATTATATGTATGTTTGGTTTACTCTTCCTTCACATATAACACTAGGGAAAACAAGTGCACACATTTCATGCTTTTACTTTATCAGTTTATGTTATTCACTAATTTTATATTAACATCTTGATTTAACTTTAATATATATTTTTCACATGTGGAAAAATAGGTTTAGATGTACAACCATACACACAAAGGAGAAGGGAACACACATTTTATTCTTACACATGCCTTGTCCTATTAGGAGATTTGCATTTAATTTATATTTTAATCAAGCAATTAAGGAAAATGTAGATAACCTAAATCTAGACTTATGGCATTTAGAAAGGAATCATTGGTATTTATTTTATCCCATAACATTGAGCACTAAATTGATTAATTCATAATCATCCCTTTTTCAATTAGCACTACTAACCACTAGCTTGGTATCCATCATTGACTACCAATATATCATTCTTATATTATACAACACGTCTTTAGACATTTGGATACCATATCCAATTAATAGTTTGTATTTTACACTTTACCTAAATAAATTTAGCTATGACAGAAAAATTCACCTAGCCAAATTTTTCCCAAGTAGATGACTTGATCCTCTAAAGCTCTGTCACATTTTCAATATCAAAATTTAGCTCATTTGGCCTAGTGTCATTTGAGGGAGAAATATTGTCACAACAATAACTTATAAAAGCACATTCACATAGCCCATTATGAGGGCCTCACCTATCACATCATTAGGCTACCTAGGAGATCACAACAAAACACCTAATTGTTATATCAGTCTCTTAAGTATATTAATCTAAATCTAATTTCGCACACATCTTACAAGGATTCCCTAGGCCAACTTGCAAAGCTACATCTCACAAATTAAAGATCATTATTGAGTGTCGAAGGTCCTAATTAGGGTATTTATTTCAAATAAATTGTGATATTAATTTTATATGTATACATTGAGCAGGGATTTGTGAAGGTTTGTTGCATTTTTAGAGGGATTATACATAGGTGTCATGTGTGTCACTCAACCCAAAAGTGTTAATCCATTTTAAAGTCCCAAAGTAAAGAAGATGAATAATCTGTAATCGTGACACAAATATGATCACACAAATTAAATTACAAAATGTGAAGCTACATACATGAACAAATATAGTTCCATAAGAAATATTCTATCATAGTCAACAAAATAAAAGCCTTCCACCCTAGACAACTTCACTCAAAGGAATTTTTCCACATCGCCAAATTTGTCTTATATTAAGTTTCACATCTCCAAGATTTCAGCACATCTTGAAGACAACCTACACACCCCTTTTCACACTCTCTCATATTACCTTCATCCCATCTTAGTATGAAATTTTTGCAATTCTCTCTAACCATAACTTGTGCTTTCCTTAGTTGACTCATTTGTGTTATTGTGAATTTTTGTTATACTCTAGATATGATTTAAGATCTGAATGTTTGTTTTTATTTACATTATTAAAAACTTATTTCATATTTACAAAAATTTAATACTTCAATTAGAATAAATCTTAATATTTTCACTACAAATAATGTTACACTAATAATCAATATGGTATGTAAAAATCCATGATAGTGCAATGTCCCCTTTTTCAAATTCTTATTTTTTCAAAAAAAAAAAAAAATTGTAGTCACATATTAATAATTTTAACAAGTGCAAAAATAGTTATTTTATGCACTTAGGATTATTATTAATTTAAAATTTTAAGTGGCTTTGAGGAAGTGAAAAGAAAGAGGTCAAAAAGTGCAAACGTCGACTTAAAATAAAGAAGGTAATGGAGTTAAAGGTGAATCATAACATCCCAAAAAGGAGGTTAGTCTCCTTGGGTTCCTTTTTGGTGTTTGGCACCACCCTCAAGTATTTAAAGGGGTCACTTGGGGTGGAGGTAGTTAGTTTTTTCATATGATTTGGTTTTCTTTGAAGAGTTGGGGCACACTTTACTTTCTCTCTCATTCATTGAGGATGGAAACCCTCCATGGAGGTATATTGAGAAAAACATCCCTCAATAGCACTTAGATTTGAGGATGGAAACCCTCACATCTTCATTGGTGATCTCATACAGAGGTCACACTTGTGCTACAATCAGATTTATAGAGGTTCAAGGCAGATTTATCAGTGCTAGGGCATCATTCGTAGCTAGGGAAGATCAGATTTGTATGGTTTTGAGTGTGGGACAACCCCACAAGTCCATGTTTGAGCTTGTAAGGGTTTAAAACCATATGTTTGGCCAATTTTAGACCATCTCCTAGGGTAATAACCCTTCCTTGGGAGGATTTCATTGGTTTCTAGGGCATGCTAAGACATTATCGTCCCATATTTGGATTCTTCATATTTTTGGAGGTTGATTTTACTTTCTAGAACTGTATATAGACCTTGGAATCATTATTTCCATCCATTTTTGTAAGTGGGTTCATTGTTGCAAAAATTAATTATTATACTTCAACTAGGCTTCTAAAAATTCATTTCTTGGTTGGTACTTTCTCTAAAATTATGATAATTCTTTTTTACATGCTTTGGATGGTGTAAACATAGTATTGGTGGTGAATAATTGCAATTTCCCTCTTGTTTTCATAAGATTTCATACTATTGTAGCTTTATGTTATAAATTTCAGTTTCCTTTGATTTGGGTGGGTGTTATTCCTCTTTTTCTTTCAACTCAGCTTGGAAAGGGGCATTATAGTGGTATCCGAGCATTAATCTTCCCATATTACAAGGCCAAAAGTTAACATTTGAGGTACATCTACAATGGAAACATGAGTGAAAGGGAACTTAGGAGAGAGAACATGGATTGGTGACCTAAGTTCTTACCAAAGAAAGAAGTCATTCCGGAGGTTGAAACATGACATTTAGTGGGTCACAACATTGTGGCCAACTATGAGGAGTATAGGGCTCTTCCAAAAGAGATTTGTGATGTCATTTCACTTGCGAAGTTCATAGGAGTAAGCAAGGGTAGATCAAGGCTCGAGCCTAGATCTCAAGCACCACAAAAGGATCTTCAACATGCCTTGGGGAAAGTGACACTCTCCACATTTGATGGTTCCAACAAGGGGAAATGGTGCATGGATGAAGATGCTAGGGTTAAAACCTATACCATAAGGATATGCAAAGGAGACAAACCCAATGAAATTTCCCTTGAAATAAGAAAAATAACTATTAAAGGTAACAACTACATCAATACCTCAAGAGGTCAAGGAAGAAAACATGGGGCATGAACCAGAGAAAGAAAAATCAGATTTGCAAGAGGTTAACGAGGATGAGTTTCAATATGAAATTTTTGAGAGGCATGGCCTTAAAAAGGGCATCATCAGATACTCATGTTGGTTTTCAATTTGATGGAATTTACATTTCAACAATGAATGGTAATCAATTTGATTTATTACATCACCCTCACACTATGTAAGTACAATGTTTTGATCGTCATGACAATTATTCTAACAATGATGATAAGAGAAAGGGTATTAAATGGAAAGATGGTATTTTCCAAGAGCCCCTATCCATCTTCTCGAGAATTCCTAAGATAGATCTTTTACCATATGAGATGGATTTTTAAGACATCAAACAATTATTCTAGTTTTCCAATCATTCTGAGAATGGTAAAAGGATGAAGGTAGAACCTTGGGTTCTAAATTGTCCTAAGAAGCCACAATGGACTGTATAAGTAATCAAAGTAATCTACATTGGAAAATTCAAATTAGGTAAACCAACTCATACAATCTTTTCTAGCTTCAGATTTAATATTCAAAATGGGATTGCATGGGCCAATACATATGTTATGAGAAGTGGAGATAAATGGATGCCTTCTAGACAAATTCCATGGTATGCTAGATAGTGCAACAACATTCTCCTTTCATATTGTTTTTGACTCAGCTGATAAGCATGCATTTGAGGCAAAAATTGTGGGTCACAAGGAGGGAGGTGTTGAGGGTATCTCAACAATTCCTATTTTGGCAAAAAGAATGGAGGAAACTTCTCATAGGAGGCAGGTCCCATGGGCAACACATGATGAGGTAAATCCTACAATCTCATTTTCAGAACAATAGTCATGTCATAAAGATTTTCAGCTCCTAATTGATAAGCATGCTCTTGGAAGGAGTCTTTCATTGAAGATAGGTAGTGAGTTCATAAATTCAGCCACTAAGGCTAAGCAAAACAAATATTACCTTGTTGTTCAAGATGTTATAAACCAACATGGCATGGCGGGTATGAATATGGGTAATAAGAACTATAGCCCATGGTTCTTGAAGGGTGATGCCACACATTTTTGGATGGCTGTTTATCACATTCCCAACCTTGCCCTTATACCTTTTACAGTTGTAAAAGAAGGTTTTGTCACTGAAAATATGTACACTCCATACACATATGTTGATGAGAATTTTTTTGCCAAGACAAGATGGTTTCCAGACACCAATATTCCAATATTGAATGAGAAAATAAAGTTCCAAAACCATGGTATTATGATATTTCTAAGTTTATGTTTTGTAATAATAGTACTCTCCTTGGACAGCTATAGATTGATAAGTATAATGGATATTTTTATGCATGAAAAAATACACCTCTTGAGAACATCATGGAAAAAGTTCCAACACCCTTAAGGTGGTTTTGGGAGAAAGTAAGAGCAATGAGTGATTATCTACTACCTCCCAAGGAAAATGAGAACATAATGGGGACAACCATGTCCCAAACTTTCAACTTGAAGGATAAAATCATCACTACTTCCAACTTCTAGATTGCATCATTTTCTATCATACAAGTTCTTTCAATCATAAAATTGAATGATTTTCCATTTTTGTTGCTAATGAAGCGTTTTATATCATTGTATGGTTATTTCCTATTGGAAGAACAATCAACGAGTGGGGGTGAATTAATGAGTAATAAAAACTTTCAATGAGCGGGGGTGAATCAATGAGAAATAAAAACTTTCATTCACTTAACATTCATATCCATTAACCATTCAATTCAAATTAACCATTAAACATGTATTCTTAAGAAACATAACCATTAGATGAGAAAATGAGAACACAAGTACACATAAACACCAGATATAAGTGGGAAACCCTCAAGGGGAAGAAAAACCACTAAAACAAAGCTTTATTATAGCATTGATTCAAATTTAGTTGAGCACCAACCCAACAAGGAGCACTAACCCCACAAGGAGCATCAACCCCTAGATTTAGTAGAGAACCAACCCTACAAGGAGGCACCAACCCCTAGATGACTCAACACCAAATAAAGCCACCTGATTTGTTTTTCACCTCTTGAAATGTTGCACCAATAACTAATGATGACACTATGAAGCTCTCTTTCCTTCATTCTTCTTCAAATATGCTCTCTAGCCTTAACTCGCTCAAGTACTTCCTCTCCAAGCTGATTAGGTCCAATGACCTATCTCTCCAACAACAAAACAAACTATAACAATCCATAACATCTTATTTGACCTATCTTGTTGGTCACATAGACATTATACACCTTTAGAGACACCCTCTATCTCACTCTTTCTTACCCTCTCAACTCTCAGCCTCTAAAACATGCTTATATACATGACTTAAGATTAAAAACACCATCTACGTTGGCCATCATAAGGAAAATATCATAAATACAACTTTAAAACATCATAAGGAAATCATAAAAAATATTACTTAGCTCGGAAATAGCATCCACAAACTAAAATCCTCCATTAGGACATAAGAAGCCCTAAAGCACCCAAATTGCCTTCTCGCCAAAGCCAAGTCACTTGAGCCAAAAATACCATCATCAAACCTCAACATCAATTTAGACATGTTTTCTAAGCCACCAATAATCATCCAAAAAGCTTCTACAAATCTACACCATCATATTAAACTATGAAGCTACCATTAAGATCAAACGCTCTTACTAGTTTTGTGACCTACATAACCAGTTTTCAAACATGAGGCTCAAACCAAAACAAAATCACATTAACCATGCAAGTATGATACATGGATGAAAATATCATGAGGTCAAGATCATCATCATTTCTTCACAACACCATCACATGGAATGTAGAAGCCCAAGAACACCTCTGTAACCAAGTCGCATGAAACTACCCAAAACTGAACCAAAATTAGTCTTCAAACATGAAGCTCAAACACCATCACAACACACAATCATGTAACCAAAACATGTATACAATTGCTACATGACCTCATGGTCATAACCATATGCTTTATAAACCATCACTTATGTTGGCCAGAGAACATATGGAACATTTTAGTGCCAAAAATAGAGAGATTGTCACAACAACAAGAAAATCAAAAATATCTTTCAAATCCTTTGAAGGTCGACCAAACATGATCACAAAAATGATCAAAAAAACAAAAAATGCATTAAAATAGTTGGTCCACACCATCGGTCCTAGATCACAACAAACCATAGTCTTGAAGTATTCAAATAGACTTTAGAAAGACTTTGAAGCATTCAATTTAGAGTCCGAAGTAAATAAAAAGAATTTGTAAAAATTTTGAGGAACTCAATGCAGACAATGAAGTATGCATTACATCAGTTTTCCAACACTTCGGTCCCATACTTAAGAAAAAACTTCGGAAAATCGTGAATCATTGGACATACTCCGAAACATTATGTATGAGACATTGAAACAAAAACAACACTCTCAGACATTTGTGAGTGTCTCTACACCTCATCCACATGATCTTACTATGATCAACCAGCTGCTACATAGCAGATAACCACCATAACATACCTTCATCCTTAATGATTGCTTAATAGTCCTCACAATTGAGCATCTTAAGCATGCTTGCGCCATCCATACTGACCACCTCATGTCTTTGCCACACATGCACACTGCAAGAGCCTTTAACATACTTCATGACATCATCATCACCGCAACACTCCTACAAGACATCACACTCACTCAAGACACCTCAAAGCATCATTCCATCTCAACATGACATGTCAATAATGAAGGAAACACTAATAAACCTTCATATAACTTACCTCTATTTACATCAATTATTGTAGTAAATTTTCATATCCCTTAACAAATAAGGACAATCCCATGCATGTCGGCCTATCACCCAGTGGCACACGCGGGTGCCGAGCCCCTCTTTTATGTGAGTTGTGCAAGAATGTAGCATATATGCGTAATAGGAAGACAGAAGAAACTCCTTAGTCAACTGAGGACTTCAAGTAAATACTACACTAATATATTCATTCAGATAAGAAGTAGATTGAAAAAGATAGATCTGAACCATGAGGGAAAGAGGATGCATAATGATTATACTCATTCATATGAAACACACTAAACATAACAAAAAGAGATATGTATGAGACGTGAACCACATATATTCATATTTGAACATGTCCAGTAATCACATTATATCTATCAGGGTCATTACAGACCAAAATTATAGTGCATATTAGAACCATGTAACAAGAATGGAATTACGTCTCTTATAATGCAAAATAAACACATGTACCCATCCCTTAGTACATCATTCTTCATACAGATCTCCTAGCCCAACCCATAAATCTCTCCATGTATTTATTCAGAGCTTTGCCTCTCATATGCTCTCTCTAATCTCCTCGATGTGTATCTCTATGTCTCTCCTTTTTCTTCTACCGGGCACTTGTATTTATAGCCTTTCTCAACACCTTCAAGCCTTTGCGGGAGTTAAAAATCCATTGCCAAGTGTCCAAGGTGGTCCTCCATGTGAAAATGATTCTTCAAGCTTGACCTCTCCACTCTTTGTAATGATGACCTTATAGAATCTTCCATCACAAGGTATATTCCTTCTAAGGCCACCCTGTTGCAGCTGCACCTTATCCACTCTGCATGCATAGTCGGGTCACACTTTTCTCATGTTCTATTTGATACACCAAATATGGCTAAGTCCCAAACCTTTTCTCTACCTTGTGTGCGTGCCACTTGTTCTACTAAACCCTCCTAGAACCATGTCATGCATGCTTTCTCCTTACGCGCCCTTCTTTAAGTAGGTCCTACATGCCCACGTGCTTCTCTTTACTTAGCCAATAAATTAGGGCCCAACATCACCCCACACCATGCATGTTCTCTGTATGCGGGAAAATTTTCCCAAAGAATAAAGGATGACTTCCTAGAATAGTTTGGAGAAAGAATACAAGAATGAAGAATTTTGGGGAAGAATGAAAGAATGGGGAACTATGATTATTTCTGCAAGAGGAGAGGGAAATATTTCATCAAGTCTGCCTCCAACTTATTCCAAGTATTGACCTTGCTCTGTGCCTATTGACAGAGGTCGTCGAATAAGGTGCTCACCTCTTCAAAGCTTAGCCCTTCTCCTTGGGTATTCATTGTTTCCACAATCCCCTCTAACTATTTTCCCAAATCCTCAAGCGCATCCATTCTTCGAGTGATCTAGGGATACAAATATTTCAGCCGTTTTTGATTGAGCCCCGCAAGGTCTCAATAGCCTCTGATTTCTTCTCAACCTTGGCTAGAATTTTGTCTCTTTCAGCCCTATTCCCCTTGTTCTTTTCTTGAAACTCCTTGAGCTCTACCTCATGGGTGGTGACTAGGATACTCGCCACTCTATCTCTATCGGTGCAGTTGTCATAGGCGGCCTTAGCAACTTGGGCAGTGGCTTTCACATCTGTGAGGAATTTCTTGTACTGGGCCATAATGGCCACAACCTTCATCTTGTCCTCCTTTCTCTACGCGTCGATTGCCTCCTCTACAGACTCCAAGGCCAGTGGTCATCTTTCCATTGTGAGAATGTGAATCACATCTTCTAGGTATTATAGGCTTGATTCATATCTCTCGCACTTCAAGTCTGGATGCTTCAAGATAATGGCACTTGTGATCATCTCCACCTTATTGGAGACTTCACGTACCCTTGCCTTCTCTTCCTTTAATTCACACCTTAGCTAAGCATTGACTAGTTCCTCATGTTTTAACTCCTTAGTTATTTTCTCTATATCCTCTTCCTTCTTCTCCAGTTCTACCTCTAGAAACTTCACTTTGTCATTCCTCTTGAAGAGTCTGGCCTCTACTTCCACCGAAACTTTATTCAAGTGTGTTGCAGATTTGTTCGTCTAATAGCCACCGAGCATTTACAAGGGGTTGTCTCTTTTGAATCTGGAACTTTCATTATTTCCCTTGGCTTACTTTGAATTTCAACTCATCTATGTGGAACTCAATTTCCCAAGAAAGAATTTTCCTCGTCCGAGGGTATGAACCTTCCTCATGAAATGATGCAATAGCCAAGAGTTGCTCCATTGGAATGGTGCTTTGAAAGCGTGCACGTAACACCTTGTTTGGATCTTCAATATAGCCCATCCTCGAACTCCGTGATACTTCGTGCTTTTTCTCCTGTGCGCATGTAGCCTTAGGAAAGCTCACATCCAAACTAGGATCCCCTCCCATGCTGCCATATTCCTTTTCTACGCTTTCCTCCTCTGCTTCCTTTATCACTAGGTCTGTGTTACATTCCATCTCTTGCTCTACTAGATCTTCGATGATCTTGGATACTTCTTTCTCCACGGCCTCATCCATCTATTCCTTAGTGAGGCTTGGGATCCTCCGTTCTTTTGTAAATTCCTCACTTACACCCTTATCTTGAGTATCCTCTCCGCCTCCTTGTGATTCTTCCTATTGACAAAGATGTATTCATTTTATTCTTCCTCTCCTTCCTCCTCCAAGTCATGAACCTCATAGATAGGATGGTCCTCACCTCTTGGTTCATCTTCATCATCATCATCTCTCTCACCTCTATAGGCCTCCAAGCTTTCTGTATCCTTCGAGTCATTTTCTTCTATCACCTTCTATTTTTTCCTAGTAGGAGATTCTACTTCCTTCTCCTCCTCCTTTGGTGACCTCTCTTGGGTGATGGGTTCCTCATGCTCCAGTGCTTCTTCCTTTGGAGTATTTTCTTTCACTGGGGACTTCTTTCTCCGCATATAAGTACTAGGCTTAATGCTTGTCCTCGGCAAGGTTACTACTTGTGTAGCCTGAACACTTGGTGCTTTCTGCACCTCTTCCCTTCCCTCTTCTTTGGTGTGGGCTTCTTTCTACCTGTGGGGTCCTCAGGGATGGATACATCATTTTCCAAGTATGCACCCTTTTCAAATTTTGGCCTGATGTGAAGGTATATTCTTGTTGTAGCCCTTCCAGTGATTGGAAAATTCACTAGTTTCATCATTTGTATCTCATGGGAGACATATCTCTCCATGTATGCGCACTTCTTGGGGTAAACCAACTTCTGCGTAGCTCTCTGTGGTCTTGATCCACCTCGCTAAGGTTGAACCTTAGTCTCTTGGCCTCTTTGAATCTTTTCACCCGCTTGGAAGTATAATTGCGTGGTGAAGGAGAAGGGAATCTTGCACCATGGGCTCATTGTTTCATCTATCAACCTAAATCTGTCCAATGTAGAAGTGTTGATATACCACGAATTCTTCTTCTCCTTGCATGAGTGTGGGTAACTACTATGGAATCCTCCATTTCACCTTGAATGCATCCCTTATTCTCTTGTACCATTTCTCTAAATGTGCCTTGTGAGAGAGGTTGTCATGGTCTCATAAGTATATTTTATGAACTGTTTCGTGGGGAGAGGATCCTCTCAGGTACTCCCAAACAAACCTTTCTGGCCCATCAGGCACTCTAATTTTTGAGAAGATAATTCTAAGGAGAAATTACCAAATAGTATCTTCTCGCTTTCTTGTGCACTATTGATGATTTCATCCGTGATGAAAGCGGACAAGTTGTAGATGGTCCCCTGGATATTTTCTGACACACGTTTAGCCATGCCTTGTTCACTTGAGTCCACCTCTCTTGGTCATTGAGCTTGGTTACCAAGTGTGTGACCATCCTCATTACTGAGGGGATCTCAGTGATGTTAAAGTATCGTGATCCTTTCTTATAGTCATATGCAACAAATATTTCCTTGATGGCCTCCTTGTCACTTAGGTCATCATCAATGCTATCACCTTCGCAGATAAGGCCTGTGAACTTGGAAATTAACTAGGGAGTTATGCACATCTTTCACTGCAAAATAAAAGTGGTCTTCGTGAACACACACCATTAGCCATTGGTAGAGGCACTCATGTTTTCCAAAGTAGGGTAATTTGTAAAGTTGTAGTAATCGCGTTCTCCAACTTAACCTTTACCTCGTTGCTATAAATGGGCATGCCTTGGCATTCTCTTGGTTATTGGGCACACCAATTCCAAGGCCATATCATTCTCTATTATAGTTGTGTGATGGTTATAATAGCTTACCATCATCTTCCTTAGGTGCGATTCCCATTCTTTTCCGACCAACACCCCATTTGGGTACTGCATCTTTGCGTACCATTCTTCATTTGTGCTCTCGACAATTTGTTGTTTGTTTTCTCTTGCCCTTTTATTTCTACTTCTTTGGTGAGATGGTTGGTTTTATGGGTGTCATATTTTCTGACTGGTTTTAGTACTTAGAACTTCTCCCTCTTACTCTACTTTACCACTCTATCCATCCCCAAGCTTGATCTTCATGAAAAATCCTTCTAACTTCGTGCCCTACTCGCCAAACCATAACTGGAAAAACCATTCCACAAGATGACGATTGCTTACTTAACTTCTCCACGCTGTGTACTCCTTTCCTACTAGTTTTGAAAATTCACCCTAGATATGCAATTCATATCTCTTAAATTCTTCCTTCATCGCAAATATCTTACTTTGGATGCCCTAGTTCGCAAGAGCTTTCTTCCCTTTGTAATTGCAATGAAAATAATGAAGTGCTCGACCTCTTATTTATAGTTTTTCTCTTTTCATAGCATTAAATGCTCTCTCACCTACTACCATACTTTTACCTTAAATGTGGCCTTTTCCACTAAGTCAATCTTAAACACCTTTTCCCACGTGCCACATCTTGCATGAAAACCTCTTTACAACCTTCCAAAGTGCACAAAAATCCAATTTGAAAATTCTTACGTGCGTTCATAGAGCCAAGAAGGCACTTCTTCCGTCCTTTTCCTATTTTTTCCCACTCCTACCTCATGTTATTCATGTTCTCTTCCTTTTTCTTGTACGTGGTTTCTTTAAGGATTTCTTGACACCAATCATTCACATTCATCTCTTCTCTACGCACCTATTAACCTTACGCACCTTTAGTTCTTTAATTTGACTATTCACCGTAACTTCTACTACTAACACACACTTGTATTACATGCATATACTTCCTTTCACTCTATCCCACACTAAACCAATGCACGGTCCTCTACGCATACACAACCTCCCAAACGTAATGTAGTTCTTGGGTGCACACAATGCAAAATAAAACAATATAAAGGAATGAACAATGAGAAAGGGAAACACAAGAAAATAAAATGCATTAAAGGAAAGTCTATTCTAACTGGCAACATTGCCTTATTTACAAACACCAAGAAGACTTATTTATAGTAGGGCTTCAACCTACTCCCATTGAAGTGTCCTGGTAATCTCGTCCCATCCAAAGTGCTTGCACTTGCACGCACTTTGAATCGAGGATGTACGAGATGATGTAAGGCCCAACCAATGGAATTTTCCCAGGATGGCACGAAACTTGGAATAATATAGCAAAAACATCGCCCAACCTCAAACTTATTTTTCTTGATGTGACGATCATGTCATGCCTTTTATTTTGATTTTTTAGTTTTCTAGCTCTACCTGGCAAGTGACCGTCTTTCATCCAACTGCATTAATTTTTCAATCCTTTCTTCCAGTGCTTGCTCATAGGGTAATCCTCCTATGCGTGTTTTACGTAGTGAAGGTAAAATGAATTCAATTGGTAGGACAGCCTCCACACCAAACACCAATTAAAACGGTGTGGTCTTATTTAACCTCTTGTAGGTTGTCCTCTATGCCCAAAGAATGCTGATACTTCGTCATCCCAATCTTGTCTACCAACATCATAGATCTTAGTCAACGTGTGACTAAGTATTTTGTTAAATGCCTCAATAGTTCCATTTGCTTGAGGGTGATAGGGGGTAGTCTTGTGATGGGCCACCATAAATTCTGATAACAGAATCCTAACCATCTCATTGAGAAAGTTTGTACCTCTATCGCTTGTCAATCTCAATGGGCATCCATACCTGCTAATTATATTTTCCCATAAAAATCTAGCAGATGTAGCCACATTGTAAAATCCTTTTTATATGCTACCCCTACCTACCATGTCAAATAATCAGTGCAAGTGATGATATACCACGAACCATCCTTCGCACCACTGGCGAGATTGGTCCTACAAAGTCGATAGCCCATTTCTCAAATGGTTTCGCGCTGGCTATTGGTCGTAAGGGCATTTCATCCCTCTTTCCAGGTTTGCCAAGGCACTGACAATGGTCATAGGCCTTGCAAAACTCAATACAATCTTGGTAAATGGTTTCCCACCAAATCCCTATGAGTCAAATCTTCTCGCATAGTTACATTTTCCACAGAGTGTCCTCGTATGATCCCCTTGCGTTCTTCCATAATTACAATGCACTCATGTTCTAGCACACATCAACACAGAACCTCATCATGACCCAATTTGTATAGATATCCACTAATCAACATGTAAGGTGTGGCGTGTATGGCCAATTATTTCCTCTCTAAGGCCTTCATTCCTTTTGGCACCACACTTGTCTTAAGAAATCTGCGCAATTTCCTCCAAATTCAAGGGCACGTACACAACCTAAACAATTGTGAGTCTTGCACAGTCTCCTTAATGCTATGCACATCCTCCCTAAGTCAATCCTAGATAGATGATCGGGTCTAGAATTACTCTTTCCTAGCTTCACAACCATAGTGAACTCAAATTCTTGAAATAACAGGACCCACCGACATATGTGCCCTTGAAGAACAAGCTTATTGACTAAGTATTTTAATGCCATGTGGTCCGTGTAGAATATAAAGGGTGTTTCCAACAGATATTGCCTAAACTTATGCAGCACATAGATCATGGATAATGCTTTGCGCTCAGTAGTTGTGTAATTTTTCTCTACTGGTGTTAAATTTTTGTTGGCAAAACACAAGGGATGATCAATAATCCCTTCACCAGGTTGTGCTAGTACTGCTCCAATGGTTGTGCCTGAGGCATCAACATGAACATGGAAAGGCTTATCCCAAGAAGGGAATCGTAGTATGGGTGTGGTGAAAAGCTTATCCTTTAAAGTATTAAATGCCTTCTATTGTGCCTCTCCCCAAAGGAAGGAAATCTTGTGTTTAAGCAATTCTTCTAAGGGTGTAGCTATCCTGGCATATCCCTTGATGAACTTCTTGTAATACCCTGTATGCCCAAGGAATGCACACTACGCTTTGGCTAGTAGGCTCCCCTAACCCCATAATGACAACAACTTTGGTGAGATCTACTAGTAAGCCCTCCCTACATATGATGTGCCCTAATAATGTTCCAAATGGGGTAGCAAAGACACATTTCTTAATGTTGAGGGATATCCTCAACTGCCAACATATCTCAAATATTAATCTTAAGTTATCATAGTGGTCCTTGACTAGCCCATACACTGTCCAATCATTCAGATAAACTTGAAGAAATTTATGGATGAATTCCTGAAAGGATTGTACCACAATTTGTGAGAACATAACAGGTGCACTCTTCAACCCAAAGGGCATGACCATATAGGAAAAAATTCCCCACTCAATGGAAAAAGTTGTCTTCTCTTGGTCTTCCTTTGTGATCTCGAACCTAGTGGTACCCTGAAAATCCATCCGTAAAGGAATATAATTTGCATCCACCACTCCTTCCAAAATTTATTCAATGAAGGGGGTCGAGAAAAGGATCGATGACACAAGCTGCATTCAAATACCTATAGTCTACACATATCCTTATCCTTCCATCCTTTTTGATACTAATGACCATTGGAATTACCCACTCTAACTCTTCAACAACTTCAATGATACTCGATGCTATCATCTTATCTATTTCTTCCTTGACCTTCACACACAAGTTAGGATTCATTTGGTATGGTCTCTTCCAAACCAGGCATGCACCCTCCTTTAACTTGATCCTCATTTCCCCAAGGAATGGTGAATGCCTTTGAGTTCATGATACCCATGAGGGAATAAATCTGGAACTCATGTAATAGATCAATGATCTTAGAGACCTCCTTCTCTAACCAATAATCCCCAATGATGGCCTCTTTAGGTTCCTCTTTTGTACCAATGTTAACCTTTTTTTCTTTAACATGGTTCATGGTAGGCGCGTGCCCATTCATCAACACTATCTATCACTTCACGCGTCCCTATAGAATGGTTAACATCTAAGCTTTCGCTTCCTCCCCATCAATTACATACACCATCTTCCCTTTTTCTTTTTCCATGCACGTGCACTCAAGTTGTATCTCTTCTGATTCTTCTTCCTCAAAGCACGCCCAAGCCAGGTTCTCCTAGAAAATCTTGTATTCTATCCTCCACCATAGCACTATCCCCTATTGTAAGGCACTTGACAACCTGTAACACCTTATCCAATGATGGATTTGTACTCGATACTCAAACACTTGAATGAGATCAACCATCAATTCTTACCAATTACCATTCTGGTGGCATGTTTCTGAATGGATATACCATACACACACACAACCTTGTAGTGTGGAATACAACTTATGTACCCATAATGATGGTGGTAAGGCTTTTTGCACCTCATATCCAGGCCTTCTCACATGCTTGGATATGGAATGAAGTGGTCTCTTTACCATGGTAGTCTTGAATGACCGTGGGCGCGTTGCTTCTAGAAAACCTTACAGAGAATGTGATTCTTACCTCACACCACTCTAGGAGGCTCTCTCGATGTGTATCCCACCAACACGTTGCAGTCCCGAGTAGGTTGTAACTGAGCATCCCTCTTCTTTCATCCTCATTTTTCCATTGAGATTCCATGTCCCGTAAGAAAATTTCAGGGTATGTCCCTCCAGAGTAACTTGGTAACTTCTTCCCTCCTAGGCGCTTGAGTGAGCATGCCTTGGTCACTTTTGTTAGAACCCCTCAAATTTCAGCCGTTAACTCATAGATATCATGCGCCCAATTGTCACACGCCATGCTTGTGGTATCACTCACAAACTGGGCATCCTCAAATTGGATAACTCCTTCTGTAGGGTGAATTATCTCTCGGGTCTCGATGGAGCGCACATAAATTATATCAAGGACCTCTTCTCCCAAAGGTTCAATGTAAGGTGTCGACTTCCCATCCATTAGAGGGATGATGACCTATTCTTCCTTGTTCTTGAAACTGATATATCCTTTGTTGAACCTTAGGTCAACATTGTTCTTATAGCACCATGGGTGCCCAAGCAATGCTAGAAAATTTTCTACCTCGGTGAGCACCAAGACTTTGAAGTCTCCAATAAACTTGGCCCCTTGAATGGTAATCATTGCATCCTTTAATACTCCAATGGGCATTGCCTTAGTTTTTTTTTCCATATACAACACATTCAAAGATGGCTACAATGTGGGCCTTCCCATTTGATGCCAGACATCTAGTGTAAGAACATTGACTTCATGCTCTTGTGTCAATTAATATGTTGCTTAGAAGCCAACCATCCACAACTACGTTTAGTGTGATTTCTTTTTCATAATCAAGGCTATGGGGAGGGAGGTTTACATGTAACACCTGCCTTTCACACTCTGCTCCGGCACATGGCATATTTTCTCATAGCCATTATCCTAGCAAGGGAATAATATTCTCTTTCCTTAACATTTTGCATACTTCCTTGACCTCATCCAGGTCCTTCTGCGAGCCTTAACATTCCTTCTTTTCTCCTACTACCTGGACTTCTCCTTTAGACATTGGATTTATCCCTGGAAACTCCGAATGACATTCATTGTATCTTGATACACCTCCTTTTGGTGGCAGGGTCCGGATACTTCCCGTGCACCACTTCTTCTCTTGAGACTAGAGTCTTTTGCCTTGGTACTTCTTTGGCATGCGTAGCCTCTGCTCGTGTTGTCACTAGAATAGGTTCTAACCCTAACTCACGTGCCACTCTAGGCATCCACTGTGTGTCACCTTCTTTATACTCACCATCACGGCACCCTTTTCTTTCTAGTGTTATTGGCTCATGTTCTCAAACAACTCAGGGAACTCCTCATACTTGTGCTTCTTTCCACACCACGAGCACTGCAATAACTCTAGGCACTCACACTTGTAGTGTTCTGTAGATCTGTAATTAAAATAGGTTCATCATGGGAACTCACTTCCCCCTCTACCGTGGTTACCTCTCCCACATGCCCTCCATCCACGCATCCTTAATAACGGTGATCATCTTCCTTGGATCCACTAGCAAGGCTGGTCTAGCTCATACCATGATCTATGACCTCATGGATCTAGTCAATAAGCCTACAATCCTTAGTATCATGGGTCATAGAGGCAAAGATCTTACAATAATAAGACACATTTTCCAAATTACATGCTATAACAAGGGGAATCTAATCGCATCATGGTCCCCGTGGAAAATTTCACAATCTACCACTATGGCTCGTACTATTTTCCAGGGGTAACTATCCTTTACATGCCCCTCCACTTCACAGTCTGTACACCACATTCCACTGCGAGTCTCATGGGCTGAGTTTGCAGATAAATTTTCATTTGCTTAGCCATAGCAATGATTTGAGCTTCAAAAATGGACTAACACCAGTATTAATGCTCCCAATAGCTTCGCCATGCAGAACAACTTCCAACACCTTGCACGGTTCTATGAAAGTCTTATGTGATAATGCCCTTCTAAATGGTGTTATCAACCCTCCAAAAAACCATTGAGCATGTTGTGAAGGGTGAATGTCATATGACAACTTTGACAGGATATTTTTAAACCGTGCATCATACTCTCGCACACTCTCTTTGCCATTCCTTGTTGAATCTCCTTTAGATCACCGATGCTCTTCTACTCAAACTCAGGGATGTGGAATTTTGCTAGGAAGGCATTTTTCAATGCGGTGTAATCTACCACCATCTGATGGGGGTCATACTTCCTATACCAACTATTTGCGTGCCCTTGCAATGTCATTACAAATTGACTAGCCTTCATTCTAGGGTTGTGATCCTCTTCATGCACCATAGCAACTCACACTTGTGAACATGCTCTAAAACATTCTCTATGCCCTGGTATTTTGGCAAGTGTAAAGACATTTCAAAGATTACCTGAGGAGGTGGTTGAGGCCCCTATCCTCCTGATCTAGATCCTTGGTTTCCTCTAGTGTTTCCTTTGGTGTTCCCTATGATGTTCCCTCCACCAGATCCACTGGATCCACAAAGTCTTGTGCCTCCCGATCCATGAGTTCCACCTCTAGATCCTCCTGTAACAAGAAATGGGCCTGAAGTGGTCATGCCTAGTGTCCCCAGTGTCCCACTAAACTGCACACCAATGGTCTATGAGATTGATCCCTTTGCCATAAGTTTATCCCATGCCACTCTTAGATGTGTTGCCTAAACCTTGCGTACTTGTAATTTTCCCAAAAATCCTCCAAACACCGGAATGGTATGTGCAGCCATAGATGTCCCAAATGAGAAATTATATCTCCTTAGCACATATCGGTCACTTCCACCAATACAAACTGGGTTAACAATACTTCTCCCTTGATCTAAAAAACCAAGCAACAAGGTCCAGTCACTAGGTGGGTTCAAATGCGTGCCAATGACTCTTCTTTTCTCCACGTGACGAAATCTCATCAGAAGCTAAAGGGGTATCTCTCCCGAATTTTCCAAGATTGGGTAGAAAATCGCTCAAGTTCCATGTCCTCTGCATGAACCTCAACTCCTTACCACAACATCTACCTCCATAGATATATCACACTTGTAACCTCACGTTGTCTAACAATCTTGCACTTCATTATACTTGAGTTGTCTTTCCTCCCTTGCTTTCTAAGTTGCAATGTCTATCATCCTCCTCCACCCTAGCTTCCTCACCCAGTGCTCAGAAGGGTTTAGCCGACCATTGGAAATGCCTCTAAACTCAAGGTAACGATCAAGATCTTCATCGCTAAAGGAATAACACGTAGAAATGATCCTTTGGGCTCCCTCAGAAACTCAAACTCAACAACTTTTAGACAAGAGTATGTAGAAATGGCATATTCCAGAGTGTAGCTAGCCGCACTCCCTTCCACCAATGATCCACAACACGAGTCCATGTTAGATCTACATCTTGCAGCCTTTGGTAATCATCTTGGGTCCATATGCACACTCTATAATACCAGCTTGATCTATACGTATATGTTGAGATCCATTCATACAACTCTATTGGGAAGCAACAAAAGAAAGTTTTCATATAAATTATGGTAGAGGTTCTCTTCTACCCATCTACGTGCATCAAACTCAGGTCCAGTGTTGAATCTCTGAGAAAATTCATCCTCTGTGCTCTTGAACCATGTTTTAACACTTTCCAAGGTTAAACACCATGTCATCACACAGTATAGATACAAATATGCATGCCATTTCATATAAAAACTTCAAAAATAGGTCTCAGCAATAGAACCAAGATGTAGTCAATTTTCATACCCCTTAACAAATAAGGATAATCCCATGTGCGTCAACCTATCACCCAGTGGACGTTGGGCACTCACCCAAGGCATGCGCGGCATGAGCCCCTCTTTTATGTGAGTTGTGCAAGAATGTAGCATAGATGCGTAATATGAAGACAAAAGAAACTCCTTATTCAACTGAGAACTTTGAGTAAATGCTACACTAATGTATTCATTCAGACAAGAAGCACATTGAAAAAGATAGATCTGAACCATGAGGGAAAGAGGATGCATAATGATTATACTCATTCATATGAAACACACTGAACATAAAAATATATATATATGTGTGTGAGCCTCAAACCAAATATATTCATATTTAAACATGCCAGTAATCACATCACATTATATCTCTCGGGGTCATTCTGGACCAAAATGATAGTGCAAATTAGAACCATGTAACAAGACTGGACTTACATCCCTTACAATGCAAAAGAAACACATGTACCCATCCCTTGATACATCATTCTTCCTATAGATCTCCTATCCCAACCCATAAATCTCTCCATGTATTTATATAGAGCTTCACCTCTCATCTGCTCTCTCTAATCTCCTCTATGTGTATCTCTATGTCTCTCCTTTTTCTTCTACCGGGCGCTTGTATTTATAGCCTTTCTCAACACCTTCAAGCCTTCACGGGAGTTACAGATACATTGCCAAGTGTCCAAGGTGGTCCTCCACGGGAGCATGCTTCTTCAGGCTTGACCTCTCCACTATTTGCAATGATAGCCTTCTAGAATCTTCCATCGGAAGGTATATTCCTTCCTAGGCCACCCTGTTGCCAAGCTAGCACCTTATCCACTATGCATGCACAGTTGGGTCACACTTTTCTCATGTTCTATCTAATATTCCAAATATGACTGAGTCCCAAAACCTTTTCTCTACCTGCGCGCACGCACCACTTGCTCTACTAAACCCTCCTAGAGCCCCTGTCATGCACACTTTATCCTTGCGCACCCTTCTTCAAGTAGGTCCTGCGCGCCCATGTGCTTCTCTATACTTAGCCAATAAATTAGGAGCCCGACAATGATAGTGCAGGACATCAATGAAATCATCATAATTTGACATCAATGAAAAAATATGCCAACATTTTCAACGCCTTTGTTGCTAACATTACTAACTTTTGTGAAGTATTCTCATAATGGAATCTATTATATCATTTGTTTATCCACTATCAATAATAATTACAACCCTCTTAACACATTTACGTCGGTCATAAAATATTTTCTAGTCACATGGTGGAAGGATCTCCAGCCTACCACCAATGTTGAAACATTTGCAGTTTCATAAGGTGGATCCCAACCATTATCATTCTGATTTTGAGGAAGGAAATGCAAGGCTACAACTGTGCTTGGGGCAGCATGAATGGACCTTTGAGAGTCCATCATATGAAGGGGAATTTTGAGGAAAATGCAAGCAAGGGAAGGGAGCTAGTTCACATATCTATGAGGCATGAAGAAGTAATGTTGAGAGCTCTTGTTTCCTTTAATGTGTTTTCTCTATGTGTAGGTCCAAGAATGGAGAAGAAAGAGAAGAAAAAACATAAGTGTGATTCAGACCAGCATATTCACATATATGAGAAGCAAGGCAACAAGGTGAAACAAGATGATAGCATAACAACAAGAAAGGTAATACGAAGGGGTTTACAAGTGCCTTCAGTCAGGGAAAGGAGTTCTTTTCAATTTGTGACTGCTAATATGATATTTCTAGTCATTACATGGCTATTCTCAGCCACTACATTGCCTACATTGTTGATTTTTGCAAAAAGGTTTCAAATTGGTAGATGTTGTACATTTTTCATATTGTTGGTATTAAAAATAATGAGTAAAGGAATGTTGTTATTAGCTAAGGACAACTGCAATATTGCACAAAATAAGGGATGGTCTTTGATGGAAGAATTTAACATAAATCCTACTATGAGAGTGGTGTTTTCTGATTCGGTTTTAGATTCTCTTAGATAATTGTAAGGAATAATTTATTCATAATATGGGATTATAAATTCCCAAGATTCTCTAGAAGGCACTTGTAATTACTTGAGGGTAGCATTTTTGGGAAGGGAGGAATGTAATGTACCCTTTTTCAAGTTTTTCTTTTAAAAATTAAAATAATAATAATAATAATAACAAATTAATAATTTGATTATGTGTAAAAATAGTTATTTTACACACTTAGGATTATTATTAATTTAAATTTTTAAGTGGCTTTGAGGAAGTGAAAAGAAAGAGGTCAAAAATTGCAAATGCCTACTTTAAATAAAGAAGGTAATAGAGTTAAAGGTGAAACATAACATCCCAAAAAGGAGGTGTGTCTCCTTATTTAAAGCACTTTCTAAAAATATAAATTGTCAAAGATCATCAAAAATACCCCAACGAAAGTGTACATGGTATGTTAGGAGTCTTGGGATACTGAAAAAAGCACAAAAAGAAGAAAAAAATAGTCCTAGATTCCTACTTACTAAAAATAGAAAGTGTTTGTTTTAGGTGCAGAAAGGGTCTATCTTCATCATTTTCTCTCACCTAATTGGTTTTTTCTACAATGAAGTTCAAGTTTTCTAGTTTAGAGCCTGTTTCAACTCTCACATCTGAGTATCTAGAAGTGGGTGACAGCGATGTCACTCACATGGACTTGGAAGACCTGAAAACCCGAATGCTATGCAGACCAAGGGAGCTAGTGGAAGATAAGATATACATAAGTGGTCTCGTATGTGTTGGTGGCCACCCTCTATCCATTTAGAGAAAAAAAATGGTCATGAATTATGCTTAGCATTACAAACCAGACATGAGAATCATACGAGCAAATGAAAATTCAATCTTGGCAATGCTCACACCCAAGGGGATATCACAAAGTATGCAGATTCCAACTTGGAGTAACATGGTCATCATCCCAAAGGAGTTTGTAGCAAGTGAATGGTCAAATATGGATTTGTACCATCAATGCCTTACATTGGGATCTTGGTTGAAGCAAGTGATAAATCCTTCCCACATGCCGAATTCTTGGTCCAAACATGAATTTCATGAAGGGTTCTCGGATGCCATCATTCTTCTAAGCAGAGTGATGGGAGAAGAAAACACCAAAGAGTTCCATGATTGGATGACATTGTTCATCCTCACCATTGTTGAAGGTAAGAAAATGATTGATTGGGGCCAAATCATCAGTGAAAACATCCACTTCCAATTTCTCTAGCTTCCAGTCACAAGAAATTTTTCCATGACATTGTATCTAGTGTATGCTCTTGTTAGTATGAGACCCTACAGTGGTTTGACTCTCACACCAAACATCTCTCAGAAGGAACTTTCCTACAAGATATATTTGCAGATGATCTTGAAAGAGCGTAACCATCACTTTTCTAGGGTGAACGATGCATTCACCATGTACCACAAGCTCAGGTTGTCCTCACAATTTTTCACATTGATATAGAAATCCAGATCCTTTTTCATGTATTTTGCAACTTTCTCGTACATTAGGGTAGCTAGATTTGACCTCACTCAGTGAAATTTTCCTCAATACGAGTGAAAAAATTCTTATGTTCGAGCTTTGTAGGAAATTGGATCATGTCAATGGAAATCTCAAGAGTAGGAAGAAGAAAGGTGTGTCTTTCCCCATCTCCTTGGGAATATTTTCTTGCAAATCTCTCATTGATGCATCAAATTTGGAGGCCTCTTTATCTTAGAGGAATGTATTTTATTATAATTTAGGGGATTAATTTAATATCACGAGTACCCTCAATATATTTCACATCCCTAACTTGCATCATGTGTTGCAAGTCGAGGACTACTAGGTGAACGGTTGCGATGATCATGAAGTTTGGAGAAGAGATCACATGAGCATGACAATAGATAAAATGAGGAAGTTTGTATTTTAATGGTTCAAATAAGGCATTGAGGAAGATGAAACAAAGTTTTATGATCCAAATTACCCAGCTATGAAAGCTTCACCTCTTCCTCAAATTTCTTTGAACATCAAGGAATTAGGTTATATCAATGAGAGGACTGAGGAAATAATTTGAAGGTCAAGAAATTAGTTCAAGAAGAAGAGAGGGGTGTTCATCGAGTCGGGGGTATTCATGCTCTCAATAAACAATCATCTCCTCTCTCCACTTTGGGGGGCGATCAAAAAGGCTTCAAGTTCGGCTCATTCTCGAAGGGTGCAAAAGAGGAAATCCATGGAATCAAACCAATGCACTATTACGAACTCAAAACAAGGCCAAAACAACTTAGGATTATTCAAAGGACTTGGAACAAGGTGAGATTGAAATTACTCAACCGCTATCATTCGGATAACTCAGAGCATTTCATCTTCGAATTTTTTCGTTAGAAATAAACTAACACTTAATTCAACATATGAGTTCAATGTTATATTATAATAAAGTAATTTTTAATTACTTTAGTTAGATTATATTAAGTCAACTCATAGTTGTCTTTAGTTGTCTTATCACATGTTTTGTGAGATATTGTTCAATCTCATTTTGTTTATTCCCGGATGATTTCATGAGGGGAAATAGGGCAATTAGGGGCAATGAATATTATCCTGCATTTTATTCTCAGATTAGTTTATCTATTTCCATGTATTGTGGATGAGATAGAAGTTGTCCAATATCTATAAATATTGCATCTCTCTCTTCTTATTGTAATGCTTGATTTTTAAAGATTAATAAAATATACAAGCATCGTCTTACTTTCTATGTAAAAGCTTCTGAGTTGTTTTGTGTATTTGCTTATTATCAAAGTATTCAACTCCAACATCTGGTATTAGAGCAACATTCTGATCTATTTGAGGGAGGAGGAATAAGAAGCTTGAGCTAGGAGGAGCCAGAGTTTCCCCAGCCTCTTCACAGAGCCCCTGCCCTACTCCACATGCCAGAAGCAGCAAAAGCAACAGTACAGAAACACCTCCAAGATTGGTAACAAAGTGATTGTATCAATTTTTTTAATATTGTTCATTGCATATGAACTATATACAATTGTTTCAGGGAATTTTTTTCTTTTTCTCTAATTCAAAGATCCCATTTAGTGTGATTTAATTTAGTGGACCCCAATTTTGGAGGCACCACTATTCGGGTTTGGTGTGTAGGTTTCATTTTTAATTAAAAAAGAAACATCCACCACCGATCTGCAACCTGTATGCAACTACGGTATTTGCATATATCTGTGAATTCACCTTACAGACCTGCGGATTTACCTGACAACTTCACACCTACAAAAGAAAAAAAAATGAGTTGGATACTAATCTGGTTGTGCATCTTCAATCTACAAGCAATTCCTGTGTGACCTTGCAGAACAAAGAGCGTAAGAGAGCCTTTAAGGCGAAAGGGCGGCGAAGGAAACAAGGTTGATGATGGATGGAGAAAACAAAGTTACACGCATGTGTAAGTTAGACTGTGTTTTCTGCGTAAAAATCGTTTTTAAAAAAATTCCTTTTTTGGACGATGCGAAAAAAATAGAAAGCAAAAAAAAATTCCATTTTTGGAAAGGGGCCCGAAAAAAATATTTTAAAACGGTCATAACTTTCAACTGGTACCTCGGATTGAGGTGCTTTTTTTTAAAGTGTGTGTTTTTATGAGCTCTACATATTGGTTCTAGTTTTTAATAAGCTTTGTCTTGTAAAAATTGCAAAAAAATATTTTTTGTATTTGAAAAAGAGACCAAAGAGTCCAAATTTTTTATTTTTTTTTTTCAAATCGGCCAAGAGAGCCATTTTATTTTTGCAAATCGGCCACATAGCCAAAATTGTAACAGGGCCAATAGTGCCAAAAATTCATTGTAAAAATGGCTGAAAAGGAGCCCAAAAATCAGTAGAACCTAGAAATTTGGGGTGGGTGTTTGAGTGTGATCTGGAAGGGGTGTCGTACTGTTAATTTCTCTCTCTCTTTCTCTCTCTCTCTCTCTCTCTCATTTCTATCACCCAACATGGCAAATGCACCTAAATTTTTTATGCTGGAATCACAACTCCTCAGAGGAGATAACTATGTTGCATGGAAAATGAAAATATGCACACAACTTGAATTTGAAGATTTAATAGGTGTAATTGATGGCTCGCTAATGAGACCAGAAACTGACGCAATCCAAATACGTGCATTTGATAGAGAAAATCAAAAAGCTAAGTTAATAATAATGTTTGGTGTAACTGATGAAGTACAACCTCACATTAGACAATGTAAAACTGCTAAAGAAGCATGGGAAAAATTAGCAACAATGTATGAAGCTAAGAACAAAAACACTATTTTACAACTTCAAACTCAATTACACAGTCTTAAAATGAAATCTAATGAAAAAATAGAATCATTTTTAAGACGTGTTGCTGTATTAAAATCTTCTCTTGAAGCTATGGAAGAAGAAATTGAAGATGATTCATTAATTCCTATTGTTCTAAGAGCTTTTCCAAGCTCATACAGGATATTTGTAACAACTCTTAATATAATGGGTCAAACAATAACTTTTGAAGAGTTAGTGAACATGCTTCAACAAGAAGAGTCATTACACAAACCTGTAGAAGAAGAGGAACAAGCCCTCTCTTCATATCACAAAGGGAAGAATCAGATGAATTCATCACATAGAAATAAGCAGACTAATCAGCAACAAAATCAACATAGTCATCAGAGACACAATGAATCAAAACAATGTCAGATATGTGGTAGACAAGGGCATGATTTGAAAGAATGTTGGTATAACACTTTTCAGAAAGGTTCATCTAGTGGTAAGAAACCAACTTCTCAACAATCAAATCAAGGTTACAAGAACAATCAACAAATCAAAAGAAAGGAAACTAGAAAAAGAAACAAGCAACACGGTAACATAGCCGAAGAGGAAGATAACCCACAAGATGAGGACTTCCTATTTGCTACACAATCAACTCAAGTCAACAATTCACCTAAGTCAATCTGGTATGTAGACTCAGGGGCTACAAAGCATATGACAGGGACAAATGAATGGTTTACTGAGTTAAGGAACACACCTAACAAAGACCATGTTTCATTAGGTGATGATTCTTCATACAAAATACAAGGCATTGGGAACATCTCGTTACCTCTCGGATCAAGAAAATGTACTATACGAGATGTCCTTTATGTTCCAGGATTAACAAAGAACTTACTTTCAGTTAGTCAACTCTTGGAGCACAACTTGAAAGTAGACTTTGATTGTACAAATGGAAAGAAGATGTGTCTGATCAAAGATAAGTCTAAAAACTCCAAAATTATTGCTAAAGCTTCAAGAATGGGTCGGATGTTTCAGTTGGACTTTGTTCAAACCAATAATCAGGCTCTTATCAGTAAGGAAGATTCATCGACACAATTATGGCATAGAATATTTGGCCATGTAAGTTTTAGCTATCTTGACACACTTCAGAAATATGACATGGTTAGAGGACTACCACATTTCAGAGAAAAAAATAGATAAGTGTACAAATTGTTTGGTAGGCAAACAACATAGAGCACCATTTCACAAAAGTACATACAGGGCCCGTGGTATATTAGATCTGGTGCATACCGATCTATGCGGACCAATGAGACCTAGTCATACAGGGTTTCAATACTTCATGCTCTTTGTAGATGATTACTCACGAAAAATGTGGGTTTACTGCTTAAGAACCAAAGATCAAGCTTTTGCAACCTTCAAAAATTTTAAGGTAGCCATTGAAACAGAAACTAGTAAAAAGATAAGGACTCTACGCAGATTGAGGGGGTGAATACACCAGTAATGAATTCAAGGCTTTCTTAGAAACAAATGGAATTCGTCGATAGATGGCACCTCCATATACACCACAACAAAATGGTGTAGTTGAGAGAAGAAACAGAACAATAATGGATATGGTAAGGTGCATGATTGATGATTCAGGGTTAAGCAAAACATATTGGGCAGAAGCAGTTAAAACAACGGTATATTTGTTGAATAGAGCTCCTACTTCCACACTTGATGGAATAACTCCATAGGAAGCTTGGTCAGGGCATAAGCCATCAATAAAACACTTAAGAGTTTTGGATGCAAAGCAAGTATGCTAATTCCTAAGAAGAAAAGAAAGAAACTTGATATGAAATCAGAAACTTACATATTCTTGGGATATAGTGAAGAAGCTTTGGGATACAGATTAATGGATCAAAAACAAGGAAAATTTTCACAAGTAGAGATGTTGAGTTCTTTGAGAATAAGGAAGCAGATGCTCCTTTCAAAAACTTAAGCAATTCTCAAGATAGTCCTACTGTGAAAATTGAAGATGGCTATGACTTTGATGAAAATAATGATGATGAAGTTAATAATGATGATGATCATACAGATAATACAACTTCATCACCTATAGCTAAACATATGCCTAAGTGGTATACAAATGTAATAAAAGATGCTAAGTTGGATAGTGAACCAGACACATCCACTTTTGGACCAAGAACTCATAGCATGGCTCAAAATGAAGTTAACTTAGCCTTAATGAGCATAGTTATTGAATCAACTGAGCCAACTATAGTTCAAGAAGCCCTACAATCAAAACCTTGGTCAGATGCAATGAATTCTGAATATAAGTCTTTGATTAAGAATAATACATGGCAACTTACAGATCTTCCACTAGGGAAGAAAGAAATAGGTTGCAAATGGATATTTAAAACAAAGTACAAGTCAAATGGAAGCATCGATAAACACAAGGCATGATTAGTAGCAAAAGGGTATGCTAAAAAAGAAGGCATTGATTATGAAGAAACATTTGCACCCACAGCTAAGATTAAAACAATCAGAATGATATTTGCCTTAGCTGCACAATTTGGTTGGAAAGTTCATCAAATGGATGTGAAAAGTGCCTTTCTAAATGGTGACTTACAGGAAGAAGTCTACTTAACTCAACCTGAGGGTTTTATAATTCCAGGAAATGAAGACAAAGTATGTAGACTCATAAAATCATTGTATGGTCTAAAACAAGCACCCAGGGCTTGGTATATAAAAATTGATGAGCATCTTTTAAGTAAAGGATTTAAAAGAAGTCCATATGATCCTAACTTATATCTCAAAAAGCAAGGGGGGGAGTTAGTGATTGTAGTTGTTTATGTCGATGACATAATCATCACTGGAGGATCAGTGAATATGATAGAAACAACTAAGAAAGATCTAAGTAAGTCATTTGAAATGACAGATCTAGGACTTCTACATTATTGTCTTGGACTTGAAGTATGGAAAAGAAATAATCACATATTTGTATCTCAAGTAAAATATTCCAAGACAACACTTGAAAGATTCAAAATGATGGATAGCATCCCAATGGCAACACCTATGGAGACAAGGCTTCAATTGTCTCGGAAAGATCCATCAGCAGAAGTAAATGTAACTCTTTATCGACAGTTGATTGGGAGTCTCATTTACTTAACCTATACTAGGCCAGACATCAGTTATGCAGTTAGTTACCTTTCCCGGTTTATGCAAGAACCAAGATTTTTTCACTGGAAAGCAGCAAAAAGAATACTAAGGTATATTAAAGGAACTGTGGATTTTGGTTTAGAGTACAAGAAGAATGATAACTTCTTCTTGACTGGTTATACAGATTCAGATCATGCAGGAAATATAGATGACAGAAAATCCACTTCTGGGTTTGTGTTCTTTTTGGGATCTGGACCTATTTCATGGGGAAGCAAGAAACAAAGTTGTGTTTCAAGGTCTTCCACAAAATCAAAATATCGCGCAGGAGGAGCTGTCTGTGAAGCGATTTGGCTCAAACGTATACTTGAAGGGTTGGGACTTCCACAGGATCATCCAACCATTCTTCATGTAGACAATGAAGGAGTAGTAAAACTTGTTTGGAATCCAGTCTTTCATGAACGCACCAAACACATTGAGGTGCAAGTCCATTTTATCCATGAACATGTTCAGAATAACAACATACAACTTCAACATTTCCCGACAGATCATCAGCGTGTAGATATCTTCACCAAATCTCTTGCACGTCCTAAATTTGAGGCATTTAGATTATTCCTCACCAGCTCTCTTCAAAATATGTTGAATTAAGGGGGGGAATGTTAGAAATAAACTAACACTTAATTCAACATATGAGTTAAATGTTATATTATAATAAAGTAATTTTTTAATTACTTTAGTTAGATTATATTAAGTCAACTCATAGTTGTCTTTAGTTGTCTTATCACATGTTTTGTGAGATATTGTTCAATCTCATTTTGTTTATTCCCGGATGATTTCATGAGGGGAAATAGGGGCAATTAGGGGCAGTGAATATTATCCTGCATTTTATTCTCAGATTAGTTTATCTATTTCCATGTATTGTGGATGAGATAGAAGTTGTCCAATATCTATAAATATTGCAGCTCTCTCTTCTTATTGTAATGCTTGATTTTTAAAGATTAATAAAATATACAAGCACCGTCTTGCTTCTGTGTAAAAGCTTCTGAGTTGTTTTGTGTATTTGCTTATTATCAAAGTATTCAACTCCAATATCTTCCTATCCAAGCGATCCAAGACCTGCCTTCTCAACCAGAGCAATAAAGCGCTATTATGCCCAAAACTAATCCTGAGACGAATGAAAAATTCTCATGAGTACAAGACATGATCGGGAGAGAAATGCACAATCCAACGGTGGTGGTCCCAAACTTCTATGCCATATCTGTAATGGTGAAGGTCAAGAAAGGAAAGAAATCACATATTTCCTCCCACTTCTTTAATGGTACTTCAGGTAACCAATATGTGGAGGTGGCTCGGCCCAAGGTCATCAATCATATTAGCAAGATGCCACCATCGGATTACGAAATCAACACTATCCCACTTGGGCCAATGACACATGAGGGTGATGCCCATCTATTTTAGGATTCTTCCACTCGCCTTCTCATGAGAAATCAAGAATACAAGGAGAAACGTGAGTCAAACAAAAGACCATATCGGGATTCTCACTTCATACGTATAAATACTCTTAGACTTGAATATTGTAACTTCTCTCATGAATAAAGAATTTACTCCCATCGTAGCATCGACACCGATTCTATCAAGAAAACTCAAGGCTTCACCATGCATGGTAGAGCGAATGAAAAGTGGGTGAACATGATCCTAGAAAAGGGGAAGGTGTTGCTTCTAGAAATATTGTCATTATTTAAGTACATGAGCATGAGATCCATGAAATTAATCACAACATGAGCTTATATTGGTGTAGAGAAGGATCATTGGGACCAGGTGTATCCACTGGTCATTGAGATGGGCAAGGTCCATTCATCCCTCTTGGTGAGAAAAGGTGTATTCTCTTCAGCATCAGATGACTTATCTCAAGTCTAGGCTCAAACTTTGGTTACTCATTATGAAATGATAAACCAAGCTATTGGAAAAATTGATTCATACGAGGAACATGTTGCAAAGATGCAAGGAATGCCAATGTTGAGGTACAAAATATTTGAGTGCCAACAGTGAACGAAGACACTTTGGTAGATGATCTGTTGAAGGATTTTGAAGTGTTGGAAATTATGACACTTAGAGGGGGGTGAATCATTTCAAATTTGAATTGTTTACTTATTATGAAAAATCAGCACTATAAACAATAAGAAATCAATGGGTGTAACCCATGAGAAGACAAGATTTAAAGTTGGAAACCCATAAAGGAGAAAACTTATTGTGAAACTAATACACTAAGTTGGACCCTTTGTCTAATATAATTTTACAAAAGTCTCAAATTTTTTTGAGCACATGCTCAACATAAAGCACCAAATTCAAGATATAATCAAGCATCTACTTGACTCATTGCAAGATGCAACTTGCATGAAAGTACCTACTTGACTCATTGCAAGCTGCAACTTGCATGAAACTACCTACTTGATTCATTGCAAGCTACAAATTACATGAAACTACCTACTTGACTCATTGCAAGCTGCAACTTGCATGAAAGCACCTACTTTTAGATCTTGTTGAGATTCAACTCAGACTTTACAACAAATTTTGATCACTCACTTCATAGTTGCTAAGACAACATATAGTGATCCTAAATTAGCTCATACAATTTCATACATCATCTCCTAATTACACTTGTTTGAATACATTATCAGATCTCTCACCTTTACACTCTCATATTCTTCAACAACTCAATACATTCATAAAATGAGACATTTAGCAAGATGAATTTATAAACATGACCTTTTCCTTTCAAATTTAATGACTCACTTGACCATATGTATAAGGGGATGAAAAATAATTCAAATGAAACTACCTCAATATTGTCATCATTGCATCGACATGCTTTAGTTATACCTTCATAATTTTTAGGTTCTTTCAATATTCTTTGAGGTCAAATGATAAGGAATGAGAGCTCATGAACTCCTTGACACTCTTCCACAAATGAAAATATTCCATTCAAACCTCTGTTTATTGATTTATAATTGTTATATAGATTCTTGACCTTTTATTCAATGAGTTATATTTATCTTGTAGCACAAAAACTCATTTTCTAGTATATCGACATGTATGTATGTTATTATAGCCTCTAAACATTATGTATAACCTTTTTAAAAACTCCTTTGCCATTTTAGCTTTCAAGTTCCATTAGATTTCATGTGAGAATTAGGAGCTAGAAAGTTACCAAAAACTTGAAGAAGAAGAATGAGGATCTTGATGAACTCATTTCAAGACTTCATTTAGGTGAATCAGTCTCAGATAGAGAAATTCATCAACAACCAAGGTGTAGACACCTAAAATTGATTATCCAACTGGTGTCCCTTGTGCAGGCGTTTGCTCTCTCTCAGTAACCGGGGCACGCGTTTGCGTCACCACTATCCCCTTGGGATATTATCCGATTTGTGATTTAAACACCTATTCTAAGTTTAATTCACCCCATTGTATCTTACCCATGAGTAATTAAATATTAACTATTTAATTACACCTCTTCACATGTATCTTAACCACTTATCTACCCCAAAGTTATTCTATCTATGTATCACCCATGTTTTTTTCTTCTTCCCAAGCGGGATATTTCCCGTATTTGGGGTAACTCTTATCTTTCTAGAAATCGTTCATTTTGGCCATCTCGGGAGTCTATTCCGCGATCGGCGCCGACTGGTACGGTCGGCGCCGATTTTTTAGGAGCGGCGCCGATTATAAATAGAAGCCCAGAACTCAGTTCTAGGGACGAAAAAAGGAGGAAGAACACACGCACGAACAGAGAGAGAGAGAGAGAGAGAGAGAGAGAAAGAGATCGCGAAAGAGAAATAGAGATCTTTTAGCATCAAGTGTATCAAATGAGAATGGATCTGTCCGAATCAATCCCTGAGAGGAGCACCGTTACTCTGCTCCTATCACATCAACATCGCACGTATCCATCGATCTTCTGGTGACTCTGTTCCAGTATCTCACCAACTTCGGCACATCCAGCAGACATTGACGATCTGGCCTTCACTTTCCGATTTCCTAATCTTTTCGCACTGTCCCCGGTCGACGCCGATCTTATTCAGTCGACGCCGATTTTTCATAACCGACGCCGATCACATCAGTCGACGCCGATTCTACATAATCGACGCCGATCATCCTGTGCAGACAGTAAAGGACACAGTAACACAAAACCAGCTTTATTTCATAGTTTCTGTTTTCGTTGCTAAGCTTCTTTCACGCTGTTTAAATTTAGTTTTTATTACTGTAATCAGAAAATCTAGTCCTTACGTACATCTTTTATCATGTATGCTTCTCCGCTTAATTGAAAACGTGGACTGACATCCACCGAGGAAGCTTATCGCTTCCTGGGACCCGCTTCTAGGAAGTCCACCTAAATATCTTTTAATGTCGTCTTTTTCTATCAAGCATCGGTGTCTTGCAGGTTACTCGGATCTATTGTGCAAATTGCTCATGTGCGCCGTCTTATCTACATCGACCTCCTTATCCATCTACATCTTCAAATCTTGTCCATCAGGTATCGATTTTATTGGAGTTTTTCAGGGTTTTTGTGTTTAGTTTGGTGCATTAACTTGGATAGGTAACAAGCGCGAAATCCTTGATCTACACAAGGCTTGGACATCATCAAAACAAAGTATAGAGAAATTTTCATGTATCTCTTCTTCACAGTAAAGAGATCACAATCTTGAATACCTTCAACATAGTTAGGGATGATCATGTCAAGATATAAAGGAAAATTATTTAATTATTTTCACATCTTATAGGGGATTATTTGTGAGCTTTAGATCAACCACAACCATCAAAAAGGTAGGGAAACACAACTCTTCTTCGTGAAACATGCACCGAGACAAGAACACATACAAAGTTAGCATACTCCAAGAGTAACTTATAAGTTTTATCATGGTCATTTATGACTCCAATGTCATGTTTCAAGTATGATAATGATGATGTCCACCTTACTAGATATATAGTTTTTTTCACTCCATATCTAAGAGGTCAACCTTACATGATCTTCAAGATAGGCTCAATCGTGGTTTTAGGATACAAAACCCTAGTCATAAATATTAAGAATTTCAACACTTCATTCTACGCTTTATGTCAAGAATATTGTAGGAAGGCTTCATCACATAATCTTACCATAGGCTCAAGCCTTCCTTTACACTTGATGATAGAAGAACTTCATGATTTGATCTCAAAGGCACTTATCATCTTGATTGTCACAAGAAACTAGACCCAGTATTAAGAATGATATTTTCTACTTGTGTAAACCTATGTCCAAATCATCTAAGGAACCTTTTTGATAAGATCATTTATTTGTGTCACTTACCATGTCAAGATCAATCACCAACTCAAAGATCATTGTCGATAAAATCAATCATTTTTGTGATTGTGTGCATTGTTTCTTAAGGCATCACAAGACAATATTGAATTGGAAGCTTCTTGCTAACAACACTTCACTCACATGACCATCTGTAAAAGGAATACTTCAAGAAGATACTATACACCACCTCCAACAACTTGAATGTAGATTTTGTAAAGATAAATTCACAAGCACAACCTTAATCTCACTCCTCTTGACTAGACCTACGGGAAAATAAAAGAGCAATGAAAACTAGGAATTCACACCACTTCACAAATCAAATATGAGTTCCAACAATTCATATTTTACTTTTTAGCAAGTATTCATAACCATTTCTCAACTCAAAATCATGCTTATTCAAAAATCCTTCTTCAAGCACCATGACTGGTTTAGTTTAAATGCCCTTTTAGCTGTAGGAGAGGAAAATAGACTATGTTCACTCAAAATATACATTAAAATTACCCAAAAATTTCCATGCACTCTAATAACACCTCACATACCATCTTCCACAACATGGGACTCATCTTGGAACTTTTAAATTAGGATTTCTGTATAGCCAAATTTCTTCAAAACAGGAAAAACCTTACAGAGTAGTCATACTTGAGAAACAAAAATTATACCATCCTAGACTAGGAGGACCTTTCTACATCCCTAAGTGGTTTTCATGACTTTTCCAAGTGATTTGGAGAATAAAACTAATTTCTCATGCATCGCTTCAAGATGAGGGTTTGGTGAGGGTTTGTACAATGATAGAAAAATGAAGAGAACTTTCTTGTTCTTCCACATTTTGACCTCAGGTTTTTTATTAAAGTTTAGTTTGGAGTTATCTTCAAAAAATCATTTTATGATTTATCTCAATAAATCTTTCAAATTTTGTTTGAGTGTTAAGAATACAATTCACTATTTTAGCCCTTCTCTCTTTACCCTGTTTTAGTAAAACTTGAATATATTCAAATAACTTCTTCAATTTTTTATGAAACTTGACCTACAATACTAAAAAACCTTCCTCTACATGATCCATAGCTTTATTTCTCATAAATGAGCATGTATAGTCAAGACCAATATCATTTTTCTATGCCTCCACTTCTAGTTTTCAAAGGCAAATTCTAGTGCAAACCTCAAATTTTCCTCCAAAAGATGAAGTATGACCTGTAGATGCTCATAAATTCTCTAGATAGTGTTCATAGGCTCCTCACATGCTTAAATGGGCTTTTCATGGCCTACTTTGATGTCATACACCTTATTAGGCTCTAAAATTAGGCCTAAATGAGCTATTTCCAACTATGACTTACAACACCTGGCTTGATGATCACCCTAGAAGCCCTTGTACATCCTTAAAACACCAATTCAGACTTGTGGGACACCTGAGCAGAGCACATAAAACATCTCCATACCTCTAGTGGGCACCAACCTCACTGACCAAGAATCGAACACCCCAAAACTATCCTGAATGATCAAGAAACCACCATGAGATAACTTTATGAACATCAAACACCATTAAGAAGGAACCAACCTACATGAAATTTCAATCCTCCTTTGTCATCAATTCCATGTGACATCAACAATAACACCAACCAATGTAATAGGGTTCAACAATCTCCCCCTTTGTTATTGATGACAATAAAATCGGAAACCTTGATGGTAAACCAGTACACCAACATCTTCAAAGAATTCAATCCTTTTTTCTGAAAACACTCTCTCCCCCTTTGGCATTAATGAAAAAGGTTCATGTAGACAATGACATGAGTAATATAAAAGAAAGCATTAACAAAGCATGACGTTACCTTGGGAGGCTCCCCCTTGAATTATACTTGCTACTTTTTCAGATATGACTTGAAAAGATGAATTAATTTCTTCACCAAGCAGATTAAATGGCCCCCTAAATCTATTCTCTTGAAACTCTGAATTTTCATCCTTTCTACATGCCTTTCTTTGGTCTTCTTGACTTGTGCCTTGAAGTAGTGAACTAGTTGCCCCTATTTAAACACATCTTGAGCCTTCTTGGAGAAACTATGACACTTGAGTTACTCCCCCTTATAATCTGATACCTTTATTGATTGTTAGGGGTAGGGATCAACCCCAATTTTTATCTTAATTTCTCAAAAGATGATTTTGGTATATCTTTGGTCATTATATTAGCTACTTCCTCCTTTTTTGACACATGTTCAAGCTTGATTCTTTTCTCATTCACTTTCTCCCTCAAGAAATGGTACTTGATTGGTATGTGTTTTATCTTAGAGTGCAACACTAGATTCTTGGACACACTTATAGCACTTATGCTATCACAATATAGAGGTATAGGACCTTCATTTTTCAATTTTATAGTCTTTAAGTGTTTTCTTCATCCACATCACTTGAGTACAACATATGGTTGTTGCCATAGACTCAGCTTCACCAACGGAAAGTGTTACAAGATACTACTTCTTACTCAACCAAGATATAAGGCACTTACCTACAAAGAAGGCTCCACCAGTTGTGTTCTTCCTATCATCAATGTTGTCTTCCCAATCTGCATCAGTGAAGGATTTGACTTGAAACTCATTACATCTTGGATACCAAAGTCCATATTCCATGGTCCCTATGAGATACCTGAAGATTATTTTGACAACTTGAAGATGGATTTCCCTATGATCTTCTTGAAATATTCCAACCAAACCAACTTCCTACATGATATCAGGTCTAGATGTAGTTGAATACAAAAGGTTCTGTCTATCATAGATCTATATGAGGTTTGATTTACCTTTGGTGAGCTATCTTCCTTGTTGATTTTGCATCCTACAATCATTGGAGTGCTTATTGGCTTATAATTTTCCATTTAAAATCTCTTGAGCATCTCCTTGATGTACTTTGTCTATGATATGAAGATACCTTCCTTGGATTGACTGATTTGCAGCCCTAGGAAGAATGAAATTTCTCCAAGCATTGACATTTCAAACTCCTTCATGACCTCTTGAAAATCCATGTGACATAGTCTCATTATCACTTCAAATATTATATCATCAACATAGAAAACCACAAGCAACAAATGACATTCTTCCTCCTTTATATACACATTGCAATTAGCTACTCCTTTTCTGAAGCCTTGATCAACCAAGTACTTTTCCAACCTACTATACCAAGCCCTAAGGGCTTGATTGAGACCATATAATTGCTTTCTTCAGCCCACAAACATAATCCTTGTCCTCAGTGAGAGAAAACTATCAAGTAATTCAATGTAGACCTCCTTATTCAAGTGCCCATTTAGGAATGTTGACTTTACATCCATTTTATGTACTTTGAAACCTTTGTGTGCTGCATATGCCAAGAAGATTCTAATGGCCTCCATCCTAGCCACAAGAGTAAATGTCTCATCAAAATCCACTCCTTCAACCTAAGCATATCCTTTGCAAACCAACCTTGCTTTATTTCTTGCAACTTCAGCTTTTTCATTTACCTTGTTTCTAAACACTCAATTAGTTCCAATGATGTTCTTGTTCTTTGGCCTAGGAAAAATCTCCCAAGTTCATTTTTATCTATTTGATCTAGCTCTTCATTCATTGCATCGATCTAATATTGGTCCTTGCTATCCTCCATGACATTATTTTGTTCTATCTTGGACAAGAGAGAAAGGTTTTCTTGATTTTGGATACTTTTAAACCTTCTTCTTGTTTGTATATTTGCTTCCTTGTTTCCTATGATCTGATTTGGTGGATGATCTCTTTTAACCTGTCTTGAAGGAGATTTTGTATCAGGTCTTTCTTCATCTTCATCTTCTTCTTGATCAACTTTTGCAATTTCATCATCATCCTGATTTTCAGTGCTTTGTGGAGTCTCCTTGGGATGAGTTGTAGTCTTCTTTGGATATGATTCATCAATTGTGATATTTGTTCTCTCTACTATATTTTGTTGGATCTTATTATAGAACCTATATGTTGAAATAACATCTGAGTAGCCTAAGAAAATCCTTTATCACACCTTGAGTTAAACTTGTCGAGATTATCATCATCTATTTTGATAAAAAAATATTCCCAACACTCTTAAATTTTTTACACTTGTAGGTCTTCCTCTCCAAATCTCATAGGGTGTCTTCTTATTGTTGATTCTAATTGAGATCTATTTAGGATGTATACTTCTATCCTAACTTCCTCTCTCCAATATCCATCTAGAAATTTTTATTCATTTAACATGGTTCTATCCATTTCTTGCATTGTTATGTTCTTTCTCTCCACTACCCCATTTTGTTAAGGTGTTCTTACAGATGATAATTATCTTCTTATTCCATGAGTCTCACAAAACTCATCAAATTCATTTGACCAAAATTCTCCTCCTCTATCAGATCTCAAGCTCTTGATTTTTGCATTCTTCTCATTTTCCACTAGTGCTTTGAATTCCTTGAACCTTTCTAGTGATTTTGATTTCTCTTTGAGGAAGGAAACCCAAGTCATCCTTGTGAAGTCATCAATCAATAACATGAATTCGTTTTCTCCTTGAATACTTTTACTTCTAGTTAGTCCTACAAGATCAATATGAATCATCTCTAGAGGCCTTGTAGTAGAGTACTCTTTGGATTTGAAACTTCTCCTAGTTTTTTTTCCATGAAGACATGCTTTGAAAAGTTTATTAGTTGGTTTAGTGATCTTAGGCATGTTTCTTACACATCCCATGGAGCTGATTCTAACAAGATTATCAAAATTGAGATGTCCTAATCTCTTGTGCCAAAGCCAATTGTCATCCACTTTCCTAGTAAAACATTTCTCTTTGCCTTGCAACCACCTTACCTAATTTTTTTTTCTTTATGTCACACCCTTTTTCATGAAACACCATTGTATACCCTTACTTACACATATGAATTACACTCAAAAGGTTGTGTTTCAGACCCTCAACATACAAGACATTTTTAGTGATAGTCTTTCCATTTTCAAGACTTAATTTTCCTTTTCCCATAATTCTAGTTGATGTATTATCACCAAACCTCATTGTTACTGATGTAAGGCAATTTGGGCTATTAAACCTTGTTCCTTTTACTTGTAGGATATGATTTCACAATATACACCTTCTTGTTTTTATTGGAGGTATTTGATAGAAAAATTTAGCTATATGTCCATACTTTTGACACCTATAACAAATCAGTTGATTAAGGAACATCATCTTGTTTATAATAATTTTGGTTTTCCTTCATATTTTTGGTTTGTGTGGAGTCTTGATAGGCATGTTAGGTGTTCTAGAGTGAGTCATATTCTTCTTGAGTCCTCCTTAGGTGATCTTGTGTCATATGTATGTTTCCCTCCAAAGTGGAAAGTTTAAAAATTTGAAATTATTAAGTCCATGTAATGAGGTTTGATGTAAGTGCAAGGGTGGCTAATGATGTGAGAAGTCATTTAAATACCTCATGAGTGAAAAATAAAGTATTCAACCTTGGTAAAGGGATGTTAAGACCCATGGTTATCTTAAATCATGCTTATGGTTAGAGAGTAACCACCTTTGTCTTGTTAAAAAGAAGATAATTTAAATAGATAAATAGTTAGAGGGAGAGAAATAGGAGGTGGAATGAGAGGAAGATCCATGGAGAGGATCTTGAGGTCTCGAGAACCTGTGAAACACATTGTAACATGCCTCTTTTTGTAAATAAAGTAGTAAGTATTTATGAGATTTACATTTGTTTGTTAATAAATGATCTCAATATGTTATGTGCTTTAATGTTGTATTAGAGTGATATGGAATGTTGGACGAGGGACTAGTGTGAAGGTTTAGATAGAAAGACTATGAAGGGTTAGAGATTAGGTTGAACAATCAAGTGCATGCAGGAGTGACAATCATAGTGTAAGGTATAACTCGTATTTGCAAGAAAAAGGTGTTTGTTGATGAAATAAGTTGTGTATATGATTGAATGGTAATCAAGAATGAGGATAGTGAATGATAAAATTCTTGTAAAAATTTAAGAAACAATGAGTTCTAATTGTGGTATATGATAAACTAAAATCAACTTATATGGGAAGAGTGTAAGTGTTGACTAGATTTTCTACACACCGAAAACCTAGGCAGTCATGAGATAAATATCCCTCATTTACCGGTGAGGCTCCCATATATGATTTTTATCAATAATGGATCTAAGTAACTGTTTGTGGGTTTTACTTTAATTGCAAAGCTCATGAGCCATAGCTAGGCAATTTTGCAGCAAGTAAGTAGTTGTAAAGAAATATTTGTAGAAGAGGAAAATAATTGAATCGAAGAAAGAAGAGAAAATGTGCAATCCAACCAATAGTTCGCAGAGTTGGTCTCATGCACATAGATAAAACAAACAGATCTCAAAATACAAAATTTAAAGGAAAGGAAAGTTTCAAATCTAGATCTGAGATAACACAAAGTTTATGCAAAGATCTACATAGAAGTAAGAAACAAATGCACTGTTGACACAAAGTTCTCCGGAAATCTATCTCTTTTCAATTCCTTAGCTTTTAGAAAGATATCAAGGGTTTTAGCTCAAAGTCTAGAACACAAGAATGTTGATTACAAATTCTAATCCCTTAACCCGTAGGCTCTTCCTCTATTTATAGTGTATAGAGGGCAATTACAAATAGGAAGCTTTTAATGAATTCTCACATGCAGAAGCTATAGAAAAGGGGATAACTAGAAATATTCCTCCTGGAATTCCTCTTTACATGACATGCATGATTTATAACTAAAAATAGAACCTTCTATTTTGCATGTCTACCACCTATCTCCAAGTAATTGACTTCTTCAAGTAACGACTTTTAAACCAATCACTTAAGTTTTATAATTTAATTGATTTCTCAATTACTTTGTCGGAGGAAATAAGAGAAAGAAAAAGAAAGAGGAAAAGAAATTAGAAGAAATTTGTAACACTCCCAGTCTTTTTCTTCTTCCATATTATGCATGTGGTTGAATATTTTACCTTTGATTCTCACCAAACCGGATCTAGAAGAAATCGACTATGATTTTCTCTGCGGGTGGTAAACAATTCAGACAAAACTCTTCATTTTTATTTTTAATTGGATATGAACAATTTTAAATTCTAGAAATCACTCAGATGAAGGAAAATACAAGTATATTCATCAAGGCTTCAACCTAAAGATCGGGAGCACATGCACAAGATCATGGAAGGAATTTTTCATGCAATGACTTCCATACGGGATGCATTAGAAACAAGAGGATGAATTTTACTTTGGAAGCATTTGAACTATGAGATCTAGATCTCACAATTAAATCGGTGATAGGTTCGTGGCCTATGTCTCGTATCATTGATTCCAAAAAATTTGGAAGCTATGCATGATTATTTTGATCCATATCTTTCATCATACCTAGAATAATCTTTGTCTAAGCTCTTTTCTCTTAATTCTTCCAGAATCCTTGTAATTGGATCAATTTGTGTAGATCCAGAAACTTCTTCCGATTCAAAAGATATATTCAATGTATCTGACATTGATTTCTACTTTCTTCACCAATATGAGCACCTATGATGAATACCTGGGAACTTATACCAACATGCAGATGCTCTGAATAATAAAAATAAATCCTTTCCAACCCTATGCACCAAAATTGGATGCTTCGGTAGTGGGAAATATTTTTTAATGCAAAATCCTCCTTCCTTTGGTATCAAAATCCTTCCGGGATGCAAGCTCCATCAAAAATAATTAATTTCTTCTCCCTTATGGTGTCCCATGCTTATATAGCTATGTGCAAGTTATTTTTAATAATTTTCTTTCCCTATTTTTGACAATTAATTAATTAAAAGCCATGTTCCTCGACTCAATTTGGGCACCCAAGTGTGCGTATGCTTTCGCTTTCTTTTTTATGAATTTATTTTATTTATGTGTATCATACATCCTTGACTTCTCTTTAGCTCGTCCACTTGCCTTGACTTTCCTAATGGGAATTTTCACCCTACAAGGCAGGAAAGAAATTCCCACATGCCTGTCACCTCTAAAATTCCCATTGGTAGCTTAAGTGATTTGACTTGATGGGAAAAAGTAACCTGCTAGGCAGGCAAGAAATTCCCACCTTCCTACCACTACCAAAATTCCCATTGGCAACTTCAGTTATTTCTTCCAAAGAAATGTGACTTGCATGAAAAGATAACTATTTTCCAAAAGTGTGACTTGCATTATGACTTCCGCCTTTAAAATTGCGTGAAAATTCGTCACGTAAGGGCGGGAAATTGGACGCTTGAAAGCACCTTTAAAATTATGAATGGCATGAAGACTACATTTCTTTCCTTTTTTTGATTTTTGGTGAAGAAAACAAGTAAAGAATAAAAAATTTCATTTTTGGAAAGGGTTCGGGAAGATGTAGCAGAAAAAACTTGCATGTGCCATAACTTTCATTCCGTGGCTCCATTTTAGGTGTCGTTTTCTCTAAAAGTGCATATTTTCTTGAGCTTTACACATTGATGACAATATTTTTCTTATTTTCATAAAATTCATTTTTGCACATTTTTGGACCAAGCAACTTCTTGCAATCTTCTGAAAGAATCCTGAGCTCTGATCGCCTGCAAACATATTAGTAATTAAAAATACTAGATAGCTTTTCAAAACCCTAGGATTGGGGAAAGTTCTAACAAGGAGAATGAATAGGCTATGGGAATTACTAGAGAAAACAAACCAAAACATAAACAAAAAGAAATAAAACAAAACAAAAAAAAGATAGCGGGCAATTCTTTAGAAAAATTCTCCAATTAATTGATCTATAAAAAATTTTCCCCTCGAGTGAATGTTCTGTGGTAATAATGATGGGGTGAAGTGCTTTATATAACCTAAATCCTCCAATTTTAGCTCAATCTATTTTTAAAATAACTTTATTTATTTAATAAATAAATAAATAAAACGCTTATAGACAAGGTTTGGCGAAGGATTTGAGTGAGTTTTGGCATGTGGGTATTTTTTCGAATTTGGCTTTTATGACTCTCTGAGGTTAGCTTAGAGAAATCCAAACAAATTCAGGAAAAACAAACACAAAACTACCCATTACTTTGAAAAGAATGATTTTTAAAAAAGAAGGGGTAGTCCCAGATTTCAGGGTGAAATCTCGAGGACACCGAGTAAGTTATGCATGCAAGGTAAGAAATGACTTGACTCGGTGAATGAAGGTTTTCTTCAATAACCAGAGACAAGGATTTTGGGGCTTTGATTGAGGAAGGACTTGTACTTTCAGGGGTCATAATCATTGTAAGAATGTATTTGGTTACTAATGGTGAGTTTTACAGCCATATAAACTCTTTACAATAATATAAACACATATTAGTAGGTTAGAGACTGGTAAAATGTGTTAAAAATAAATATTTTAAATGTTTGATGAGTTGAACAAGTTATTAGAAGACTATCATATGGTACAACCATCCTAAGAAGGTTTGATTTTTGAAAAAGAAATTGGTGCATCATGATTCTTATTGTTCTTCTCGAGGTTAAACCCCTCTCTTGAATAACTTCAAAACTAACAACCGAAAAGTCTTGAAACTTTGAATATATGATATAGAAATTTAAACATAGTTCTGGTTTAAATTTCAAAGTGAAAGCACCTTGAGCAAACATGCCAAAAACTCTAACAATACAATCAATTGTGTGTATTACCCTCTCTAGAGGGTTTAGAAATAGTAAAGGTTGATCAATGGATAACTGAACTTTTAACAAACTAGTGAAGATGTATCTACCGAGGGAAAGTAGTGTAAATAAGGAAATGAAGGAGAGTTAAGGTGATAAAGAACTCTATGAGAGGAAAAAGAAGGAAACTCAGTCAAATATGAGCATGTACAAAAGTAAAAAGAACTTTGTGATGGATGCCTCACAGTGAGAAAGAAATAGTAATTTAGTCATCTTGCATCTAGTTTAAGGGGAGTCAAAAGGTTAAAAGGTGTTAGTAAAACTTAGGCAACCTTGGGGGAGGATTTTACTGATCTATAGAATTAAGAAACTTGAAACTACCTTGATTGTCCTGTAGAAGACCACTTGTAAGCATAGAAGATCAAACAACCATTTAGTAGAAAGTGCTTGAAAATGTGACCCAATGAATGTTAAGAGTGAATAATTTGATCAGATTAAGTAGTGTCGGGATTGAGGGACAAGATATTAAGAGAAGAGCTAAAGGAGTTCGGGAAATAAAGTAAGGAGACATATTTGTGTGTAAACAACTAAGAGCTTGAGAAGGGTAAAAGTGGGAAATTAGTATGAGGAAAAATAGTAATGGGTTGGAGATTTGTAAATGGCTTAAACAAGTTGATTAAAGGTGGGAGAAGGTGTTTAGAGGATAGAGAACTCAATGGAAGTGCAAACCCTAAAAATCTCATTCAAACCCTAAAACACCTAAAGGAAGACCTAGGAAAAGAGCAAAGTGGAGTTGGGAGAATTTCCAAAGATGTCAGAGCTTGAAATTTGGCACAAAGCACAAATGAGATAATGGGTATCCAGATGTTATTTCACTTTTACATGGAAGTTAATAGATTGTTCTAGACATTGTGATTTGTATAGAACTAAGGCTAATTAGGAGATTTGTCAAAAGCGGTAAAGAGTGTATAAAAGGAAATGGGTAAAGAATTTATGGATGAAACTCGATAAACACTGAAAGGGGAAAATGTGTCTTAGAAAAACTTAACAAAGTGAGTCATCAAACAGAGAAATGTTTATTTTATGCTCAAAAATGTAATTTGATAAATTTGGTAGCAAGTATCTGGGTCAGAGAGAGTTGGAGTGAAAATAAGTTTGAAAACTTAATTAAGCTTATGAACATTATTGATAGGTGTAATAAAGTAGGTGTAAAGTGTTTTCAATCTTTAAAACATGGTATATAGAAATTTTGGGTAAAAGAAAAAGTTTTGGCAATAGTGAAAAGGTGAAAAAAGATTATCCTAACTTGTGATGGTTTTTGTTTTTCATGATCCCTCGCATCATCAATTCATTCTTGTTTATCAATTGGTATGAATTGAGGTGTCTTATATGGAATTTTACATGTATCCTACATCTTGAAGATTTGTGACCAAACATGTTGCATGAAAAACAATAGCCATAAAAGGAATGTGCATACCTTGTTGCTTGGGATTGCTTACTTGAATTGTATCTCTTCTTAACATTCTTGATATCAAAATTCCTTTCTTTAGGTGGGTCTTGAGTTATCTTGATTACCTTCTTGCATGTTGATTCATCATCCTTATGTTCCTCCTTAAATCCTAGGCCAGATTTTTCATTGAAATCTCTTTTCTTGCTTAGGATTTCATCTAGATCATTTGTGCTTTTATCAAATTTGTGATAGGCCCTCAACTTACTTGAAGTCTTATCGAATTGAGTTTACAACAGATCTAACTCTACCTTGAGTTTTAGATGCTCTTCTTCCTTGGTTTTGAAAGATTCCTCAATCAAATTTATTTGTGCCTCAAATTCCTTGACCATGTCTTCATGTTATTGAGCATTCTTGTATTTTATTTTTTCAAGAAGAATGATTTTTCCTTCATACTCTTTCACCATTAATCTCAACTTTTGATTCTTCTTTATTTTGTGTTTAAATTCTTCTAGAGCTTTAATTTACTCAACTTCAAGACTCACATCAACATCCTCCTCATTTGAGTTGTCATCTACAAACTAATTTTTTCCCTTTGAGTGGCTTGTAGAGGTCACTTTCATGGCCATGAAGAGAGTCTCAGCTTGAGTCCCTTCATCTTCACTTTTAGACTGGCTTGAATCACTAGACTCACATGAGCTTGATTCTTCTTTGGTATAAAAGTTTCTTTTATTCTTGAAATAATTTTTCTTTCCTTCATGTTTCTTGTATCTCTTCTTGTGCTTATGAGAGGATTATTCATCATTTTCATCTTGATCTCCCTTGTTCTTATTATGAAACTTGGATGTAAAATGGTCAACTTGTCCATAATTGAAACACTTGAATTGTAGATTTACTATGTACTTACATGATCCTTTTTAGTTTCCTTATAAACATAGCTTCAACCTTCTCATCATTCACCTCCATATCAGATTCAGTTTTGTTCTTCTTAGATTGGGACTCCTTATCAACATTGAATTTTTCTTATTTTTGGCTGATTTTGATTCAGTTGTTCTCATCTCATAGGAAGTTATAATTCCATGGAGTTCATCCATTTTTAGAGTGCTAAGGTCTTTGGCCTCTTCCAGATTGACACCTTAGAATCATACTTATAAGACAAGGATATCAATACCTTTTGGACAACAACAACCTCCTCTATCTTTTCTCCTAAACCTCTGATCATATTTATCACTTCATCCACTCTTTGCAGGTAGGATGCAATGCTTTCACCTTCCTTAATTTTAAGGCTCTCAAATTGGCTCATGTAGGTCTATAACTTAGATAATTTGACCTTACTATCTCCTTCATATATGGTCTACAATTTTTCCCAAATCTCTTTAGTTGTGGTACAATGCATGAATTTTATAAATTCAGCCTCAACCATTCCACAAAGAATTGCATTCATATCTTTGGAATTGTTTTCACTCTCTCTTTTTCATGTTGCATCAATAGGAGGTGTAGCTGGAATACTATAACCACTAACAACCAATTTCCATATTTCAAATACAAGAGACATGAGATAAGTTTTCATTATGACACTCCAAAAATCATAATTGGATCCATTAAAGAGAGATGCCTTAGAGGTACAGAAACCACTTTGTGATTGATTGTTTTTCATGCTTGGATTAACTGGATCTCCTTTGATATGTTAAACTCACTACACAAGGACCAAGATTTGATACCAATTGTTGGAAATCAGGACACTGAGAGGGGTTGAATCAGTGTAAATTCAACTTTTGAAAAATAATTCAAATTTTTTGCTTGTTATGAAAAAGTAGCACTATCAACAATAAGCAATTAATAGGTGTAACTCATGAGAAGACAAGATTTAAAGTGGGAAACTAATCTTGCCACATCAGTATTAGATAAAGAAGAAAATCAAGCTGCAAGAGTTGATAGAGTCATTCAAGCATAAAGAGAAAAGGCTAGAGCTGATCAGAACGTGTTAGTGATCCTTTCATAGTAAAGATTTCAAATTGGCAGGAAGGAGGTTTACGCGAGGAGAAAAAGCAAAAGGTTGATCTAATCCAATTTTTTATTTTCAAGGAAATTTTGGTTTCAAGTTATCTCCTCTAAGGAGGAACACTCCCCGTAAATCTGTAAGCCTTGCATCAAGTCCGAAAGAGCAAGTAAGGGAGGAATCACTACAAGTCAAGCACTTGTTCTTTCTCACGTTGTTTTACCCATACAACCTTTCCCAGGATGGTTCTTTAATGTACCATGGGGAAATGCCATAGGCCCATTGGCCTTACCAGCTCAACATGACCTCCCATGAGGATCGATGAAGATCCTTCCCAAGTTCAATGGAGATGGGAAGACTTCACTTGATGACCACATTTCCACCTTCTTTGCTGCATGTGTAGTTTTTTTGGTAGAATATGAAGATGTTTTTGTTTGCCTCTTCATTGAAACATTTTAAGACATTTTCAGTGGATTGGTTTCATCATCTCCCAAATGGATGCATTACAAATTGGAATGATATGAAAACTAAGTCGAAGACAGGTTCAAAACAATGAGAAGATGAACATGCCCTTTTAGCCCAACTATCTTAGGCGAAGAAAGAACCAACAAAACCCATGAGGAATTTCATGGCTAAGTTCAACAAAATGGTGAACAAATTTCTGCTAGAATTCACCCGAACCTTGACGGAAAAAAATTGTTTATTTATTAATGCACAATAACCAGAAGTATGCTATCAACTGAGAAGGGCTAGATTGGCTACTTTGGAACTTTCTCAATCCATGGCAATAGAAATTGAGGATGATCTAATCATGGTGGGAAAATTCAAGAAAACTTCCCCAAGGGAAAGATTCAAGAAACCCCAATGCTTCAGAGGCCATACTCACTAAGTTGGTTAATGATATGTTAGCTTTGAAAAAGTAATTTTCTCAAAGTAGTAAACCTCCTACTTACAAAGACATCCCAAGAAAATGCTACATTCCCAACAAAACTAGAATTGTAGACGCTCGACGAGGCTTGCTATTCAAGCGGCTCCCGTAACTAACTCGAAGTGTGATGTCGTTGAGGAAAGTGATGATAAATTTGAGATCATCAAGGTTGACTTTGGAACATCTAAACCTGAATTCGAAAGCCTAAAGGAGAAATTAATAATCATTTATTTGAGTACCATTCAGAAGAAGAAGATGAATATGAAGAAATTGTAGAAGATATGAATAGTCAATCCTTCGCAGTCTTCACACGCTCTCATAAAAGGAGCAGAGTACCACTAAGGTGGAAGACAAAAAGAGCTCTAGGAAGTTCCTAAAGAATATAAAACTAAGGAAACTTCTAAAGAATCTAAAATGATTGAGATTCCTAAAGAGTCCAAGATGACTGAAGTTTCCAAGGTCAAATCTATCTCAAAGAAAGGAGAACCTTTGCCAAGTCAATCAGTTGATAAATCAGCTACGAAGAAAGTTTCTTCTTCCACATTAGTATCAACTAAGCCCAAAGAAAAGGTAAAAAGTGAGCCATCATCAAGTTTGAAATAACTTGTATCTGAGACATCAAGTATGGTCATTTTTCCCAAATTTGATATTATTGATCATATCAATAAAACAAAAATTTCCATGTCACAAGTAGAGTACTTGAATTCCAATAAGGATCAACTCGAGAAATTGGTCTAGTTTATCCAAGGGGAATCTACTATTCATTCCTCAAAAGGAATTAGAAAACTTCCAAAGATGGAAAGAATCAAAATATTGTGGCAGCCACTGCACTTTCAAATGAAAAGGTTGAACCTTTCTTTGTGTCCTTTCTGATCAACGGATGTAAATTAAGTAATTACGTTATAGATTCTAGAGCTTCAGATAATGTGATGCCTGCAAAAGTAGCACATTCTCTTGGTTTAACTTGTATGTAAAAATTGGATCTTGTTATTCCATGGAGATAAAACAAGTTCCTCTGATTGGGTAGATTAAAAATGCTCAAATGGATTTATCTCAATTTCCTCAAAAGCAAGTTAAGGTAACCATTCTAGTTGCTGACATTCCCACATCATATGGTATGTTGTTTAGCTGGAAATTTTTAGAGATCTGTGTGGTGAGATTCAAATGGACTGGTCTCATGCTATGATCCATATCAGTGGAGAAATGAAGAAGCTAACACCAGAGACTCGAGTAAATTTCACAAAAGAGTAAAAACCGAAGATCCTCGCGCACAGGTCCTATTTCAAAACTCCAGTATGGGTAATTATATGATGACAATGAGAGGTTCATGCACATGAGGTCACTTACTAAGATCCCAATGGGATCTGGACTCTTGATTTCAATGGAATTTGTTGCTGTGAGCTTTTGGTGTAGGAGTGGTGCTTATATCTCCAAATGGTAAGAATATTTCCTTTTTCTTACAAACTCCAATTTTCAAATTCTAAAAATACTGCAAGATATGAGGCATTAATCCTTAGCCTCCAAGTTACAGAAGAAAAAGGGATAAAAAATTTGAAATCCTTGGGAGAATAAGAGTTGATCATGAAGCAAGTAAAAATGAGTTTCAAGTAAAAAATGATCACTTGAGACACTACATAAATAAAGTGTGGGATGCAATTGAAGCCTTCGATGATTTTTTCATAAAATTTATCCCTCATGAAAAAAATAACAAAGTAGATTCTCTAACAGTCTCAGATTCATTAATGATCCCTCATTCAGAGTTTGATCAAGACAAATACACTATTGAAATGATTTTTAGGCCCAATGTAACCGACAATGCAGAAAATTGGCAAGTCTGTAATGACGATCAACAAATTATTTTCTTCTTGTTGATGGGTTGGGAGTCATGTGGTCAAGTCACATAGTTGTGTCTTTTCCCACCCATGTTCAAATCCCCCAAGGCATGATCATACGCCACTAGATGCGATATATCTATTCCTTTTGTTGTCACGGTTGTTGCTTCTCTCACTGCTTTGTCACTTTGGTGGTCATTCCTCTCGTTGTTATCACTAGTTTTTATCCTCTTGTTGTTTTCATTACTTGGCTAATCCTCTCACTATTATTCTTGGTGGTTGCTCCTCTTGTTGGTTGTTGCTCCTCTCGTTGTTTTCACTAGTGGCTCCTCTTCTTTCTATTATTGCTGGTGGTTGATCCTTTCGCTATCATCACTATTTGTTCCTTCTCTTGATGTTGTCACTTTGGTGGCCACTCCTCTCACCGATGTCATTGGTGGCTACTCTTATCATTGTTTGTTATTCCTCTCATTGATGGTTGCTCCTCTTGTTGGTTGTTTCTCCTCTCACTATTATCGCAAGTGGTTGTTCCTCTCACTACCGTTGTTGGTGACCACTCCTCTCATTGTCATCACTAGTTGTTGTTCCTCTTGATGTCATCATTGGTTGTTACTCCACTCGCATTCTTGTTGTTGTCACTAGTTAATTTCGTTGGTTATTGCATCTTCACTATGGTTTCATAGGTTTCTTCAATTGGGTTCCTAATGGTGATCCCCTTCATTGTAACCTAGGTTGTGGATCCTCTCTAAAATACTCAATTGTACAAGGATGTGGGTCCTGTCAACACCCTCAAAAGATTTCCCTAATTCTAAAAAACAAATTATTTCCTTCTTAGAAAAAAGGGATAATTTTGAACAATTATACTTTGAAGGAATTGATTCTACATTTCATTAATCGAAGACCTCACCCATTAAAGAAAGAGTTGAGAGTGAGGATCCTAGCAATGGCATCATTCAGCTCAAAGGAAATAAAATCCCAAAATGATTGTTTTCACTTGAAGAAATTTTTGATAAACATGATAGGTTTATCAAAGAGAAAGAGCAAGCAGGACCTGTGAATTCAACTGACTATGAGGAAGTTGATATTGGTACCAAGGACAAACCTCACCTGGTCAACATTGGTAAGTATTGCTCACCTAAGGAGCACAAGAAACTTTTAATCCTCCTTACTAAATATTTTGATGTCTTAGCTTACTCATGTGAACATTTGAATTGATTTCAACCTAGGGAAATTGAGCATGCCATACCTTTGAAAACTAGTGCAGCTCCATTCAGGTAGAAGCAAAGACAATATAACCTGAAGATAGTAGGGACGATACTCCATGAGGTTTAAAAGATGTTGAATGCACAAATAGTGTTTCCTACTTGACATTCAAATTAGATAGCTAATATTGTCTCGGTTCACAAGAAAAATGGAGAAATTAAGATTTGTGTGGATTTTACGTAATCTTAATCAAGCTTCCTTAAAGGATAACTATCCACTATTGTTCATGGACCATATTCTACAGGTAGTAACTAGATTGGAAATGCTATCCATGCTAGATGGTTTCTCTAGTTATAATCAGATTGAAGTAGCTAGGGAAGATCAACATAAAACTACATTCACCACCCCTTGGGGTACGTTCACGTATAGAAGAATGCCTTTTGGTTTGATCAATGCTGGTGTAACCTTTCAAAGGGCTATGGACATGGCATTCGCAAATTATAAAGATAAAATCATCGTAATATAATAATGCCTTTTGGTTTGATCAATGTTGGTGTAACCTTTCAAAGGGATATGGACATGGCATTCATAGATTATAAAGATAAAATCATCATAATATACCTAGATGACTTGACGGTTTTCTCAAAGAAGTGAGAAGATCATCTAAGAGATTTGGAGAAAATATTGCAAAGATGCAAACTTCATAGAATCTCCCTGAATCCAAAGAAGTCTATGTTTGGAGTTATAGAAGGGAAACTCCTAGGTCATATTATTTCTAAAGAAGGAACCAAGATTGATCCGAACGCGTTCAAGCTATCAAGAATCTTTCCCTATCTACAAGTAAGCTGGAGTCCACTCATTCTTTGGGAAGGTGAACTTTTTGAGAAGGTTTGTGCCATATTTTGTCGAGCTAACAAAAGAAATTACTAACATGATGAAGGGTAAAGAATCCTTCAAATGGTCAAAGGAAGGTAGGGGAGCATTTGAAAAAATCAAGGATGCTATTACAAAAGCTCCTACATTGGTGTGTCTGATTTTAAAAAGGATTTCATAGTCTATTGTTATGCTTCCCCACACATGATCTCTGCCATCCTGACTCAGCATAATCAAGAGGGAATTAAATATCCTATTGCATTCATGAGTTCAGATTCAAGAAACATTAACTAAATTACACTCCCTTGAGAAACATGTGTACGTTGTGGTTAGAGCCTTGAAATATTTCAGATACTAGTGTTGAATTCTCACACCAAAGTCCTAGTTCTAGACACCGTGGTTAAATCAATGTTGACACAATAGGAACCAAGATCTTAAAGAGGTAATTGGGTCTCCAAGATCTAGGAATATGACTTAGACATCAAGCCTACCAAGTTAGTTCGAGGAAGAGGACTCTGCAAACTCATTGCAGAGAATGAGCCAAGAAATGACCTTGAGGAAGAACCAATTGAAGAAAGTTTACCACTGGTAGTTTTTCATCAGTACCATAGATGAGTGGTATTATGATATAGCTTACTTTCTCACATATGGTGAATGTCTTGAGAATTTGATAGCTAAATAAAAAATAGCTATCAAATTAAGAGTTGTCAGTACGTCATTTGGGATAACACCTTGTTCAAGAAAGGTATTGATGGCATGTTCCTCAGATGTGTTGATAAGGAACAACAACCTAGGTTACTTGAATCCTTTCACAATCATGCTTGTAATGGTCATTTCTGGACCAGTAATATCTCATAATATTTTACAAGTGCATTATTATTGGCCCACTATGTTTTTCGATGCCCAAAAATGGGTAGCCAAGTGCGAATCTTGTCAACAATTTATTGGAAGACCGAAACTATGACTTTGTCTTTGAAGCCAGTTGTCATTGAAGAACCATTTAAACAATAGGGGTTGGATTTCATGGGGATCTTGAACATGCTAGTCATACTCACGTCTTGATGACAACCGATTATTTTACAAAGATGGTAGAAGCTGTTCCATTAAAACAAACATCTACTACTGATAATTTGTGACTTCATCAAAGAGAACATTTTGGTTCATTACGGAATTCCACAAAAGATCATGATGGAAAATGCCACCAATTTATCTTCTATAAATATGGTAGATTTTTGTTATGGGTATGGGATATCTTTATCTCATTCATCAGATTATTATCCTCAGGAAACGGTCAAGCAAAATCTAGTAACAAAAACATCATTACTATTGTGCACAAGTTGGTCAAAGAAAATCAAAGAACTTGGCACAAAAATTTATATGATGTATTATGGGCTGACCACATAACTCCCAAAAGGGAAATTGGAATGTCTCCATTCCAACTCTTATATGGAACCGATGCTCAAATTCCCATCACATTGGAGTTACCTACATTACGATTGGCTCAAACGTTGATGATGAATGTTTCGCCAATGTGTTGGATAAAAGGATCATGTTCTTAAGTAAGCTTGAAGAGTAGAGAATTCAAGTAGCGAACAGGATCGAGGAACACCAATCCAAGGTAAATAAATTGTTTGACAAAAAAAATAAGGAGAGATAATTTCAAATCAATGACCTAGTTCTTCTATGGGATAAGAGGCATGAACCCAAAGGAAAGCACGGGAATTTTGATTCATTGTGGCTAGGCCCTTTCAAAATTAGGCATTTCTATGGAGATAACACATATTACTTGGCATATCCTGATGGAACTCATTTTCCTCTTCCCTACATTAGCAATATCTCAAGCACTATCAAAGTTGAAAACAGGTTGTCCCTATATGTTCATAGGTAAATTAGGGTTTTGTTCTTTCTCGTTTCCTATTTTTGGTTTCCTCTCTTTTGTCATCTGTTTTTGTGCATTGTCATTTTTGGGATCTTGTTCATTAAATTTTTGGGTTTGGGTCATTGTTGCATCTGTGAAGTCCTTGTCCCCAATAAGAGCCAACTATTATCAGCTAATTTTGACTTCACAAAATTATAACGTGAAAATTTAAAAAAATAGAAGTGTCCTTTCTCATGATTTATCACCTTCATCGTGATCATTTTATTCTCCTAATCATTTTGGCCTTTGTTTCATTCATTTCAGATAAGTACTTCTCCCGCTATGTCGTAAACTGTGTTTTAATTAATTAATTAGTATTTTACTGTTATTAAATTTAGGGTGTTTAATTAATAAATATTAATTTAATCCTCATAAAATTTGATCAACAAATTTGGAAGAACTTTTCTCATTTTCCCCATTGCCCGGGAAATTATAATTCTTCTTCCAATTTTCATGAATGCCAAATTGGCTCTCGCTTCCATTTTTCCCTTTCCTGGAAATGTTTTCATTTTCCCGCTTGTGGGAAATTATCTTGTTATTTGCCAACCCAACTGAGGTCAAATGGAAAAATATCTCCCATTTTCCCCATGTGGGGAAATGGAGGGGAATTTCCAGCCTACTTTGCCATTGTCATGGGCAAACAGTTAAATTCTCCTCTATTCTCCTGGCAATTAATGCCCACTACCCAAAGAAATTAGGAATTGGTTAAGAAATTTGGAATCGGTTATTCAATGGGAAGAAATTAAAAGCATTTAAAAATTAAGAAATCTTATGGGATATTCACAACCTATCTTTGAGAAAATATACGGCGAAAGATGTGTAAAAACAATATGTTAGGTTGTGGAGCTAGATTGCTTCACAATAAGAATGCATTACATGTGGCTAGTTTACACAGAATGGCGGCGTTGGTCAACATATTAACCGCCTTTGGTCAACATATTAACCATCATCGATTATCATATTAACCACCACCAGTTAGTAGATTAACCATCATTGGTCGAGTAGATGAACCACCATTGGTGGGGTAACTTAACATCGGTTACCTGTGCGTGAAATTTTATATTTAACTCACGGGAATTTAATCTAGCTTTTGTTTTAAAGCTGATTTCAAGGTTGTAAATGCATAGTGTTGGCGATAAAAATTGTTGGGTGGAAAAACTTGTGGATTTATTGCCAATGCTATGGGAATCTAAGTCCCTTTACTTAACCGATGTAGCTGCCGTATATGCATGTGCGAGAAAATGTGGATTTAAGTGGTGGAATTTCAATCAAGGATCCAATAGGGGCACTCCACTAACCCTGCGGAAAAGATAGAAATCTCTTGCTAAGGAAAACTTTGTCTGAAAGTGGGAAAGTGAGTGAGAATTGAGGTAGGAGAACTAATGTTATAGGTAGAAAATCAGATTCCTGCACACACACTAGTTAGAAACTTCATCAAGTGCACTAAATTAAGAGGAAACAACCATGCAAATGGCAAAAAGACCAAATAAAATTTGATGAACATAAAGTATCGGGAAATCCCTTAGTCAAAGAAATTTAAAAACTCCTTCTTATATTGATTCTTAAACGAAGTTGTACATAGTGCAAGAATGGAAGAAATTTGAGAGTAGAGGATAGTAGAAAAAAATGGCTATCTCCTTTGCTTTCTCTAGGTACAATGCACTCTTGAGTTTACAAGATCAATTACCAACCCTTTGAAATGGGAATGGCATTATAATTTATAGAGTGAGAGGTGACTTATCATCTACCCCCCAATGGATTTTCATATGTCCTTGTGCAACTTGAAACTTTTCAAATTCCTAGGAGAATATTAAGTCCCTTTTTATAACATAAAGGTGACTTATTACATTAGGAACATTAGGACATATGAAAAAGTGCAACCCCAACATGAAATTAGAATATTGGAAAGTGAGAGAAAGTTGGGGGGAGAGAGGAGAGAGAGAGAGAGAGAGAAGAAGAAGAAGAGGATATGTCATTCCCGATGAAGTTTGTTGATCCTCGTTGATGGAAAGCTCCAAATGCAGTGAAACTCTGAATCTTCGAATTCCTTGCACACTGTGAAAATATTTCAAATTGGCTCATGAATCACTCTCCAAGTTGAGTGAACTATTCCACTGATGATCACAATTGTGGTACCATTGTCAAATTGGATGGTTCATGTCTTGGGCTCGTAGTGGAAAGAGTAGGCTAGGACTAGCTCGAGACTTTGCACAAACACTAGGTGTCTTGTAGTGGCAAACAAGTCACTTGTGAATATTTTGTCTTCAATCCTCCTTCGGTCCTTGGAGGCCATGCGAGTCTTAAGGTCATTCAAGTCCATGTATGAGACATCGTTGTCTTCCACATCATACTCATAGGCGAAGGGTTGTGTCATCTTGACCCGTCCATTTCGGCTTCATGTCTCCCTTAGAAAAATCAACTTACTATTTTTAGTAAGTGTGAAAAATCAAGTCCCCGCTCTTCAACTAGATGTTGTGGCTCAGTTTTCCTCTTTCTCCCTACGTTCCTCGTTCCTTCTGGATCAACTTTCTATTTTTAGCAGGTGCTCGAGGGCCCACTTACTATTTTTAGTAAGTGCCAAAAATTTCCATTCTGGTGAATTCTCAGCTGTAGTGCACCTCCAATGACTTTGTCTCCTTCTGCAGGTTCTTCTATCGATGACTTTCCCGAAATAGCAGTTCTTATGTAGTAGACTTGCTATTTTTAGAAAGTTGGCTTATGGGAGTCGGATTGACATGGAACAAATTTTTTTGATATGGTTTTTTCCCAATATCACCCCTCTAAAATTTTAGGCCCACCTACTTAATAGTCCAAGAGATTTTAAAGTTTTAATTTTTGGACATAGCAGTGCTCTAGATGCGGCACCATTAATGGACCTCAAAATTGCAAGTCTGGTTTTCTCCTCCATTTTTGATGAAATAAATTTCATTGTGATAGGTTTCTTCTTCTGATGCTTCACATGCAATTCTACTTCATTTCGTTCAACGGTTTGGACAGAAATTGGACTTTTTCTTGATGAGCCAGAAGTGAGATTTCTTCACTGTGGATGCTCTGTAGCATGAGGGGAGATTTTGAAGGTGTCTTCTTGATGTCCTTGGGTAGAGGAATGAACATAAAAATATATCTTGTTGTTTCACGCATCCATTTGGGATATTTCTTCAACTTTTCATTTCATGGCCATGGAGTTTTCTTTATGCTTCTCCTTTTTTGTTCTGAGCTTCTCCTTCTGTGTTTGCTCCAATTTTCCTTTAGGACCTGCGTGAATTTTTGGGGTGGAAGAGGAGTACCTCTATGGCAGGTCTGGTATGAGCTTCATCAATGGAGTAATGGAGGTGAGAAGTTACAGAGGAATAATGGAGGAAAATTGTGCACAGGAGTGGAAGCAGCTGGAAGCACTAGAAGCACTGAAGCGGCAATTAGATTTTTGAATTTTTGAATTATGAGAGGATAATCTTGGGATAATTTTTACATGCTTGATTTCCCTAACCTTAGGGACATGAGGGACATCAAATTCCATGGTGGTCAAGAGGACGACACATGGTGGCAATCCGACGACAAGGAATGAAGGTGAGAAAAGTTGCTTTAAAGCACTGAGAGTTGAAAGCAAGTCACATGGATGTCCAAAAGGCTCCCCATAGGGGGATGGGCACATTTTTCCATGTATTATGTCCCTCACCTCAGGTACATAAGGGACATCAATTTCCATAGTGGTCCTGGAGTTGACATGTGGCGCTTGATCCGATGGCAGGGAATGGATGCTCTAAAAATGCACCTAGGGGATGAACTGTCAAGTATGGAGGTCACATGGATGTCAAAAATTCTCCCCATAGGGGGTTGGGTGAATTTTCCATGTCTTATTTCCCTCACCTTAGGTACATAAGGGACATCAGTTTCCATGGTGGTCTTGGGGCTGACACGTGGTGCTTGATCCGATGGCGGGAATGAATGCTCCAAAAATGCACCTGGGGGTGAAAGTCGGTCACATGGATGTCTAAAAGGATCCCCATAGGGGGATGGGAGAATTTTTCAAGGTATGATGTCCCTCACCTCAGGGACATAAGGGACATCAGTTTCCATGGTGGTCCTAGAGTTGACACGTGGCGCTTGATCCGATGACAGGGAATGGATGCTCCAAAAATGCACCCTGAGGGCTGAATTGTCAAGTCTGGAGGTCACATGGGGTATAGGAACATTTTTCAATGGTTTGTGTACCTGACCTTAGGGACATCAGGGACATGAAATCCCACTAGGCTCTTGGTGTTGACACGTGTCCTCCCAAAAATGACTAAGTCTTGAACTACCTTTGAGAGGGTAACTTGGAACGATGATAACTTGAGCTCCCGGTGGAATTTATTGGTAAAATTTTATATTATCCTAACTGGAAATGTCATTTTGAATCCAATGGTTGGGGTATCATGTCTTGATTCAGCCATATGAACTATGAAAAATTGGAGTTTTGATTTGAGACTCTACTTATGCCTGAGAAAAACCGCCTTCCAATCCTATGTACCAAGGTGTTGTGAAAAATATTATTTCACCATCATGTATTTCTTGGAATCCTCTTTCTAGAGATGTTTTATTTTACTCCTAACTCCATCCAGAGCTCCCAGAATCTTCTTCTAAAGCCCAATAGTTGTTTTAGGCCTGTGTACTGCCTAGACTTGTGAACCTTGTTTTTACTCAGCGCCCCAAGTCTTCAAAACTTCCCAAAACCTACCAAAATAATTTCCATGATTTTTTGAGGTCTTCAATTCACCTCCATGTTGAATATTTCCCTTCGTTCCACTCCGTGGGGTTTGATCCGATCTAGGAAGGCCAATGATAGCCCTTCCCACAAGCGCCTATAGATAGCATCTTTTCAAAAATTCCTAAAATCACCTAGGGGGAATGAATAGACTTTCCTAAATCACCTAGGGGAAAATTTTTACATCAAATATGGGGTAATTTGGACTAACGGATTTGACTTGGGGTGCTGGAATGATAAAAGATGAAAATTTTGGCACAGGGGTATAGTTGTCATGCTTGGAAATTATCAATTTCCTTGTTGCACATTTGCATGACAACACATAGATATGGTTCCCTAATCTTTTATAATCTTATATAAGCTATAAAATTAGGGTTAGAACATAAGGAATGAGAAAAGAGAAGAATTGAGCTATCCTTGGTTGAAAGGATGAATAAGAAGAAGAAGAAAAAGTAGATTGCATGAAGACAAGAGCTTTCAGTTAGAAGGAAAGTGTAGGTACACTATTGGTGAGAAGATGGTATTATCTTCTACTATATTTCCTTTGTATTATTTAGTCTCATGTAATGGCTTGCATAGTATACAAAGCACTTAGTGTTTCTTCTTGTTAGATCCACAGGTTGTGAGATCCTGTTATTTCTCATTCTTATAGATCCATAGGTTGTTGTGAGATCTTGTATTACAGATCAATGAGATCATGATGTATTGTTGATCCATAGGAATATAGTATTGTAGAGGAAGTTATCTTCATGTTTACACAAGTTGATGCAGTGATGATGGAGAGACTTACATCTTGGTGCATGATTACGGTTACACATTGGTAGACTCTTCTAGAGGTCTTGTTTGCAGATTCACAGTACAGTGAGAGCTTGGTTGCACATTGTAGATGCACGGAGTTAGCTTGGTGTATGTGATATCTTGTGGCATTCGAGGCATGGTTTTAGTGCACTCAGATAGATCTGGTTAGATATCTAGAGGAGAAACATGTGGTGGTATGGAGGAACGGTTTAGTGTACTCAGGTAGATCTGGTTGGAGATCTGGGAGGAAGAGATACTCTTGTAGAGATACATGAACTCTTGTGCGAGAAGATTTGGTTTGTAATCTTGTGTTATATTGTATATATGAGATCTCTATCTTTATTGGGTATAGCCCACATTGGGTGAACTATGGTACATGTTATGTTATGTGTGTGTACTTTTGTGTGATTTGGATTATTCTTGTTTATACTTCCACTACTATAGATTTTTGGGGATTGTTAGATCCATATTTACATGTTTTGGATTTGATATTCTATAGTTGTAAATTTTTCGCATAGACCCATCCCCAACAATTGGTATCAGAGCTTGGTTAGCTTGGTTATTTTAGAGAAAGGGTTTGCTTTATGGTTTTTTTAGTGGTTTGGTGACATGTATGAGAGCAGGATTTGTTTTTCCTGATGAGAAGATCGCAAGATGAGATTCAATCTCAAGTGGGAGCTAGAAGAGTAAGGTTATTGGAAATTATAGTAGTGGCATTAGTTAAGTGGTAATTCACATCACCAGGGGTGTGTGGTCGGTTATTGGGCAGCCTGATTTTAAACAAAAAATCACAGATCTAAAGAATTAAGAAGATGCATGGAATGTGTCTTGTTTGTTGAGGTGTCCTTGGTTCTTGGAGGCACAAGCATGGTGGTCAGATTGTAGATCCGGGTTACAGAGGTATGGTTTTATCTTGGTTTTGCAGTGCTTTGCATTTTAATAGCACATGCATGGTTTTGGATTGTAGATCTAGACAAAGAAAAGGAGCAGGTATGCATCCTTGGTTTAGTTAGATGCACGGGCTTCATTAGAGAGGAAGTAGCATAGAATGATGATGTGGCTTCCATCAGAGAAGCATGTTCTTGATTAAAGATGTTGCTAAGTATCTTGGTGTTGGTAAGGTGATATATTTCATCTTGGTGTAATTTATTTGTATGTATTATTGTTGTAGTGGTTTTGTACAATTTGGATGCTTCTTGAAATGACTAGCTTAGCTCAACTATCGGCTTCGGTCAAAGTAGGCACCTGGTGTGGTGTTCTATGCCAAATTGTGTGGCATTGGGTTTGTTCTAGCAGCATTGACATCGGTCTAAGAACCAAGGTCGGTCACAGAGGAACTAGTATTGGTCAACTAACCGTGGTTGGTTATGGGATGACCGTGGTCGATCTCTATGGCAACTTATCTATACAAGGTTTTTTACAGCGGGGAGAGGGAAGATGGTTTTTTGTCCTGGTTTGGAGGATTGAGTTTCTTACACAGTAGTGTACATGGCAGAGATGATGTAGATCACTTCATGGTTTAGATTAGAAAGAGGAAAAATTTGGCACGGTTAGTCCATTGAGACTTTGAGTCAGGTATCTCTATATGATTAATATTTTATTTCTTTCATTTGGAGCAATTGATATTATGTTTGGATAGTGTGCATAGATTTACACCATGGTTTTTTGGATTTGTTTGACTTTTATTACCCGGTTGTGTGGAATCTTGAGGACAAGGGTTTCTAGTCTAAGAATGAGATCCTCAATGAGAATTCATGATTAGACACGGTTGTAGGTAATGAGAGATGATGAGTACACACAAATGGAAATAAGGTGATTCACCTACTTCACAAGAAGTCCAAACTTCTATGATGTAGAAGTATTCTCAGAGAAGAAAGGGAATCAATTTTATAGTTATTTCATCTAGTTTTATTTCTCACCGACATATTAGCTTTTAATTTGGTGATAAAGGCATTGCAGGATTTCACGTTCGGTGGGAGCAAGCCATGGTTAATGGCATTACAGGTTAGACACGGATGCATGTGCAGAGTGAGAGGAGTATGCTACTATTCAGAGTAACATGAGGCAAAAAGTGGTTTTGGAGGACAGTCACGGTTATGCAAGTATTTTGAGTTTATTGCTTTGTGATGTCACTTTTAGTTTATTTTTTGGTGCCTGTATATTCCTTAGGGAAGGAAATTTATGGTTGATTCAGATGGTTTTAGATGATAGAGTAATTTTCAAATTTTGAAGGGTGAAAAAGGATAAAATATGCTAGTTATAAAGACCGGTGTCGGTTAGGGTTAACCATGGTCGGTCAGGTAGTGACCAGGGGTGGTTAGGAAACCATGGTCATTTTGGTCACAAGTTTGACAACAATGTTTATTTACCATTTTTAGATGGTTCCCTTGTTTTTCTTTCATCTTGGTTGGTTTGTGCAAAGTATGTTGATGACATTGGTTTTTACACTTGGTATTAGTTGCATGGTTTATGGTTTAGCATGGTTAGTTTTTATTGACATTAATGAGCACATGATTCATATTAGGCTTTGAAGTTAATCGGTGGCGAGACTTCAAGATTTTAGAGAGCTGGTGATATGTATGTATGTATATGGTGAGTCTCTACACATGGATAGCTTCATGATTGTGAGTTTATAATGATGCGAGATGCTTGATTTGCACATGGATGCCTATGAGTATGGGTTAGATGCCTTGAGCATGTTTAGGGCATGTTTGTATTTCCTCTTGATTACTATGTTACTCCATGGGAGATGTTATCTACAGATGATTGTCTTAGACATGCTAGTTGTTTATGCAAGGTTGGATTTGTAGATTACAATGTTTGGATTCTTTGAGTTATGCAAGTTTGTGGATTGATCACCCATTGTTGCAGGTAGAAATCATTTGGGTTGTCTTTACCCAGGATCTTGTTTTTCTTTCGCATATTCCAGTTTGACTCATCTTGGTCAGTTGCATTGGTGGTTGCATGGAGACATGGATAGATGGATGAAGAACATGGTTGGTTTTATAGGTATGGATATGGTTGCATTTGAATTTTGGTACTTCAGTTTGAGTTGGAGCTCTTGTAAGTGTGTTAGTCATGATGGCTTATTGCATGAGGAGCTTGGTTGGCTTGATTTCCTGATACCAACAATTGGTATGGTGTTACGATTCAGTGGGAGCTTGAGGCTTGGTGTCACGGATTAGTTGTAGCTTCATGTAGGTTTGGTAAGTCATGATTTTATATTCTTGGTTTGAGAAGATGGTTTGATCTTCCCGGTTTTATTTTTGAGAGAATTTTGAAGTAAAGAATAGATGGTCTTCACGGTATGTAGAGGACGGTGATGTATAGGTACAAGTACAGAGGTTCAGAAATTTATCTCCAAGTGGGAGATTGTTAGGTTGTGGAGCTAGATTGCTTCACAATAAGCATGCATTACATGTGGCTAGTTTATGTAGTAACCGGTGTTAATCATCATATTAAGCGTAGTCGATCAACATATTAACTATTTTTGGTCAACATATTAAGCGTCATCGTTCGAAAGATTAACCATTGTCAGTCAACATATTAACCATCACGGTCGGTCGAGATTAACCACCGTCGGTCAACGGATGAACCACCATCTATGAGGGTAACCGACACCGATTACTGTGCATGAAATTTTATATTTAACTCACGGGGATTTAATCTTGCTTTTGTTTTAAATATGATTTAAAGGTTGTAAATGCATACCTAAGGTTCCCTAAGTTTTTCTAAGCTTATATAAGCTAGATAACTAGGGTTAGAACATAAGGAATGAGACAAGAGAAGAATTGAGCTATCCTTGGTTGAAAGAAGAAGAAGAAGAAGAAGAAGAAGAAGTAGTAGATTGCATGAAGACATGAGCTTTCATAGAGAGAAGTTGAATAGAAGGAAAGTGTAGGTACACTATTGGTGAGAAGATGGTATTATCTTCTACTGTATTTCTTTTCTATTATTGAGTCTCATGTAATCAATTGTATAGTATGCAAAGCACTTAGTGTTTCTTTTTGTTAGATCTATAGGTTGTGAGATCCTGTTATTTCTCATTCTTATAGATCCATAGGTTGTGAGATCTTGTATTACAGATCCATGAGATCATGATGTATTATTGATCCATAGGAATCTAGTATTATAGAGGAAGTTGTCTTCATGTTTTCACATGTTGATGTAGTGATGATGGAGAGACTTACTTCTTGGTGCATGGTTATGGTTGCACATTTGTAGACCCTTCTAGAGGTATTGTTTGTAGATTCATAGTATAGTGAAAGCTCGGTTACATAGTGGTAGATGCAAGGTAGCTTCAAGTATGTGAGATGTGGTGGTGGTTTAGAGGCACGATTTTAGTGTACTCGAGATAGATCTGGAGGAGACACATGTGGTGGTATGGAGGCACGATTTAGTGTACTCAGGAAGATCCGGTTGGAGATTTGGGAGGAAGAGATACTTTTATATAGATACATGTACTATTGTGTAGAAGATTTGGTTTGTAATCTCTTGTTATATTGTGTGTGTGTATATGTGTGTGTGTGTGTGTGTGTGTGAAATCTCTATCTTTGGTGGACATAGCCCACATTGGGTGAACCACAATACATGTTGTCTTATGTGTGTGTAATTTTTTGTGATTTGGATTATTCGTGTTTATACTTCCATTGTTGTAGATTTTGTGGGGATTGTTAGATCCGTATTTACATGTTTTAGATTTGATATTCTATAGTTACAAATTTTTCCACATAGACCCATCCCCAACACAATATTAACAGAGAAGAATTTTTGAAGTTATTATTATTATTATTATTTTCCCCTTTGAAGAATCATTTTTCAAGAAATTTTTTTCCAAGGATCCATCACGCATCCACTATGAATGTAGGTCAAGGGAATCCAAATTCACACATTCCTCACAAGCATCAACTCACCATGCACTCATCTAAAGAGGAGGTCCACGCCATTTACCTTGGTAGCCACGCATTGGTAATGAAAAATACCACGCAATTAAAATAAGGAGGCATTATCCACGCATTCAAAGAGGAAGACAAAACACGAGCTAGGGTGAAGAATAAGAAAGCCATACTTATTTACAAAAGATAAGGTCACGCATTTGTAAGAAAAATAGGTCTATACTAGTCCAAAAGCAGACCACGCTTAGGGAGAAGGAAGAAAATATCCATTAGGAATCAACTCTCCCATGCAATCTAAGGCAAATGCAACATTTCCACACTAAAGACAAATAAAAACAAGTTCATAAGCTGTCTTAGGAAAATCCATATACAACAAAAGAGAATAAAAAGCCATGCATTGTCAAGGCGAGGCCATGTATAGTCAAGGGAGGAAGACAAGGTAGCACGTAGGTTAGGTAGAAAATATCTCACCAGTGCCAAAGGAGGAGGAAGATTAACCAAGGTAGCACGTAGCTAGAGGTAGAAAATCCCATGCAAAGATAAAAACTAGTCCAAACAGCAAGAAATAAAAATTACCCACGCAAACGAGAAATAAAGAGGCCACAAACATTTGTTAAATTGTTTCCACGCATCAAGGAAGAATTAAAAAACTAGGTCACGCAGCCAGAGGAGAAGAAATAACATCATTTCCACGTAGTTGCCCATGTATTCATTTATCGCCAAGCACGGGGCCAATATAAACCGTGCTCACCAACCCAATTTGTCTAGTTAAAATTTATTTTGAGCCCAAACAAAAGCATGAGCTTGAGCTCATATTTCCATTTGATACAAAATTGTAACCCTTGAAATTGCTCGACTCTATTTTAACATAATAATAATAAATAAATAAAGAGTCTTATATTTCCTTGTGCTCATGGTGATTCGAGAGATGAAGACGACACCATTTTCGTGTTTCTTTTTTTTCCTTTGAAATTCATAATGGCTGAAAAACCTAACAAATCTACTGGGAAATTCAAAGAAGCCCGTAGAAAGGTCAAACAAGTTTGCACTCAAATATGAATTCCAAGGGATCATTCCTCCTACTTCCATCAAATCTACGTATGACAATATCATTGACATCGATCTTGGCCACATCAACGTAACACAATTTTTTAATCGGGTGAAAGCCAAGGGAAAACCATCTTCTCAAATAGACTCTATCATAGTGGTCTACCTCAAGTAGCAACTTTTCCTATTTAGTGCAATGCCCTGAGCTAGTCATCGCTTGTATGGAACATTATGATCCCGAAAGGTGAGGAATCTTCAAGGATAATCGTGAGCCTTTCCTTTTGATCACACCAAAGCACATTGAAGAATTTTTAACATCCCTAATTTCCCTGAGAATGTTGACATCACTTAAAATTCAGTGCAAGAGTTTTGGGATGAAGAACCCCTCAAGTGGACCAAGATGGTCAACAACAATTGGCTAGTGACCAAGAGGACTCGTGTTGACCGGTTTCCCAAGGAATTGTACCGCATTGAATTTGTGGAGGAAATTGGTGATATGATCACTCTTCTGAGTTGAGTCTTTAGTCTCCCCTCTATAGGATTTTTCACCCATGGATGTATCAATTCATCTGCATCATCCTTACAAAGATAGAAAATGGCCACCATCATCAGTGACACTCTCCATAAGAAGTTGATTGAGGTGAAGATGACTGGGCATTTCTACATGACATTGTACCTAACCTATGTGGTGGCCAGAAGGAAGTTGTTTTTGGGGTTAGAGACGAAAGGCATCATGGGTCCATCAAATAGTGTTTTTCACTATTATCCATAATTGAGTTTCAAGAATAGCTCTCATCACTTCAGAGAGTTAATGATGCTTTCACCTTTCGTGTGATTAGAAACCTGAATAGGAATCTAGAAGAAATATTCTCCAAGGATGCCATGGTGGTCATTTCTCAGTGGGGAACATGGTTCATTTAGTTCCCATCCTTTTCCTACATTTGCATGAGTGGATTTGTCGGCACTCTGTGGAAGTTTCCCAAGTTTGATAAGTGGGAATTAATGGAGCTTGTGCGACATATTTTCCAATTTCATTATCTTCTTAGTGATAAACATCGTTAAGGAATCCACTTCCCAATCCAAATTGGGAATACCAATGCCAAATTCCTTCGATTGCACAACCCATGCAAAAGGAGTTTTCTATCATTACCATACATCCATTTGTAAATCCCAATTTGACATCAATGGATACATGCAAAAGGCTCTTGGAGAAAAGTACCAACACAATCCCACCATGGAAGACTTCTAGGTTTCCTGCTCAGATGAACACAAAGTAAGAAGGTGAGAATTATCTCACCTAACCCTTTCTCAAATCAAGGTTTTCTACATCAAAGATCCTCCATATTCATTAGTATATGATGGTGATGATTTGATTGATCCCTCATATGATGTCGTTGCCTTCACTCCATTACCCCGAGTTGATTGGACCAGAGAGATGAATTTTCTCTTGATAGCAAGAATCAATTGATTCTAGAAAGGAGCATAGCCTAGTATGAACGAGAACTTGTAAAGTTACCATCCATCCAAGTTCATACCCCAGGATCATAGAAATTTCCAACATGAGGAGGTCTCTAGTTGACTAAAACCTCTTCTCAGTCAACCTTCGTGCCATCAACCCATACACATCAAGCAAGAAAATAATGGTTTCCCAAATCCACTTCTCTAAAGAATATGTCATGAGGAGAAGGGTCCTAGACCTATTGAAGGAAGAGAACATGTCTTAGGGTTTTCCACTTTGAGTAGAGACTCATCTACTCACATTACTGATAGTTCAAGGAAGCTCATAATAAACACTACTCAACCATGTCACGAACAAGAGTCTACTCAAGTGCAAGTGGTCCAAATATCAAATGCTCTTGAACCCCTAGTTCATGAAGATGTTTCTCAAGGTCTCCCTGAGGTTTAAGAGGTCGATATCAAAGTTATCTACATGGGGATTGAAGTTGTGGAAATAACTCTTGTAGAATATAATGATATATAGAACAATGTCAATGGTGCTTGAACTCCAAGCTTTTATGTGTAGAATTAGTTGAGGAGACCATGGTAGGAATAAAACTTAGCTTAATTCATCATTAGTTGATATTTGAATAAATGTAATAAGTTAATGTATTTGATTTAAATATTTTAAACTTATGTCAATAGGTATTAGTTATCCTTAGTTGTTAGTTAAATAAGTGATAGTGTTCTCATCCCTATGTTTGTGGGATCATGTTTTATCTTGCATATTTTGTTCCCAAATGATTTACATGAGGGGCAATAGGGGCAGTTAGGGGCAATATGCTATTCCTACATATTTTCTCAGATTAGGTGATTTTTTTCCATATATTGTGGATGAGATAGAAGTTGTCCAATATCTATAAATATTGCAACTCTCTCATTTGTTTATAATGTTTGATTTTGATATTAATAAAATACACAAGCACCATCTTGTTTATGTGTAAATCTTTTGTGTCAAATATTTTTTCAAGTATTCATTGTCAAGATTTGTTATCAGAGCAGTATTTTGATCCAGGGAGAGTGTAGGAAGTTTAAGGGAAGTTTATGTAGATATAGAGAAATTACATAGCTAGGAGGAGCCATAGATGTCCCCAGCCATTTCACAACCCCTACTTGAATCCACACCCTAGTTTACATTGATTTGTAGTTGAAGAACACCTAGAGTGCAATCACAGTCGTTGCAGACCTAGATGTAACTCTGTTGCAAAAGGTGACATTGTTTTATTCTCTCTCTCTTTTAAAACAATTACCTATACCTGTATTTTTAAATTGGAAGAATTTTAAAAATATATATACAATATTTTTGTATTGTGGGGACCCGATATTTTCAAGATCCCCACATAACTTCTCCTTCTATGTTCTCTATCTTTTGATGGATGTGGCAAGATAATTGGAATCCAAGGCAAGTTGAGCTAGTATATCCAAGTGAAGGAAGAAAATGAGTGATCATGTTTGCAAACTGACCTCTAAATCAAGTTAGGTGTGTAGATTGGTTGGAGCTTCTCCTGAAAGAAGTGGATGCCCATACTCCAAGTAGACCTTGCAAAATACAAAGGCGAGCAGCGAAGCCTCCAAACATCTCAAATGTTGATCTACACACATAATAAAAAGTGGCCAAAACATGAAATAAATCTCGGGAATTCAATAAAAGAAAGGCAAATGGTAGATATATTGAAGGTGGTAGAGAAAATAATGGTCTACTGCAGAAACATAAGCCCTAATTCATGTTTAGTTTGTAAATGTGCTTATTAAAAAAATCAACCATAGAAAAAAAAACCCTTTTAGAAGGGGCCCGAAAGATATTGAAATCAGAATTTAAACAAGTCATAACTTTCAACTGGTACCTCGGATTGGGGTGCCATTTTTTTAAAGTGTATGGTTTTTCAATCTCTACATCTTGGTCTAGATTTTAATAAGCTTTGTTTTGTAAAAATTGAACAAATTAGAGATTGTTTGTATTTCAAAAGAGGCCAAAGAGTCCAAAAAAATTATTTTTCAAATCGGCCAAGAGAGCCATTTTATATTTAATCGACCACAGAGCCAAATTTGTAACAGGGCCAATAGTGCCAAAAATTCATTGTACATGGCGAAAAGGATCCCAAACTGAATAAAATATTATTTGGGGGGGTGTGCATGCTTTAAGGGGGAAAAGTGTTCAATTTTTTCTTCTATTGTTTATCACTTTTCACAATGGCCGCAATTACGGCACCAAAATTATTTTTTCAGATTCTCAACTTTTGCATTCTGATAATTATCCAGCATGGAAAACAAAAAAATTGCACAACTTGATTTTGAAAATCTATGGTCCATTATTTCTGGTACATTAACAAGATTTGCAACAAATGTTACACAACAAGCTACATTTGATCATGCAAATCAAAAAGAAAAGTTAATAATCTTGTTTAGTGTTTCAGATGAGGTACAACCTCATATTTGTGAGACCACAACAATAAAATAATCTTGGGACAAGTTGAAAACAAGTATATGAGTCCAAAAATAAGAACACAATACTTCATCTCCAGAGTCAACTATTGAACTTGAAAATGCAACCAACTGAGAAAGTTGAAATGTTTTTTAGAAGAGTAGCAACTTTACATGTTTCACTTTAAGCTTTAGAAGAAGAAGTAACTGACACATCACTTGTGCCTATAGTATTGAGAGCTCTTCCTCCTTATAGGATTTTTTTACCACATTAAACATAACTAATGGTCAAACAATAACTTTTGAAGAGTTGGCGAATATGCTATAATAAGAGGAATTTATCTACTCAACTACTGAAATCAAGAGCAAGCACTTGCTTCTAAAAAAAAGGAAAAAAATAGGCTAAGTCTAGTATACGACCTCAAAAGAAAGGTAATACTCAACAAGGACAAAAGGATAAACAAAAATGTATTATTTGTGGTCGAAAAGGACATCAGTTAAAGAAAAATTGGTACAACACATTCCAATAAGGATCATCAAGTGGTAAAAATATTAATTACCAACAAACAAAATCTATCCAACAACATAATAAAAACAGGACAAAATAATCAAAATTGGAAGAAGAAACCAACTCAAAAAGGAAATGTAGCCAAACAAGAAGATCAATTTGATGATGATGACTTCCTATATTCTCGCATGCGACAGTCAAATGAATTATCCAATTCTACAAATAAAATTTGGTATGACGACTCGAGTGTAACTCAAAACATGACAGGAAAGAAATATTGGTTCTTCATAATGAGTAAAACACCCACCAAAAATCATGTCTCTTTAGGTGATGATACATCTTACAGTGTTGAAGGCATTGGTTCCATTTCACTACCACTTGGGAAAAATAATTGTAAAATTACAGATGTTCTTTATGTCCCTAGTTTAACAAAAAATCTTTTATCCGTGAGTCAATTATTAGATCACAATCTCAAAATTGACTTTGATTGTAAAAAGCGAGTTAAAAGATGTGCCTAATTCAAGATACATCACGAAGCTTGAAAATTGTTTCAAAATGTTTAAATGTGTGAAATATGAGGGAAGAATTTTGGTTGTATTTTGTTCAATGAAATGATCAAGCACTTGTAGCCAAGGATACATCATCAACTCAATTATGGCATCGAAGACTTAGACATATCATTTTTGGCTATCTTGACACACTTAATCGATACAACATGATTAGGGGTTTTGCAACTTATAAAAAGTGGAGATAAATGTCAACATTGTTTGGTAGGAAAACAACATAGAGCACCATTCAAACATAGTAAATTTCAGGCTAAGGAAAAACTTGACTTGGTGCATCTTGATTTGTGCGACTAAATGAAGCCTAGCCACTCTAGGTTTCAATATTTCATGTTTTTTGTTGATGATTTTTCAAGAAAAATGTGGATATATTGTCTTTCTCTAATGAGACCAATATTTTGAAACTTTCAAGAAGTTCAAAGCCCTTGTTGAAATGGAGTCTAGTAGGAAAATAAAAACACTCCGCTCAGATCGAGGGGGAGAATACACCAGTAATGAGTTCAACAATTTTTTGGAAACACATGGCATTTTTCATCAAATGGCTCCTCCTCACACACCTCAAAAAAATGTTGTTTTTGAAAGGTGAAATCATACTATCATGGATATGGTGTGATGTATGATTGATGATGCAGGTTTATCAAAAACATTTTAGGTCAAAGCAACTAAAATGAGAGTTTATTTACTAAATAGAGTTCCTACTACAGCTCTTGAAGGATTAACTCCTCAGGAAGCATGGTCAGGACATAAGCCATCTATTTCACACCTTAGAGTTTTTGGATGTAAAGCAAGTATGCACATTCCTAAGAAACAAAGAACTAAGCTTGATATGAAATCAGAAAAACTTATCTTCTTGGGATATAGTGATGAAGCACTTGGCTATAGACTTATGGATCCAATAATAAGAAGGACATAAACTAGTAGGGATGTTGATTTATTTGATAAGAAAGAAGAATATGATCCTTCCATACACTCACATGATGAAAAAATCATCCCTACAGTGAAAATAGAGGATGGTAATCACTTTGATGATGACAGTGATGATGGGGAAGATGGTGAAATTCAACCTCCCATAGGAACCACAAAAAGTATGCCTAAATGGTATACAAGTATGATGAGAGATGCAAAATTGGATAGTGTCCCCAACACATCTACCACTAGAATGAGGACTCATAGTATGGCTCAAAATGAGGTCAATTTGGCCTTAATGGGTAAATTTGTTGAAACTACTGATTTGTCCACAGTTTCAGAAGCCCTATAGTCTAAACCTTGGAAAGATGCTATGGATGTAGAATATAAGTCACTTATGAAAAATAATACATGGCAACTTATAGATCTTCCACAGGGAAAAATTTGATTAGATGCAGATGGATCTTCAAAACAAAGTACAAAGTAGATGGAAAAATTGATAAACACAAGGCTAGACTAGTTCTTTAAGGGATATGATTAAAAGAAGGCATTGATTATGAGGAGACTTTTGCTCCCATGACTAAGGTTAATATTTTCTCTAGCTACACAATTTGGTTGGAAAATACACAAAATGGATGTGAAAAGTGCCTTTATTAATGGTGATTTACAGGAAGAAGTTTACATGACTCAACCAGAAGGTTTTGTCATACCAAGTAAAGAGGAAAAGGTATGTAAACTCATAAAATCACTATATGGTCTAAAGCAGTCTCTCAAGGCATGGTACATAAAAATCAACAAGCATCTCATTCAACATGGATTCAACATGAGTCCATACGATCCTAATCTCTATCTCAAAAGCAAGGGGAGATAATGATCATTATAGTATATGTCGATGATCTAGTCATCACTGGAGGATCAGTGAGGATGATTGAGTCAACAAAGAAATATCTAACACGATCATTCAATATGATTGGTCTCGGATTCTCGCATTATTAAATTGAAATATGCCAAGACAAAACTTGAGAAATTCAATATGATAGATTGTAATCCATTTTCCACACCTATGGATACAAGACTTCAACCATCTGGAATAGATCTATCACCACAAATAAAGGCAACTCTCTATTGGCATTTGATCGGGAGTCTCATCTACTTGACTTACACTAGGCCATATATCAGCTATACAATCATCTATCTTTCATGGTTCATGTAAGAACCAAGGGTTCTCACTAGAAAGAAACAAAATGGATACTGAGGTACATCATAAGAACTATGGACTATGGCCTAGAATATAAGAAGAAGAATAACTTCTTCTTGACATGATATTGATTCGGTCATGCAAGAAACATAGATGATATGAAATCCACTTCAGGATTTGTATTCTTTTTCAGATCTTGACTAATATCATGGGGGAGTAATAAGTGGACTAGTGTTTCAAGATCCTCTACAGAATCATAATATCATGCAGCAGGCGGAGCTTTCTATGAAGTGATATGGCTCCGATGTATACTTGAAGGATTGGGAATACCACATAAAGATCCAACTATCCTACATGTTGATAACGAAGGAGTAGTAAAACTTGTTCAAAATCTAATTTTTCATGAGTGCACCAAACACATTGAGGTGCAGGTACATTTCATTCATGAACATGTTTAGAAAAACAACATCTAGCTCAATATTTCCCAACGAGATATATCTGATGTGCAAATGTCTTCACAAAGTCACTTGCTTGAGGTAAATTTGAGGGTTTTAGAGAATTTCTCTCTGTTCACTTGAGACCATGTTGAATTAAGGGAGGGAATGTTAGGAATAAAACTTAGCTTAATTCATCATTAGTTGATATTTGAATAAATGTAATAAGTTAAATTATTTAATTTAAATACTTTAAACTTATGTCAATAGGTATTAGTTATCCTCAGTTGTTAGTTAACTAAGTAATAGTGTTCTCATCCCTATGGTTGTGGGATCATGTTTTATCTTGCATATTTTGTTCCGGATGATTTCCATGAGGGGAAATAGGGACAGTTATGGAAAATATGTTATTCATGCATATTTTCTCAGATTAGGTGATTTGTTTCCATATATTGTGGATGAGATAGAAGTTGTCCAATATCTATAAATATTATAACTCTCTCATTTGTTTGTAATGCTTGATTTTGATATTAATAAAATACACAAGCACCGTCTTATTTATGTGTAAAGCTTATGTGTGAAATATTTTTTCAAGTATTCATTATCAAGAGACACCTTTTGGGTTGATTGTGAAATCAAGAAAAGAAAGAGGGTTGTCAAGGCAATCAATATTGACTTTGATGCCCTTTCCAAGCTTTCAAATGATGTCATTCCCAAGAATCCTAAAGTGTTCTCGAGAATAATGGTGGATGGAGATGGAAACAAATTTGTGGATCTTTTCATTCCCAAGTTAAGAAAGAACGTAATGTCATGACGTCTGCTGACTATGAAGTATCCAGGCTTGGACTTGGGAAGTATACATTGGAAAGTGACATGGAAATGGCCTAAGATTCCATGGATATTGTGTTAAGAAGGCTTGAGAAATATAAATCTTAGAATTCTCAACTCAAGGCCGAAAAGAATCAGTTGGTGAATTATGTTCAACATCTGATAAATCCAATATCCTCCACTTTCCTAGTACCTGATGCAGTGGCTTCCCCCGATGAAGAAACACTCAATTTATCAAAGGAGGTAAACACTTTGGGCCATGTCACTAAATCTTGGCTTTAGAAATTCTCATCTTCGGGAGAGAGACAATCAAAGCGATCATAAAGCTCCATGAATACATTAGTGCATACCTAGATCCAATCCTTTCTTTCAAGGAATCTTTTGTTTATAGCATATAAAATTTGGATGAGATATTGCCTAGTTTATAAGAGATGACAAATATGGAATCTACAAGTCTAGCCATTGAATGGATCCTTGAATTTGAATGCCAAGGGACACACTTTTTTTGTGTCACATCTCAAATCATGGAAGATGATTCTCAAATATTCCATGATTCATTATGAGAGCATATGCAGTGAAGCCTTCACTTCTCTTGCCTCAATTCATGAGTTCATAGTTGAAATCCCTTGTGATCTTGTGGATGAGCATAATCAGAGGCATTCATCAGAACATGTTGAGGAACAATTCTCACAATTGTTTAAGGACATGTACATTCCTGCCATCAATTTCTCCTCTACTTCAATGGAATGTTGTATCAAATTAAGGAACCTATTTGAGAATGCTCAATCAAAAATGGTTAACCTAAATAATATGTCAGGTAGGATTTTAGAATTGCAGGTATTCTATGAGGTTGTGCTTCAACCGAGTGAACCTCCTAAAGAGAAAATTATGTTCGAGACAGTGGAAATTTTCAGATATTTTTGATTGGAAAAGGCGGTGGATCCTAATTTCACCAATGGGATGAGGAGATAGCATTCTAGTATCTAACAAAGTGGGAGAGTCCATTTCTCATATAGTTGAGATAAGCAGACCCCACTTTAATGGATAAGGAACTGGATCTTGTTTTATGTTTTAAATGATATTTTAAAGTGATGTTATTGTTAAACTCATTTTCAACAGACTTTTGGTCACTTAAGTGATTTCTAATTTCAAGTTACTTTTAAAAAGTTAGTTGAAAAATTCAAAGTCACTTAAGGTGCCCTAATTTAATGTTCATGTAAACCCTAACTACCTTATAACCAACTTTTGGGTTATAAAAGGAAGTTAGGGGCTCATTTGTAAGGGTGAATTTGAGAGAGGAGAAGAAATACTTTTGTGTAAGCTTTGTTTTAAGAAATAAACTTTGTGTTCTTTTGTGAAGATATTTTGAAGAGTTAATGAAATATGAACTTTGTATCCCATTCATTATCTATTATAGCATTATATGTTATTGTGTTCATTAGATGTTAATGTTTAAATATTTCATGCGAATACTATCTTTGATCTTATTTTAAACATTATTAATTTATTGTTCTTGTTCACAGTGATCAAGCTCTGATATCTACTTGCTCATGTGTGTTCCCTTTCATTTATTCTTGTTTAGCTGATTCAAAATCTATTTTATTTGAGTTAGTTATTCATTGTTCTTCTTCTTCTCTATGTAATATTAGGCTCTATTTTTACCTAACTATTGTATGTTCCTTCCATCCATTCCTTTCCATTTCTTTCCTTCATTCCATTCCATTTCCCTCATTCACACTTCTTTCCATTTTATGTCCCAAAACACCCCCACATACAATTTTGAATGTATAGATGTAAATATAGTTTTAGTTTTCAATAAAGGCAACCTCACCTTCATTGAGGAGGGACTTTTTCCCCTAATTGTTGCATGTAATTTTCATGTGTGTAAATCCATTTGCTAAAAAATTGCCTCAATATTGTCATTATTTCACTGACATGATTCAATTATACCTTCATAATATGCAGGATCTTTCGATATTCTTTGAGGTTAAATGATGAGGAATGAGGGCTCCTGAACTTTCGACACTCTACCACAACTGAAAATATTCATTCAAACCTTTATGCATTGATTTGTTGATTATACAAATTCTTGACCTTTTATTCAATGAGGTATATTTATCTTGTGGCACAATAAACTCACTATCGGGTATATATAACATATATGTACATTATTAGAGCCTCTAAACATTCTTTATAACCTTTTGAAAAACTCCACCATTTTAGCTTTCAAGTTCCATTAGAGTTCATGTAATCATTAAGAGATAGAAATTTACCACAAACTTGAACAAGTAGAGTGAGGAGACTTATAAACTCCTTTCAAGCATCCATTTAGGTGAATCAGTGCTGTATGGAGGAATTCATCAACAACCAAAGCTTGGACACCATCAAAATAGAGTATAAAGTAATTTTCACGTCTCTTCTTCACATTTAAGAGCTCACAATCTTGAAGACCTTAAAAATAGTCGGGGATGAGCATGTCAATACATAAAGGAAAAGTATTTAATTGTTTTCACATCTTGGAGAGGATGATTTGTGAAACTTAGATCAACCACAACCATTAATAAGTCAATCCAACACAACTCTTCTTCATGAAACATGCCTTGAGACAAGGACACATATAAAGTTGGCATACACCAAGAGTAACTAATAAGTGTGAACAAGGTCATTTAGTACCTTTGTCATTTATGACTCCAATGTCATGTTTTAAATACGATAATGATGATGTTCACCTTACTAGATATATAGTTTTATTCACTCTATATCTAAGATTTCAACCTTGGATGATCTTCAAGATAGGCTCGATCAGTGTTTTTCAATGATAAAAACCCTAGTCATACATTTTAAGACTTTCAACACTTCATTTTTCACTTTTATGTCAAGAATCTTATAGGAAGGCTTCATCGGAGAATCTTACGATAGGATCAAACCTTATTTTGCACTTGATGATATAAGAACTTCATGATTTGAGGTCAAAGGCACTTATCAACTTGACATTCATAAGAAACCAAACCCAAGTATTAAGAATGAGATGTTCTACTTTTGTAAACCTATGTCCAAGCATCTAAGGAACCTTTTTGAGAAGATCATTTCCTTTTTCCACTTACCATGTCAAGATAAATCACCAACTCAAAGAGAATTGTCATAAAAATCAGTCATTTTGGGACGTGTGTGTAGTGCTTCTTAAGCCACCACATGACAGTCTTGAATTGGAGGATTCTTTCTAACAAAACTTCACTCACATGACCATTTATAAAAGGAAAAATTCAATAAGATCCTATAAACCACCTCTAATAACTTGAATACAAAGTTTGTAAAAATAAATTGAGAAGCGGAACTCGAGAATCTCAGTCCTCTTGACTATACCTACAGGACAGTTGAAGAGAAATGAAAATTAGGACTTCATACCACTTCACCAAAGAAAATTTGAGCTCCAACAAGTCATCTTGGACCTATAGAAATTGTTCATAACCATTTCTTAACTCAAAATCATGCTTTATGCGAGAAAATCCTTCTTCAAACACCATGATTGGTTTAGTTTGAATGTCCTTTTGGTGGTGGGAGAGGAAAATGGATATTGTTCACATAAAATATGCAATGAACTTACCCAAAACTTTCCATGCACTCTAATAACACCTCACATACCATCTTCAACAATGGGGGACTCATCTTGGAACTTTAAAATTAGGATTGTATAGACAAATTTCTTCAAAACAAGGCAAAAATGTACAGAGAAGACATGCTTGAGAAACAACAATGCCACCATCCTAGACTAAGAGGACCTCTCTACATCCTTGAATTGTTTTCATTACTTTTCCAAGTGATTTGGAGACTAAAAACTAATTTTGTGTCCATCACTTCAAGATGAGGTTTGTACAATGATAGAAAAATGAAGAGAACTTTCTTGTTCTTCCACCATTTGACCTTAGTTTTTTGAAAATGTTGTCTTGGGGTGATTTTAAAAAATAATATTATGACTTATCTAAAGAAGTATTTTCAATTTTTTTGAGTGCTAAGAAGATAGAGTTCTATTTTAGCCCTTCTCTCTTTACCCGGTTTTAGTAAAACTTGAATATCTTCAACAAAATTCTTCAAATTTTCATGAAACTTGACCTAGAGCACTACAACACCTTCCTCTACATGATCCATATATTTATTTCTCATAAATGAGCTTGTACAATCAAGACCAATCTCATTTTTCTATGCCTCCTTCTTTAGTTTTCAAAGGCATTCCTATTGCAGGACCTCAAATTTTCCTCAAAGAGATGAAGTATGACATGTAGCTACTCATAAATTCTCTAGAAAATGTTCCTAGGATCCTCTCATGCTTACATAGGATTTTCATGGCATACTTTGACCCCATACACCTTATTAGGCTTTAGAACTAGGCCTAAATGAGCTAGTTCAACTATGACTTGCAGCGCTTTGACACGATGATCACCCTAGAATCCATTGTACATCCTTGAAATACCAATTTATACTTATGGGACACCTGAGTAGTGCACACCAAGCATTTCAATGCCCCGGTGGGCACCAACCTCACCGATTAAGCATGTAACACCATGAAGCCATCCTAAATGATAAAGAAACCACCATGAGACCACTTTGTGAACACAAAACACCATTAACAAGGCACCAACCTACATGACATTTCAATCCTCATTTTCCATTAATGTCATGTAACATCAATGACAACACCAACCAATACAACATGGTTCAACTCGAAGATCTAGTCAAGAAGGAAGTCAAAGATCTGTTTTCATTCAACGAAGAGACATTAGAATCCTGGTGAGATAATAAAAATCATATCAAACATTACAAAATATCATCAATCTTAGTTCACAACATGTAAGAACATCAACTCTCTCACTGAAAATTGGATCAATTCCTTGAGTTTTGTTCACATCCCACAAGCTGAGAAAGTTCACTGTGATGGTGAGATACTGAAGCGATTTATGGGCATTGAGATTTCTCCTAAGTAGCTTTCCAAAAGTCCATTTTCAACTAGGTATCCATTGTGAAGCTTCTTCTATAGTTTGAGTATCTATCTTCTTCCCCTCTTCACTCCCCCTCCCTCTCTTCCTTCATGTTCTAATTCTTCGTTGGGAGGTTGTACTTTTATTTTCATCTTATTCACTTTTGTCTTATTCACTAATGTGACTATAGTCTAAAATTGTAATAAGTTTCCCTTAATTAATAAAAAGGGACTTAATTCTTTTCCTAGGAATGTCCAAGAGTCATAAGTGAAAAGACAAGTGAAAATACATGTGGGGGGTAAATGAAGAGTATTTTCTAAGTCTATATATTGTAATGACTTCCCCATTCTTAAGGGTTATCAATTTTATAATTTCTAAGCTAGATAGCTACCAAGAATAAGAAAATATATAACAAGCTCTTATATTTCTCTCTATTTTTTCCTCTCTTCCTCTCATTGTAAAACTTTATGACAATGTCGAGAAATAAATGAGTTCTACTTTTCTAGATGAGTGAATAAGTGATACTTTGTGTTCATGGTTTTATCTTGTCTTGATATTATTAACAAAGTTGTTATTTATTCTCAAATTGTGTATGTGATATTTTTGATTAATCTTTACAATAATATGAGTTTTCCTACTTGCAATATTAATCCCTCTCTTAATTTCTCACTCTCACTTCCCACCTACCTAGAAAATTCCTCCCTTACACAAGATTGCAAGAATTTTCCACAAGTGCAGTGGAGTGTGCCTATTGGATCCTCTGCCTCTAGGCCAATAATAGAGTTACTTTTTTGTTTCACATACAATAATGGATCTTCCCCATTCAAGCAAAGGACCTATTCCTAGAGCGTTGGCTGAAATCTATGAATATGTCCCATCGACAAATTTTCTCCCCAACAAGTGATTAAGGAGAGAATAGTGCCTTCATTGATTTTGTTTATGTTGATAGAAGAGAGAAATAACTAAAAATGAGGATGGTGTACCTTCATTTTTTGAGAATGGAGACTTTTGGATTACGAGGGTATTCTAGTGGGCATGAGTGATCTAAAAATCATTTATTACTTTGGATGTTCCCTAAATTTAAGTAAACATTTAGCTTATGGAAGATATTGTTGCAAACTTTATAACACATTTTTAATGGGCCAAAATGGACACGAGTACATAGGAGATATTGTCCGCACAAGATTAGGTGTCAACGGGTAGAAATGGGAGGCACAAGTGTAGTGGTAATAACACAACGTGAGATCATCACATGGCTTGGTCGGGAGTCGATAAGTAACAAGAAGAAAAATGGAAGGGCAAAAATTAGTTTATCTTCATCTCTAGTCTTCGATGGTGAAGTGAAAAAATTGGAGTATGCTTTTTATCGGGAATGGGACCCAACTTCTTTGTCACTATAATGAAATCATCAATTGGTGGTACATGTCATACTTGCCACCTCACCTCATTGCCCAGCTCATTGAGCTGAAAGCCCGATCTGAAAGCTGAGTTGAGAACTAAGCTAAGAGATCAAGCTAGCGAGCAAGCTCATACCAAGTTGTATGGATCGAGTTCAAGGCCACATTATATGGCAAGCTCAAATATCCATAACCAAGCACGATGAGAACTCATTTAACAATCATCAACATTGTTAAGTCATGGTCAATCCACCTTAGAACTCAATGACCAAACCAAATTCGGTGGCAATGCACATCTCATGAATTATTAATGTAAGAATCACTTAACGTAGTAGGAGGTTGATGTAGCTCATCCATATTGGACTAGTCCCTTTTTCAATCACAGGAAAAAAATTGTGGCTTTTATAAATGAGGAGCTATTTGCAAGTACAAAAGTTCAATAATGAATTTTTGATTATAAATCCTAGGTTTAGAGACACGGGTGCATCAAACATGCTTAAATTTCTAAAGCTGATTTTAATATTAGAATATTAGAGAGTAAAATCAACTATTTATGGTAGTAATTCCAGGCATTTCTATTTATGATGGGTGAACCCGATATACACTCATCTTGACTCCTAAGATTTCATAAACACACTTATGACACTTTTCAGACAACCCAGTTCCATAGTTTTATATCACTTTGTCATATCATCATGGTTCATTTTGGGGTGAATATTTTAGAACCCTAACACTAATTCATTTATCTAGCTCTCAAGAGATGTGTCTTTTCATATTTCATCATTACATGATATAGAATTGTTGTATTTATTATATATACTACGTTTATGATTCTAAATCATCATTTGTAAACTATTAATTATTCATAATTAGATGAACCTTAATTTTTACATCACAATTACACAACTATAACATGCTCAAAGGTTGATGAATATTTCTTTTTTCATTGGCCATTATAATTATCAAATATCCAACTTAATCATTAAAAAAATCCACCAACATAAATTAAACTTGAAACTCACTTATCACATCTTAACTCTTTATCAATCTTAAAAATAAAAACTAAATCTATTATAATAGAATTTCTAAGAAAAGACATCTAACCTAGAAGACTCATTAATGGGTGAGGGCTTATAAGATGTCATGAAAAATGAGTGTACAATGCACCCTCTTTACATGTCCTGCTAGTGCTTTTATAATATCCTCATTAGTTGGTTCCATGTCATCTCAACCTTCATAATTTCCACATAATATAGAATCTTTGTTATCAATTACCCTAATTGGTTTCATGTCATCCTAATTTCCATTAATTAGTTCACTTTGATTTTTCAAAATTTATCGTATATCATTTTATTACAATTAATTATGGTGTTTTTGTGTAAATTTTGGTTTATAAGGGACCTAATTATACAATAAATAAAGATAATTTAATATTTTGGTGTGTGTGGATCCCTAATTAAATATATTTATCTCAATGACACACAAATGTACCCTAAATTGACAACAAATGACCCAATCGCAAGTTGTTATGGTGTTGGAGTGTTGAATTAGGACTATAAGGGATGTAATTGCATTTATAATTTGGAGAAAGGTAAGGTTGGGTATGTGGGTCACTAAATCGACCCATGTTTCCCTAATTACACATATTTAGCCCACCTATATATGAATGCTCCCCAAATCAACTACATCTTCCACATTTGTAAGTGGTTATGGTGATGTTGTATCATTTTACCTTCTATGTGTTGTAATTACACATAAATTGATATAAAGGATTGTTTGTGTGTGTACGGTTCACTAAATCATTGTATGTTGCTTGTTAACTAAAATAAGCCCCTTGCCCATTTTTGAACCTTATACTCTCAAGTTAATTTGATCTAATTTGAATTAAATATTATTTCAGAATAACTATTATAACAAATGGTATTCAAGTGATTATATACAACAATATTCAATTTACAAGTCCTTAAAATTGATTAACTCTAAGTAAATGCAAAGGAAATATATAGACTTATCTTATTTAGGTGATCGGAAGTGATTGAGATTATTTGAGTACTAGATCTAGCTAGAAATAGTGTCAAGATGGCTCGATGAGGGTTTTAGAATTGAGGACTATCTTTGGATAGAAGTTCCCTTAGGAGGACAAAAGTGCTTTGAGCCTTTGGTGACTAATATGGGTGTTTGTGATTTGCATGAATGTTCAAGATATTGTCCTTTTAGGTCGAAAGATATTTGCTTCTATTTTTCCTTATCACTTTGGTTTCATTATTAGGGTTCTAATGGCAAGTATGTCTACAAAACAAAACCCTAGTTATCTACACAAGATCACAAAGACATTAGATCTAAATAAAATATGCAATATGCGAAGTCAAAATAACCCGGGTGGTCATCGATGAGTGAACTTATTGCGAGTGTTGCACTAGATCTCGAGAATCCATGTAGTTATTTTTTTCTTGTGTGTGAAATGGTTTCCTTAGCGTAGGTTTTCTCTCACATAAATTAGTCCAAAATAATGTGTTATGGCTAGCTTTGATCTAATAATACATATGTATGATATGAAATTCAACATGCCCCTTCTTATGCGGTGTATGTATCCAAGAATGTAGTACCTTTCGGTAGTAGTATTAGTAATATGTAGATGTGATAGTCCCTTTTGATTTTTCAGCCAGAATAATAGTTAGTATGTTGTGTATATATATGAGTCCCTTGCTTGAATTTCGACATTAGTGACACTGAAGGCCGACTAAGAATGTGGGATAAGGATAAGAAAAGAAATAAGGCCAACCACAAATGACGAAATGTGAAAAAGAACAAGGAGGACATGAGCACTCATAAGAGACATGAGTTTCTAGGCATTATGTCTAGGGTGGACGCTAGTGTCTCGAGACTAAAAACAATAGATGTGATAAGACAGAGAGACATGGATCCATGTGACCCGACTAGAAGTGCATATAGAATTGAGAGATGTAGAAGAGAGTCATAATAAAAATCAATCAAAGACGCAGAGGGAAAAAGGATAGTTTCACCAATGTGTACTTTTCTTACTTAGGATTCATGCATATAACAACATATTGATGGCATAGTAAAGTGATGATACATGTATAGTTTGTGTCTACATTTTCCCCCTTTTATGTTATTTGAAGGCAATTCAAGTAGTGTAAAGGAAGTATGAAACATGTCGTATAAGGTTTGAAGAAGCCATATTGCATCAAGCACATAGAACATAGAAATGTGTAGTGTGGGGAACCATGGATCAACATTTTGACCCATGCATCATAGGAAGAGATAACAAAGCTGTCATAACAAGTGACTTGGAGAAATAGTTGTGATGATATTGGAGATTTCAGATTTTTTCCAAAGATGATAGAAGAGGTAGGGAGTGATCAATTCCCAACCTGATTTGTTGATAATTGAAGGATTTGGGTGGGATAAGGACCAATTTGTTACCATTTTTTACGATTGAAGAACCCACATAAGAGCAATACATGAAAGGTAATGACTATTGGCGTAGCAACTGTTTAACACGATGAGATCCCTCTCCACCATTAGTTCAAGCTTTTGGTATGACGATAAGTCGTGTAGCTACGATACCATGAAGGAGTGAAGTACGAATACCTAGAAGGAATTCACGTGCATCGAATAGTTACACTTCACCAAAGTGTAGGATTTACGAGATTAAAGCAAGCGGTGTTTGTAGGCCCGAGTTGAAGGAGAGCAATGTGCGGCTAAGACTAGAGGATGAATCTTGAGAAACATCGTAGGAAGATCCTGAGTGCTTGTGTAATGGCCTGAGTGAATGGATCAACCCGAACCAGTTGTGCTATGAAACCACTCAAGCCAGGCTGAGCAGAGTCTTCAAACTTGTAATATGTTGAAACCTGAACACTGCAAAACACCTCCAAAGAATGCATGCAAGGCTAGTGAACACTTAGAGAACACAAACACCCAAAAAATACACCCATAGGAACCTCAAAATATGTAAGTAGAGCACATGCAAAAGTGATAGCCTACACAAGCAGCTACTACACGGTGGAGAAAAAATGGCAAACAACGTGATTCCAGGTCCCGAGATCGATACTAAATGATTTTCCGTTACACAAGCACTCGAGATCTTCCTACAACGTTTCTCAAGCTTCATCCTCGGTCTCGTTACACGTTGCTCTCCTTTAACTCAGGCCTACAAACACCACTTGCTTTAATCTCGCAACTCCTACACTTTGGTGAAGTGTAACTATTCGAGCACATGAATTCCTTCCATGTATATATCCTTCACTCCATTTTTTAAGAAAATAGGTATGCTCATACTCATAGATCAAAAAAGGAAGTACAAATAGGGGTGTTGTGTAACCCCCATGCCTAAACAAGGAAAGAATATCAATGATGCCATTGACGCATATGACGTGACTGACACATATGACACCACTAAAGGAGGAGTTACAATTCCAAATAAGGAATGTAACTCCTATGACACACTAACGCAAATGACAATGATAGATTCTATGATAGAATCGACACTTGTCATTTGACTTCCTAAGACCTATGACTCTTGCAAGGTGAGATGACTCACCAGGTGATGTGGATGATGACTAGGCATGTCACACACACCAACACCCCCTTCATCGAAGCCGAGGAAGAGGTCATGGTAAGCCAGAACAGAAAATAAGACTCCCTTAGACAACTAAGAAAGATGTGTCAATGGGTCCCCGTCAACTAAAGGTCTAATAAGGTGCCCATATATAAACAACATCTTTCTAGAAAGAAGAAGAGGAGAAGGAGAACTATATAGCCGAAGAAGATGGGCGGCTACAGTGGACCTCACCCTAAGAAGAGACCATAAGTGAATAAATTTCACCTCGGTGAAGGGTTGGTGAATATGTCTACAACTTTGATCAACTATCCGAACATACTTGTATTTCGATGATTTTGTCATGTATCGGCTCCCGTATGAAGTGCTTGTGAATCTCAACATGCTTCGTCGCTGATGTTGAACTAGATTTCTACAAATCAAGATAGTGCTCATATTATCACAGTAGATAATGGTAGGCCGCCAAAAGTTGATGCCAAACTTTGTCAAGATACCCTATAACCAAATAGCTTCGGTGGCAGCGTTACATTAACTACTCCTTTTTATTCTTCTTCTATCAATGATATGGAAATGGCGTTCTACTTCTTGTTGGACTAACTGACAGGACCTGAAGTAAGAGTGAAAGCGTAGCCTAAGGTAGACTTTTGATGATCTAGATCACTGGCCCAATCGACTCTATAAATCCAACCAAGTCAATCTCGGTCCCTCTAAGTAATGAATGTCATCGTGTGAGTGCCACGAACATAGTGAAGGATCCACTTTGTTGCTTTTAAATGCAGCTCATGAGGCTCCTACATAAATATGGACACGATGTCGATAGCATACATTAGATCTAGCCAAGTGTGAGTAAGGTAGATCGAGATCCCCACCAAATGCTTGATAAAGGGTACCGTCAACGGGGAAGAGTAATAAGAAACCAACTTGACCTCGAAATAAAAGGAGTATGTGAGGACTTGTAATTGCACATGTGGCGAGCAAGTAAATCAAGAGAGTACTTAGGCTATGAGATCATGATTCCGAGTCGATTGTTAAATCTGGATCCCAAGAAAATAATGAAGCAATCCTAAGTCATACATGGAGAACTTTTTGGGCAAGGAGATCTTCGTAGAATCAATGAGAGGAAGAGATACCCGTGATCAACAAGTCATCAACATATAGAACAAGAATAAGCATGAAGTCGTCTCCGCCGCATAATATACACATTTGGGTTAGTGTGACACCGAGTGAACCCTAATGCAAGTAAAAAGGATTCCATCTTGGCATACCAAGCCCAAGGGGATTGTTTAAGGCCGTAGAGAGACTTCTTTAACTTGCAAACAAGGGAAGGATCATAGACATAACCCGGAGGTTGTTCCATGTAGATCTCTTCCTCTAGGTCCCCATGAAGGAAGGCACTCTCAACGTCCATGGTGGACTTCCCATCTATTAGCAGCTGCAATGGCAAGGGTCATTCGAATGGAATTCATCTTCGAAGCTGGAAGGCCGTAGAGAGACTTCTTTAACTTGCAAACAAAGGAAGGATCATAGACATAACCGGAGGTTTTTCCATATAGATCTCTTCCTCTAGGTTCCCATGAAGGAAGGCACTCTCAGCGTCCATTTGGTGGACTTCCCATCTATTAGCATCTGTAATGGAAAGGGTCATTTGAATGGAAATCATCTTCGTAACTGGAAGGCCGTAGAGAGACTTCTTTAACTTGCAAACAAGGGAAGGATCATAGACATAAGCCAGAGGTTGTTCCATATAGATATCTTCCTCTAGGTACCCATGAAGGAAGGCACTCTCAACATCCATCTGGTGGACTTCCCATCTATTAGCAGCACTGATGGCAAGGGTCATTCGAATGGAAGTCATCTTTGTAACTAGAGAAAAGGTTTCCTAGTAATCAACCCCAACAACTTGGGAGAAACCCTTAGCTACAAGTCGCACTTTATACTTCTCGACTTCTTCATTAGCTCCATAATTTATTTGATATATCCACCTACACCGAATGAATTTTTTCCTTTCGGAAGAGGGGTAAGATCCCAAGTGTCATTCTTTATGAGTGAGGAATACTCCTCATCCATATCTAAATCCCACTCGGGAATCCGAAGCTTCCGGAAAGACAGTGGATCAGAATTAGAGGCGAAGAAGTGGGGTCAGCGAAACTCGATCACGTACGTCTCTCATCTGAAGGATCTCCAACTAAATCTCAACACTCTATAAAGTTTTCCTAGCCCAAAGAGGTCACGAAAGTTCAAGCTCTCAGTTCGAGAAGATTCTTCACTTGAGTGAGAAGGGACATAGTCCTCATCATCACTACTATTAGAATCAGAAGACTCGAAATTTTTAGGATCGGGAGGAGGAGGGAGAGGAGGAAATCACTCAACAACATCATCATCTAACGAGTCAGAATCTGAATCAGTGGGCAAAAGAACCTCAGTGGAATTCAAAGTCAAGGATGACTCATAAAACTTCACACTCCTCTCAATATAGAGCTCATGGGTAGTAGGGTTCAACAATCGATATCCCTTCATGCCATCAAGATACCTGAAAAATATACAAGGTTTGGATTGTGGATCAAATGCCTTGCATTTCTTTGGGAATCGAAGCCATAGCCTTGGATCCGAAGACTCGAAAGTGCTCAACATCGGGCTTATGTCCAAACCGGGCTTCAAAGGGTGTCATCCCTCTTCTTGCCTTATGTGGAACATGATTATGAAATAACAAGCACAATTCACTACTTCATCCCAATACTATGGAAAAAGGGACTTCAAGTGAATCATACAAGTGGTCATCTCCTTTAAAGTTTGGTTCTTTCTTTTTGTAACTCCATTTTAGGAAGGGTGTGTAAGAAGCGTACGTTGCAAATAAATCCCCTCGAAGTGTAGAAATCCTCAAACCTACTACTCACATACTCGCCTCCATTTTCAGTTCGAAGAACCTTGATAGATCATTCCGCTTGTTTCTCAACAAGAGCCTTATAATTTGGAAAATGCTCAAAGACTTCAAAATTAAGCTTAAGAAAATATACCCAATTATAACGTGAAAATTCATCAATGGAGGTTAGTATATATAGAGCTCTAGTGAAAGAAGGAGATGGAAAGGGGCCAAAAACATCACTATGAACAAGATCCAAGGGACGAGTAGCTCTCCAAGATTTTCCCTTATCAAAGTTTTTTTCAGGTGCTTTCCAAGGGTGCAACCCTCACAAAGACCTTTAGAAAATTTAACTCAAGGTAACCCATTGACCATTTCATTTTGGCTCAATTGTTCAAGGTAACAATAATTTAGATGCCCAAAATGCTCATGTCATAGCTTACTAACCTCATTTGCATGAGTGAGCAAGGCATTGGGTGTCAAATCAGAAGAGAAGTGGGAAAAGGTATACAACCATGAATGGTGATCCACCTTTCCCTTAGCCACAATGTAGTCAGAGTTAATCTCACGAATGATCATTGAGTTAGGACCAAATTCCACTCGCATTCCTTCACCAAGGTTGCTGATTTGGTAAACCGATAGGATATCATTTCGCATTAGAGCAAGGAAATTAAGCTCACCAACCCAAGAGTATTCTTTGGGATGGGTGACCTCCCAGAAATTCTTGATGTCACTTTGTCTCCTAATGTTGTTGGGCCTGATTGGGTGTATACCTGGCTCCATCATATGGGAGGGTGTTGGCATAGCAGTTGTTTAACACGATGAGATCCCTCTCCACCATTAGTTCGAGCTTTTGGTGTGATGGAATATTGTTTGGTATCAAAGCTCGGGGACTGGAATCACGGTGCTCGCCATGTTGTTGCTCCACCGTGTAGTTGCTTGTGCAAGCTCTCACTTTGGTATGTTCTCTACTTACATATTTTGAGATTCATGTGGGTTTATATCTCGGAGGTTTTTGTGCTCTTCAAGTGTTCACGGCCTTGCATTTATGCTTTGGAGTGTTTTGTAGTGTTCGAGTTTTGCATATTACGAGAGTTTGAAGACCACCGCTCAACCCGGCTTGAGTGGTTTCATAGCACAGATTGGTTTCGGTTGATCCATTCACTCGGGCCATTACACAAGCACTCAAGATCTTCCTACGACATTGCTCAAGCTTCATCCTCTAGTCTCGGTTGCACGTTGCTCTCCTTGACTCGGGCCTATAAACACCGCTTGCTTTAATCTCGCAACTCCTACACTTTGGTGAAGTGAAAATATTCGATGCACGTGAATTCCTTCCAGTGTCTCATTTCCCCCACTCTACTATGTGAATGGGTATTTTGATTTGAATAATATTATATGGCTTACAATTTAGGTCATCTCGGAAGATTTGGTGATGTAATGTGGCTCTCAAATTAGGTCATTTAGAAGCGATATTGACTAGGGTTATTGTATTGAATGATTGTTTTGAGTGATATGAGTTGATTAAATAGGATGTATTTATAATATTACTCATGGATATATTTTGTTTTGCCCCCAGATTAGGCCATTTGGGGGAATGGATTTGAAATAACGAAAGTATCGAATGTCATATAAAATAAACATAAGCGTATTTGAATGGAATCAAAGAAAATGTGATAGTAATGTATTATGAGTGTTGATTGATTGTGTTGTATCCTAAGAGGGAATTTAAGATGATCTTGATTGTATGGACCACTTTGGCGAAAGGGTGAGGGGTGGATAAATGATTCTCGAGCCAAAACAAAGTATGTTAAGGATTATAGTAGTAACTGAGATATAGTACAAGAGATGTAATAATGTTGATAAAGTATGTGTATATGTTTAATGGGTATATGCGAAATTGAAGATAGAGTGTTTAGAATTTTATAGTATGGTGCTAGATGAGATTGTGATCTAGATGCCACAAATGCCAAGAAAAAGGATTAACAAGGCTCAAGATGTGAGCCAAACTGTGTGTTTGTATTAGTTGTGAGAATGGTAGAAAGTAGACGACTATAATATAGAGTAAAATTGAATTACTATATATAATAATATGAAAAATGTGAATAGTAAATTCATTTGAACTAAGAGTGAGTGTGATTTGATCTATGAGTTACGAGGATGCCACGTGTTAGGGAGGCTATTCAGACGAGATTCAAGAGGGTGATGGTGGTCATGGTGACAGTATGAGAATGGGGATATGGTTGTATGATCAAATCTAATCATTTTTGTCAAATTTGTTTGTTTTTATCATTTTTAGCATAATTTGAAATGTTGTAAAATTTGGTGTTTTCAACCAAGAAGGAAGCGAAAAGGGAATTTTTGTTTGTCAGGACACTAGCGCCCGATTACAGGCGTTCGGCTTATTATGTGACACTAGTGTCTAGCTCTTGGGTGTTAGTGTCCAAGGGCTAATTTTTTGGTAGTTTGGTGAATATAGTTAATTTAGAGGTTGTTATGATTGATTTTGAAGCATGGTTACATGTTAATATTATGTTATGTTGTTTGTTTATGTTATACATAGAGATATACATTTGAGGGATTTTTGTGTGGGTGTCATTTGAGAACATTGCTTGGATTGAGGTTGTGGATGAAGAGTGGGGTGTATTGGATCATATTGGTTTACGACACATCACTAGATTGGGGGAGGTACCCCCTAATATACCATTGTTGATAGCACTATGTGAGAGGCGGTGTGCAGATACATGCACATTTTGGTCAGCGACGAGAAGAGATGATGGTGACGTTGGAGGATGTGTATAAGATATTGGCGTTTCCTATTGTCGAGAGAGAGGGCACAGGTTATGGAAGTAGTAGATGATCGTATCCAGATGAGGGAAGCACGATGATATTTTTTGGGGTCTTGAGTGCATGCCGAGATGTACATTAGTTTGGATGTGATTGTGAGGTCTATGGTTCCACGATTGCATAAGTTCATTGCAATAGTACTAGCTTCATCAGTGGCCATGGAGGGTGGTGGGGTTAGCATTCTATATAGGATTCATGAGATTTGTTAGAGTATAGAGGAGCATCGCACAATATATACATGGGCACAATGTGTGTTGGCCACTTTATATAGGGATTTTTATTGATTCATGCAAGAGGACCATGGTGGTGGGATAGAGCAATGACCCTATTACATGTATAGGCTTATGGGCATATATCGATAGTGAGGTCGCTTAGTGGGCCACAAGATGATTGGGCTTGGCCAAAGATATTTGCATCGAGGTGGGTGAGGACCTAGAGTAGGATGATGAACATGACCACATACAGGTCAATGTTAGATCAGATGGAATGCGGGGTGGTTATCTTGAGGACCTATAGAGATTACGGAGGATGGGTGGAGGATGATGTTTAGTTGTGGTGCATTCGATGTGCCATGTGGGTGGAGGACCATTTTCCGGGGAGTACAAAGCTATTCTAGAATAAGCGAGTATCCCGAAACTTTTGTATAGACCAAGACGTGCCCCTAGAGCCATACATATGGTGTTGGTCTACTAGGGCGGATAGGTGACCAAGGTTGAGGACGAGCCCCATAGGAGCACAACTAGTGCCCCAAGTCCAGATGAGGTAGATCCGGCCATAGGGCTAATACAAGTGGATGACACCGGGTATATCTTGAGGCATATAGTCATTAGTGGGTGACACTTTCGATGGGTGTTGTTATTTCTAGTGGTTGTAGATGCGGCAGGTGGGCCAACGGAGTGGAGGAGTTGGGGGTCAAGTTCCCTCTCTTGAGGTAGATGATGTAGCAGTGGCATGAGCAGAGCATAAGTATCATACATTATTATTGGTTTATTTGTGAATTTGGTTGATGATTACAACAATGTGTAGATGATAATGTGAGGTGTTGGTCATGTGGTCGTAGGTGATGCTTACTAGAATTTGATTGTAGATACCTCTGTATGCACATTGACTAGGAACATGTCCCCAGACATGTTCATGGGTGGAGGGATGTTAGAGAAAGTGGATGTGATTGTGGGTGAGCATGCCCATATATTTAATTCACGTGGCAATAGTAAAGATGGCTACATGTACAATTTTATTGAGTGAGTGTGGTGAGGCTCGCATAAAGGCTAAGCGGGAGAGATAGGATGTGGGAGGGAGTGGCCTATCCCAGTATGTGTTTACACGATATGTAGACCTCTAAGGTTGATTTATAGAGTAGGTGGCAGATAATTTTGTATTGCATAGCCAACTAGAGATACATAGAGCCCAAGATTGATGGTGTAGGGTTAGCGGTGAAGTTTCAAGTTCTAGAGCTCCCACAGTTGTATATAGTGATAGTGATGAGGACATATGATGGACTATATAGTGTGTATGGATTTCCCCCTAGTGATTTTATTTTTAAACTTGAGTACGGATTCAAGTTATGTATGTATATAAGCATATTGATGGCTTGTCTAGTGTTGATGTCTATTGTGTACTATGTGATGATTTTTTGTTGCACTGGAAGTAATTGTATATTTTTGGTTCTATATACATTGTTGGTATTGTTGATTTGATAGATAATGTTGATTGTTGAAATTTGTGATGATGTGTAAATAATTATATAGTGTTAATTGTTTGGTTGAATAAGAATTACATTTGGATAACAATGAATAGTAGATCATATAATAGATAGAGATATATATGTGATGAAACGTAACAATGAGTAGCAAATAGATAGAAATGGTTATGTGATGAGATAATTGTATAGGAATGTAAGATGATAAAATAATGATGCAAATGATAATTGTATGATAATGAGATGTGTAATGACATAGATAATTGAATGTGATGAGAATGGAGGGGGAAAGTATGATTACCCACCAGTGTGAGAGTAAGGTTCATTTAATGCCCTCAATAGTCATGTATGAACCTTGAGAACATGAGTGCGTCATTGGGTAATGATATGGAGATGGGGATCATCTACCATAGGTTAAGAGGTTGATGACGCACATTAGGAGCATGTGGAAGAGTGGGATCATGTGTGTAGGTACTAAATTGGATGTCAGAGGAAATCATGCCAACAGTGGGAGGTGTGATGGTGGGATATGTGGAGATGTGGGCTACTTAAGAATCCATTGTGGTGGAATAAAAATAGGGGTAGGTTGAGAGGATGTGAAAGGAGGTGGGATAACCGAAGGAGGTGGATATATGATTATCTTAGGAGGGAAACAAATAATTACCTTAGGTGATAGTGAAAGAGATAAGGCAACGGTTATAGAGGCTTGCCTACATGGAAGAGGAGAGAGAGAGAGAGAGCAATGACGAGAGTAGGTGTGGAAGGAAATGGCACCCCTATCTTCAAATTGTTGGATTCTATCATGAAGGGAATAAAAATAATTTTCACGGTGGCCATTAATGAGATGGAAATTACAAAAGGCATGGTCATGATGACGGTGCATCTGGTGAGGGGGTTGATGCTGGTTGGAAGGTAAATGGATCAGCCACTTATCAAGTAAATTACATAATATATCATGTGGTCTAGAAACATGTGAGAAGTATAATGGTCCACAAGTGAGAGGTAGGGAATATCTAGGTGTAGGTTGATGCGCTAGTGGAGGGGAGGGATGCTTATGTGAAGGAGGATATGGTGATCACGAAGGGGTTGATAGGTGGGAGAGGAGAGGACTTAGTAGGTGGGGAAGTAGTAGAAGAGGTAGAAATAGGTACCATAACAAGATCCGCAAGTAAGTATTTTTCCAATTCAATAAATTTATAACAAAGAATAGTAAAGGAATCACATGTATCATATAATAGTTTTTCTTTTAAAGGAGGAATTAAGCCATGACAAAAGATATATTGCATTTCTAGATCAATAGAATGAAAAATTAAATGGTGCATGAAAGAATTAAAACATTAAATATAATCTAGAATTGGTTTTATTTCCTTGATGCAAATAAGGTAAGCATTCATATGTAACTTTAGGCCCATTATTAGAAATGAAATGTCTAAGGAATGCATCCTCCATATCATAATAAGTGCTAATAGATCCACTAGGTAAATGAGTATACCAATGAAGATCAATATCCACAAGGCTGTAACAAAAATATTTTAGTAATAACCTATCATTGGAATATGAGGCCATGGCTAATCGTGAAGCTTGTACATGTAAGGATTGTCCGTGATATCAAAACTGAGAAACTAGGCATAATGAAACCCTTAGGAAAAATGGAATTGTGAATTTTCTTTGAGATGGGATTTCCATGAATGGTATTAGTGTTAATAGAAGCATAATAGGGTTTTCTATTTAAGGTAAGGATGTGTAATTTTATTTAGAAATCACCAACAACATGCATGAGAGAAAGGATTTCTTGCGGCGGAATGGTTTGGGTAGCGAGAGGGACGTTGAGGGGTTAGGTCTTTCCATTATGAGTTATTGTATGGAATTGAGGAGGAAAATGGGATGTGGGAGAAGAGGATGTATGTGGATGCTCTAGATGTGTATTTTGTGAGGGTTCAATTGGTGTATTATCATCATGAGTAATAAGAGATGCACTAGGATTAACATGGAAACCATTGAAAATAATTTCAAAATCGAAGATATATGAGGTGTACATTCACCATAGATTCACATTCAACAATACTAATGCAATAAACATTTTCATTAACAGTGCATTATCATTATCATAATCATAGTCACTATCATCTGATTTTCAAAGGAAATAAGTTTATTAAGATGATTATCATTATGCAAAGAATCTACAATAGTGTTATCATTTACCATAGTACAAGGAGGAGAGGTTGAAGCAACATTTTTGTCTATAGTGGGTGGAAGAGAATATTTGTCAAGTTTTTGAATGGTGGATATGAAGCAAGAGTCAAGAATTGGGAGATTGTTAGGATCATATGCTAGGAATACAAGTAGGTGTTAGATAATATAAGGTTGATATTCGGTATTTTGGATGAAGTTACGAAATTTAGATTCTACTGAAATGTTGGAAAGATTAGATTAATGTTCATAAAGGTCATAGGATGGTATGGGAAAGTGTACCATTTATGAGCAATGAGGGATGTGGATCCTTGGGTAATGAGTCGATCAAAGAATGGGGATGACCAAATGATTTAATTTAATTTCAATTAAATCTTATTTCAGAGTAATTATTGTAACAAATGGTATTACGGTGATTATTTAGATCAATATTCAGTTAAAGTCCCTAAAATTGATTGAGTGTAAGTAAATGCAAAGGGATAGAAACTTATCGATTTAGACTGATCTAAAAGTGATCAAGATTGTCTGAGTGTTGGATCTAACTGGAAATAGTGTTGAGATGGATTAATGAGGGTTTTGGAACTTGGGACTATAATGGACAAAAGTGCCCTAAGTGCTTATGATTGATCGGGTGTTTGTGGATTGCATGAATTTTTAGGATTTGGTATTTTCTAGGTCAAACAATCTTCTCTTATATTCTTTCCTTGTCACATTGGTTTCACTATTAGGGTTACGATGACACCTATAATTTTCAAAACAAAAGCCTAGCTATCTATACAAGCTCAAAAATACATTAGATCTAAACAAAATATGCAATATGTGAAGTCATACTGACCTCGGTGGTCACCAGATGAGTGGACTTATTACCGAGTGTTGCACTACATCTTAGACTCCATGTAGTTCTTTGTGCTTGTGTATGAAATGGTGTCCTTACCGCCAAGATAGTGGGCTATGGATAACTTTGATGTAATAATGAAGATGTGTGGTATGGAATTCAACATTTCCCTTCCTAATAAATATATGTATCCTAGAATGTAGTCCCTTTAAGTAGTATTAGTATTAATATGTAGATGTGATAGTCCCTCTTGATTTGCTAGCCAAAATAATAATTAGTATATTGTTTATATATGAGTCCCTTGCTTTAATTTCAAAACTATTGACACGAAGGTGACTAAGAATGTGGGATAAGGATAAGAAAAGAAACAAGGCCGACCACAAATGACAAAATGTGTAAAAATAATAAAGAGGACAGGAGTACTAGAAGGGACATGAACGCCAGGTGTTAGTGTCAAGGTGGACGCTAGCGTCATGAGACCAAAATGATAGATGTGACAAGAAAAATAGATAGGGATCCTTGTGACCGACGAGAAGTGCATACAAAATAAATAGATGTAGAAACGAGTCACAATAAAAATTAATCAAAGAATGTAAAGGAAAAAGGAAAGTATCACCAATGCATACTTTTATTACTCATGATTCATGCATATAACAACATACCAATGATATATGAAAGTGATTATACGTGCATAGTTTTGTGTCTACACAAGTCTTGTGTTGGGTTGAGAAATTGGCTAAGTTCAAGCCATGCATGGAGGTTGAAGACCATACACGAAGGGCATGTGTAAACCATAAAGAAGTATCAAGAGGTTAAAAGGAACACAGAAGTATACGGGGACAAGGAAAAGATGCAAGTAAAATTCAATATGCGAAGATGCGCTGAGAAATGGAAAGACAAGTCAGAAATAAACAAATGATAAATCACATACATGATGGAAAAATAATATGCATGGACATAGTTGATTATAAAACACGAGCATGGGTAAGACCGAACTATTTATAGTGAAGATTGGAGGTTATAGTAGAATTTTAGAGGCATGTAGTCTATAATTAGGGAGTTTATTATCGGTACTAAATCATGTAAGAGGTGAAGGACAAGTTCCCACCTTGTGTGTGTGTTTGGGTGTGTGTTGCATTCCTTTGTATGGGAGAGGATGATTATTATGTTAATTGTACCTAGAGATCGAGTTGGTGAATAGAGTTCTATGTATGTATGATTGCAAGATTCACATAGTGTATGTGAAGACTTATGTATTTGTAATGGATAATATTGAATGGATTAACAAGATTAGAAGGGATGTGTGTGGTGTAATTAGAGTACATATCTTGTTGATAAGCTCCTGTTTATGTTGATGAATGAATGATCAAAGTTTCATGTTGATGGCATGATTTCTAATTTTGTTATCTATTATTATATGATGCACAATAGTTTATACTAAATACACATCTTGCATGATATAACAAGGAGGGACCTGGTAGGTTGTGCATGCTTTGGGTGAGCACTCAAATATCAATCTAAGTGATGTGCCAACGTGCCAACTTAAGTAAATTTTGGCAATTAGACTCCAAAATTTTAGTTCCATTGTTGGGACCTCTTTCAACTTCGATCATCAAGATGTTGCATGCACATGGAATTCTGGTTGTCTTTGGAGAATATTGAGCGTTGGGTGCATGATGACTAGGAAAAATTTCTCGAGAGGTATAGCACCGGACACAATTTTGATCCACGTAAATGGGTAGAGGATAACTTCTAAGACTCATTATATGATATATTCTTTAGTTTCTTCATGAAAGAGTTATATGATTGGTTAGCATCTTACACATAAAATTAAGGGATCCATTTGGGAAGGAAGCAATTTTGGAGCCATTACAAGTACCAATCACTCTCTAATTTGGATGAATCATGGGTTCGAGCTATAGATCATTGTTGGGAAGGATTTTTACGTAGTTATACATATGAATATGTGGTTTTGACATACTTGTGCACAGAGAAAGAAGATTTCTAGTTCTTGTGTGATCTAAGGGGATCATATCTACACGTGTTACCTTTAGCCACAAAATATTGATGATTGAAGCGAGAATGGAGAATTTACCCATGGCTAGATAAACTCTTGTCACCCACAAAGCACTAAGGAATGGGTTTAGGAAGGATGATGTCGGTCAAGTGGAAGAAAGAGATATAAGAGAGGCTTCCTAGGTATAACTATGCGCGATAGAGGGTAGTTGAGGAGGCACTAAGAATGAGAAGAATGGGGTCGGGGAGGAAGTGATGAGAGCCCTGCATAAGGTGAGGGATTATAGCACCATGTCACTCGGATATTGGGAAGTGCGGTAGAATCAACTCCTTGTAATCTGGATGAGAGCAAGTTTGATGAAATATTAAGAACCGTTGGATTTCATCTTACCCACCCCGGATCCCTAGCTCTTGCACATGGTGTCCTGGAATTCGGAAGTTGTTATATAAGATTATCCCAGTGATGAGGAAAAAGAGGGTAATTGAAAGTCACCACGTTGGGTTGGAGATATAGGTAGATACGCGTACTAGTGTCGGCCAAGACAAGAGGCACAACAAATCAAGGCTATGCATACGTCGCATAATGAGCTCGTATATTTGGATAGAATTTGTTTAGGAGTAATTGAAGAGGTGCGATGTCGGGACGAGTAACAACATGCTACCTAGGAGGTACTCCCTCGATGGACTAGTAGGGAAAATAGTTGGGTATAATTTAGCACTATTATAGGGGCCTTGCAAAGTTGCACTTCACAGTCCTCAAGTAGCGGTAGGCTCAAGAAGCTTTGGTCCTCCCCTAGTAGAGGTAATTGTCTACAATGGAAAAGTGACAAGTGAGCTTAGGAATCTACAAGTAACTCTTCCTTGCACCGACCTCCGAGGTCATGCCGAGACAGTCGGTGGGGATGGAATATGTGTGGGATGCAGACAAACTAGTTAGGTAATCTAATGTCTTCGACACGCACTAGTGGAAATTGTGAATCTAAGGCAAAGAAGGCCCTCCTAACTTGAACTGGTGTGATAGATCGATCGGTAAGGATGATTGCTCGAAGGCTCCAATCAATATCAAGCTCTGGCGTGATTCGGTTCTATGGGTTGTGGAATACGTGATTCGGTTCATGGTTTGTGGGACCAAAGGGTCACAACTATATTTTTGCTCTCTTTCAAGCCTTTCTACAGTCATGTGGATATATACCTAGGGTAATGTAGTTTGGTTAGTTTGACCAAAATGTGTGTGCTTGGTTGTCTTCTATGTTTAACCCGTGTAGTTAGAAACTGATTTGTTGTAAGTTTACCATTGTTCGGAAGACTTGGATCCTAAGATTCTGATCTATATCGAGTTATTGTTGTGACACGATTGGGTGGGGCACGATTGGCTCCAATACGTATTCCCAGGATCTCTAGGTCCCGTGATTGTCATATAAAAGAAAGTTATATAAATCTAACTAATGATAGAATAAACTAATTATGAAAAATATGTCTATGTATATTCCTAAATCTGATATATCTATCTACTAAATAGAATTTAAAGAACAACTATCTAATATATCTAGAATTGACAGTTTAGAATAACAAATTAAAACAAACAAGATAACCGAGTATAGCTATTTGTCTGTGCAACTGTAAATCTATTCTAAGCAATGAAATAATTGATCTAATCTATTTGAAAGACTCTCGATCCTACCTCAGAAGTGAGGAAAGAATCATAGCCTCTCGTGAAGCTATCAACCCCACGACCCCGGCAATATAGAAAGTAAAATTGACTGAAATAAAGTGATTAACTACTCTATTTGATATGTTTCTAATTAGAACTTTGAAAGCTAGAACCTGGATTCTACATATAGTGGCGAATCCGATGGTGTGTGTGGCTATGTCCCCTCAGTGTGATCTCCTCGTTCCTTCGTGTTCACGTGGATCCAGAAAAGCATGTAATGTTAGCATCAACAAGTAGATATTGGGACAAAGGTAGCTTAGGATGCAGACTGAATACAATGCGAGTAGGAGAGGGATAGTGCAAGAGTACAGAGCTTGGCTTATGCAATTCCTAGCGGGATTTATTGCGAGTCATGCAACATAAAACGTCCAGAACCTAAAACTATCCTATTTGAAGAACAAAACCTGCAACTTTAATGGCTTCCTATTGAAAACAAACTATTTTACTCCAATGGATTGGATAAAATATCAAAGACATTGCACAAGATGGATATGTGGCTTCCTAACAACAAAACAACACTAACTAGGCATGTAATGAAAGAAACTAAGAATCCTAAATAAAATGAAAGACTAATCTATTGCAATGAGAAATTCAAAGGCAAATTTGAGGGGCCATTTGCTTGAGCACAAGCCAACTATTTATAGCATTTGCATTTACCCAAGGTAAAAACCAAATAGAACTCTTAAACTATAAACAATGGCAAAACACTATTCCAGGGAACCAGAATCATTAATGCAAGCTTATGGCGGTGAAAAAAAGCTGGTGAACGTTTAAATTTACGTGAGTCATGTTAAAAGAGCATTCTAGAAAATGCGTAAAGGACCGCTGCCCTGCTTAGGATGGCGGTCACGAGACTCGCCGCTCGAGCAGTGGCGGATTTAAATGAATCAAGAGCAAAAGGCCAAGAAAAGAGGGAAAAAGAAAAACAAAGCACACGGGGCTAAGTGGGGCATGCGGGATGATAACGCATACTTGGAGAGATTTTCCGGATCCCGAACACCTTGCGAGGAGACCTGTATCATCATTGGGGTACGTGTTACGTTGTTCGTGTAGCTAGCGAGTACCCTATAATTTTGGAGTACGTATAATAACCCTAGTATAGGTTTGGGGTTAGGATCTAGGCCACCACCACAATGATACCCAAGTAATCTAGGAATAGGAAGTAACCCACCGCCATAATATCCCCCTATATTTTCTTCAATATGTGACTTAATTTACCATAATACCATAGTGTGGAATATGAAACATATAGGGAGAGGGGTAAAATGCATCTTGAGGAGCCAAAATATTTGTGAAGACATTAATAGATGAAGGATGTGAGATTTGTATTCAATAATTTGTCGTGAAATAGTGGTAGGAAAAGTAATAGGCTTACTGAAATTCCTTGTACATGAAACCGAGTCCTTGTCTAGTGAATCCTTGATTTTGTAAATACTTATAGCCAATCCCATATTATTGAAAGGAAGTAGGTGTATGCTCAGTTCTAGATATTTGAGTAGGAGAAAAATACTTTGGTATGGATATTTTAGTAAGAACTTTGATATGAGTAGGAACAACAAACTTTGGTATGGATATTTTAGTAAGAACTTTGATATGAGTAGGAACAACAAAATTTGGTATGGATATCGAGTAGGAGCACTAGATTATGGTTATGTGTAAGGAATATACTGCCAACATTGTATGCAGCAACACAATACTTAAAGGGGTGAGGATTAACCTTAATGGTGTACACAATACCTTGGTAAGAAAATTTGAGACAACTATGAAGAGTAGAAGGCACTACATGCATAACATGAATCCAAGGTCCTCTTAATACAAAATTACAACTAAGATCAATGGGCATGACATATAAAAGAGTGGGGAGGGTGTGAGAACCTAAGGTGATTTTTAGTATGATTTGACCAAGTGGTTGATGTGGTACGTTATAAAACCCATGAATACTAATAGTGGGGGTTAAAAAATCATTAGTAGAAATGCCCAATTGATGTAAAAAGAAATATTACAAATGTTGAGACCATGTCCATTATCAATGAGAACAACTTGATCAAAGTATTGCGAGATAGTGATATGCACATATAGACGGAAGCCATTTTAAATAACATCTTAATAAGGTATATCAACATAAGTGAAATATATGGGATCCTCTTGAAAAGAAATATCCTTTTGCACATCTACATGTACATAACTAAGAGATGAGCTAGGATGGATTTGAACATTTTGAAAGATTTATAGAAGATATCCTTACATGTAGTATTAAGTTGAATGAAATCAAGGAAGGATATGGTGGGATAATGATAATAATCCATTATCGCAACTATAAGTCAAATAAATAGTCCTAGAAAAGAATCATACACCCTAGGTGACAAACAAGAGATGATAAGAGCCAAAATTGATGTTAAGCAAAAAGAGATTGTTGTCAAATGAATAAGATGACCATATCTCGAAATATAATTTGAATTTTACGAAAAAAATGTATTTTTGAATTTGATAATGTGAAACAAAAACCTCCAATGCATTTTTCCAGAAGTGTATAGTTTATTGATTATGCCCTAATTACTAAAATTAGTAATTTTGAAATTCTAAAAAGTGTGATAAATATTAGGCAAACAAATATAGGTTTTCATTAAATATATAAAAAAATTATAATAATCTCAAAGTAATTTGAATATAGAATCGTTTTGCTTTATATATGCAACAAAAGGTGTCTTTGGTAATTATAAGCCCTAGAAAGTGACCGAAGGGGAAAAACAACCATAAAACCCTAGGAAAATTTGTGCAAATCAAATTTAGGGTTGAACATACAATGAAAATATGAAACCCTATGGAAGTTAGGGTTTGGATATCGATAGTCCTAATACAAAAGTAATAAATCCTAGATTAGGTTAAGGATTTGATCAAAAGTGGGTTCACTAAAATGTTTAACCCTAAATTAAATTTCTAGGTGAATTTAATTAGGTGTATGAGATATTAGAGTTGATTATTGATCTAAAAATATAATGCAATATAAATACTAAATCATATTTACAACTTAGATCAGATAAAAATATTTACAACTCACCATTTAACCTAACATGATTGAAAGTACAAAACATGAGTATAAAAGAACTTAACTTGCCACCTTTGCTGATTTTTGGAATGAGATATGAGAATGTACAACACATAAAATAGGAGAAATGAACATGAATAATCTCACAAACTAAACTATAAGTGGAAATATTCTTAGGTTAGGACCATAAAACACGGATCGAGATTGTATTGTATGGTGCAGGATCTTTTTACAATCTTAGACCTGCTCTGAAACAAATTCTATAACTTTATGGGTTACTCACCTTCTTAGATTTTACCGTTGATGTCAAACCCTAGTTATCACACATATAATGAAGTTCTCTCGAATGAAGTAATCGGCATTTCAAACCTTGTCCATGAATGAAGATTCCTATAAAACAAACATTAGAAGGGTTGTGTGCACCCCTTTGCACCACCAACGTTGGCACTACTCTAAAGAGGCATCAAACCACACATTGTTATCCACCTAGCATGTGATATCTAGATAGATCAATTATATTTGGCAATTACTTTGACCATGCTTGCTTTGACTTGGATCTTGTTAAAACACTTGGAGAGAGGATGTTTGGATGCTTGTAGATGAGAGAGATGACTTCCTTGACCTAGTTTATAGCTTCATACCTGATGTGGGTGTTGCCCTAATGACTTTAGATGTGTAATTTTGAGATTTAGGGAGATTTAGATGCCTTTTGCAAGTGTATGAAGTGAGTTCTCTAGTGCATTGCCTTAGGAGTTCCAAGTTAGCAAATGAGGTAGTGTTTACTTTCTTATATAGGGTTTCATAGATGATTTATCTAAGGCGGAGCCAACCCAAAGGAAATATAAGACCTAATAAAATATTTGAAATTAGATGTGTAATTGGAAGACATGTCATTCCAAGACCATACAAAGAGGTTAGGATCGTATGGTACAGTCCCTGACGAGAATGTATGGTCTGGACACAAGTAGGGACTGAAAGAGTTGGAGAGAATCATATCAGAAACTATGCACCACGATAAAGTTATACTCTAGAGGAAACTTAATAGCTCCAGCGTAATCACAAGGACAAATCGATCAATCAATGGAAGAGCTTGCATAACAGAACAAATCTTGCACATAGAGAAAAGACAATGAGTGTCTTGGCATACTCATAAATGTCAAATGAAGGGATACATATAGGGTGTTGAGTAACCCTAGTGCATGACACACAAGAAACCCTAAACCTAACCCATGTGATATGACCCTCCATATGTGTGTGGAGGACATATAGGATCCCACACACCAACACCCCCTTCATCAAAGTTGGGGTAGTAGCTATGATGAGTCAGACAAAAAGGAAGACACTCCTAAACAACTAAGAAAGATGTGTCAATGGGGCCTAGCAACTAAAGGCCTAATAAGGTGCCCATGTACAAACAACATCTTCCTAGAAGAAGAAGAAGGGCTATATAGCCTAAAGAAGATGAGTAGTTACATAATACCTCACCCCAAGAAGAGACTGCGAAGTGAAGAAACTTCACCTCAGTGAAGGGCTTGGTGAATATATCTGCAATCTGATTAGCTGTTTGAATGTACTAAATGTCGATGATACCATCATGAATAATCTCTCGTATGAAGTGCATATGGATCTCAATGTGCTTCATCCACTAATGTTGAACTAGATTTCTACAAATTGAGATAGTGCTCGTGTTATCACAATAGATAATGGTGGGCCACCAAAAGTGGATGCCAAACTCTATCAGAATACCCTATAGCCAAATAGCCTCTATGGTAGTGTTAACTACTCCTATATATTATGCCTCTGTAGAAGATATGACAATTGCATTATGTTTCTTCTTTGGACTACTTATAGGACCCAAACCAAGAGAGAAACGTGTAGCCAGAGGTAGATTTCTGATGATCTAAGTCACCGGCCCAGTTAGAATCTATGAACCCAATCAAGTCAATATCCACTCCTCCAAAATAGTGAATGCCATCAGTATAGGTGCCACGAATATAATGAAGGATCCTCTTAGCTATTTTCCAATACAACTCATGTGTCTCCTACATGAATCTGGACACGATCCCAATAGCATAAGATAAATCCGGTTGAGTGTGAGTTGAGTAAATCAAGCTCCCCACCAATTGTCGATAAAGGGTACCATCAACCAAGGGAGTAGAGCAATCAGAAACCAACTTAACCCTAAAAAGAAAAGGAGTAGGAGAAGACTTGCAATCGGACATCTAAAAATGAGCAAGCAAGTCAAGAGCATACTTAGGTTGCAAAATCAAAATTCTGAGTCAGATTGTGAAATTTGGATCCCAAGAAAGTAATGAAGCAAACCTAAGTCAGTCATGGAAAACCTGTTGGCCAAGGCGGTCTTCACAGAATCAATGATAGAGGAAGAGCTACCTATGATCAACAAGTCATCAACATAGAGAACAAGAATGAGTATGGAGTCATCTTGTCATAGAATATAAACATTTGGATCAGAGTGACACCTAGTAAACCCTGATGTAAGTAAAAAGGAGTCCATCTTGGCATACCAAGCCCGAGGGGCTTGTTTAAGGCCATAAAGAGACTTCTTTAACTTACAAACGAGGGAGGGATCATGGACATAACCCGGAGGTTGTTCCATGTAGATCTCTTTGTATAGGTCACCATGAAGAAAGGCACTCTTAACATCCATTTGATGGACTTTCCATCTATTTGTTGCGGAAATGGCTAGGGTCAGTCGAATAGAAGTCATCTTCACAACTGGAGAAAAGGTTTCAGTATAATCAACCCCAGCTATCTGGGAGAAACCCTTAGCTACTAATTGCACTTTAAACTTTTCAACATCTCCATCTACTCCATACTTTGTTCGAACACCCACTTACACTCGAATGATTTTTCTTCCTTTCGGAAGAGGGGTGAGATCCCAAGTATCGTTCTTCATGAGAGAGGAATACTCCTCATCCATGGCAGAATCCCACTCAAGAATACCAAAAGCCTCTCAAAAAGACTATGGATCAAAGGTAGAGGTGAAGAAAGAGTGGGGTCCAATGAAATATGAGTGAGTATGTCTCATATCTAAAGTATCTCCAACTAAATCTCCAAAGCACTTTGCAGAGTTTTCCTAGCCCAAAGAGGACTAGGAGGATCAACCTCTGAGTCGGAAGATTCATCACTCGAGTGAGAAGGGACATAGTCCTCATCATCACTCTTTGTCGAATCAAGATACTCAAGGGTCTGATGGTCGGGAGGACTAGGAAGAGGAGCATTCTTAACAACATCATCATCTGATGAGTCAAAATCCGAATCAACAAGCTGAAGAACCTCAATAGGTAGAGAAGTAGAAGTCGAAGAAGACTCATCAAACTTTACAATTCTCTCAATACAAAGCTCATGATAAGTAGGATTCAACAATCGATATCCCTTCATGCCATCAGGATACCCTATAAAGATACAAGGTTTGGATTGTGGTTCCAATGCCTTACGTTTCTTCTTGGGAATCCGAGCCATAGCCTTGAACCAAGACTTGAAAGTGCTCAACATCGGGCTTGCGTCCGGACCGGGCTTCAAAGGGTGTCATCCCTCTAGTTCCTTATGTGGAACATAGTTCTGAATGCAATTGGCACAATTCATTGCTTCATCCCAATACTACGGAGGAAGAGACTTCTAGTGAATCATACAAGTGGCCATCTCTTTAAGAGTATGGTTCTTTCTTTTTGCTACTTCATTCTGCGAAGGGCTATATCTTTGCAAGGATATCCCTTGAAGTATAGAAATTAATGAACCTATTGTTTACATATTCACCTCTATTGTCGGTTTGAAGAACCTTAATAGACTGTTCTGCCTATTTCTCAGCAAGATCCTTAAAGTCCTGAAAATGTTCAAAGACTTCATACTTAAGCTTAAGAAAATATACCCAAGTATATCATGAATAGTCATCAATGAAGGTCAGCACATAAAGAGCTCTAGTAAGCGAAGGATATGGAAATCAAACAAAAATATCATTGTGAACAAGATCCAAAGGACGAGTAGCTCTCTAGGCTTTTCCTTTTTCAAATTTCTTTTCAAGATGCTTTCCAAGGGTACAACCCTCACAAAGAGCCTTAGAAAAATTGACGCTGGGGTAACCCGTTGACCATTTCATTTTGGCTCAATTGTTCAAGGTAGTGATAGTTTAGATGTCTGAAATGCTCATGTCATAGCTTACTAACCTCATTTACATGAGTGATCAAGGCAGTGGGCATAGAATCTAAAGTAAAGTGGTAAAAGGTATACAACCATGAAAGGTGATCTGCCTTTCCCTCAGCCACTATAGTGTCATCGTTAAGCTCACGAATAATCACCGAGTTAGGACCAAATTCCACTCGCATTCCTTCACCAAGGTGAGTAATTTAGTAAACTGATAGGATATTAGTAGAGAGATCAAGAACACTCAACACTTGGTTGAATGTTCCCCATCCCATCTCTAGTCCAAGATCGGAAACTAACATTGTCGTGTCATTACCCATCGCGATTTGGGACATACCACAAGGCTCAATGTTGGAGAACTCAACATGTGAAGAAGCCATGTGGTGTGAGGAACTGAAATCTATAATCCACGTTGATTAAAGAGCAAATTTGGCTACAAGGGCCTTTCCTTTCTTCTTATCAGATTTAGAACCTTTTGCAAAGTAGAAGACTCGGCCTTCGGAGCATTTTATTTGATAGACTCAGGAACACCTATTTGATTTTTCTCAAGTAAATGAGTAAGGTGATCAATTTATTTTCTCATACATGTATGCTCTTTATGACCAATCTTCTTGCAATAGGAACACAAATACTTGTCTTTCGTGCTCTAGGCTCGTAATCGAAGTATCGTGTTAATTTTAGTTTTTATCTTGGTTTATTTCTTAGGTTGATCCTTTTTATTTCTTCTTTTTAGTCTTATTTTCCTTACTAGTAATTGCTACAAGGACATGAGACCTAGACTTGAGAGACCCCATTTGAATGATTTTTTCCTATTCTCAAATGAGTTGGGACGAAAATTAGTCAAAGGAGGGCATATTCCAATCCTTGTGCAAGGCAACTTTTGTAGCATAAAAAGTTGACACAAAGACAAAATATTCAGGACCTAACTTAGATATAATTGACAAGATCAGTTGAGAATCTTTCTTCTCTACTTGACATTCCTTTAACAACAATCTAGTGTGGACAAACTTAGAGAAGAATGCTTATAGGTTTTCAAAATCACTAGGATTTAACCCTAGTAGTTCATTTTCTAACTCATGCGCTCTCATGTCATCTTGGTGTCCAAACATTCCATCCAAAATTTTCCATGCATAATTAGGTGTTTCGGATGACTCAATGTGGAAGAGCAAGTCGGAGAGAAATGGACATGCAAAGAAGACCTAAAGCTTCATCACTACGGTTTAACCACTTAGATTTTTCAGGGTCGTCATCTGGTTCAGTCTCAGTTCCCATGGTGATGCGGAATAACCCTTTACCCCTTAGTTTCATAATTATTTTCGATCTTCATTTGAAGAAGTTGAACGGCGTAAGCAAAGGAATTGAAAGTGCATCCATAGTGAAGAGAGAGAGAGAGAGAGAGTGCAGAAAAGAAACACAAGAATCACAACCACCCAGGATAATATAATAACCCCCTTGCTTTCGGCACTTTATAGTTTAGTGTGTTGAATACAATCGGGTCCAAGCGTGCATCTGGAAACACTTGGTAACTCACCTTGCAATCAGTGTAATAACGCACAAGAGAGGAGACCACAATCGTGTTTCGTGGAGCGTAGCAAAGTGACACCGTACATAAGCACAATTGTAAAAAACTAGGAAGGAGGTGAAATCAAATCCTAGTTGTGAGAAAAATTGTCTCACGTCACAAAGGATACCCCTTGCTGCAAACTGTGGTAGATGCACTCACTAGTCACAAGCAATAATAAGGGTAAAAATACAATGTTTTGAACTCAAGATGAGTCTAGATGATCTTCAGAACGCCGGAAAGGCATGCGGAAGACAAAGAGGTGCTCAGAGTGTTACTGCACACTTGAGCACATGATTAGTAAAAAAATGACAATAACACTTTTTTAAAAATTACCGTTTTGAAACGTCTGATTTAGCTAATTTTAAAGCAATTAGGACTATAAATAAAACGATAAAAAAGACGTTAATTAAAAGACGATTTTAAATATTTTACCTAATCGTAAAGGAGAAATCGTAATTAATACAAATAGATTTAATTAAATCTAATTAATTACAAAAAAACTAATTAAGATCTAATAAAAATTAAATCCTAATTAATATTGAATAAATCTAAAAAATTGAAAAATTAAGATCTATGAAGATCTATTAAATCAAACTAATTACGATTTATTAAATTAAACTAATTTCTATTAAGATTTTTTTAAAAGCTTTTTCTTAATAGAGATTAATTTAAAAAACTTATGGTTGTTATAAAGCATACTATAAATAAATTAACAAACATACGGTGAATGAAATAAGTAAGAATTCAAAAAAACTTACCAAAAAAACACAAGTTTTTGTTTTGTTTTTGCGTGAACTTACCAAAAGCCAAAAAAGGCGGGTTTTTTTGCAGAGTTTGTTGGTTTTCCAAAGACACGGATTGGAATGATTTTTTTTGGTGTGGAATGGATGTGGAGGGAGGAGCCCGCAGTGGCATTGGGAGGAGCCCACGGATCGGCAACACGCCCAGTTAGAATCTAAGTCACCAAGACAGTTTGTTGTTGTGTTAGAGCAAAGCAAGAACACATGTGGGGGCTCCAATGAAGCAAAACAACACAACAACAAGTAACACATGTGCAAGCGAGGCCGAGGCATGGGGGGCGAGCCAATGGGGATATAGCCGGCACATGAAGAAGCTTGGGGCGAGCACAACTCGGGGCGAGCAACACACCATGCGCCAACAAAAACACGGCAGGCGGAAGCGATGCGGTGGTGAATGGAGAGAGCTCGGGGCTGAGCACAAAAACACCAAAAAATTGAAACCTACAATTTTGAACCTGAATCTCTACAGAAACCATGCAAACACACAGAACACATAGAGAGAAAAGACAGAAAATTTTTAAAAAAATTTACTTGTAGTTTAATGAAATTGATTAACAACCAGAAGAAAATACCCTTCGTTTTTAACTGATCTGCTAGATTTAGCTATAGTTAGATAAATGTAGCTGTAAAACCCTTGAAAAACTCAAGGAGATCTGCACATACGAAGATCACGGTAAAACCGCACAACTTTCCAAGAGCAACTTGTTAAGAACATTATCAATAAATTTCTAGAATATAATGATCAAAAAACTTGCACGTGGACTAAAGAAACGAAACCAAGAGTAATCACAAATCAAATGACGAATGCATGTTTACCCGATCTTAGCTCTGATACCATGAAAGAGTTGGCGAGAATCGTATCGAAAACTGTGCACCACGATAAAGTTACACTCTGAAGGAAACGTAATAGCTCCACGTAATCACAAGGAGGAATCGATCAATCAATGGAAGAGCTTGCATAATAGAACAAAGCTTACACATAGAGAAAAGACAACGAAGTGTCTTGGCATACTCATAAATGTCAAATGAAGGGATACATATAGGGTGTTAAGTAACCCTAGTGCATGACACACAAGAAACCCTAAACCTAACCCATGTGAGATGACCCTCCATATGTGTGTGGAGGACATATAGGATCCCACACACCAATAGGGACCATGCTTAATGAGATTAGGAATTGATAAAATAATATTTCTATAGGTTTTATAAATTGAACTCTCTTTTTTTCAACATATCGGTGTGCAAGGATAAACAAGCTAAATAATGGACCTTAGAAAGTGCTAAGACGGAGTTGAGAAGTTTTGTTTACTATAAGAAGAGTGCACAGTCAAATCAAGGGTTTCCAAAGTGTAAATTATCAAATTTGAGTGTCTACAAGAATGTTGATAGTCACCTCTAAGTTGTATAATATATGTACAAAATGTTTAAGATTGTAATAGAACTTGACATAATATGTTAAGTTATTTAATCGATCTCTCTAGCTTGTATGTTTATATTCCCATGTTTTATCATTATGTAGCTTAGTGCATATGTATCGATATATGATAATAGTTAGGATTAATCCCCTATCATGCACCATAGAAAGAACTATAAATAAATATAACTTGTAAAATCCTTATACAACAACCATAGCATGATCGAGTGAGAGATTTTAGGAACCACTACTAATAATGGAATATAACTAAACTTTGAGATTTATGAAAGATTTATGCTTTAATGTATTAATTATATGTTTTGTTAATCGTGCCATTGCACATGCATTTTAAACAACTTCACAATGGAACTTAATTGTTAGTGCATTATTGCAATATTTATGAGTTTTCATAGGTAAATAAATATATGTTTGCTTGGTTGAGAACCCATTATCTTGGTGTTGGCCTAACAACATGAACTAGTAAATTCTCGGTGACCTCTTAGTGCCTTGGTAGTACTTGGGTGTGATAACCTTAAGTGGTATGAAAGTGTAAATAGTTAAGGGAATTAGGGTAAGTGTTTTGGGTGCAAATATCCCACTTAAGAAAAGGAGCTAGAAAAATCCCAACATGAGGGTATTTAGAGATATGTGTACCAATACCTTAAAACACCCAATTATTTCCTTTAATTTCATCTTATTTTCTTCAATGTATTCGGGAATTACTTGAGGATTTACTTGAGAAGGATTTTACATGTCATAGTTTGGTACATAATTTTCTTGAGATATTTGTACGTGGGGCTTCAATTTTCTTGTTTTGATTGAAAAAACTTAAAGAAAACCAAGCTACAATCAAATTAAAATGAAAAACAAAATTTGGAAACAAATACAAAGATAAACAAAGAAATTACTTAGCGAGGGTAGTAACAACGTCAAAACTTTTGGGTAGGAGCAAAAATATGAATATTTATTTGAGGAATAAATTTGGATATTCGTTTAAATATATGTTTTTTTGTAAATGGATCTCGAGATTATTTTTATTTTCATGTTTTGTGAAGTGGATATGAAATGTATATTCATTTATCAATGGATACATGTTTTAAATTGATATCTAATTAGTTTGAGATATCTAAAATTATTCATAATAACACATATATATTCCTAAAAATGGATATCCATTTTGGTTGCGAGCATCTCTACATCAAAGGATATTCTCAAGTGGTTCTTCATTCTATCCTGAAAGGGAACTTAGAGAAATGGCCTCTAAATTTTTTCATTAATAATATCATGTTTTGGTTGGTAAAAATCAATTCTTGGCAAGCCTCTCATGTTTTTAGAGAAGCTAACAAGGTGAACAACTATTTGGCCAATGTCGGATCTTGTTTTGAGGACGTGGAAATTATTTCCCGCATGTTAAATATTTGTAAGTCCTTTAAGCCATCATTATTAGTGATGGCTAGACATGCACAAATTAATTACTCATTGGTATCAACACATGTGGGTTGGCTTTAAGTTGAAGCCCTCATTTTTTCTCTTATGCGCACGTTTCTAAAGATGCTTTGTTTCCACGGTGGTGCCACCTTTTCCTCTAGTTTTTTGCACAACAAAAATGGGACATGGCCTTCTATAATGTAATCACTTGGTCTTGTCTGCGAGAAGGTTTTTAGGGTTGGTTCCACCCCTATTTGTGACTTGCAATTGAACATATTTTAGGGGACACTTATCTTCTCGGTTCTAAGCGAGCCATGGTCAATTTTGAAATTACTTCAGATTTTGTGTCCAATTTGCTCCTCATTCATCAAAATAAGGCTGAAACTCTTGCGATTTCTCTATTTTCATCTTTCCTTCTCATAAGTTGGGCTGAATGAAGAGATGGAGAAGCGTAACATGTCTCGCCATTTTAATTTTTGAGTGCACAATGATGACAACGGGTTGGTTTGAGAAAGAACAGTGGAGAAGCGGCAAAGCGGAACCTCTACCTCAATTGATTCACGCATGTAGTGTTTGATTTATGTGAATCTTTGAGCCCCATGTCGTGTCATCTTCATCCTCTAGACATGTCAAAGATCATTGCCCGCTTTGTCCTACATCAGCTTGGATTATTTCTTTATGAGATAAATTGGGTCTTGCCTACTCTCTCCTACTTGAAAAATGGCCAATGCTCGTGGTGGTCACTATAGGATGGAAACCCGGGGGAGCTCGACAGGACTGCTTCCCCATCTTCAAATGTTAAAGTGGAAGTTATCAAAATCTTGGATGATGATTAGTTGGTTCGGTTTGGTTGTTTTTGTAGCATTTTTTTGGTTGTGGGTTTTGTCATTTTGTTCTTTTTTATGCTACTCATATGTTTTGGTTGGTCTTTTATTGTCGTATCCTTCTATGTTTGTAAGGGTGGGGCCCCATCAACCCTCGGTTGATAACTCCGGTCAAAATCATTTAAAAATAAAAAAATGGATATCCATTTTGGTTGTGCTTTCTCAACTCATTTTTGAGTTGTCATTGTTTGTCTCATAACCTTCTTACACTCACCCTTATTATAATTTCATATTATATATTGCTAGTTATAACTATGATCAAGTAAACTAACACCGATCCCATTTTTAAATAGTTTACAAAATGGATCTCTTTAAAATAATCATTTCCCCAATTTTATAAATAGGAATTGATTAAAATTTGTAGTATTTAATTATACCTAAGCACTATATACGTTGGCACCTCATTTAGAGAGATCGAATGCTCACCGAAGCACGTGTAGCTACTGAGGCCCCTCCTTTTTGTTTTCTTGTCAAGATGTTAGAATGCATAATTTTCATGATATTTAACCAAGTATTCATTCATACACACTTAATCAATTCACTAACATCATTATGGAAACACATATAATAAGGAAACAATAAATCCATGTAAGCATTACTAATACCAATTGCATTGTTATATTACCATCCTCATATCCATTAACAATCAATATCCAACCACAATTATCCATTACAAAAGGAATTCATTACATAACAAGGAAACTGAATACAAAACTAGTCATTATAGAGCTGCATAGAACCAGTGCACGCAAACATCAAACCCTAGGTATCAACATAGCTTTGCTAGAACATAAGAGCTCAAAGAACTATGCCCTACCACAAAAATGGCATACAATAGGTATATGTATGGTTGAGGACTTTCCCTTCACCATAAATGCACTCCAATAATAGGCATTCTCTCAAAATAGACTACATGCATGTTTTTACAATAGTTTTTAATAATAGACTGTCCCAATTATACACTACTTTAATCCTATTAATATCTCTCCATGGGTTTGTTTGTCCTACATGTTCATCCTCCAAAATAACCTTTTCTTGGCCACCAAGTCATCATGCTTTAGTTCTTTGCTTGGTCGGCACTCCATCTCACTTTTCCTATTTTTAGCCTATGCCTAGAAAATGGCTAAGTCCTTTTCTATTCTACGTATACGCACATTCCCACGCCCCTCTTGTGCATTATCCTTAACCTTATGTACAAACCCCTACGTGTTTCCCATCTAATCCTTTGCATTTTTTTCGACAAACATTACCCCACACTACGTATGTTATCCATCCTGCAACACTTAGTCAAAGAATATCTATGAAAGAATGTGAACACAAAGAATAAGTGAAAAACAATGAAATAATATCCAATGTGCATCGATCTCCTACTCCTAAATTGGCTATAAAATTTTGGGAAACTCCTTATTAAGGGTGCTCTCCAACTCACCCCATTCTACCAGCCCCTTAGTAGTTGTATCTAGGACTAACCCTAGCTACCTCCATCATCTCCTCGGGGGTCATGTCTTCACCCTTCTGCTTCAGCTCCCTTATCACTCCAACTAGGCTTGAGATTATTCCTTCCATGCCATCCATCATCTATGCAATGAGGGATCTTAGCTCCTTAAGCCTTGTTTCATATGCATATTTTTCTGTCTTCAAGACATCCCACTTTTGTGCAATCTCTACAAGGATTTCCTCTGTTGAATTTTTCTTCCTTCGCGGCCTACACGATTTCCAAATTTTCCTCTTCTTGAGTGATATGTGCCTAGAGGATGGGGTCAATGTATTGACAATGGTCAAAGGACCATCTCATCTTCTTCAATGCATCCTTCATTGTTTGGCACATGGCTTCATACTCCCCAATTTTCCATGCTATGATCTTCTTATTCTTCTCCTTCTCAATTGCCAAGTCCTCTTATGTCTCCCCTTGCACACTCATATTATCATGTAGTATCATATGAACCAAATCCTACAAATATTGCAATGTCGAGGATACATATCTTTAGCTTTTTTCTTCAAAATCTAGGTGTACCTCCAAGATTTTGTTTTGCTGATATGTATTGTCATGTCTCAGGGCAGTCTTTGTGCGCCTTTCTACCTTCTCATTCTCCTCGAGTTAGCCATTGAACTTATTTTCCCTATCCTTTTTATCTTCCAGCAATGTCTGGATGGTGGCACCCTTGTCTAGAATTTTGTAAACTACTTTTTCCAAAATCTTGTTCAGAGCATTGTTGGCCTACTCATTGGTAAGATTTTTTGGCCTTACCGTCAATAGTTTCTTTGGCACCTTCTTCAATTTGCAAGTAGTGAATGCATCATCAAAAATCTCAAAGTCAGACTCATCCATATGCATCTTAATGCTCCACAATAGTATTTTTCTTGTGTGCATGGATGCTCCTTCTACATTTATAACCTCTCAACCATATAGTTTCTCCATCACCACAATTCTTTGAAATCTCACATGCAACACCTTTGATTGATCATCAATGTAGCTGACTTGAGGTGTGTGCATGACCTCATCCTTTTTCCTCCATCTTCTAGTATGCCTTCCTGTGGGTACATGTTGTTCATTCGAGTGTGTACACTAGTTCCGCCCGACGCTTCATCCATTGTCACCATCCTATCTCCTTTATCTTCTTCTTCACCCTCATGATGGTCTCATGTATGTATCTCATGTACCTCATATACCTCATGCATATTTTCATCATGTGTGACGCTCTCCTCCTTATGACCTTCTTCCTCCAAATCATGGACTTTTGGTCCTTATTCTTCTACTTCCTTCTCATGGTTGAGTTCTTCCACTACCTCTTCTTCATCTATGTCACCTCTGCGCACCAACCTTCATCTCCTTGTCATCATTTTTTTTTTGGGTAGGCTAAGGTGGTGAGGTTCTTGGTGACTTCAAAGTTTTAATTGTATTGTGCCACTTTGTCTCACTCCTTATACATTCTCTCAAACCTACATCTCATGCCTTGGTTAAGCATGGCTCTATCTTCTTTCTCTTCTTCTTCCTCCTCCTCACCCTTAGTATTTTCTTCTTCTTCAAACCTCAAAGGAATTATCTCATGCACTTACTTTTTCCCAACCATTGGTCTACCCTTTAATGGTTCTGGGATCTTCAACTCATCCTTGATGTACTTTCCATTGACCAATCTAGGCTTCAAGTAGATGTATACCTTTGTTGCTTCCTCATTTTCTACCTTGCAAAGTTGTGGAATTAATGTTGATATCATCTGATATCATGGTCTCAATGTAGACCACCTTCCCTGGACACACATACATTTTTTTGTAGTGTATGGTAGTCATAATCTACCTTATCAACATTAAATCTTAATTTACATGCATCCAAGAACCTATTCATTGATGCCTGAAAATAGTGTGTTGTGAAAGCATAAGGTAGCTTACATCAAGGGCTCTTCTTGTCATTATTTAGGTAAAACCTTCTTATGCAAAAGTGTTAGTACACCACAAATTTTTCTTTCCCCTCCGAACAATGGGCAGATCACTATGAATTTACCACTCATGCTCGAATGTCTCACACATTCTCCTATACCACATATCCACCCTTAGCTTATATGCGCTAGTAATTCCACCACATGTGTACTCTGCGAATATCTTCGTCGAGGACTTGTTCTCAAGTGGGTATTTCCACATTTTATCCTTAGGGCCATCTAGGACTCTAATCTCCACAAATACAATAGACATGAGGATTTATCCCCAAGAGATCCTATTGCCCACATGCTCTTCCTCAATAATCCCTTCTGTAATAAAGGAAACAAGGTTGTATATTGTTCCCTCAGACATCTTCTTTGCAATGTGGAGCCATTTTCTATTAACATGGGCCCATATTTCTGTGCGTTCAACTTGGTTAGTAGAAGTGCGGAAATCCTAACAATAGGGTCGAGTGATTTTGAAACGTCCATGGTGTACCCTCCTTTTTGATATTTCATCTCCACTCAAGTAGTATCCACTCCTAATTTTTCATCTAAATCTATCACAATCCAAGTACGAGTTGTGTAACCCTGTAATTCTTCCAATCATAGGTGTGGTAATGTGCACCCTCCTTCTGTAAAAATACAAAAAGTCCTCATCGACTCATGACATCAGCCATTGGTAGAGGCGCTTTGGTTTCCCAAAGTAGGGTAGCTCATAAATCTGAAGTACTCCCATACCCTCCAAAATCTAGTACCCTTTATCATCATAAATTGGATTATTATCAATAGTCCTTTGGTTTTTTTACACTAGCTCACCCTCTATCTAATGCTCATTGGCATTAGAGCAATGATTATAATTGATCACCTTGCACTTTCGAATGTGGGACTCCTAGACATGTCCCATGATGACACCTTTTGGATATTGCATCTCTAAGAATCACTCTTCTAGCACTTCCTTAACCTCGACCTCTATGTTTTTCTTCTTTCCCTTTCATTTTTGTCACTATAGATTCTTTTTGGGTGTCATTCATTCTTTACCACCATTTACACCAAACACTTCACTTTGTTTACCCTCTTTTCTCCTAAGAACTTATCTCTTATCTGTAAATAGCTTACCCTAGCTAAATTTTATGCATTTGCAAACCCTAGTTCACAACCCCTTCTCATAAATCCAAACCTCCATGCCTTTTAAGCTTCAAACATCCACACAAAAGAGCTCCACAAAAAACCATGTATCTCACTCGATCTGGGTTGCTTCTATTTTTCACACTTCGTCACAAATTTGCACACAATCACACAATTTTGCACTCTTCAATGCTCTAATTCTTCACAAGGCAAGGTAAAGAATGAACCCTCTTTGGTGCCCTTTTTATAGATTTCCAAAAATCTCCCACATTTATTTCTCACTCACTACCTACCACTTGTAGCATAGATTTAATTATGCTTTTCTACTTTTTTGACACTTTTCTTTCTTTTGTGCCTACCGATCGTAACCTTCGGCATGCTCACTAATTCCAAGCCATAGACATCCTCATGGGTGCTTCCCTACACCACTACACATATTTCCTTTGCAATTTCCACCAAGTAGTCCATCATGTTGCTTGCTACCTTGCGTTACACTATGTGCCCTCTTCCTCGGGTGGTCTTTAATCTACGCAATTATTTCCACATCCTTTGCACCTGTAACACCTTTCTCTTGCACGCATATTTTAGAGAGCATCCTAACTTCACAACTTCACATATGCACATGTATGAAATTTCTCATGTGCATCCATCTCGCTTATAAATCCCAACATCAACAGTCTCTTTTTCGTGCGTATGCACACTGGTTCACCTCACACTAAAAACATGCACAATCCTTTGTGCATAGACTCAATAGATAGTAATCATCTCCCTTCATGAAAGCACACTTATTACAACAAAAAAAAGAACACAAAACATGGAAGTAAAATCTAATCTAGATGGAAATACTACCTTAATACAAACACCAAGAATCTTTATTTATAGTGGGGCTTTAGTCTACTCCCATTGAAGTAATTGGGAAACATAATGCCATCCAACGTCCGCAATTGACACACGTTTAATTCAAGTATCTTGGTTACTACAAAAGGTCCCAACCAATGCACTTGCAACTTTCTTGGGTGGCACAAAAACTTTCAGTCATAGAGAAGGACCATCTTACCAACTGTAAATGTCTTATTCTTAATGTGCCTATCATGTCAAGTCATTTGTCTTACCTTCTCGATCTTTTGGCTTGACACGTAATGGCATGCCACTCATCCAATTGTATTATTTTTTGTGCACTCCTTAAGAGCTTGCTCAACATCTAATCTACCTAGCGTGTAATACACAAGGATGATAGCAAAAATTCCACCAAGAGTCTTGCCTCTGTGCCAAATGTAGACACCAAAATTGGGTCATACTTCTATTAAAACCCTATAAAATAAATTAACTATATCCTACCCATTCATATCCCACAGGTGTACATGTTAATTAAATTAATTATCTTAATTTAATTAATTAATATCCTCACTTAACCACCTCACCCACCCAACTCACCTAGCCACCTCACTCAATTGACCCACTCAAACCTCATTAATGATCTAAGACCAAGTTTAAACATATCCTAACTAGTTGGGACTTAGTCTAAACCTAGACTTAACTCCTACTAACAAACCTAAAAAGACTCTTACTTATCCCCCTTGTGATCTATCACTCAATACTCGGATGAATATTGGAGACCACACAAAAATAGCAACAATCAGGCTATTTTTGGCCAACCTAGATATTTTTACCTTAACCGCGCGGATATATCTCAACCGACACTAGTCACCTAATCATCGCTAGTTAGGTTAAATACATTTCTAAAAGCCTTTGCCTAGGTTGGTCATTCGATTCAGGATCTCATATGAATAAAGACTTGGAGCACTCAAAATTTCTGAAGCACTCAAGAAAAGGAAAATATAGAGGAGCACTACCAACAACCATTGGCATTCATCATCTTCTTCATGATCATGGATTCACATAGAGAAGAATGAAGGTTTGAACTATCGTGGCACTAACACAACGTCTCTTCTCTCTGGATCTCTACCATCACCGTCCTCATCACCTACATTCTCTAAACCTACTCTTCAGTAATTACCTAACATCTCATCATTTACTTCTATTTTATTCTAGTAAGATTTATTATTCAACTCAGTAATTTATTCTTCTCCACATCCGTACACTTCCCTCCTCCTACCAAACCTGTCATCTTACCATACCTAGTCCTTTAAGCTACCTTGACCTCCTTCTAATCATCTCTAAGCCTGTAAGGCCATTTTACGACCTCACCCTCACCATTTCCAACCTCGTGCAATCACGAGAGTCTAAAAACAAGTTTTATGTGTTTTTACTAATTACCCTCTACGATGCTAGTTATCCAACAAACGTCTATCATTTTGCGTAACCGGCATCGGTCACATAGTCGACACCGGTTACCTTGTTTGGCAAGATAACTTAGACCAGCAATCTAATACCCACTTACCAACATCCCAAAACCATTTCTAATCTTTACCAGACCTTACCCAAAGCTTGTACTAGACTGAAATGCAACACCAACCAATTACCTTACCCATTTTGATCTCAATCACCTTTTATCGATATTTCTTATTGTTTTGTACGAGATACCCAAATCATTTCAATTCTGATAGGAACTTTTACTTCATGTATGATTTAATTAGTATTAATATTGTTACATAAGAACTGGATTAACAAACTGTTCAAGAATCATCATGCTTCTCGAATCTAGCTTCTTCTAGGAAATCCACTCATTATTTTGTTTAATTTTATCTATGGTATTGTTTTTCATTTCTTGGTAGTTCCTCCTAGCCAAAAGGGGGCTCTCATGATCAACTTGGATCGGGAAATCGAACACGCACACAACCTTGTCTAACATCACAAATAGGTATACCTCCTTGGCATTCAACCCTTATTTGTTTCATTAATTTGGTTAAGAATCCAATGAAACATTTTGGCCTTAAGTGGGACCCATTTGGGGTTCCTTACATTTATTCATTCTTAGGGAAGCTGTTGTATGTTTGTTTCTTTTCAAAAGGAAGTTAACATTAAATTATCTCCCTGGAAATCTTCTCTTTCTTCTATTTATCTCGGTGAAATTTGTATTTCGGGACTAAAAGGAATCATTCTTTTTCTTCTTGCATTTGCATTAGTGAAATTCATTCTCTTTCTTATTCACTCTTTATTTACATTGAATATCACATTTCGATTTGGGTTCTAAAATACTTGCATTTCATACTTCTATGCTTGCATTTCATACTTATATGCTTGCATTTCATTTCATGCTTACATTTCTATGCTTGCATTTTTAGCTCACATTAAAATTGAGGGCAACCTATATGCTGGAAGTCATGTCCAACTGATGGTTGACATAATTGAATTGTAGAGAACTTTCTCTTCTCTCTCTTTGCCAAACTACACAAATATAAATTCACACATCTTCTTAAAACAACACATTACCTAGAAGAAGTTTTCAATGATCACACGATCAGAGGATTGACATTAGGAACCCAGTTGGTTTCTCTATTTATTCTTTAACTTAGACAAAGGACCACCCCCACCAAAACATAACCTGAAACCACCCTTAGATCTTTCCTCTTCATAGGACACCTTTTCAACCAAAAACTTTGTTACGTACACAAGTCGAGTATTAAATAGCATAACGTAAAACATAGAAAATCACTTATAGGATTTCGTGTTTTTCTTATCTTTTTCATGAGCTATGTTTTGAGATGCGAGGTCACGTTCTTAATTTTCTTCTTCCTTTCACACTCCACCATCATAGTTGGTGTATTTCGATTGTTTCTGAGTGTGTCAGGTTCTATTACTATCATACTCAATTTTCTGGGTTGATATTCCATCTGACTTAATTCACAAAATCAAATTTTCTTCATTTTTTCAAATTTCACGGTGATTGGCATTGGTCTAGCGACCATCATTGGTTTACATCTAACCATCATCAGTTTACCTAACCATTATCGGTTTCCAAATTTTTCATCAATTTTATCAAAAACAACAATCATCACATCTTCTATTCTTTTGAAGTTCTCGAACATCATCATACCCCAAAAATTTCAAAATCATAGTCAAATACAACTTATTTACTTCATTTTCATCAATTTTTTCCTCATTTACAAAACTATTGATTTCCCATAGTAAGCGTCATGTTGGCTAGATTTTCTACATAGCTGAAAACCTAGGCAGTCATGAGATAAATCTCCCTCATTTACCGGTGAGGCTCCCATGTAATATTTGTCAATAAAATATGCTAGTATCTATTTAGGGGTTTTACTTTAACCATGCAGCTCATGAACTATAGTTGTATAGTTTTGCAACAAGTAAGCAGTTAGCAAAGAAAGGAAATATCTAAAGAAGAAGGAAATAATAAAAACATAGGAAAGAAAGAGGGGAGATGTGCAACCCAATCAATAGATTACAGAGTTGATTACATGCACATAGACAGAACCAATAGATATTAACACACAAAATTATAAGCAAAGGCAGCTTTCAGATCTAGATCTAGAATAACACAAAGTTTATAAGTAGATCTAAGACAGAAGGCTAGAAAAAAAATGCACCGTGACACAAAGTTCTCTAGAAATCTACTCCTTTCTATTCCTTTGCTTCAAATAGCTATCAGGGGTTTCAGCACAAATTTTGGAACACAAGAATGTTGCTTACAAATTCTAATCCTTAACCTGAAGGTTCTTCCTCTACTTATAGAATGTAGAAGGGAAAATACAAATGGGAAATTCAACTGAACTGCAACATAAACAAGAAGTAAAGATAACATCTAGCAATCATCTTCCTCTAATTCCTCTCCAAGTGACATGCATCCAGATCAATAGTCAAACTTATACACACATGTCACTTAACTTATAAAATCATTCCACATAACTTAAAGTAATGGTTTCAAAACCAATAACTTTAAATTTTTACAATTATATCAGGGAATGTGAACATAGAAGAAAAAATAGTTGAAGAAGAAAAATTCACCAACTGTAACATCTACATCTTCTTTTTGTTTTGATACTGAATATACTTGTCGAACATGTAATTCAGCAACTTCCCATCTATCTTAGCCACAACTTCCTTTTCTATCTAAATTGCAGCAAGCCTTCGTTCAATACCCTGATGTATGCTTCCACATCCTCCAAGCTAGGCCCGAACTTCTCAATATCTGACTATAGTGTCACCATCTTACTGATGGAATCCATCATGAAAGGCCTAACAGCTCCATCAATTCTCCCTTGCACCATCAGAAGAGATCCCTCCAAGGAATTAGGCACTTTTCTAGGAATGGTCCTTGTGTATGAAGAATATGTACATACAAAAATTGTAGGGTACTGCACCACCGAAACAACATAACACGTGCCCCAATGATGATACAAGTCTCCTCGCAAGGTGTTCGGGATTCGAGAAAAGCTCTCCAAGTATGCGTTAACATCTTGCATGTCCCACTTAGCCCCTGCATGCTTTGTTGTTCTCTTTTCCCCTCTTTTTCTTTGTGTTTTGTTCTTGATTCTGAAACCGCCACCTGCTCAGGTGGCGGTCTCGTGACCGCTGCCCTGCTCAGGGTGGTGGTCCTTCACACGTTTTCTAGAATGTTCTTTTTAACGTGACTCACGTAAATTTCAATGTTTACCAACTTTTTTCACCGCCTTTTCTTGTATTTATGATTCTGGTTCCCTAGAATAGTGTTTTGGCATTGTTTATGGTTTAAGAGATCAATTTGGTTTTTACCTTTGGGTAAATGGAAATGCTATAAATAGTTGGCTTGTGCTCAAGCAAATGGCCCCTCAAATTTGCCTCTGAATTTCTCATTTCAATAGTTTAGCCTTTCAATTTTTGCTTAGGATTCATAGTTTCATTTGTTGTATGCATGGTTAGTATTGTTTAGCTATCAGAAAGCCACATATCCTCCTTGTGCAAATGTTGTTATTATTTCATCCAATCAATTGGAGTAGGATAGTTTTCTTTTCAAAAGGAAGCCATTAAAAGTTGTAGGTTTTGTTCCTCAAACAGGATAGTTTCAGGTTCTGGACGTTTTATGTTGCATGACTCGTAATAAATCCCGCTAGGAATTACATAAGCCAAGCTCTGTACTCTTGTGTTATCCCTCTCCTACTCGCATTGTATTCAGTCTGTATCCTAAGCTACGTCATTGCTCCAATATCTACTTCTGTTGATGCTAACATTACACGCTTTTTTGGGTCCACGTGAGCACGAAGGAACGAGGAGATCACACTGAGGGGACAAGGTCACACACCATTGGATTCGCCACTATTCTGCAGAATCCAAGTACTAGCTTTAAAGTTCTAGTTAAAAGCATATCAAATAGAGTAGCCAATCATTTCATTTCAGTTAATTTTACTTTCGATATTGCAGGGAAGCTGTGGGGATTGATATTTTATGAGAAACTATGATTCACTCCTCACTTCTGAGGTAGGATTGAGAGTCTTTCAAATAGAGTAGATCAGTTATCAGGTTATTTAGAATAGATCTACAAATTGCACAGACAAGTAGCTATACTCGGTTGCTTTGTTTGTTTTAATTGTGTTATTAGTTTAGTTGTCAATTTTAGATATATTAGATAATTACTCTTTAAAATCTATTCAGTAGTTTATCAATAAGTATCAGACTTAGAAATATACGTAGATATATCTTGCATATTTAGTTTATTCTGTCATTAGTTAGCTTTATATCGTCTTCTTTTGTATGACAATCATGGGACCTAGAGAGCCCAGAGAATACGTATTCGAGCCAATCGTGCCTCAACCCAATCTTATTACAGCAATAACTGATATAGATCAGAACCTTAGAATCCAATTCTTCGAACAACAACAGACTTACAACAGATCAGCTCACAGTTAAGTGGGTTAAATATAGAAGACGACCAAGCGCACACATTTTGGTCAAATCAGCCAAACTACAGATTACCCTAGATAAATATCCGCATGACTATAGAAGGGCTTGAAAGAGAGAAAACATTTGGTTGTGACCCTTTGGTCCCATCAGCCAGACATAGGAGAGACTCTCACAGACATAGATACTAGCTTAAGAATTCAGGTTGCAGGAATGCCTGTGAGATACTCTGAGAAGATTACACAACTGTTAATTCTAAACATAGAGGCCAAAAAGGCATACGACTATTGGATACTAGGGATTAGGGACTGATCCCACACATGACCATAGCAGATCCACAACAACCACGAATCTATGGTTGTGACCCACAAATCTCACAACCCAACGAGTCCACAGGTCAATCAGACATAGATGTTGGCTTACGCACATTAGTATTCAGATCTACTCCACTTCCACCTATCATCATCACACAATTATCCTTGTTAGACATAGCAGCTAACAAAGCTAAATATTTCTAGACTAGACCAGAGAATCGACCATAGAATCCACTATATATCCATCATCCATCATATGACCTGTCTGGAGACATACACGAAACCATCCCAGGTCATTTTCCACATATCCCACAACCTATAGATCGGATCATGCCAGAGCTCGATATTGATTGGAGCCTTGAGTCATCCTTTTACCGATCTATCACGCCGATTCGGAGTTAGGAGGGCCTTCTTTGCCTTAGATTCACAGATTCCACTGGTGCGCGTCGAAGACATAAGATTGCTTGACTAGTTTTCCTATACCCCCGTGCATATTCCATCCCCACCAGCTGTCTCGACATGACCTCGGGAGGTCGGGTACGAGGAAGAGTTATTTGTAGATTCCCATGCTCGCTTGTCACTTTTCCATCATACAAAATTGGTGAACCCGACGTGAAAAACATAGTGCTTTCACTATTACCTCTTTCTTCCACCTTCCCTCCTTCCCATTATTCTGTGGGTATTCATATACCCCTCGAATATGTCAGGATTCGATGCATATGGCAGACCTCTCCTAGGTCTTGAGGCATACTACGCTCAACTGAATAGACAGTCATCACCCTCACTCTTAGTATGGGGTGACAATTATTCAGCCAACCGGTTGTCAACACAAACTCCACCTCCAAGGACTAGATATAGCTCATCTTTCCAAACAGAGGAGTTGGATCAGCTCGCTCAAACACAACAAACAGAGCCTTCAGGCTCGAACAATATGACGTTCACAGGAGAATCTGGTTCATCTCCTCAGGTGCTTCTTAGACCACAAATTAGTAGACAATCAGATCCATACCCGGTTTTAGATGATGAGCATTCAGTGCGTTATGCCAGGAATGAACAACACTCTCGGAGTATGTACCCACCTATAGGAAGTTTACAAACACAACCTGAGGTCTCATTTCAAGAAAATACCTCCATGCCACTACATATAGGAAATGCCCTCGGGGAAACTTGGCAGGGTAATGATCAATTCATAGCGGGATATCACATGCCTATACAACATCAGGATATACAACAAATGCCACTAAGGAAAAAACCGTGACTTCACCGAATGAAGTCATTTCGACTTTAATAGAAAAGGTTAGGGATTAGAACTTGCTCAAGAAAATCAAAATTCTCAATTCATGTAGGCAAAAGTTCCAATCCTCCACACCATCCTAGCCAAGTAGACCTCCTCACAGGAATAGGCACATTGGGCATGCCTCCTCAATATTCACAACAAACGCCAACTAGAACCGCCATTTCTAATACCGTTCCAGTACCTCCCGGTCTAGTACAAAATAATTCATTCCTAGACAATCCCCCTTCATACTTAAACATGTACTCCAAATCACCACAGGGAGATATGTTCTCCTCTCCTGGCATGTTTGCTCAACCACAGGGGTTTCCTTATGCCCCTACCAATGCATATGCTACACCATATCAACAACCCATTCCACCGCCGCCCCCTCAGCAGGCACCATCAATGGTCGAAACCTACGCGATAGGGACTTATTCAGAATATTTGAAAGAACCCTTAGACTTCACCATACGAAGCGTCATGCTTCCAAGACCTCTTCCTGATTTACCCAAATACAAAGGGGAGGGAGACCCAAATGCACATATCAAAGCCTACGCCATAACCATTCGAGAACTGCTCCCTTGGGATGGGGTTGTTGCTAAAATATTCCCCAAAACCTTGGAGGGCATCACCCTCGATTGGTATTATAGAATACCTGAGGCTTCCATCCATTCATTTAAACAACTCATTTCAGAATTCATTAAGGCGTTTGACATGAACAAACTATTGAGAACAGGAATCAGGGAATTCTTGCACATTAAGCAAGAACACAATGAATCTGTCGCTCATTTTATCCAGAGATGGCGTACAGTCCTTTATTCCTTGGCAGTGCTCCAAACATGGACCAAATGGAACTATGTGATTTATTCCTTCATTCTCTCAGTAGAGAAGTGAAGGAAGAAGTCCAGAAGTTCCCACTAAGGACTTACGATGAAGTACTTGAGAGCGCTCTCCAAATAGATCAAGCAACAATAGATAGCGGTTGCAAGACGTATGGAGCAAACGGGAGGTTAATCACCTCCAACCAGAATACTACGACTTACCCTACTACCACAAATGTCAATCAAGGACCTAAAGTCCTTAATAAAAATCATGGAGTGACAACAGATGGAGTAACTGATCAGGCTAAAAAGGTAAATGTTGTGAATACTCCACCACTAATGAACAACCAACGAAACAACAACTTTACCCCAACAATCAATACAGTGGATTTTAATCATCCACAACAACAACAACGATAATGACAAAACCTTACAAAGGGTCCAAGCCAAAACTCAACTGGATATCAAAACCAAAACCAAAACCAAAAACAACAAATGCAAAACTTTAATCCTAATAGGCAATGGTTTGATCAGAGTTTTGGGCCACAATATGCACCAAGCCAACAACCTAGGAATTACAATCCTAACTCATATTGTGGTTTCCACAAAATTCGAGGCCATGACACTAGAACGTGCCGTGACTACAATAAATTCATGCAATGTTTGCCAGAGGAACAAAGACAACTTTTCATAGATATGTTCTTGGCAGATCCTGCGTCACCAACACCAAATACTTTTACAAGGGCAATTTCCCCTCAAAATGCACCCCTCAAAATCTTTAATGATCCACTCCCAAACCACAATAACAACAGGTTAAATCCAAATGGGACAAATAAGGGCATAATGATAGGAAACAATGATCATGAAGCCTCAACTTCACTAAATCCATTAGTTGCACCACAATTAGGAAGTCACCACGACCCAAGATAGTCGGTTTAGTGGAGTTAGATGCCGAACTACCCGTGGAAGCTATAATAAGGACACGAGAGTATTCCTCTCAGCCAAGTCCAATTTACTGCCGAGAGATAGATAACATCAACAAATATTAGTAAAACCCATAGGTGCCTATGATTTAATTAGTGATCTAACAAAAACCTTCTCACACATTTCTTTTTTGGACTTACTGAAGAATTCTCCTACCCACAGGGCTACTCTTTTAGAGGCATTAGGTTTAGGTCATTTAATTAACATCACTCCACCTCTCGAAACACAGGTAAACCATATAAACTTTGATATCCACCCTCTGGGGCAGCCGGATAGGGATACCGAGTTTATATTCGAAATAAATAAAATGCCAATAGACGTTGAGATTACACGCAGAGGTGATCCAGCCTTACATTTGCAAGTATGGGTTTATAACAATTATGTTAAGTGCGCGATGGTTGATGATGGGGTAGCAGTTAACATAGTCCCCTTCTCTTTCCTTCAAAAGCTAGGGTATGGAGAAACGAATTGATCCAAGACTCGAAATACATTAAGAGGCTATGATAGCCTTAAAGTCATGTCGATTGGAACTATAATACTACCAGTCACCTTAGGACCCAAAACAATCCTGACTGAGTTTTATATTATAGATCGAGAAACCAACTATAATATGATCCTTGGCCGACCATGGATACACTATATGAAGGCAATCCCTTCTACATTATTTCAAGAAGTAAGATTCTTGCATTTAGGAAAGGTGTTCATAGCCAAAGGCGATCCAAATCCATTCGTTATACACCTAGCTGACTTAAAGAAAAGACCAGACATTCACTCAGAGTTTGAACTCCCAACAAACCAACTTAATAAACCCAGACGCACAAACCGGAAGCAAAGTTGGTACCTCTGACACAGATCTTGAGACTGAGCCTAATCAAGACTATCCCAACCCTCAAGGATGAGGCTAACATTGTAGAAACAGATATCGTTAGGAACTACTACAAAAATTGTCAAATTATTAGAACAGGATCTACCGATGTTCCTACCATTTGATTCTATAGGCATGGGATATACCCTAGGTGTTGGTTCTCTTCCAGTCAGAGGATCTCTGCATGGTAGAAGTAACCGAAGTAGAAGATGTTAACACAAAAATATCCCAACGTCCATATTCCCAGCTAAATATTGGACTCTCCATTTCGATGGAGCTAGATGTCGTTATGGAGCTGGGGCAGGTGTAATCTTTACTTCTCCCAAGGGAAAAATCCTACCATTTGCCTTTAAACTAAATTTGAATGTACGAACAATGGCGCTGAGTATGAAGCCCTCCTCCTTGGCCTCATCTTAGCTAAGAGGATCGGTGTTAATAACATCAGGGTATTAGGAGACTCACAATTGGTAGCAAACCAAGTCTCTGAGGTGTATGAAACCAGAGCTGAGCACTTACAGCTCTACAAAACAGTTGTATTGGATTTGAGCAAAGAGTTTGACTTCATATCAATTGAAGCAATCCCGCGAGAACAAAATCTTCTTGCCGATTCTATAGCAACCTCAGCATCACGCTTCACTCCAAACAATGAGTTGGAAGATACCCATTTCATGGTATCCCTTCGTACTGAACCATTGGTGAAAAAAATGTCAAACCCTCTTTTAACGAACATAGATGAGAACAAGTCTACTATCCTAGACCACATTGATAGTGATAGAGCCACTCTGGATTACTTAAACACCTATGCAGCGCTACATCTCACCCATCACGTGATAGATTTGTCCTTAATCCCACATTCATCTTCCTACTTTGGAAATCCCATGATAGAGCTTCCCCCACAAAAGGAACTCAGCATATACACAGTAGAAAATGGAGACGATCTAGAATTACTTCCAGCCCCACCTGAGTTTGAAGAAGGTAACGCTTCTTTAATCGAAGAAACAATTGATATTAACATCGAACGGAGGAAGACCCAAGGATCTTGAAACTAGGATCTTCGTTAACTCCAGAAGAAGTAGAAATACACACTCGAATCCTCAAAGAACATCAGAAGGATTTCGCATTTAATTATAAAGAAATGACAGGGGTTGCACCACACATCGCGGTACATAATCTCATCACCAAATCAGATGCAAAGCTAGTTAAACAAAAATCGAGATCAATGAAACCCAAGGTAGCTCTCATGGTAAAGGAAGAAGTAATGAAACTCCTCCAAGTAGGATTCATCAAACCAGTCGATTATTCTCAATGGATATCTAATATCGTTCCCGTTCTCAAAAAGAATGGGAAGATACACATTTGCATAGATTTTCGAGACATTAACAAAGTGTGCCCCAAGGACGACTTCCCATTACCATCCATTGACGTCATCGTTGACACAACAGCTGGCTTTGAGCTTTTGTCTCTCATGGATGGATTCTCAGGATATAATCAAATCAGAATATCCAAACAAGACCAAGCCAAAACCACGTTTATAACTCCTTGGGGAACCTATTGCTACATTGTTATGTCGTTCGGTCTCAAGAATGCTGGTGCTACATACCAACGGGCAATGACATACATATTTCACGATCTTATTCACAAAATCATGGAGTCCTATGTAGACGACTTGTTGGCCAAGGCCAGGAAGCATTGTGATCACCTGGAAGTACTCTGCATCATCCTTTCACGTCTAATAGAATACGGAGTCACACTAAATCTAGAAAAATGTGTCTTTGGTGTGACAGGAGGGAAGCTCCTAGGTTACATTATATCGTCATGAGGGATCGATGTAGACCTAGCCAAAATCTAGGCTATTCTCGAAATGATCCCACCTTCGGATGAATTTGGAATCAGGTCATTTCTTGGAAAACTCGGTGCAATCGAAGATTCATCCCGATTTAAGCTTTGCCATTCATCCAATCAACAATCTACTCAAGAAAGATTATAGTACCGATTGGACTAAAGACTGCAACAAAGCTTTTGAAGCTGTTAAGCGTTTCCTGTTGTCACCACCCACGCTAATGCCACCTAAGCCAGACCGCCCTTTAATCTTATACTCACGAGCTACCAATGTCTCGCTAGCCTGCATGCTAGCCCAAGAAGATGATGACAAATGAGAACGTGCGATCTATTTCATTAGCCAAACGTTGCTCAACTATGAAACATGTTATATGCAAGTAGAACGAGAATGCCTTGCCATAGTCTTTGCAACCAAATACTTAAGACATTACATGTTAAATCAAGAAACAAAAGTCATTGTAAAAACAGACCATTTACAAACTTTCCTCACGCAAGGATCCTTGTCTAAAAAGGCTGGACGCTTTATAACCTTAATGGGTGAATTCAAATTAACATTTGTAAATCAGAAGTCTGTTAAGGGACAAATCATTACAGATTGGTTAGCTGATAACCCGTTAGACGGAGGTGATCTAGTAGATCTGGACTTTCTCGATGAATGCATATACTACATCGAAACTAGACCTCCCATCTCTGAATGTCCATGGTATACTGATATTATTAATTATATCATGGACCATACTTATCCAGAAGATGCTACACCACAAAAAGAAGGTGTTTACACATTATCATAGCTAAATACGTTATTATAGAATAGGTGCTCTATTGTAAGGCTTTCGATGGAATGCTCCTAAGGTGTGTTGACATAGAAGAATCCAAAAAAATCTATACGAATCTCACAGCGGCATGTGTGGAGGCCACTTCGGTGGCCACGCCACCACTCGCAAAATACACCGGATGGGCTATTTCTGGCCCACTCTAGAACACGACGCAGTAGAGTTTGTACGCAGGTGTCATAAATGCCAAGAATTCTCCCACGAGATTCACATGCCGGCACAAGCTCTACAACCAATCGCTACTCCATGGCCCTTTTCTATGTGGGGCCTAGATTTGATAGGGAAATTCTCTCCCTCATCTACAGACGGCCATAACTTCATAATCACGGCCACCGAGTACTTTACCAAATGGGTAGAGGCTATGCCTCTTACCACTATACCAGGTTCCGTGATCGCCAAGTTCATTTTAAACCAGATCATTTATAGGTACGGTGTCCCACAAATCATTATCTCAGATAATGGTACTTCCTTTAAAAATGACGAGGTCCATGAACTATGCAGTAAATTTAAAATAAGTCATCATACGGCCTCCTATATTACCCTCAAGCCAACAAGCAGGCTGAAGCAACAAACAAAACATTAAAGGCCATTCTTCTCAAAATGGTGAAAGAAAACAAAAGAGATTGGCATTTAAAGTTATACCCGGCCTTGTGGGCCCACCGAACCTCAATAAGAACACCAACAGGAGCAACTCCTTTCTCGTTGGTATTCGGAGCGGAAGCAGTTCTCCCACTTGAGGTTGAAATACCCAGTCTCCGTATTTCATTACAAGGGATTTTGGATGAAGAAGCTTATAGAGAAGCACGTCTCTCCCAACTAGAAAGCCTAGATGAGGCCAGGTTAGATGTTGAACAGTGGCATAGAGTTTATGCCGGATGATGTGTGATATAAGTATAAAAAGGTCTATGAACAAGATATATATGAAGGAGATCTAGTTCTAAGACTAGATAGCCGGATCGATAAAAAGACCGGTGAAGGAAGGAAATTCGGCCCAAATGGTTGGGCCCATACCGAGTCACAAAAGACTATGGAAATGGTGCATATCTCTTATGTACACTGGAAGGCAAGGAATTCAACGAAACAGTCAATTCCTTGCATCTTAAACGATTCTATGTATAAGCAACTAGCACTATTTGTATAAATATATCTACATTGCATCTTCATGTAGTTAGGTTCATTTTGTCCACTTGTTTCGTAAAATTTTGTGATCAAGGAACTTATTCTCAAAGCAATTCATTACAAACTTCTGATGGTATTGGCATAACCCTTCCAATCATACTTCTTCATTTTCATAACATCATCAACCATTTCATAATCATTTCATCAAATAAAGCTAGATATGACAAAGTCTTAACGATAACCATACCAAGGTCTGCATGCTTGTTCTCACTTTTGGTTTCTTCCTAGGATAGGTGCCTTGCCTATGGTCTATTCTAGAAGCTTCATAGTGTCACATCTATCCCATATGTATATCTCTTTGGAAATAAGAACACACTGACATTTTGCTCAAATAAGCAAGTCAAACATAGATCAAACAAAAAAATTATTTTTACACATTTCCTTGCCCTACCAACCTTCGGTGATGAGCTTGCATCTCTTACTAGTGACGTAGGGTTGGGAAAGGATGGGAATGCCCTTACTCGCCTATACCTTGTCCATGGTGATAAGCCCATGCTTCTTACTAGTAGCATGGGGCAAGGTGTAGGGGGTCCTCTTGACAAATAAACGTTGAAGGTCATAAGCAAACAATTCCAATGAACTTTTGAAATCTTGAGTCAAAAACAAATGAATCAGATGTCCAAAATTCCAAGAGAGTTCAAAACCCTGAAACCTAGATTTTGTCTACCATGTGGCCATCTACGGATCTAAGTCTAGATAAATTGCAAAGCAAGTTGCATCCCAAACTATGGAGTCACTTGAGTAGAGTAAGCTTGTAGCATCCTAATTTGGTTCCACCGAAGCTTTGTCTATCTCTCATCACTACCATTTCAACACATTTCATAACTTGTGCCCTTTCTAGCTCTCGGTGATGAGCCCTCACATCTTACTAGTTGCGTGGAGTTAGGAGTGGGGCAAGTTTATCTGCTCATTGTTTATCATCACATTTTGTCAAAACAAATATGAAGTACCGAAAAATTGCTTATAAGAAACTAGAGTTTAAAATCACATTGTGTCTACATTATCATATATCAACATCACGAAATACAAAAGGAAAGTAAACATTTGTATCATTTGTTCTCCATTGCATACATTCTGAAAACATATAAACATAACATTATAGTTTACATACGGAAAACAAGGTCATAAATGCCAAGAGTCTGATCCAAAAAGAATGTATATATATAAACGATCAAGTTTCCTGTACAATGCCATCATGCGCTAAGCATAGTCAAAACACTCAAAGAGCCGGGAAATACAAAATACATCATACAAACAGTCTAAGAAATCCAAGTGGCTTCTCAACCCCTATGAGATCCCTCTGAGGGTGCACGTCCACGTCAGGGCTCTGGCTATGCCTTGGTGCTCGAGTGTATGGAAGGCTCATGATCCCGAGGAGCAGCTGCGGTCTCGCCATGAGAGTGACTCCTCATCAGGCGCTCTGCTGTCCTGTACCCTGTCATCTCAGTACGGAGGGTAGACACCATCTTGGCCACATGCCAGATAGGGGCAAAGACGTCGGTATGCCTACCCCAGTTCTTTGAAGGCTCCCCTGCGTCCACGGATAGCTCCGCATGGGTCTTCTCCATAGGGATCATCAGGGTATTAGTACATATCCGGTGAATCAGATCTCGCCACTCATTAGCAGTCTCTGTAAGAAAAGGAGAAAAGCCAATTAGAAATAATCAAGAGATAAAAATGAAAACAAACAAGATTAAAGACAACAACTAAGACAAAACCTAGCTAAAGACAAGTATTAAAAGAGGGAGGGTAACTCACTCAAATCTCGAGCCTCGAAGAGGGATCACAGGGTCGGCGCACCTGCCACGGATGCCGCCGCGTGGCGAGGTACTCCTCCCGTGGCTAGAGCAACATAGCGTCCCGCTACGGACTCATCCTCTCCACCAAGGCTCTGAGAGAGTGGCTCCTCAAAAACCAGAGTCACCCTCTCCGCACTCTACTCCGCCCTCTCCACCTGTAAGATATCCTAAGTGTCATGCCACTCAGGATCGTTGTCCTCCTCTCCACCCAACTCGCTAACCTCAGCCTCGGTCTCCTCCTCTGTCTCCCCCTGTGAACTCCTCGGACTCAGAGTCTATGTCAATGGGGTCGTCACTGCTGTGGGCGGGACCGGCGGTAATCTAAAGTAAGGGTGCCTGAGGGGCACCGGCTCTCCCTCGAGCTCGTACTACTTGCCTAGCTGTAATGGGGACACCAAGAGTAATAACTATCCAACCACGGCCTCTAGGACCTCCCCTAGCCTCTCGAACTGATCTATATATTGGCACCACCGGGGGAAGCATACCCACGTAAGGCAGGCCAAACTATTGAGGCACTCAACCAAAAGGATGTATCTCCACCCTCCCCATCCCTGTCAACAAGCTGCCCTGTGGTGGAGCAAGAAATCAAAGTAAGAACCTCCTCACCCCATTAACCTACCATGGCCTAATAAGGTGTGGCCTCCATGTCATCAGTGGTCAAGGAGAGGCCGTGACTAATGAGGTGCTCTGAGCACCGACATGTTTGTCCATCTGGATGCCCTCATAGCTCTGGGATCTGCCACCTCTACACCTCTCCCATAGGGGATGAAACGCTCATAGACCCAGCTCATAACCAAGATCGGATGGCTTAATGACTGCCCCTGCAAATGGACCACCTGTACAAATCATGGTAAGTAGTCCCAAGTATGTCGGCTCCCCAGGCATAGATCCGGCCATGTCCCTCAATCTGTGCAATGATGGGGGACCAGTAATATAATAAGGTGTCTCCTCCCTTGTCCCCGATCAATCTTGAGGCAAGGATCCCCATGATGGCCTGGCGAATCAAGGGGATAGGCAGGCTAGGAATAGATCGGACCCTCACCCCCTTCTTGAACCAGTGGAGATAACTGCATCTCCCATATACGAGGCCCACTGTAATGTCTGAGCCCGTGACCCTGCTGTCTCAAGAGTGAGTCGTCTCCTGATGATCGGGACCCCCAGTTTATGGTAAACATCCTCTAAAGTAATGGTCCACTCACCTCGGACCCTTGGTAATCAGAAAGTGTTTCGATCTGCATCCCAATATGAAAATAAGTTGCAGAGTATGTGATTAGATGGTCCAACATGCCGAACCCGTGATATACGCAGTATACCGGCCCTCTGAAGAGTGTCCTGCTCATCCTGAGAAAGGGCATCTAATACTGCCGGGAGCCAATCACACTCTCTCTCTTGGCTCCATCGAATATACTCCTCCCTCGCCTACATACACCCAAAAACACACAAAACAAAGTAAGTTAGTATCCAAATGACATTAGAAAAATCATGAAAGCAGGTAAAGATGCTAAAAATGCAAAAACAAATTCAAATAAGTGTTATTTAGGCATTCTGTGAAGGACCGCCGCCCTGAGCAGGGCGGCGGTTCCGTAATCGCCGCCTTAAAGGCGGTGGTCTTGTAACCACCGCCCTGATCAGGGCGGCGGTCATGTAACCATCGCCCGCCGCAGGCGGCGGTCGTGTCCGAATTTCCGTACGGGTCACATGCCCTAAATGATGCCTAAAAACACAAATAAAGCCCATTTTTACTCAAACAAAGCCTACCCAGTAGGCACCCCCTAGATAAACCTATTAAAACTAACATTTTCGAAAATAACCCCCCCATGACAAAGATTTCAACATTTTAATCTTTTGGGGATAAAAATGGTAAATCGAGAAAAACTAACATGTGATCTCTCGGTCGGTGTTCCACTTGTGGAGGCATGATCACGATCTTGTCCCGAACGTTTTGACTATACTCTCATGAGAAACCGTCACCGTGGGTCCCAGAGCTCAAAATCAACCAAATCAACATGTGCAAATGAATAGGAAAATGGGCCCACTTTTACATATATAGCACCCTGACTTGTTTTAAATCCCCTTTTTGCAGGTTCAAAGCAGCGACAGGGGTAAGTTCGCATCCCCGCACAAATGGTACGTCTTCATTTCATAATGTTTTAGTATTTATTATTCGATCTCTTTTTGTCTATCTGCACTTGAGTCCTCTTTTCATTTTACAGGTGGCGGGAATTCGGATGGCGTCATTTCGACACACGGACGTGTCAGGTATAACTTCTAACTTCCCATTTTGGGACCGCCATACTCAGATCCACCATTTTACACCTCTTCATGGCTAAAGTGATTCTCGGGGGCAATATGTATGTACCCAAAATTGTAGGGTACTACATCGTCGAACAACATAACACGTGCCCCAATGATGATATAGGTCTCCTCATAAAGTGTTCGGGATCCGAAAAAGTTCTCCAAGTATGCGTTAACATCCCGCATGTCCCACTTAGCCTCTGCGTGCTTTGTTGTTCTCTTTTCCCTCTTTTTCTTTACATTTTGTTCTTGATTTATGAAATCGCCCTGCCTAGGCGGCGGTCCTTCACGCGTTTTCCAGAATGTTCTTTTAACGTGACTCACGTAAATTTCAACGTTTACCAGCTTTTTTCACCGCCTTTACTTGTATTTATGATTCTAGTTCCCTGGAATAGTGTTTTGGCATTGTTTATGGTTTAAGAGATCAATTTGGTTTTTACCTTTAGGTAAATGGAATTGTTATAAATAGCTGGCTTGTGCTCAAGCAAATGGCCCCTCAAATTTGCCTCTGAATTTCTCATTTCAATAGTTTAGCCTTTCAATTTTTGCTTAGGATTCATAGTTTCAGTTGTTGTATACATGGTTAGTATTGTTAAGCTGTTAGAAAGCCACGTATCCTCCTTGTGCAAATGTTGTTATTATTTCATCCAATCAATTGGAGTAGGATAGTTTGCTTTTCAAAAGGAAGCCATTAAAAGTTACAGGTTTTGTTCCTCAAACAGGATAGTTTCAGGTTCTGGACGTTTTATGTTGCATGACTCACAATAAATCCCACTAGGAATTACATAAGCCAAGCTCTGTACTCTTGCGTTATCCCTCTCCTACTCGCATTGTATTCAGTCTGTATCCTAAGCTGCCATTGCTCCAATATCTACTTCTATTGATGCTAGCATTACATGCTTTTCTGGGTCCACATGAGCACGAAGGAACGAGGAGATCACACTGAGGGGACAAGGTCACACACCATCGGATTCACCACTGTTCTACAGAATCCAGGTTCTAGCTTTCAAAGTTCTAGTTAAAAGCATATCAAATAGAGTAGCCAATCATTTCATTTCAATTAATTTTACTTTCGATATTGTCAAGGAAGCTGTGGGGATTGATAGTTTCTGAGAAACTATGATTCACTCCTCACTTCTGAGGTAGGATCGAGAGTCTTTCAAATAGAGTAGATCAGTTATCAGGTTATTTAGAATAGATCTACAAATTGCACAGACAAGTAGCTATACTCGGTTGCTTTGTTTGTTTTAATTGCGTTATTAGTTTAGTTGTCAATTTTAGATATATTAGATAATTGCTCTTTAAAATCTATTCAGTAGTTTATCAATAAGTATCAGACTTAGAAATATACATAGATATATCTTGCATATTTAGTTTATTCTGTCATTAGTTAGCTTTATATTGTTTTCTTTTGTATGACAATCACGGGACCTAGAGAGCCCAGAGAATACGTATTCGAGCCAATCGTGCCTCAACCCAATCTTATTACGGCAATAGCGATATAGATCGAACCTTAGAATCCAAGTCTTCCAAACAACAAGCAAACTTACAACGAGATCATCTCACGGTTAAGCGGGTTAAATATAGAAGACGACCAAGTGCACACATTTTGGTCAAATCATCCAAACTACAGATTACCCTAAATAAATATCCACATGACATGACTATAGAAGGGCTTGAAAGAGAGAAAATGTTTGGTTGTGACCCTTTGGTCCCACAAATGCCCGGATGTAGGAGAGACTCTCTCACATAGACATAGATACTAGCTTAAGAATTGGGTTGCGGGAATGCACTGTGAGATACTCGAGAAGATTGATTACCTGGCTGTTAATTATGAACATAGAGGCCAAAAAGATATACGACTATTGGATACTAGGGATTAGGGATTGATCCGCACATGACCATAGCAGATCCACAACAAACATGAATCTATGGTTGTGACCCACAAATCTCACAATTCAATGAGTCCACGAAGTCAATCGGACATAGATCTTTGGCTTCACGCACATTAGTATTCGATCTACCCCACTTCCGCCTATCATCATCGCACATTTATCCTTGTTAGACATAACACTAACAAATCTAAATATTTACGGACTAGACTAGAGAATCGACCATAGAATGCATTATATATCCATCATCCATCATATGACCCTATCTGGAGACATACATGAAACCATCCCAAATCATTTTCCACATATCCCACAACCTATAGATCGGATCACGCCAAAGCTTGATATTGATTGGAGCCTTCGAGAAATCATCCATGCCAACCGATCTATCACGCCGATTCGGAGTTCGGAGGGCCTTCTTTTCCTTAGATTTGTAGATTCCATTGGTGTGCGTTGAAGACATAAGATTGCTTGACTAGTTTTCCTATTCCCGCGCATATTCCATCCCCATTTGTCTCTACATGACCTCGGGAGGTCGGGTGCGAGGAACAATTATGATTCCTTGCTTGTCACTTTTCCATCGTCAGCGTTCGACCACTTCCTCATTGGTAAAAGCAATAATATTGTCGACAAAGATGATGCCATACTCTCGAGTGCTGCATCCTTTTGAGAATAATTCTCTGATTTTTAAACGAGAAAGACACTACAAACTCAAGCTGCTTCCCCTTCTCAACTGATCCATCAGGCACAATTCATTCCTCAACACCTCTCTCGGTAATTTATTTATTTCGACCAAAGTACTTAGGTTACTCTCAGCAATTGTGTTCATATCTATCGTGCTTGTCACCAGTTGATTTAGCTGAACCGATGCATCTTTCATAACCTTTAGGCGGGCTAGCACCTCTCCGAGTTATACAGAAGCCTAGTGAATGATTAGACTCTTCCATTCGTTGATAGCTTTAACCTGGTTACTTGCATCTTCCACTTCCTGCATAGATAATCACTCACCTACTTTTTTGCTGAAATTGGCTAAATGGAAGATTTGGCAACCTTAGCAATAATCTCACACAACTAAGACACCTGCTTCTGAAGTTCAACTTTCTCCACCTTTTCTTTTTCAAGCATAAGGAATAAAGCATCTATCAATGTCTATGTGTGTCTTGCTTCAATCCTTCTGTGGTGGCTTGACCTATGGATACTCTGGTCATTGTTATATCTTCTGTCATGAGCTCATCCTTCTTCTTCCCTTTTGCTTTAACCGACATCTTAGCAAACACGCCCTAACTCCTCAATGATCAACCTTGAAGTTACCTTAGCAACTTTAGGTTTTCTGTCTTTTCCGCCTAGATTCAGGAGTAGCTGCAAGTCATGTTCCTCCAAGTTGATTTCTTCTCTAGCCTCTGGAACCAACTGCGAAGCCAACCATTTTGAGAAATTACTTCTCGAGAGAATGAGAAGTTTCGAGTGTACCACTATCTTGCGCTATGATTCTTCTCCATCTAAAACCACTACAATGTTGTCATTTGTCATCCTCTGAATTGTCCAAAGATAAATCTCTTTCAAATTTTGCCATCTGCAACTTCAACATTTCTTCAGGAAGAGGTCGTTGAACGTAGTGGTTGAGGAGAAAAGATGAATGTTCTTTGGATTCAATGGAAGAATGGCGAGTATCTTGTTGAGGTGTGACAGTCGGTGAAGTACTTTATGCTAGAGAAGTTGGAACTAACACCATAAGCGAGAGAAGTGATATTCTCCTCATCGAGACATTCTATGCACTTTGATCTTTTAGACCTTTTGTTGCTCTATCCTTCGTGCTTCCTTTTGAAGGAATCTCCTATGGCGAAGTTATCTGTGATATGCTTCATCAATGCTTCATCAAGGCAATATCCTCATCAACAACCAGTTTGAAGTATTCACAACGGCAAGTGGAGACCTTTCCTTGATTGTATGATGCCACCTATGCTCTCCTAAAAACGGCGCTATCTCTCCTCTCATCGATGGTATGCATCAAGTAACATAGGCCCATCATATTTAAGATCCATAGGTATCTGTGTTAATCCAAAGTCAAACACTTGCCACATTGATAACCTGCTGAAATATTTCTTTCTAACTTCATACTCGCTTCTGCACTTCATCCAGAAATCTTCCAATGAAGGCACATGCACATACTCCTGGGAGATTGTCTTCCTTGCCACTCCAAATGGATCAAAGTTCAGTCGTGCTGGGAAGAACTCTTGCTCATACTCAAAGAACATCTCCACTTCAATTCCTCAAGCTTTATGAATACTGGCGGTTGTAATAGCTCACTTTGTAATTGGGAAGAAGCCTATAGACTTGTGTCATTTCATCTATAGGTCATGCATCTCCACGAGTTGTCTGCTTTCAGTTCCATGATGACCAATCTATCACTTGGATATTTGGGCAACTTAACTAGTTCTCTGAAAATCGGTGACCTTGAGGTATCTAAAGTACGTAAAGCTGGATGAAGATACTTCCAATCTTAGACACAGCTTCCCAAGATTCCTTGCTTACCCTGTTGGACTTTAGATCGTCGTCCAACCTGCAAATGAATTTGTAGAAGAATCCATTGTTGACCACCTTGTAATCTTTATTGCATACAGGCACAATAAGCTGTGGATAACACTCAAAAATAGGATCCTTGGAAAGCACACCATGTCTATCCAGCTTGGAGAAGACACCCTGTGAAGCTGTTGCATATACCAAATATGAAATCATTTTGAAGCTATAAGTACGCCTCACATTCCGGAGCTACTCACCGATGTTATCACTAATGATTTTTGACAAATTGATTATTGAATCTGCTTTGTTGATTTTAATGGTCCTGATGAAAGCATACATCCATGTGCGGAAGTTGTGAGCATTAGCTTCGCCATTTATCCTGCATAACAATTTGGTAATGTCATCTACCTCTTGTACTAGATTGGATCGTGGAAGAGTTCTCGGGAACTTGGATGGAGATTTGGGCTTCTTCATGTATCTGTTGTTCATTATGACCACACAGTCAACTTTATGCTTTTCCCATCTATTGTCGGCATCCTGTATGCTAATAGTAGTCACCACCTGTCGTGCTGGAATATTTAGACAATAATTGATGAACTGTGTGTCCAGCCCGGATTATTGTCTTTCCATGACATCTCAAACTGATCTAGATAGTGGGTGGTAAGACCTAACACACTCCATGACAAATTCTGGCAATTGAGTTGTGGATGGGAATGTTGAAGCTCGAATGATTCCACTACTTTTGACTGCACGCATGAGAGAAGTCTTTCAGCTCTGAATTTGTCAATCAATTCGGAAAGAGGTTCTAGACCGAGGTTTGTATCTCCAATGTCAACAAACCTAGAAGTAATGCATGACTCTGTTAAGTAAGCTTTTCTTTTTCATCTCATTTTGCCATGACCATATTTTTCATTATGCGAGCAATTCTTTTTCTCTTTATTCGGCCAGAATTCTTTACAACCGAAGTCTGCAGATCTGGAGATTTCTTCAGATTCGGAGGATATGTTCAATGTATTGGACATTGATTTAAGCTCCCTTTCAATTATAAAAGCACCTGTAATGAATTCTCGTAATTAATTCAAACAAAGATGGCAACCGAAACATGAACACTAGATTTTAATCGAGAAAAATCTTCATATATAAAGCTTGTTGCCCCAACATTTGAGGTTTTGTTTGCATGCAAAGGAAGCATGAATTTTGTCAACTTCACTTGAGCACCTGTACCACTATGCAGACAATTAATCAGACTTAAATCAAGCTCCTTCAAACCTAGGTGCCAAACTTTGAAGCTTTCCGGCAGATGAAAACACCTTCTTCTAAGCAAAATTCCTCCTTAATTGGGCGCCAAAATTGCCTGGGTTGCACTTCCTTGCTAAAGAATTAATTAATTCATCATTATGGCAGCCCCTTCTTATATAACTTCCACCATTCTATAATTAATAATTGCATCTCTTATTCCTGGCAATTAATTAATTAAAAATCAACTTTTTCTCTTTAAACTTGGGCGCCTATTTTGTGCATGCTCATGGCTGCCATTAAATAAATTAAATCTATTTAATTTTAGCACTCTACTTCCAGTCCACTTTGACTTCACAGTGTGCTTTGACTTCATGCACCAAAAATAGGAATTAATTCCATCAATTAATACTTTAAAAAGTATTATTTCTCTTAATATGGGTCGCACTTTTTTGCATGAGAGGGGGTTGCATTAAATAAATTAAATTTATTTAATTTTAGAATTCTATTTATAATTTACTTTATCCTCTTCTTCCTTGTTGACTTTTCCTCATGCTTGGGCGCCAAATTTGGAAATAGAATTAATTAATAAATGCAATTAAAGTTGTCCTTCTATTCCAAAGGGCGCACTTTTTGACATAGCCAATTTCTATTTTTAAAAGCCAATTTCCAATGGGATTATTCACCCTGCACCGCAGCTCCAAAAATCCCATGATCCACTTAAGTTGTTTGACTTTCATAATGGGATTATTTACCTTGCAATGCAGGTAATAAATTCCCATCAATGCCTTAAGTGATTTTCTTTTATTTCACAATGGGAATTTTCACCCTACAAGGCAGGTAAGCAATTCTCGCCTGCTTGCTGCCTCTAATTCTCCCATTATGACTTAAGTGGCTTTGCTTCCATGGGAAAAAATACCCTACCAAGCAAGTACAAAATTCCCACCGCTCGCTTACTACCAAAATCCCATCAGCTAAGCTAAAAACCTTTTTCCCAAAATGTGACTCGCTTGGAAGAAGTTTTGTTGTGCATGACTTTGTCTTTTCGAGAGAGAATCGGACTTCTGTGGAAAATTCCTTCTGGCATAACATCCATAGATGATCTCCAGATACTCCAGGAAAGAAAACAGACTAAACTAGCAAAGGAATTGACCTAGAGAAATTTCTGAGTAAAACAAAAGCAGAAAACAACAAAACGTAAAAGCGTTGCGGAAGTCACAAATAAAGCCCGGGATTCATTCTGGTTAAAACACTACTTGGTATATGGGATTATTGACATGTAAGACCCGACAGGATTAAAGCGGAGCATAATTTGCCTCAAACGGGGCTCATAATAATTAAATAAAAATTTCTGCAAGTAAACCCCATGTGATGAATATAACGATTTTGGGCATACGGGTATTTGGCAAAATGGCTAATAAGATTCTTTGGGAATATCTTAACACAATACAAACACTTTCTAGCAATTAACACACAAAACGACCCATTATTTTGAAAGTACAAAATTTTTACATGGGGTAGTCTCGCATTTCAAGGTGAAATCTGGGACACCACGTCATCGGTCACCTCATGCGTCATCGATTACCTAACCATTTTCGGTTCCTATGTTTTGATTTTTAATTAAAACAATGACTAGTTTCACCTCCCGAAACCTTTTTCTCTCCATTTTGTTATTTTCTATGTCATTTGCATAGAGTAGGTTACAAGTTTTACACTAACTCACATGGTTTTGACTCGTAGCCAAGCCAACGCCCTTGTGTTTCATGCTAGCCTTCAGCCACTTCCACCTATCCCATCGCCACCTTCCATCCTGTCACCTATGGATCCAACTCAACCCATTACTATTAGTACTGGTGATGAGGAGTTTGCAAGACTCCTTGACCAAAATCCTATTTGCCCTACAACATTATCTCACCCACTCATCTACATGGGACTCATCAGGACAATTGGTATACAAAGGCATACATGTGTCCATCCCTCCTTCCCTCACCCTCACTTCCGTGTCAGCTACCACTAGCTCGGCATTACCTTCATCCACCTTACCACCTATGGTGTCTCAACTAGACCCCACATCCTCTATAACTACTACACCTACGGCATCTATGCTTTGTGGTGTCAACTATTCCTTCATCAACTACCTTGAGCATAGCCCCATCTACACCCTTTACCTCGTATGTACCAGTTGCATCGCAACCACCCATGGTGTCAACAACCCATACCCCATTCCAAAACCTCGTTCTTTCCATCCCCTGTAACCTACCCCTAATTACCACAACAGTCGTTACGACTACCCCACCTACTTATACATATCACCAACAACCCCAATCTCGTATATTGCCTATTTGAGATACCTTCCGCCTTCATCTATTCCCCCTTCACAATTCTCATACTCGATACCACCATATACTGGGATGTAGTCCACATCATACATTCATCATCAAACTCCTTATACTGCAGGGCGTGCCCAATCATCATAACCCACCAACGACCTTATTAAAATGATGATGGAAAAGATGCAAACATTGGAAGCATTAGTTTCTGGCTCTCATAACTCCTTAACCTATGATGAAATCTATAATGATCCCATCCATCCATCTATTCCCATTCGCCCATACCCTACGCATTGGGAAATGCCTAAATTTAACGATTCAATAATAAAGAAGACCCAACAACACTTGCGGTCTTTCAAACATGGGTGTTACCTAATCACCCATGATGATGCTTTACTCCTACAAACATTCCCCATGTCCTTAACAGGACCCACGTTAGACTGGTATAGTGGTTTTCCTCGACATTCCATTTACTCATTTAATCAAGTGGCTCAAGCCCTCTGGACCATTTTTAATCAATATCATCAAGAAGGTCACTATGACCGACTTGTACTTAAATCAACAATACGATGATAATTCTATCGCTGATTTTGTCACTCATTGGTGGAGCCTCATCAACCAACTAACATTCTAGTTGCCTCAAACCGAGCTTATAGAGTTGTTCACTAGAGCTTGTGTCAGGAACATCTCACCAACTCTGCAAGTACAAACCTTTTTACCTTCAACGAAGCATTTACCATGGCACGAAAACTGGAAATTTGTGTCATTGAAGAGAAGAAAATTCAATTGCGTAATAAAAAACATTGCATTTAAATCAAATGATGTTTCTTCCTCTTAAAACCCCAAAAACAATTATTCAAAATCCAAAGGATCTACCAATGCGGTAGTTTTAAAGGCTGGCCCATCTCACCCCTCTAATCAATCGAAACCTACCTCCAACCTTTCTCCCATTCAAAATTTTTAGTTCAGATGGGAGCAACGAAAATACACTCCAATCGGGAGCCTTATTCTTCAGTATTAGAAAAACTTCTTAAGGTCGGAGCCATTGCTCTTCCACCCATAAAACCACATACTAGTTTTGACCCCGCTTATCCTATGTTGGCATGGTACAAGGAACAAGACTAGTGTAACTATCATTGCATAAAATGTCGGGCAATGGAAATAGTATAACCTTCAAAAACATTATCAAAGAAATTTTAGATAATGGAGATCTCATCCTAGACAACCCTAATGCACCCGCAAATCAAAATTTTCATATCTTCAAGAAGTCATTCCCTAACCATACTTTGTCAACAAACCAAACTGGTGAACCTTCAACTAATGATAAGAATGTCTATGATGTCCATGTTGTGTTTGACACCATACCACCCCTTCCACAATTTCCTCATATCCCTTATATCGAGGATATTCTAGCATGAGCTCCTCTACCCACAAAGGAGCCTACTTCCTCTACTCTTTCACCCACATAGGAGTCCCCTTTATCTCCTCTTTCACCAAAGAGGAGTCCACAACTTCTACCAATTTTGTTTCACCACTTACCTCGCAACCTAACGAACAACCTACGGTATTAACTCTCCTACCCATGGGAGATTCATCTTCGCTTTCTTCTCTGTTGAAAAAGGAAACTACCTCATCCCAACTGTTATCTCCCCTAACCATAGGGGATCCTTTAGATGCACCATTGCTGTTGGGGACAATTCCCCATTAGTATTCCAGGATCCCATTGATATGCTCTCGACTCTCTTACCCATAGAGTCCAAAGCCAACTAGTTCCCTATCTCACAGACATATTTTATAGGGATTGCTACTAAGCCAACATCATCTTCTCTTACAACAGTTTCATTTTCACGCCTGGCCAACCGCTTGGATTATGTTGATAATTCCATGCTTTGGGGATGCCTTCGGCTACCCTTTTCAACCCAAATGCAAGTGTCACATGCGGATACTGCCATGATCTATCAAAGGTATTTCAAGGAACCCAATCAACCATGACCATGCTTGTTGAAATGACCTCTTCTTCATCACCCTCACCTACATCCAAACCTTTACCAATAACTAAACATGTTCCTATGCCTAAGAACCTATCGGTATCCACACCTTCCCCTGCATCTAGACCCATCACTACCTTGGGTATCATGTCGCAAACATAAAACATAATCCACCCACCCATCAAGTTAGATCTAGCCACATCTTCCCAAGCTCATGCAAAACCAATCCTCCACCTAAAAATAAGACCCAACTTTTTAGGCCGCACACACCAATTTCACCCACCACGCCTTTGTCACCTTCACCCCTTCTGTCTATCCTAGGGCCTCACCCATCAACCTTGGCCAAACAACTACCTATCTAAGGCAAATCAAAAGTGTCATATCCCGCCTATTCATCACAATCCTTTATTACACCAAACCTATCAGCACAACATACACCTTCGTCATTACCCACATCTTTCTTACCACCTATACCCCCACCAACTACAATAACCTCATCACTACCTATGAGAATTCCTTCTCTTCAACATGTGCATTCCACCTTGCCTCTTCCAACAAATTTTACCACACCTCCAATATCACCATTGCTTACCCGTCCTCTTTCACCATTTGTTTTCCTTCTACATCACGTACTCCTCCTTCACCTTTACCAAGAAGGTGCAACCAAAATTGAAAAACCCACTACCCTCCAAGGAGGTAGTTAAGCCTACAACACCTTCTATCACTAGTTCATCTACTATGCCTCTACTCAAGAAGCTACAATCCAAGCCTAAAATAGTACCACCTACCATTGGTGGTGGTCAAACCTATTCCACCTCCTGTAGTACCTCACACATCACAATCATCTACACTTCAATACAGACCCACACTCACCTCACATTGTGATCCATTGGTAGGGTCTTACGCCAACATTCTAGCTAACCTTTTAGAGACTCTCATCATCACATTTTTGCCCCTTAGACCTTATGACCCACTCAAGCCCAAACCAAAAGGGTTTGACGATACTAAAATTTACGCCTACCATCGTGTGTCAGGACATGATGTAGAAAATTGTAAGGCTCTAAAACCATTCTTCTCCAACTTTGTCCTCTTGAACAAAACTTTGATGATGATGATCTTCTAGACGAGGACCCAGTTCCACCTCCACCTATCACTACACATCCTCACCCACTACCTATTCAATGACCTATACACCACCTCCACAACCCTTTTATCCACCTCTAAAATTTAAGATCAATATGGTCCGTATAGGAGAACTAGCCAAAACCCACCAAAATGCCAGTGTACCCTACTCATTTCGTAAGGTTCTTACCCCGCACTAGGTTTTTGTCCATCATGTTGTTATAATTTTCTTGACACACCTTCTCCATCCACCTCTCTTCCTCAGATTAACATGATCCAAGTTATCACTCATGCCCAGAAAGACAAAGGAAAGGAGAAAGTAACTAGCCTATCCGCCAATCCTATGCCCAACATACCATCTACACCTGCACCAAAAATCACCATTTAGGACCCACATATCCTATTTTATGATGGGGTTGCCCATTATACAATGATAAAAAATTACACCAATCCCCTCTAAAAATGTCTTTGTATGACCTTGTCAAAATTTTGAATCCCATCGACAGGCCCTCATGGAGGTTCTGTAATCCATCAAGGTTTTACCTAATGACCTAACACTTGTGGCCTCCATTCTCACCCCTCACCATGTAGCTTCTCTCACTAATTCATCCCCTTCCTCTACACCCACCACTACTCACCAAGTAGCCCTTAGTTTCTCTGATGATGAGATTATACCTCTCCAATTAGATGATCCTAATCCCACCCTTTTCATCTCTGTTTATATTGATAATATACGTGTTCAACACGTTATGATCGATGTGGTGCCAACATCAACATCATCTCCTCCCACGCATACAATCAAATGTGCATCCCTTCAAATTACATGCATAATAACCTAGTTATGTTGTGTTCATTCAATGACACCATCACTTCCACTCTCGGCACCATCATCCTCCACGTTTGTGTGGGCCCCATACCATTTTGGAACTATTCTATGTCTTAGAGGGGGAGTCTAGTATAAATAAATTTTTGTTTGGCTGACCTTGGATCCACATCATGGGTTGTGTTCCTTCAACCTTACATCGTTGTGTAAAATTTGAACATGAAGGACATAACTATACCATCCCCATTGACCCTTCACCATTCAAAACTTGTAACATGTTATACTGACCTAATGATGTCCTTGTACCAATTAAGGCATCTACCACTATCGCCACTTCTCCTTCACCCACAGACCCATCCACCGATGTTGTTGCTACCTTTTACCACCACCTCCTCATTCCCATTCCCATGCCACCATAGCCTCTATAGCTGACCCATCCAGCTAACCCATCTACTTCTCAATTGACCAATGCTTCTTCTTCCCAATCACCTAATGATTCATCTATTCTTGCTACCCATATACCAACTACCGATCCCTTAGAAGGTGTTTTTCAATGTCTCACTCTGTGGGAGTACCCCCTTACAACATCAACACATTCCTTACTCCTCAAGAGTATGGTAACCTTGCCAACATCCTCACTATGATCACCACGTAGGCAAGGTTTTCCCTTATGGTCCTCCTCACCTTCATAAACTTAACATATGGGGGACTTGATACTTCTACCTACTCACCCGAGCCACCTTCCCAAACACGACCATTTTTCCTCGACCTTCAATCTCTCACCAACCACCACTTCACCCACACTTTCCTCCATCATTGTGCATGGAAGGGATTTGGCTTTGGCTTTTATGAACAAGGCTGCCATATTGTCATCCCATGTACCACACGTAAACATAACAACCACAATGGTATTGGATTTTTTCAGAACCATCTTCCAAGAAATCCTGCGTCGAACTCATTGAGGATGAAAATCTTCTTCACCCCATTTACTACCTTCACCTTCACCCATGGAGTCTATGGATCCATAATCCATTCCTCCTAACTTTTTTTTTTTGTAAACACCATTTCCTGGGACCTCTGACTTATCAACGTGATGGCGAGGCTCCCTCTTCTCTTCCCTTCTTGTATCCTAACATGATCGATGATGATACACCTTTCTATTAATGTCATTCAATGTCAGGACGATGAGTCTATTCTCACCTATCTTGGGTGGAGGATTCTTATATTCATTAGTCATTTCCTTTTGAGACATAAACCATGTTAAATGAATCGACCATCGAAATCAATATTAACACTCAGGATGACCCCACATTCTAAAGATAGGCCAATCTTTAGACACTTCTTTGAACAGAAGCTTTTACCTCATTCCTCTGAGATCATAGCAATTTTTTTTGGTCCTACGTTGATATGCCCTGGTATTGACCCAAACATTGTGGTCCACAATATCGTAACTATTCTTGAAGCCAAACCCATAAAATAAGCTGCAAAAAATGCATCCTCGCATTTCCCTTCTTGTCAAAGAAGAACTTCAACACCTTCTCTCTAGTTTCCTTCATCCTACCCATTGATTATCCCTAATGGATCTCTAACATCATTCCTATCACAAAAGTGATAGGAGGACTCGCATATGCATGGATTTCCATGACCTTAATTTAGCCTGCCCTAAAGATGACTTTCCTCTACCTAGTATAGACCAACTAGTTGATCTCACCACCGACCATGAGATGTTATCACTCATGGACAAATTCTTGGGTTATAACCAAATATTACTCACCCCAGAAGATCAACACAAAACCACCTTCATCACTCCTTGGGGACCTTTTGCTATCGAGTCATGCCCTTTGGCCTTAAAAATGTTGGTGCTACATATCAATGGGCTATGACTTATATCTTTCATGACATCATGCATCACATATTGGAAGATTATGTAGACAACCTTCTTGCCAAATCCAAACATCGAGCCGAACACCTTACAGTCCTTAAGGTCATTTTGACCATCTCATCAAGTATTGTGTTCACCTTCAACCTAAGAAGTGTGTCTTTGTTGTCCTCTCGGAAAACTCCTTGGTTTTATCATTTCTTTGTGTGGCATAGAAGTCGATCCCACTAAAATCAAGGCTATTCTCAAAATTCCTCCACCTACTAACCTTCACCAACTGCGTAGTTTGCAAGGAAAGTTGTAATCTATTTGTCATTTTATTTCACAACTTTCGACCGATTGCCACCCATTTCATCATCTCCTAAAAAAGGATGTCTCCTTCAAATGGGATGATGAATGCCACAAAGCCTTTGAGGCCTTAAAATAGTACCTCCTCCAACCACCTGTACTCATTCCTCCTAAGGATGACCAACCATTTTACCTTTACATTTCTGCTATGGATCATTCCTTGGGAGCCATGCTCACTCATCATGATGAGAAACACAGTGGAGCAAGTGGTTTATTATATAAGCCATACACTTTTGGATTATGAAACCCGATACACCCATGCCAAAAAACTCTTCTTAGCCTTAGTTTTTGTCACCTACTAAACTTCACCATTACCTACTTAACCACAAAACCTTTTTTTTTTCACCAATATGACCCCTTACATTACATGTATGCAAGCCCTACCAACATCAAGCATGTTGCACGTTGGCTCATGCTTCTTGATAGACCTAGACCTCGAATTCACTCATCAAAAATCTATCAAAGGCCAAACTATCGCTGACCAACTTACAGATGACACCTCTCTCGGAGATCATCCCTCTAACTTTGATTTCCTAGATGAATCCATTGCTACCCTCTCTTTGGATGATACCATTTACCAAATGACCTTATTCTTTGATGGTTCCAAATGTCAGTGTGGGGGTGGTGTTAGAGTTATCCTCATTCCTCTCTTGATGGTGAGCCTATGTCGTTATCTTTCAAACTAGATTTTGAATGTACTAACAATATCACCGAATATGAAGCACTCATATTAGGCCTTCAAACCGCCATCGCCTTAGACGTCAAATCAATTAATATCTTTGGTGACTCTCAACTAGTTGTAAATCAAGTCAATGGTATATACCATGTTGTCATAATGAAATACTTCAAAAGTATAAGCATCATGTAGACATACTTTTGACTACCTTTGACCATTATGAACTTCAAACCACTCCATGTTCCACTAACAAATTTGTGGATACCATGGCCTACCTTGCTTCTCAGATACCCGCTTCACCCTCCAACTCAAAAATATTTGTCACAATACAAAGGTTGCAATCACCTTCCTATCTATTTTGAGATGTCAACCTCATCGGAACCATTCAACCGACCCATGTGACCTTTGGTATAAGAATTTTTGTTGACTACCTTTCCCTTTCAATTCTACCTCCAGACCTTACTTGCAATGGCCAACGAGCCTTTCTCAAAAGTGTCTCTCGTTATGTCATCATGGGTGGTCTTCTTTATAAACATGGCTTTGATGGTATCCTCTTACGATGCCTTACAAGTTCTGAAGTTCCTTACACCATCAAGGAAGTTCATGATGGAATTTGTGGAGGTCACTTCAATGGTTTAGTTATCACTAAACACATTCTCCACCTAGGTTATTATTGGCCAACCTTAAACCATGATTGTTGTGATTATGTCAAACATTGTGTGAAGTGCCAGCAACATGCTAATCTTCATCACATGCCTAGTCATGCCTTACAGGTCACACGAGACCTTTGGCCTTTCTCTCAATGGGGTTTGGATCTTGTTGGAGAAATCAATCCCCATTCTTCACAACACCATCAATGGATTATTACCGCTACTAAATACTACACTAAATGGGTAGAATCCATACCTCTTATTTCTACAAAATCTGAGAAAATATGTGAATTCATCAATCATCACATCATTTTTCACTTTGGTGTTCCCCATCGTCTCATCACTGATAATGGAAAACAATTCAAAAACAAAACTCTATGGAAGCTTTGTGATGCCTTTGGCATTCAACTTAGTTTTTCTTCACCCTACTACCCTCAAACAAATGGCCAAGATGAATCAACCAAAAAACCTTAAACAAAATTCTTATGAAAGTTATGGATGATACTAGAAAGGATTGGCACACACGCACATTCCTTTTTCCTTATGGGCTTACCATACTAGTATTCATACCTCAACTGTGGCTACACCTTTCTCTCTAGTCTATGGTATAGAGGTTTTCCTACCTCTTGAAGTCCAGATTCCATCTCTTTGTATCTCACTCAAAGAGATGCTCAATGATGATGACTTTCACCAAGACCATTTGGCACAACTTGAGTTATTGGATGAACGTCATCTTAATGCTCTTGATCACCTTCAAATCTACCAAAAATGTATCAAACGTGCCTATGAAAAAATGTGTCCATGAATGAACCTTCCAAGTCGGTGACCTTGTCCTGAAAGAAAATCAACATGTAAAAAAAGAGGAAAAAAGTAAATGGGGAAAATTTTCTCCTAATTGGCTTGGACCTTATATCATTACTCATACCTATGGATCAGGTGCTTATCATTTGTCTTCACTCGAAGGTAAACCAAACCTAAACCCCTCAATGCCTTGCATCTTGACCATTCTACTATTGAATTAAGTCCTATATCACCTCTTGTCTATTCAACGCCCATCCCTTGAGCACCATTCACCTTCCATTTTACCTATTTTAAGGATCAATGACTAAACCAAGATCATGTGATTACCCATTACTTTTTCAACCTTGTCTTCAATATGAGTACCACGGCTCTACTCATGGCATGATTCTCATGGATAATTTTTCATCTTTTTCAAGATGGAATCCCATGGTCATTCATCACTTAAAACCTCTCTATCATAGTTAACCTTGTGTGTGCTATAGTTTTGTCTTAAAAAACAAGAGCCTATTTTTCTCTATAGTCTTGTCCATGACTTAAAAGTCCAAAAGAAAAACAATTTCAAAAGTAAAATGGGATTCAACTCCTTGAGTCAAACTTTCCAGCAAAAAGATGACTCCCTCAAAAAGGACATCTACGCTTTTTTATCTCACTCTACTATAAATAGACTGCTCCCTCGAAGGAAACTATATACAAAGCTAGTTGTATTGTACTTAGTCTATCATCAAAAGAAGACTATTCTTGCAAAAACTAAAATAAAATATTCTAAAGCTTCCCGCATCGATCAACTTCATGAAGACCTCAAGGAGAAAATATACTCATCCCACATAGACTTCCCACATCGATCAATCTATCAAAAACAAAAACAAAAACAAAAGCAAAAAAAAAAAAGAAAAAATTAAATTTTTCATCATGGACTTGCCTATTGTGATCTTGGGTCTCTTGCCAAGTCGGCATGTTGTCTCACACTAGGTTATGCTAAAACCAACCATGCTTTCACCTCATCACCTTTTTCACCCTAATTTCCTACCCGCTCAAGGGATGTGCCACAAATGTGACATTTGTGATCATGTGACTTTCTTCACCTTAGAATAGTCCATCATGCAATGCCTTTAGGGTCTTATGTTCATAAGCCCATCTTAGGTATGACAAACTCATTTTGGTTCTTACAAATTAGGTGGCTCTTTTGGTCACCTCTTACCCTTCACCTTTTTCATTACTCATTGATTATCCTATACAGGACCAAGCCTTCGACACCTCAATTTAACCACACCTCAATGACCTCAATTCACCTCTACCTTCATGACCTAGACTCAATCATGCCTAAGTGACCTAAACTCAACCATACCTAACTGACCTAGACTCAACCATGCCTAAAACCTACCAACCCATACCTCTACCTCATCACATTCTTCCCTAGCTTATGGGAGAACTACATCGGCCTAGAGGCCCCTTTTTTTCAAGGCTATGTAGGTAGCACTCCGAGGGCATGGGGCCCTTGGAGGTTAGCTCGCCATTCTTTACCCTAACCAATTTTCCCCCCACTTTTTTATTTACATTCTACCATTAGTTAGTTTCCATCTTCTACATTACTTGGAAATTAAACAAACATACAAGTATATAAATCATGTATACTTACCTATTTCTTACAACATCATACCATACATATTCATCATCATTTATTTTTTCATGTTACCAATAACTTGGAAATTAAATCAAAACCAAAAACCTAACTCAACCATGCCTAACTCACCTAAACTCCACCATGCCTAAACTCAACCATGCCTAATGACCTAACTCAACCATGCCTAATACCTAAACTCAACCATGCCTACCTAACTACCATGCCTACTCACCTAACACAACCAATAATGCCTAAACTAACTCACCATGCCTAACCTAACTAACATGCCTATACTTGACTCCATCATGCCTACATGACCTCGAATCAATCATGCCTAATTCACCTAGTTTCCATCACATACACAATAACAATGAAAATTCAAACACAAGTACATCATCCATACCATAAATATCATCATCTATAAAATGAAAAGTCAAAAATCAAGTATGTATCCATACCATACAAATATACATATATAACAATGAAAACTCATGTATCAATACAAATACACCGATACAAATAAAATATCAAATCTCAAAACTCTCATATACATCCTCACTATCTTTGGCATGCATGCCAGACCGGTATAAAATCAAAATCTCAAAAAAACCCTCATATACATCCTCACTATCATCATGGCACGTAGAAGCCTATATATATATACCAAAAATCAATACACCAATCATATCAGGTGACTAATCATCACCCCACCTGATATCCATGCATGTCTCATCTATCTCCTCCTCCTCTCTCCCTCCCGGTGACCTGCCAACATCTCTCCACCTAGCATGGGTCTCGGCCTAATCTCTTCCTGCCCCTCACCTAGGACTGGCCTCCGTGAACTCATAGCCTCACCTTGACCCCCTACCCGGGCTGGGCTCTTGGCCCCTGTGCTCTCGAACTATGAGTGTGGGATCTAGTCCTCCTCTCACTCTTGCCTATGCCTGTACTACTCAACATAGGAGGGGACATCTATCTCGATAGTCGTCAAATGATCTGGTAATATCATGCCTCATTCAAGGCATCCTTGAACCTCACCATCAACACCATCTGAGGTGGTGCCATAGGTCTCACAACAACCTTGTGAGCTCTGACCTGCTAATGCTGGCCTCGGACCATATACCTGTGAGCCATGTCCTCCTCCCTGTACCATGGGACCATGTCCCGCCATAGCTTCTTATAGTGTGGGACCCTGTCCCTGAGTCTTTGTGGAGGTGCCTGTGCTATAACCTGGGCATGTAAGGCCACAACCTGAGCTTGTGTGGTGGCCAATTGGCCCTATAAACCTACTACTATGCCTGTAAGGTGGCTACCTATCCCCCATCTCCATCTCCACCCCTGTGCGGGTGTTGGTCCCTGTGTTACATGTGCCTGTAAGGCCACCACTGAGCCTATAAAATGGCAACCTGTGCCTCTGACCCGGTAAGTTACCCCTATAAAGCTGTAATATGGGCCTGAAGGGTAGCCACCTGACCTGTAAGGTATCCCTCTACACTGTGATGGTGGCTAAGTCTTGGTTTCCTGGCCTGGTGGTGCCACCCGTAGTTGTTGTGCCCCACCACTACCTATATCTATTAGTGACCCCAACATCATCGATCCACCTATCCACCATCTCCTCCTCCCTATGTGGCACACTTGGTCATGGTGGAGACATAGGTCTCTCCATGTCATCTCTCATGTATTATGGGAAAGGTGGAGGCACATCCTGTGGTAGCCAAACTATCATCTTGACCCCTATCATGGGTATCATCTCATGCTCACCGACATGACACCCTAAATCCACCTCAGTAGTTGTAACTCCTCTAACTCCTCCTCTACCATGTCCCTATATGAGGGATAGCCAACATATGGCCTCCAAACAATATCAACTCCTAAAGTCCCTCCAATAACCATCTGTAATATAAAACATCATGTGTGGCCCTAGCCACCCTATGCTTCCCACCAACTGGTACCCACCATCTATATCCAACTCTGACCAAGCCACCCCCAAACCAATCATGTGGGAAAACCAACTGGATGTACACATATGATGTGCTCATATGCCCAACAATGTAGAAGAAAGGTGCAACACAAACTAAACCTGCCACATAATCTCCCATAGGCCCACAACTCCCTATATATATAGCTGCACTAGGAATGTAGGTGCCCATGAAAAAAAATAGATCCACTCCTCCATCATATCCTGGAGCACTCCCATCAATGCTCATGGGAATCTCCCACCCTCAACATCTGGTAAGGTAAAACAACATACCACCTCCATCATCAAAACAACCAACCTCGTCTCCTGAGGATGGGCCACATACATGTCTCCATAGCTAAGGCTCATGCTATGGTACCTCATCTCACCCATCGCCTCCCAAAACAACCACTATAGGCTCCACTGATGCCTCTAAAGAAAAAAGAATACACTGGCTCCCCAATAATTGGTAGCCATAAGATCTGTATACATCCTCTAGGGTGACAGTCATCTCACCCATCGGTAAATGAAAAGTGTTGGTCATTGAATCCCATCTATCGATGAGTGTGACCATCAAACTAGGATCTCAAGCTATATGCCTATAGTGTCGGATCCCAATCAGTCCAACATCCATCATATGCTCCCACTCCTCTTATAGTCACACTAGACCACATCACTACCAAAAGAGGTGGTACTCTGTCATCGCATCCAGTAGCTGGTCCACTAGCCCGCATCCAAAAATCACAACATTGTTAAGACCTAATTACCTCCAATTACCTATTAACCCCAAAACCATACCCAACCACACCAATCATGCTTACCCCATTTACCTAATTCACTTACAAGCCTACTACCCTTTACAATCATGACCCATCGTCTTAACATTATTGAACCTACTTACCTATTTTATCCCATCAAACTAGCATTTTACCCTCATCCCCCTAACAAACTCTTCATTTACCCCTTCCCACCTATTTTCCTTTCATACCTAGCCCTTCTTACCCCTATTCCTCCTTCACCCTAACTAAGCATCGGTCACCTTGACCATCACTAGGTTTTTCTTGACCGACATCGGTTCCATTTAACCAGTGTCGGTCACCTCAGTCCTGACCGATGCCGGCCAAAGCGACCGATGTCGGCTAAACCTAGACCGACGTTGGTCTCTATCATGATAACCAAAATCAAAAACCCCTCCCCCATTTCTTAAAAATTGGCAAAAACAACTTACAAACCTACTTAATCCCACCCACATCTACCCCACATTTATTTCTCACCCTACTTAGCCTATATTGACCTTTTTCCCCCGATTTTGTTAATTTTTCACCCACAAATTCAAAATTAAAACCCACCCAAATTTGTAACTGAAATAATTTCACCGATACCATCTTTAATCAAATAACAGGTTTGGATCATGCCTCCTACCTCATCTCGATGGCATCTACGTGGTGGCACATCTGGCCATTGCATGCTGGTGGTCCACCCAAACCCTCTCCCACCTCTGCCATGCCAAAATCTACCTCGAATCTCTCCACCAATCACATGTCTCCAACCGCTCTCGTGGACCCATCTACCTGGCTCCTCTCACCACTTAGTAACCTCCACCTCAGCCAAGTACAATGCCTTGTCTTTTCTCCAAGAAAATGCACAAGTCACTTAGCTCTTGTCATTTTCTCAAAGTCAAAAGACAATAATGATTCCGTAAAATATGGAATTTCAACCTTATAACCCTAACCCAACATGACTGCATGTCGGTCACCCAAAACCGATGTCGGTTACCTTATAACCAACATCGGTCACCTGCTCAAGTACCATTTCCTCTACATTTTTCCCATTTTGACCTAAACTCATTACTGCCACATACCTTTTGGCCTTACCAACACTTATTACACCCTACCCACAAGCCTAAATTACCCATACATTTCCTTAATTTGCATTTAGGGACTGTTATTTTACCTATACCTTGGCCTTACCCATGCCATGACCTATATACCTTGACCTAAACCACTTTTGTGACCTTTGAACTTGTGTACTCGCTATAGCTTATGATGTTGTTACCTATGTTGTTTTAGCCTAATGACCTTACCTTTGCCTATTGTCATGTTGTTTATCCCGACCAAACCTTTGGTGTACTAGATCATACCTAAAACGTTCTTGCACCTAACCTAAGTTGTGTTTTGGACCATATCTTATACCCTGGATACCTGAATCACTTCAACCTTGTTTGGATAAACCTATCGACCTTGGATGATGTAGAGTTTACAAGCTCTTCAACCTGGTACCATGTCACAATCTATGTGTGTGTGCATTTGATTATCATTACCCATTACCCGATATGACCCTTTCCCATTACCCATTACCCAATTTGACCCTTACCCATTACCCAAAGTCCCATACCCTTACCTATAACTCACCTACCTTCACTTTCATCACTTACACATTTATCAAACCACTCACCGACTCCATCATATCACACCTCATCAATTCCTAGTTTGAGGGGGATCACCTCCACCCACACTTGGGGCAACCTCACCTTTATCCCTACTTGGGGAAACCCCACTCTCACCTATATTTGGGCAACCACTTCCTTTTTTTTGTCAGCATCACTTACCAATACAAGCTACGTGACAAAAAGGGGAAAATGTAGACACCAAAATTGGGTCATACTTCCATTAAAACCTTGTCAATTAAATTAACCATATCCTACCCATTCATATCCCCTAGTGCACATGTTAATTGAATTAATTATCTTAATTAAATTAATTAATATCCTCACTTAACCACCTCACCCAACCAACTCACCTAGCCACCTCACTCAAATGACCCACTCAAACCTCATTAATGACCTAAGACCAAGTCTAAACCTATCCTAACCAACTAGGACTTAGTCTAAACCTAGACTTAACTCCTATTAACAAACCTAAAAGGACTCTTACTTATCCTCCGTGATCTATCACTCAAGACTCGAGATGAATATTGGAGACCACATGCTAAAAATAGCAACAATTAGGCTATTTTTGGCCAACCTAGATATTCCACCTTGACCGACGTCGGTTATATCTCAACCGACACTCGGTCACCTAACCATCACCGTTAGGTTAAATACATTTCCAAAATCCTTTTCCTAGGTTGGTCATTGATTCAGGATCTCATACAAATAGAGACTTGAGAGCTCAAAATTTTGAAGCACTCAAGAAAAGGAAAAATATATGGGAGCACTACCAACAACCATTGGCATTCATCATCTTCTTCACGATCATGGATTCACACAAAGAAGCATGGAGGTTTGAACTTCATGACACACACTAACACAACATGTCTCTTCTCTCCGATCTCTACCATCATTGTCCTCATCACCTGCATTCTCCAAACCTACTCTTCAAGTAAGTACCTAACATCTCTTCATTTATTTATGTTTTATTCTAGTAAGATTTATTATTCATCTAGTAATTTATCTTTCTCCACATCCATACACTCCTCCTCCTACCAACCTATCACCTTACCATACCTAGCCCTTTCACCTATTTTTATCCTCTTTTAATCATCTTTGAGCCTCCAAGGCCATTTTACGACCTCACCCTCACCATTTCCAACCTCTGTGCAATCACAGAGAGTCTAAAAACAAGTTTTAAGTGTTTTTACTAATTACCCCTACCGACATTGGTTAGCACCAAACATCGGTCATTCTACCTAACAACATCAATCGGTCACATAGCTGACATCATTATGTGTCAGCAATATAGCTCAGACCAACAAGCTAATACCCACTTCCTAAATAGCCCATAATCACTTTCTAATCTTTACGGACCTTACCCAGAGCTTTACCAGTACTAGACCGTAACCCAAACACCAACCAATCACCTGACCCATTTTGACCTCAATCACCTTTTACATGACCTTTCTTATTGTTTTATACGAGATACCCAAATCATTTCAATTACAATAGGATCTTTATTTCATGTATATTTTGAATAACATTAATATTGTTATATAAAAGTGGATTGATAGCCTGTTCAGGAAGCATCACACTTCCTAGATCTAGCTTCCTAGGTAGTCCACTCATTGTTTTGTTTAACTCTATCTAGTGGTATTGTTTTGCAAACCGACATCACAAAAGGTATTCCTCCTTAGCCTTCAACCTTTATCTGTTTCATTAATTGTGGTGTAATAGGTCCTAAAAAGTCAATGACCCACTTCTCAAAAGGCTTTGTGCTTGTTATGGGTCTCGGGGCATGTAATCTCTACTTCCTAGTTTGTAAAGGCACTAACAATGATCACATGCTTTTACATATGCCTTGGTATCTTTGTAAATTATTTCCCACCATAGGCCAACCATAAGGATCTTACGCACAATGGCATTTGATGCATAATTTCCTCATGTTATTCCACCATGAGCCACCTCCATAATGGCTTTGCATTGATGTTGTAGAACACCTGCAGGTGCAAGACCACATCTCTACCCATCTTGTATAAGTCTCCACCGGTCGGTGATAAGGTGTTGCATGTATAACAAGTTTTTTCTCCAATGTCTTCATCCCCTCTAGCTCAAATCCGGTGCGTAAGAACAATGTTAGTTATTGTGAATCCTCGCATGTAAATTTTAACCTATACTGTTGTGCATCAAGCATTATGTCCTCAATAATTTGTACATCCTCGCCATAATTTATTCTTGATAAATGGTCGACATTGAATTTCTCTTCCCGGCTTGACAACGACTATGAAATCAAACTCCTAAAAGAGAAGTATCCACTGCAGATGTGCACTTACAAAATAGGCTTGTTGACCGAATATTTTAATGCCAAATGATCTATATAGAAAATAAATGGTGTAGCTAACAAGTATTGTCAAAATTTATGAAGCATGTAGATCATAGGAAATACCTCACCGATCCATAGGGATCTAAAAAAACACACCACTTTATCATATCATCAGCACTATGAAGGAAGAATGAAGAAAAATGAGGAAAAGGAGGTTCTATAAGAATTTTAACAGAACCTCCACTCTACGCAGAGCGGAAGTTACAGAACCATCACCCTATGGGGATGATTCGTAACCACCGCCTGCCAACCAGGTGGTGGTCCTACTACGACCATCACTCTGCACTGAGTGGTGATCCTATACCTTTGCTAGAAAAATAAAATGGATCCCGAATGGTTCGAATTTGAACCAATTGTCTTTGTCTCTTCCTTTCATGTGTCCCTTCACTTCCTCCAGTGCGTGGGAGGACATGAGAAGGCTATAAATGCATGAAGGAGCAAGGGATTTGGGCATTCAAAGATCCAAAGAGATCAATAAGAGAAAAATTTATTGTATGAGAGAAAGTGAGAAAGGACTTTCAGTGTTGGAGGAGATTTGTAGGAGCAAGGTGCAAGAAACAGAGCAAACAAGTAACTAAAGGGAAGTTTACATTGTTATTCTTCTCTATACTTATTATTGTAATCTATAAATTATTTATAATTTCTCAATACAAGTGGGAAGAAAGAAAATTTTCCCTTCCCTAGGTTGGTTTTACCTCAACTTGGGGTTTTAAGATAAAATTCTTATGTTGTGTGTGGAATTATTTTAGCATTTCTCTACAATTATGTTCTAAGCACTAGTTAATCATACTAAAGCTAAAGCTGTCTTTTTCCCAAGTAGAAAATAGAATAATACATTTATGTGATTTTGTAGATTTCAAAGTAGAATTTTACAGATCATTTTGGTATCAAAGCTGATTATATATCTAGGACTGTGGTATTCAATTCATTCTTTTGATTTTTATGATAAATGACAAAGTCTAAAGGTGAAATTTTTTTACCTCATGAACGGATATTTCTACTATGAAGTGGAAATAGAGAATTTGAGCTCAAATAGAGGAAGAGAACTTGGTTTGTAGAGTCAAGATGTTAGATACCATGATGGATATGTTGCATATAAAACAATCGGATCTCGATCGTAAAATACATCTTTAGTTAAGCAAGATTCCATGGACTCAGTGGTTCAAGCACTGGCCAAAAAAATTAGTATCGGAGGGAGCCACGATGAGGAAGATTTGGAAGGGCGTGAAGAAGAGACTACAATTGTAAGTGAGAAGGTAAAATCTGCTCATACTCCTTTTAAAGTTGAAACAAAAGTTGAAATAAATAATTTTGAAGGACAAGTAGATGCAGAATTACTTGATAAGTGGCTAAAACAGTTGGAAGTTTATTTTAGTGTGCATAATGTTACTAAGGCACAAAGGATTACCTTTTCACATCTCAAAATGGAAGGTTATGCTCTGGTTTGGTGGGAAACCCATCTAACCACTTGTGAAAGGAATAAATGTCCTATTGTCAGTACTTGGAAAGGTTTTAAAGAATTACTTAGAGCTAACTTCTATCCTATCGGCCATAAGACTGACTAGATGATTAAGTGGTAGTACTTTAGACAGGGAAGTGGTCAAAGCGTGTAGGACTATACTATGGAGTTTTGGAGACAAGCCATGTTGTTGAATATGGACTTGGAGGATGAGGACATTTTGACCAAGTATTTGGGAGGACTTCACACTCACCTTTAGAGGAAGGTAATCTCCATGAAGCCCAAGGATCTCAATAAAGCTTGTATAAAAGCATATTGCATTGATGATGAGAAGAAACAAGGAGAAGCAAAGCCAAAGGAAGACCAATAAATAAATAAGTAAAAGGAACAGGATCAACAAGTAGCAAAGGTAAATGGAAAGGTAAGCGAGGCCACCATTGTTTTACATACTTATAAAGATACTAAGAATTTCTATAAGAATTGTGATATCGATGGTCATACTGATGCCACATGTTGGAAGTTACATCGGAATTACACCCAAAGCACCGAACCAAGGATTCCAAGAAATCCATGGCCACTGCGAAACCAGAAGAGGAGGTGGAAATTGAAGATAATTCAGATGTAGATGAGAGGATGGGATGCACAACCACTAACATGTACAAAGAAAAAAGAAGATGAAAAGATGAGTGAACTATTCCATATCAGAATCCAAATCAAGAAAAATAAGGAAAACGCTTTGGTTGATTCGAGTTCTCAATCCAATTTGATTTCGATGATGTTGTAAAGTAGCTTGGTTTGGATACTTATACGCATCCAAATCCATACCCATTGGGATGGGTGAAGAAAGGTGTAGAAATACGGGTTACAAGGCTGTAAGTTTCGGTTTGGGATAAATACCCAATACATAGATGTATTAAAGGTTGATATAATTACACTTGATGCGTTTGACCTTGTTTTCGAGAGTCCTTACTTGTTTACTGGGATGTTGTGTTCACAAGGAAGGAGAACCGATTTAGATGGGTCAAGGATGGGGTCGGTTCAACATCCGAGCGGACTCAACGTAAACCAAAGAATGTTATGGTAAGTGCTAACCAAGCAAAAAGACTAATTCAGGCAAATAATTTCTATTTACTTTCATGGAAAGAAAAACAAGATGGGGTAGAGAACACAAATGTTTCTAACAAAAGGATAAAGAATATGGGTAGCACCACTCAGTTTTTACAAAAGGATTTCTAGACTCCCAGGTAGGAGGTAGAGCACAAGATTCCACCAAAATCCCCTCTACCAACCATCAGATTGTATGGGCGGTCGTGTCTGTAGAGAGTATAGAGGAGAAGAAGCATCCACAAGAGTAGTAAACACTTTTTCAATGCAGTCACCATGTCTACCTACCAATTCACTAGACCTGATAGTAGGGCAAGTAGGAAGAGGAGAGGACACATGATTCAGAGGTGACTAGAGTAACAAACCAGAGATCCACATGAGTCTTGGTAGGTTGGATGAGGAGAGAAGACACCAAGGCAGGTTGGTGGTACTCAAAGGAGCAAGAGAGGGAGTTGATTCCTCTACCACTCCCCCACTAAGATTTTGTGGGACCAAAAGCCTCCTAAGTAGGGGAGGTATGATCCATAGGGATCCAGAAAAACACACCACTTCATCAGATCATCAACACTATGAAGGAAGAATGAAGAAAAATGAGGAAAAGGAGGTTCTGTAAGCATTTTAATAGAATTGCTGCCCATCTAGGGTGGTGGTCCTATGATCGTCGCCCGCATCAGCGGTAGTCCTATCACTTTTGGGGAAAAATAAAATGGAGCTCAAACGGTTCGAATTTGAATCAATTGTCTTTGTCTCTTCCTTTCCTACGTCCCTTCACATCCTCCAATGCATAGGAGGACATGGGAAGGCTATAAATGCATGAAGGAGCAAGGGATTTGGGCATTCGAAGATCCAAAGAGATCAAGAAGCAAAAGTTTGATTGTATGAGAGCAAGTGAGCAAGGAATTTCAGTGTTGGAGTAGATTTGTAGGAGCAAGGTGTAAGAAACAGAGAAAACAAGTAACTAGAGGGGAAGTTTACATTATTATTCTTCTCTATACTTATTGTAATCTGTAAATTGTTTATAATTGGCCAATACAAGTGGGAAGAAAGATGGTTGCCCTTCCCGACTAATTTTCCCTCAACTTGGGGGTTTCCAAGATAAAATTCTTGTGTTGTGTGTGGAATTATTTTAGCATTTCTCTACAATTTTGTTCTAAGCACTAGTTAATCAGTCACTAAAGCTCAAAACTATATTTTTACCAAGTAGAAAAAGAAAGATACATTTGTGTGATTTCGTAGATTTCCAAAGTAGAAGTTTATGGATCACTCACGCTCAATTGTCAGAGTGTAGTTCTACTCTGTTGGTGTTAACTTCTTGCTTGCAAAGCATATATGATGATCCACATTCCCATCTCCAGGTTTCACCAAGACTACACCAATCACCATGCCAAAGGCATCCACGTGTACATTAAACGGTTTGTCTCATGAAGGAAAATGCAAAATTGGTGTAGTGGTAAGTTTTTCCTTCAATTTTTCAAATGTTTGTTGTTATGTGTCACCCCAATGAAAAATTCCTTTATCCTTAATAAATTATTCTAAGGCGCAACAATATTTGCATATCTCTTAATAAATTTTCTCGTAGTAGCCAAATTTCCCAAAAAATCTGTGGCACTTAACTCGATTGGTAGGTTATTCTAATCCCAAAATCATATCTATCTTTGTTGGGTCTACCAATAATCCTTCCTTGCAAATGATGTGCCTAAGCAAAGTTCCAAAGGGTGTCATAAAGATACCATTTTTAATATTAAGAGAGATGTTTAACTTCCTGCACCTCTCAAACATAAGCCTCGGTTTGTCACAATGATCCTTAACCAACCCATATATAGTCCAATCATCTAAGTACACCTACAAATAATTGTGAATAAAATCATGAAATGCCTACACAACAATGCATGAAAATACTGATGGCGCATTCTTCAACCTAAAAGTCATAATAGTGTATGAAAAATTTCCCCACTCAGTGGTAAAAGTGGTCTTCCTTGGTCTTCGGCGCAATGTGCACCGATGATAGTACGAAAATCCATCGTAAAAGAATAAATCTCGCGCACCCTACAAATCCTTCCAAGATGTCCTCGGTGAATGGCGTGGGAAGGGGGTCATGACACATGTGGCATTAATTTCTTTGTAGTCCACACAAATCTTGATCCACCTATCCTTCTTGATACTAATAACCATAGGGATAACCCACTCAGACTCTTCAATTGGCTCAATAATTCCAAACTTGAGAATCTTATCAATTTCCTCCTTTACCTTCACGCGTAAATTTGGGTTCATCCTGTAAGGCCTCTTCCTAACAGGTCATGCACCTTCTTTGAGTTAAACGTCATTTCTCCCGGAGAGGGATGCACACCCTTCAATTCATGGTAACCTCTTGGAAAGCGATCCTGAAAGTCACGTAAGAGCTCAATGATCTTGGCTACTTCTTACTCGACCAGTAGTCTCCAATGATGGCCTCCTGTTGGTGAGAAAATCTATTCTTTGGACAATTAGTTGGTTTCTTACCAACGTATCCAAGATTCTAGGTCACTCTACTTGGGTGGTGCAAGTCCACTTTATTATGAATGACGGAAATGGTAAATCTATGGTTGGATAAGAGCCCGGGTATCCAACAGGTACACTCCATTGTACCCACGGAAAATGCTTATAAGGAATTATAATGGAAGAATTTGCTAAAAGGGGAAAAGGGGAGTGGGAAATTAGACAAGGAAAACCAACTGTGAGTAGAAAATCAGATTCTCACAGGGTTGATTAGAAAGTTCACATTCACAATTAATTAGAAAGAAACAACAAGTTTATTATGCCAATGACCAGAGGAAACCATACACACAAAGTTGTACACATTCATAAGTCATGAAAAGAAGCAATTCCTTTCTTGATTGGCATTTTTACCAAGTTGTACAATGTAAGGAATGGAGGAAAATAGTGAAGGAGAATGGAAGAATGCTATCTCTCTTGTCTTTCTCAATAGATCTCTCTCTTGAGTGTACAAAATTGACAACCCTTAAGCAAGAGTATGCCATTACATTATATAGAATTTCAGAAGACTCCTCATCTACCCCCATGTGACTTTTTGTATGTCCTACACAACATATGGCATTTCAAGTTCCTAGGAAATAACATTAAGTTACCTTTTATAAATTAAGGGAAACTTATTACAATGTTTACTAAAGTTGCATTTAAATGAATAGGACAACGTCACGATTTCTCACAATGAAGAATTAGAAAGGGAATAGAGAAGAAGAAGAAGAAGAGAGAAGAGAAGGAAAGAGGGATCTTTGTGAAGATGAGAAAACATTTTCCTTTGAAGAAGAACTTGTTGATGATGATGATGCACAGGATCGAACCATGAAAAGAGTGTTTAGAAACATTGTTTCAAGACCTCTTGATGTGAGCTTAGGAAAAACACGGGAAATTCATGATGATCTTCCTTGATTACTTGATTAAGGAATAAGCTCATGATCTCAGACTCACCTTGTTCATCCAACTCAAGAGATGGTGATGGATCCATTAGTTGTGCAACTCTTGAACATTATTGAACTCGGGATGATGCTTCCAGGACCTCTGTGAAGTTTTCATTCCTCTATTTGAACCATGAAACCATCCCACAACCTGTGCAGAGTTTGGAAAGATGAGTGAAAATGAGACCATTTGCACTTTTTTCCTCAACACTTTGAAACTTTCTATATTTGGAATATGAGGTCATGACTTGCCATTTTGGGACCTATCACCACATTTTTCCCCAATTTCCCCTTCTGAACCTTCTAGCACATTTCATCCTCTTCCATTGCTGAGGCATTGCTATTTTTAGCACATTTCTATTTTTAGCAAAGTTACTTTTTGGGGACCTGCTATTTTGGGAACATTGTCATTTTGGTCTTACTTCTCGTTTTGCTTGCAATCTTCCCTGGTTGTCTAGATGATCAAACTTGCAATTCGGGGACTTACTATCTTTAACACCAAGAGGAGCATCAACTATGTTATTTTTATAAAGTGTCAAAAATGGCCTCGGTTTGCGATGGGGATGAAATTTTTGGATTTGGCTCAACTTCATGATCTCGTGCTCTAATTTTCATTGTGATTCACTTACTGGGAAGTTCAGGAATAAAAAAGTAAAATTTTCGCTTTTAAGAGCTTTCAAGACTTGAGCTACCAGGGAAAACATTAATGGAGTCACCAAGATTTTTTGTAGGTTTTCTTCCCCACCTCCGATTGATGAAAAATAAAATTCTCTATGATGGGTTTTTCTCAAGATGTTTCGTTCAAAATATTAGCTTCACCCGCTTATCAGATTAATGGAAAACTGAAGAAAAGGAAGCTAGGGGAAAAAATTGATTTTACTACCACTAATGGTCTGGGACACCTTTTCATTTATTATTTTTTTTCAGCATGAAGGCCTTTGGTAGAGGGAGATATGCCCAAAATTTTAGTGCTAATGGATTCATGGTTTGGAAGATGTGAGATTTTCTTTGTTTTTGTGATCTAGGTTTTATGACAACTCTTGATAATGGATTTAGCTTGAAAGTTCTTCGTTTCTTCATGGTAGAAACATGGAATGATGGAGAAATGATGTTGGATGTGATGGAAATTTTTGGAAGCAGCATAAATGGAGGAGAGGAAGAGATCTTGGTAGTTGTAGAAAAGTTGTGCGTGCATGTAGGAAGAATGGAAATAACAAGTGATGTACTGACGAAAGGTTAGAAAAAATTACATATTTTGATGCATTAGGGAGAAGCAAACTTTTGTGCACAAATTTCACCAAAGGTTTGGTGCACTTGGTGCAAAAATCCCGATCCCCATTGGTCCACTTGGTGGCACGCGATTTGATGATGGGTTGAGTGGGGGGCTTTAAAAAAACTTAATCGGTTGTCAGGCACATGGTGACCAAGAGACTAAATGGGAGGGTGGGATTTTTTAAACCAAATGCACCAAAAATTTGGTGCACTAGGTTAAAAAAATTGTGCCCTATTCTTATTGGGCCACTTGGTGGTATGTGATTCGCACAGAGGGGTTGGGAAATGAGGCATGGGGGCTTAACTTGAGAGAAAGGGTTGAACGGTGGTCATCTAGAGGTCCAGGGATAAAATGGGGAAGGAAACATTTTATTTCACCTTTTGAACCAAAAATTTGGTACAATTGGTGCCTAAAAAGTGCGTTGCATTCCTATTGGTTGGTTTTCCACCCAAAATTGGCTAACTATTGGAGCTTGTGCCTTGGAGAGTGACTTGTCGGGACCATAACTTGAGTTCCCAAAGGAGTTTTTGATAAAATTTTATATGATTCCACCTATAAATTACCTTTTGAATCCAATGGTGGTGGTATCATCTCCTTATTAATCCATTTTATCCCTCAAAAATATTATTTTTGTTTTGGCACCCAAGTTGTGCATGAGAAAAATGGATGGGGACATAGTGCACAAAGGTACTATGAAGAATCTGATTTCACCATCCTATAGGGATCTGATATACCATTCTAGATATATTGTTTCTTACTCCTAAATCCTTTGAAGCTCCCAAAATCACTTCTGAATCTTAGTAGTTTTTTTTTGGCCTTGTGCATTGTTTAGGCCTCCAAGACCCACTTTTTGAACTTGCTCCAAAACTTTTGAAACTTCACTAAACCTTCCAAAAATGATTTCTAAATGTAATTATCTCTTTAATATTCTTCTCGTGATGAATTTATTCCATTCATTTTGGGGGTGTGCACCAATTCCGAGAATATAATAAAATTGTCTTTCCCAAGCTTTCCAAAAGGCTTGTCTTGATGGATCTCGCTTGGGAAGCTATTGAAAAGACTTTTACCCTTAAATCACCTATGAGAAAAATGAGTGGGGATTAGGGTGATATAAAGGAGTGCTCATGGTGACCTCTCGAGTAAATTTTTTAGGTAGGGTGTGGTTTTCGTGCTCGGAAATTGTGAATTTCCTTGTTGCACATTTCCATGAAAACACCTCCTCAGTGCACATCCTCTATGCCAATGTTAACCTTATCATCTACATAATCCATTGCTTTTCACACACATTTTGTATGGATAACATCCAGTTTTTCACCTTTTCATCATCAATCATGTATACCAACTTTCCCCTTTCTATTTCTTTCTAAGTGCTACCCATTTATACCTCCTCTGTATCCTCAATAACTAGGCGCGCCTCATAATCAAGTTCTCAAAGTATCTCGAGCATGCACTCTTCTTCTTTCATGCTATCCCCAATGTGATGTGCCTCATGATTTGTAATGCTTCATGGACTGGAGGTTTGCTAGAAAATTAATCAAAGGTCTGGACAATACATGTAGTCATCTCATGCCAGTTCGTAGTTTCCCTTCTTAGTTTGGCATGGACATACCAATTGCGCACACACTCGTGTAGTGTGGAGTAAAACATATGTGCCCATAGTCTCTCACACTCTTCCCATAATATTCACATATGTGTGTAGGTACATTGCTTTGAGTAAACCTTGTGGAAAAGGTGATTCTCACTTCTCACCATTCTAACAGGTTATCTCTGTGTGTTTCCCATCGGCACATTGTTGTCCGCGTAAGGTATAGAAAAACATATTTCTTTTATTCCCTTCATTCCGCCACTGAGTCTCCATGGTGTGGAAGAATGTATCGAGATTCCCTTCACTAGTATATTATTGTATATGAGTTAAGCCTAACCGCCTCATCATCGCATGACCTAATCATCCCGGTGACTCATCCCTTAACTTCACGCCCGACCATCTCATACATGCCATGAGTATATTTATCACAAGCAACATTACTAGTGTTACTTATAGATCGCATTTCTTCCCTATGAAGTATACCTTCCTTCGATGGTTCCGTATTTTTAGATTACGTACGCCTACATGTGCATAGATCATATTAAGCTCTTCTTCACTTATGGGCTCAACAAAAGGTTCTACCTTCGCATCATTCAAAGGTATGATCATGTGCTTATATTTGTTCTCAAAACTGATGTATCTCATGTTAAAGCGCATATCATCACTATACGCATAACACCAAGGTCACTGAAGTAATGCTGGAAATTGGTCTGCTTCAGTAACCTCTAATACCTCAAAAACTCCAGTAAACTTGGCTCCCTGAATAGTAATTGAAGCATGTCCTTCAGTACCCCAATATACATAGCCCTAGTTTTGTTCGTTGTATATAACACATTGGAAGATGACTGTAATGTTGGTCTTCCCATCTAGTTCCATGCATCTAGAGTCAACACATTTACCTAAGCATTCATGTCTATCAAAATATTGCTTACCAACCAGCCATCAATTACCGCATCAAGTGTGATCTCCTTTTCAAATTCATGATTATTTGGTGGCAAGTTTGAATGTAGTATATGTCGCTCTTGCTCAATTCCAAAGTGTGTGAAATATTCTCTCGCAACCATTCCCCTAACAAAGGGATAATATTCTCCTATCACAACATCTTATAGACATCCTTTAAGTCATCCATATCCTTCTGTAGGAGCTCAACATTCTTTCGCGCACTCTCTCACTTGTGCCTATTCATTCAAGCATTATATCTCACCCTATAACTCTCTCATCACTCCCATAGTCTCTTGATATACCTCATTCTGATGTGCATCATCTGGATACTTAGCATGTATAATATCTTCTTCCTAGATGGGATGTTTAGCCTTCAAAGGCTCGCACATGTGTGTTTCCTCCACATGCATAGTCACCAACATGGGCTACAACTCTGAATCAGGCATTTTCTTAGGCATCCACTGATCAACATTCACACATTGTACCTTGATCATCCCCACACCCTTGTCCTTCTTCTTTGCCTTACTCATGTGCTCATTCAAGTTTGGATAATCTTCTAACTCGTGTTGTTTTTCACACCACATGCAGACTATATTCGCTGGACAAATCACGTTGGTAATGATCAGGGGACCCACAAGTGTAACAAGTTCCTCACATGAACCTACCTCTACCACCACCACAACCTCGGCCTCAATATCCTCCTCGAAGCCTCCATTTCTATTATCCCCATTGTTGCGCCCTTCATTATTTTTTCCTTCCTACTCCTTTGCTCTACTCGCCACACTAGTGCAGTGCAACCCTATTTCAAGGGCTTCATGGATATGGTCAACCAGTCTGTAATCAACTATATTATGGGTATGTGCATCACAAATTTTATAGTACATGGACACATTCTTCGAATCATGTGATGTAAGAGTGCACAATTTCACACATCATGATTCTTATGAAAAATCTCACAAGACTCTAACAACGCACACATTGTCTTATGCGGGTAGTTATCCTTAGTGTGTCCCTCAACCTCAAAATTAGTACACCATATACCACTTTTAGTCTCATGCATGGAGTTGGAAAAGAGCTTCTCCAATCGCTTTGCTTTGCCACCGTTATCTCGTGCTTCCAAAAATGGGGTCACTCTAGTATCAACACTTCCAACTGTCTCATCGTGCAAAGTTTCTTCCAAGGCCTTATGAGAGTCCACATATGTCTTATGGGATAAATCACTTGAATGTATTCAACAACCCCTAACAAACCACTACGTGTGCTTGACTCGAGATATATATAATAAGACAATTTGACATAAATGTATTAAAACATGCATCGTACTCCCTAACACTTTATGATAAACCCTACTTGATGTCTTGAGTGCACCGATGCTCTACTGCTCAAACTCTAGAATGTGAAACTCAGACAAAAATCTTGTGCTTAAAGCATCATAATCTACTACAATCTTGTGGGGGTTCATACTTTCTGTACAACTATGCATGCCACTCAAGTGTAGTGGAAAATTGGATTGCCTTTCTCTCGGAGTTGTAATTCCTTTAATGTGCCATAGTAATTCACACTTGTGCACATGCTCTGTTGCATCCTCCACACCTTTGTACTCTGACAAGTGGAGAGGCATCTCAAAGTAAATTTGAGGTGTTTGATGAAGTGGTTGTTGAGGTGGGGTCTGAGGAGGATGGTTCGGTGGTGGCTGTTGTGGTGGTGGTTGTGGTCCTTGCCACTAGATCCGAGCCTAAACCTCTGCCTGTGGTTCCCTCCGTGTGGTGGCTGACCTGATCCTCCTGAGCCTCTTGTGCCCCCTACTATAGGTTGTGGCCTAGTTGATGAACTCCCTTGTGTCCCAGTTATAGTACTAAACTAGACACCCATTGTCTGCATAGTCGCAACACCTACAAAAGTGCCCCAATAGTTTGCACACCAATATTCTACACCGATGACGCTCTTGAAAACAATCTTGTAAGCATACTCCCAAACAATGGCACATGTTGTGTTGTTATGAGTGCGTTACATTAGTTTGATGCACTTCCCGATTCAATATAAAATGATATAATATAAAATGATATCTACTTGTATCTTCCATGGTTACCTTCACTATTCCGTCCTTCAACTATCTTTGGATCTAGAACACCTAGTGCTAGAACTATGTAGCTAGGTTGAGTCGATGTGTGTCCGTAGTCCTCTTTTTATCCTCCGACACACTCTCATCCGAATCCAGTGGGGACTCAAGCACGCACTTGGGAGGACATGATGTTGCGGTTCCTCATCTTCTATGTGAGCTTCAAAACCTTCGCGAGCCATCATTATCCTCGACTGCAATGCTACCTCAATTTCCCTCTCTCACGCTTCATTATACTTGAGTTGTCTTTCCTCTCTCTATCTGTCTTCCGCCGTGGTCGCCATCCTTCTCCACACACCTCGCACCCGCCCTGTGCGTAGTGGAGATTTAGCTAATAATAGGGAATCTCTCAAAATCCATATCTACCATCAAGATTTTGATTGCTAATTGTATAATGTAAATATGATCCTCTTGGATCACACAAGAACTTAAACTCACTTCCTTTGCAAGCACGAATATGTAGAAACAACGTATTACAATGTATAATTGTGTAACACACCAACCCACCAATGATCTACAGCTCTAGTCCACTCCTCATCTGCATCAAAGAGAGTCGATAATCTTCTTGTGTCCAAATCCTTGGTCTAGGATGCCAAGCTTTGTTTCATGCGTATGTTGTCAACCACTAGTACAATTCTACTGGGAAAAAGTTGAAGAACGTTTCATATAATTCATAATAAATATTATATTCCACCCACTTACGTGTATTAAAGCCAGGTCCAGTGTTATACCTTCGTGCAAACTTATCTTGGTCATCTTCTACCCAACTTTCAATGCTCTCCAAAGATAATCGATAAGCCATCTATATCCAACATCCTGACAGACAAGTTGAAAAGAGGTCCCAACAATGGAACCAAAATGTAGTCTTTAATTATACCTAAGTGTTATGCATGCTAACACCTCATTTAGAGATATATGAATTTTCTCACCCAAAGCACACGCCGCAGCCTACTAGGTCCCTCCTTTGTGTTTACTTATCAAGATGTTAGCATGCATAATTGTCATGATAATTAACCAAGTATTCATTCACACATACTTAATCATCTCACTCACATCATTATGGAAAAACATATAATAAGGAAACAATCAATCCATGTAAACCATTACTAATACCAATTGCACTATTATATTACCATCCTCATATCCATTAACAATAAATATCTAACCATAATTATCCATTACAAAGAAAATTCATTACACAATAAGGAAACCGAATACAAAACCTACCATTTGTAGAGTTACATGAACCAGGACACGCAAACTTCAAACCCCGGGTAGTAACATAACCTTGTTAGAACATAAAATCTCAAATAACTATGCCCTACCACAATAGTGGCATACAATAGGTATATATAGGGGTGGGGACTTTCCCTTCACCGCCATGCACTCCAATAATAGGTGTGCTCTCAAAATAGACTACATGCATGCTTTTACAATAGTTGATAATAATAGATTGTCCCAATTATGCACTTCTTTAATCCTATTAATAGCTCTCAATGTGTGTGCTTTTCTGCATGTTCATCCTAAAAAAAAACCTTTGCTTTGATGCCAAATCAGCATGCTTTACTTCTTTTCTTGGTTGGCACTCCATCCCGTTTTTCCCATTTTTAGCCCATGCCTTAAAATGGCTAAGTCCTTTTCCTTTCTACCTATATGCGCAATCCCACACACAATCCTATTCCTATCCACACGCACCCTCCTACGCGCTATCCTTAACCTTATGCACAAGCCCCTTCTTGTTGCCCATCCGATCCTTAACATTTTCTTCTAATCAACAAAATTTGATTTAGAACCGATTTGGAGCATTCGAAATTCAAAACATCAATTCCACACTTAAAATCTTCCAATTTATCATTTTACGATTTTTCGTAATTTGCCTTTGCTTATCATTAATCCATCTAAAAGTAGATTAAAATTGATAAAAACAACAAAAATGAAAGAAATAATGACAAAGAGCTTGATAACAAAGTTTACCAATTTGGCTACATCTCCAAGATAGCTTATAGCACCATCGATCCATTAATAAAGCAATTTGCAAGTATAATGAATAAAACTTACAAATAATTATTGATCATAAACTTGCAATAATATGCTTATCAGAATTTTGAAAGACTCTGATCTCGATCAATAATTTTGCACATTCATTTTCCCATGTTCTACGTCAAAAGTGGTCGAAAAAGCTTCATAATGACATTAAAAAAACACCAATTATAAAATCTAAAGTCCAGGTAGAGTGTCTAAGAATTTCGAACAACTCTCCACTTTTACTAAAAGCCCGAAAATGCCTTTAAATGGGTGAAAATAGCAATATCCAAAAACTACCCAAAAGAATATAAACAATCTTGCAAAAAAAGTACCCTTCAAATACCATAAAGCCCATTTTATGTTGTTTCAAGCAAGTGGCGGGTTGGTTAGGGTGCCTTGTTATTTTGCACAAGGTCAAGAGTTTGAATCCATCTTAGGGCACTTTGACCTCCATATGCACATTGACCCTTCGATTTTAGTCCCATTGGGCGTTATGGTATAGGAAGGGATGTTTAAAAGGTGAAGTGTGGCGGTTATTAAGTGGCTTGCAAGTCACTTTTGTTAGCAATTTAGTTATGCACACAAGCTAATATGTGGAGCATTGTGGCATAAGTGTGAAACACATAGGAAATGTGTAAAGCGTTGTGGCAACCATGTGGTAAATATGCAAAGCGCTTAAGGCTATACCATGTATGCAACGTGGGTAATGTGTGTTACAAGGTGGCTTTATTGAGGTGACAATGTGAGTTAGAAAAACATGCATAGTTTATTAAAATGTGACAAATTAGTCCCACGTGCATGGTGGGTTGGCATAGTCTCCAATCTAATATGAAGAATAGGAGACAAAGACACCCCTCCTAAAAAATAGTGTGTTGAATGTGGTTGAGGTCCCCAAACTAGTAAATAATGGGGCCCATTTGTTTGGACACGAGCGTCGAAGACCAGAGGAGAAAATAAAAATCCTCAAAACTTATTTTACACCATTTTGCCACTTGTTGTAAACTGATTGGTCCACTTGGAAAGCTTACACGAGTCCACGCCATCTCGGACATGCGTGTTCATTTTTCACCATTGAGTTGAGCGAGAACTTCAACATGCAATAAATTTTGCATGTAATCTTTGTTTTTCGTAATCCCTATATTGTTGGAAATCTCTCGACATGATCTTATGTAATGTAAGGGTTTAGGGAGAGTTAGAGATCTTCTTACCACCCAAAATGTCCACTAGATCAATCTCATCGAGAGGATTGAGAGAACTTTGTGGCGTGAATTCTCTTCAGAGTATTGGTACATCGGGCAATGTTTAATCATCGTGGGGTGATTTATGCTAGTCCAACCCAAAATACTAGCCCCTTTCAAAGTCTATCACCTTTAAGGGAAATAAATATAGGTTTTGGGAAAAAAAAATGAAGGCATTTTAGCTCTGTTGTAGATCATAACAACTTTATAAGTCCACAGAACAAAAGATCATATCTCAATGAACCTAAAAAAAAGGTGAACTTCATTCAATTTTTCCTAGACACATTTGTAGCCTATTAACATATTTAGACTTCGTATAATCTAAGATAGATATGTTCGAATCTAAACATGTCTTACCTTTTATATCAATCCAAAGCACACTTCAGATACTAATTTCTCCTAAACATCACTTTGACTTCTTTCCACTTCTTTCCAACATCTAAGCACATCATTTCATCTTCTATGAGCCTAACTTTAAGAGTTCATTCCATTTCCACAACTTTATCAATGTTTTCCTATTTTTAGAGTGATCAAACTATTCTATACCCTTAGTTTCACATAAATGAAATTGTATTAGAATGCCACTTTTTAGAATTTGATTTAATTACATTTAGTTCTAAGTTAATTATACTTGGTGTTGTTATATTAAAATACTAACACAAATTTTGTTGTACTGAATTTTCTATGATATAATGTGTAGTATGATATTATTCTATGCTCATGCTTTTTCTATGTTTCCACGTTCCTTATCATGTACATGTATTAAGGAAATGTATGAAAATCCTTTTGCTTTATGCATGTTCCTTGTTTTTATATCCTTATACACTACGATATTTTTTTCAGATTCTTTATGTATTCTATAGTATTTCTCCATTACTCTAATTTGTTTATATCTCAAGGTAAAATGAGGTTGAGTAATATCTCAACGTATGTCCCTTGATTATTATATCTTCGTGTATTATGATATTTGATGATATACTTTATATGTTTCAAGAATACATCTAATTTATTATGAAATGTGAGCTTTACAAGTTCACCCTTGGTCTAAAAAAAGGAGGCATGTACTACTCCATTTTCCTAAAACTATGTGCTATTTGATGGTGTATTGGATCTAAGGGAATCACACTATGTATCAGATATAAAGGGCATGTGACTCGATAAACATTTAGGGCTATACTTTCTTTAATGACGTGATTGACTAAGGGACTTCAACTACATATTGGGAATGAAGAGGTGCGTGGAATCGAGACCTATCACTTGATAATTACGTGGTTCCAATGTTAATTTTGCAATACTTAACGACTCAATGGCTTATATTAATTTTGGATATGAGGGCTCGTTGCTTAACAATACTCACATTTTTAAATCCACTCCTCCTTCTATAAATACTCTTGTGAATAGGAGAACATTATATAAACTATCATATAGAATTTCACTTTCATAAAAAAACAATTTTTAGAGAGGATTTATTTCTTCATTTTGAGTGTTTAATATTGATAAATACATCAATGAATGAGCTCCATAATTAGATGGGACTTTTCGTAGTCTCTAGTGTACCTCAAGTGTCAATTGTATGAGCACACGACTCATTCTTTTATTGATTGTCATGGTTTGTAAGAGGATTTATGAGAATATTCAAGTGTTGGTTTAGAGGAGCCACTAATTTATTCAAGTTGATGTTGGATCCTTCTAGTCAAATTCAATTATTCTCGGTAAGATTTTGAATTATATGCTTTAAAAGAATGCAAAAAAAATTTGTATGTGTTAGGACATCTTAGTGTTCACATGGGAAAATAAATATTGTAATGGTTAGATATTATGTGTGAGATACTATTTTAGTTGTGAGTTTGTTGAATAAACAACTCACCTAGCTTTTATGGTGTGAGAGAATATCTTGGGATTGGGAGAGATAAGTGGATGGTTGAGATTAGCTAGGGATTGAAGATGAAGTTTGACTCCATGAATGTAGGAGTGTAAACTCTATAAAATGTAATCTCTATCATTGTATTATTATCCCGAATGAATTAGCTTGCAAAATTTTCACATTACGTATTTTATTGTGCTTTTATTTTGTCAAATCTAGACCAAAATTAACAATATGTTCTTTGATTTTATGATAGTCACATAATGCATTTAGGCCATCTGTAGTAGGAAAGGTCTCAAGGATATGACTCCCACATTGGAGGTAAGGTAATCATATTACATTCCTACAATTTCTTCAAGATTTATCATGATCTCTCGCTAAGTTTGATAAATTATCTATCCTCTTTGTTGAGTCAAGATAAACCTTTGAGATGGTTGTTTTATGTCATTGAATTTATTTCTATGATCGTTATAGGTTGGAACATCACCATCATTTCTTTTAGTCTTATAATTTAGCTTGTTTAGAAATTTATAAGAGTTGGGATAATACTTAAGAATATTTGAATTGAAGAGCTTAATATCATATTATCTAACAATATAACAAAATTTATCAAAAGAAGTAGAAGAATTGAACATAAATTTTTCTTTAATAATTGGAAGCAAGTTGTTAACTAAGATAGTTTGGATCTCACTATCAATGTGGTCCATATGTCATCTTTGCAATCATAATCTCAAGTCTAAGCACACATTCTCTAATTATCTCATTAGATCCTTTCTTGATTCAAGTAAATTTTGCAAAAGTAACTTCTACACCAACGATGATTTGAAAGTGAGATAAGAAAGCATCAATTGAATTTATAAAAGAATGCACAAATCCATTTGAGAAATTATAAAATCAATCAAGACTGTACTCTTTTAACTTAGGGAATAGATTGGTCAACAACTTATCATCATAAGAAAAGTACTTACATGATGTGACAAGTGTAATAGACATTACACCAAAACCTTGAGGCATTAGTGAATCGCACACTAGGATCATAACATCCCACCACGCATGCGCAGAGAGACCGACCTTGGTGGGTCTACGCCCACACTCCCATACATGCGAGCCCCCCGTCGACATTTAGGCACCCCACGAGCCCCAACTACACAACGTAACCAACCGAGTGAGATTCGAACAAGGGTGGTCGCTCTTATACTAAATGTAAGGAACTATTACACCAAAACCTCAAGGTGTTTGTGAATCTACACACCAAGATCATAATGACGAGTCTTCCTTCCTCTCGACATTTCAAAATTTGGAGTAATAAAACTTGTTGGAAGAGGGCGTGTAAGAACTTAATGAGCCAAATGAATATGATGATAACATTGGAAGTAACCTTAATGATTGGTCTATCTCGAACTTAAGGAAATAATATTGATTTAATTTTTCATGTTACGAAGTGTACACATCATACTAGTCATTTGTGAATTTGAACAAGTAACATGAGAAATAATACAAGTTGGAATTTACATATTTTTTTGAAAAATAAAAGGATAAACAACATACAAAGAAGACAAAGGAATATTATTATAAGATATTTGTACTAATTTCTCTTGACATTTTGTAAATATAAGATATTTTTACTAATTACATCCTACTTCTAGATATCTAACATCATTAATAGGAAGAGGTCCCGTGGCCATCCTCCAAACTCACATGTTAGACCAACGAGGCATTACAGATAAAGACTCACATGGCCTCACACCCATCAAAGTTTTCTTCACCACTTCGAGTATCAAAAGTGTTTCTCTAGAGCAAAAAGATTCAACCCACTATGTAGTACCCCTATCTTTCTAAGCTTCTTCATCGTATGTTATTGTGTTGGACCTGCTACTTTCTATTAATCATTTTAGACTTGGTTTCTCTTTTGTACTGTATTGAGCGTGAACTACACCCCTCTTTTTTACATTATATTTTTTTCAGTCCCATAAACCAATCTTGGCCTTAAATTTGTCCTTTTTGGTTGAAAAATAACAAGTGAATATCAAAATAGAAGAGGGAATGCTAGATAAGGGCTTGAAAGAGGGAATATTAAGGGCATTCATGACACTATAGAGCTCCAGCTTTGACTTCTCTCATGAGGATCCAACAATAACTCAAATTTGGTTAAGACTCATTCGTGGTTGGAAACTATTTTGTCAAGGATTGTAAAATCCATTGGAAATATGATCTATATTTCTTCTAAACCTTGTAATAAAAAGCACATTTCTCAAGCCAAAATTTGTGTTCAAATGAATGTGAGCAAGCCTCTTCCTAAAAGAGTATGGTTAAAATCATCCAAGGGAGATTTGTTTAAACAACCAATGGATTATGGAAACCTCCATTTTCAATGTTTATGGTGTCACAACCACGAACATTTGACTTGGGATTGCCCACGGCTATTAAAAAAGAGGATGCTTTCATTGATGATATAAATGAATACCAATTTATTGGCATAAAAGGTAAAGCAAAACTCTAAGTTGAATCAACAAGGACAAATAAATTCCATAAGGCAATGACGGACACCAATCCATACGTCGATCTAAGTTCCAACTCTTTTGTGGTTCTAGATTCACAGGTGGATGACCTTAAGGAAAATAATACTTTAGTTCATCCCCATAACCCTTGAAGGAAATTGTTGTTGCGACGAAAGGGTAATCAAAGTAGGGGTTAAGTTGAGTCTTTTGTTAAAATTCTTAGCTCTAGGGTGCCCTCAACTCCTTTAGGGGATTGTGGGAGGTCCAAGCCCATTATATGTTCCCAAAGAAGCATTTAGGTTTGTTTTTAAGCGGTGTTGTTTCTAATTCGGTTTATGCGTATATTTTGTCAACAACGTTTACGTTTTGGACAAAGTGTATTCCTATCAATTAATTTTTACACACACATTTTAATAATATGATATATAAACGAACTTTGACAAAACATAAATCTTGGCCTTCTAAACATTAATAATTAAATATAAGAAAATTCTTGAATGTAACTAGTCCTAACCAAAACAATAGAATGTTGAAAATAATGTGTTAAATCAAGGAAAAAATATTAATTATATTATGAAATGATTATAGAATGTGGAAAGTAGTGGTTTTGACCTAGAAAAAGATGTCTACTTTGTATTATTTCTAAGTCATTTCAAAAGGAGCTTTAGCTAAAATTCATTTGTTATATCTTCCTATTCACTTATTAATGTCTTCTCTAGAATATTATGAGTAGTCTCTTAATCAACGAGTGTAATTTCTCTTTCGATTGACAACTATATTTTCTCTTTTGAAAAATTAGAAGAATAAGGAAAATATTCAAGCACTTTCAATTGATTGTAGAAATTAATTTATGAAAAATAAATTTTCAATTTTATAAGATATAAAATACACTCAATAAACTTTAAAAACAAATGAATTCGATAAACTACTAATAGTAGGACTAATAATAATCTTACATTATATATTTTCTTACCAAATTTGTTGTACACTCGTCAACAAGTGTTGAATAAACTAGCAATTGCACATGAGTTGCAATTTACAGGAGAGGATAACATTATTAAGTTTGTTGGAGTAGTAATTTTCTTGCAAAATGTATTCTATGATCTATGATCTGTCTCATGACTTTCAATCCAAATACATCCAGGGATCTATTTTATAACTCTATCTTTTATCAATCTTTGGATCAATTGAACCTCACCTCACTTGCCCACTTTTGCATCGATATTTGAGAGAAGAACATACGTTGCATTTTGTTAAATAGTTCACGCGCCTTGTGTAAGGTTCTACTCTAACTCTAACTTGCTCCCTTCATGGCCAAATCTGAGTTGATCCTTGGCAAATTTTATAGCCTCCTGCAAGGATTTGAGGGCTTCTGTGGTAGGGGATCTTGAATTACCTAAGTACAAATAGTTTTATCGTCGGACATATATTATTGACGCTCACATGTTCCCCTTGTCTAATAAATGAATAGATCATCCATCAAGTACTTTAAAAATGGCAGCCTTACCCAATCAATGGCTACTTTTCACCATTAAATCGACATCTCACCATTCCTTTGTATGTGCATCATCTCACAGTTTTAATCCATGTAGAATCAAGGTGTTCCCTCTACTAATTACGTAAGAAAAAAACATCATCAAACTTTAAACATGTTTCTTGTATTAATATGATGGCACATTGGAAAGTGCAAGTGCAACATAAGGAAAAGTCTCACGACCACTTGCCAAATAAGGAAGGAAATCGGCTGCATAACACCACCCACCTTTGTCACAAACGAAATGTTTGAATTTGACGGAATATTCCACTTTCGGTAACAAATATTTTTTTAGTTAAAAAAATCGAAATGCCATGAGAAACAATTAAATGGAAGGAGGACAAATGTCGTTTTTATATACCTACTCCGATGGGCGGTAATCTTTTGCCTACATCTCGGCCAATTAAATCCTTCGCAAAATGTGATATTGGAAGCCATAGTTCGCTTGGAAAGGGACGCCTCCCATGTAGGACCGCCTCAAAATATACGTTGCGTCGTTTCACCATTAAATGGAGGAATCTAGTGAGTATTATGTACAGAATGATCCTTGCGCTCCACACATCCACCTTCTCATCACAATATTTTCCTTGCAAAACCTTGGACAAGAACATAAAGATGGACGCCGCATTTATAGGGAGTAGAAGATATTTTCGGTAGTTATTGCAGGGATGGTGTAATTGACTGTTTCACCATACGCAATGATGGTGGGGGACAAACGCATGGTGGGAAATATGAATTAAATACAATTATTTAGAGAAAGACAAATGACATATAAGACACTTGTGTCTGCAGTAAGTTTTAATCAAATTTGACACATTCCGTATTCCTTATATCAATTTGTAGGTGGGTAATGATAATTTTAAGAAAGAAAAAATGAATAATAACAAAGCAGCCGATAACTTACAAATATCTAAAATCCGATAAGCTGCAAATATTAGAACCGCGGAATTTGACACTTTCCAACAAGGACTTCTCCAAAAATGGATGCCAACCGGCAAAAATTGGAATTATTATTAAAATATTTCAATCCATCTTTTCGGAGGGAGAGAATTCCACTTTTTTATGTGATCCTCCAATCGGCCACACGATTCTTTTTTGTTCGTTCCTATTTAAATTAAAATATTTGGCAGTCCAGAATCGAGACTGACGCACGTCTATAAAAGGAAGGAAAAATGTGACGCAGAGGCAGAACAGAAGCTCACAGGCCAACATGGAAACGGAAAGGAAGGGAGTATCACGCCTTATATCTCCTCCTGGAGAAGCTCTTAAAGAAAATATTGCGTCAGATGTCACTCAGGTACATATGTGAAGCATACCCCCTTTTAAAACTGTAAATTCAGCAGAAATATTAATCTGTCAGTTATTAAAACATTGAAATATATACCCACATTAAGCATATAAATTTAGAAGAATTATAAATCTTTCGGTTTTTTAAAACATTGGACGCCCTGAAAGATTAGTGGTTTTTTGCAATGTGTTGCAGTTAATAGGGTGGACTCCTCTGGTAGAAATGAAGCGAATTGCACAAGCAGAGGGTGCAGTTGCGAGAATTGTTGGGAAACTCGAATTCTATCAACCTCTCTGTTCTGTCAAGGACCGAATTGCTCTCAGGTGTGTCCCATGGGCAGGAAATCCTTATTTATTTTTTTCTTTTTCTGTTAGAATCCTGGGTCAAGTTTTATTAGGCCTTTTAAGGATAAGCTTGGACCATATTCTTAAAATTTGTAAACACGAGTCATCTTCATTGTATACCTTAAATATTATGCTAGAAGATTACCACATTTATGCTAGAATTATGGAAGTGAGGGAAATCTGAATGGAAATTTGAATTGGGTCAGGCTGTCACGAATGCGCTTATTACCCTCAAAGCATAACCCCTCTCCAGTTTTTAATTTTTTAATAAACCATAACCCCTTGGCATCTCCCCATTTGGTCGTTTTTAAAGATTGCACCAATACCATCAAACTACGACCCTTTGACATCTCTCCACATTTTTTTTTATTCAAACAAAAAGATTTTCTCGGCGATGAATTTATTTTAAAACAATATCAATAACATGGATTTGAAGGAAATCCGGGAAGTCCAAGGGGTTGTGGTATGATGGTACCGGGGAAGGCTTGAATGTCTCAAATTCGAATACCCTCACTGCAATAAGGCCGCTGAAAATTCCATTTTTTCTGAAATATTAGTGTCGGTCTTTTTATTTCAATTTGTATCTACTGTGTCTCAGGGCTCAAAGGCTTATTAGGAAGTTCAAGGAATTCTCCAGCAAACTGTATGCACCTGTCGTCAGATCCTGAGTGCTTTTAAGTACCGAGATATTAAACCTGGTTGTAAGATGAATCTCCCCAACCCTTTAAATGGTAAAAGCACAATATTCTCACCTTTGCGTACTGGGCAAGAGGGTTTTCCCTACCCAGTTGGAAACTGTCTCATATATTGAAAATCAAAATGTGAAGGCTGAAAAGTTTCAATCCTTACAAGTTTTTGTGACCAGTGTTGATACTATATCCTAAAACTTGTCTTTTATAAACTCATATCTAACATTTGTTGAACATGCAAGTAATTTTTAATTACGGATTTGTGATATCCAAGAACCCCATAATCTTTAAATATAGTGTGTCTGTACCATTTAATTTTAATGAAGACATTTCAATTCGTTCATTCTAGTCAGTTTTTTGGAATTGTATAGTAACAAACATCATAAGTGACCGCAGGTGTCATGGCGATTGGAGAGAAAGACCCAGTATAATGTTTGGCTAGATTCACTTAAGGCTCAACAATGTAGTAGTCATACCATTATACCTTTCATATGATTGGGAAAAGTAGAATGAAATGGCATCAAGGCGAGGAAATCTGTTTAACTCATTCCAACAGCCTGTAATCTTGTTTTAGAATTTTCATAAGACCAGTCCAGAACCTTCCGTGCCACTCAAAGATTAGGAAGCTAGTCAAGAGCCATAGAAGGACTGAATTGGCATAATAGATTGATGAATAAGATGTGGCAAAAACCACCAGAACTGCCCTCTCCAAGATTTACTGTATTTGAGGAAGCCAAGTCAGCATATAGACCATAACAAATGCCTGGGGTTAGCCTATTAGCAAAATTGGTGCATCCAGATGTCTGTAAAATGGTTGAGGGAAATCTCATTTATACCATCATTGCTTCCACATACTTGTTAATACTGAAACATGTCTTGATAATCGTTGTTTTTCATAAGAGGATGAGTAGCTGTTCAAAATGTTTTTTAATTAGTTTCGTGTTTCTCCTTAGAGCAAACCTTAATTCAACAAAGAAGTGCATATGAAATGGAAATAGGAGACAAAATCCAACTCGGGACACGAGATAAGATGATATCATCTTAACATTTTTATGACATCTGTCACGATTTTTTCACTTTTTTTGCCTTTTAAGCTAGCATATTTGAAACCATCATTTGAAGTAAATGACAGCATGTAATCAAAAGTGAAGCGAAAATCCAACTTGTTGTCCAGGTTGCCTTGGTGTATTTGGCTTTGGATCTTCAATAAACAAATCTTCAATTCCGTTGATGTTTTTCTTGTATGCAATTGGTTCTTCTTTTGTGAAGATGTCGTTGTTGAACTCCGTCTCGGAAAAAGACTTCCCTCCGGATAAGGGGGCCCAGTCGAATCCTGACTGGATTCCATGGATTTTCCACTTGATTCTTCTGCAGCACCCTCCAACCCAGCCTGGTCGACAAGGTCCGCACTTCCTTCATGTAGAAGGGCAATTGTCTAGCAATCTCTATCCACTCCTTACTTGTGAGCATTGTAGCTTCCACCGGTTTTGGTTGAACCCTTTTTGATTTTGGCTCCAAATTTGACTTCTACTTAACACTTAGATCTTGGCTTCTGCTCCTGCGTTGTACTTCTCTTGATTTTTAGAATTGGCCGCTTCTTGCAGCCTTTGTCTTCTTTCTTGTTTTTCCACCAATCAAGTGACCATCTGATTTCTTTGTTGACTCCTTGACTGCATTGTCTGCTTTTCCTGCCTTTGTTCATTGCTAGTCTTCTTCTCCTTGATGACCCTTCTCTTGGTATCACTGTAAGATCTTTGGTCGTTGTACTTCACGGAAAAGTTCAGTACATATATGTTATAGGATATTGTAGAGCCTCGTTGTCTTTGGTTATTGTCAACTGACATTTGCTTCCGCCCGACATTAGCTTGACCCGACTTCGCAAAAGCAACGGTGCCAATATGTTTGTTATACAAACTACACTACCAAAGGAACAATAATATAGAATAATAAATACATATCACAATGTAGCATAGATGAACGTGAGTAATCATAGCTTTATTTCAAAGGTAGTGCTCAATACAATTTGTTTGGTATAGGAAGGGCCTTATACACAACACCCTTACCTTGATGTACATCATGCTATACATATGACAATGAGACTCAATGTTGTTAGTAAAACACAATTGTCACAATCGATCATATTAGAGTGTCATTATAGTACTACCTAAATTTGACGTTACAATCATTTACAATATAGCAACATCGGCTAAACATGTAATTGATGCTACAACCGATAATAATGTCAATACTAACATGGTCTAAATCCCCACTAGAGTGAGGGACATCACTAGCATCATTGACCGGACCTCCAATTGGTTCTTCTTGAAGGCCCGCAACATTGACTATCTTGTTGGACCTCCAACGAGCAAGATAGTCTTCAAGTAATGTCTTCAACACCACCAAATTGGAGGGTTTCCGTCCTCCAATCTTCAACAAGGAAGGTTTCTGTCTCCCTTGCTTGCCACACTAATGGATTGTCACCCTTTAGTGGAATTGGATTAGAGCACAGCTCTAGAACCAAAGTAGATAAAAGTATATATGCCAAAAAGATGCACAAATAGAGCCTATGCGACCCCTTTTATAGCTTAGTGGTGGCGCCAAAAGCCTTAGAGGAGAATTCCCCCCAAGACCAACCTCTTTAAAAGCTTGTCTTAATTTCTAATTTCACTTTTGGGAGCTCTCCAACCCAGCCGACCTGCCTTAGAGGGGAAAACACAAAATAAAAGCTTAAATGTGAATAAAGAAAACTGAAATATAGCTCAAGTTCTTCCCTTGTTCAACTTCTTCTTGCCCACGGAAAGGAAGATGAGCAAGAAGCCTTCAATTTATATTATTTTGAAAAAGGGGGAATTACAGTCCTCCCTTCCCAAATTTGCTTGCCCTCAAGCAAAATGCAAGCTCCTGGATCCCAAATAAATCTATGTGGCTCCTTCTTTGATGTACTTGCACAGGAAGCAAACTCATTAAAGAAAAAATGTGTTCCCTTCTTCATCCACTCATGCTTTGTGGATATAATGGCCAACTCTTCTTCTTTGCTTGCCAAGGCCTTCCAATTACCATCCAATTGATGGATTCCCAATACTTTAGTAATGTTGTCCCAAACACAACTGTACCCTTGCATTTTTCTCTCAAAAATCAGAATGTTAGTGGCTGGAAACCACCTTAAATCAGCCACAAATATGCCAATGTTAGTAGTAGTGTGGAATTTCTTCAACCTTATAATTGGAGGCTCTTTTTAAGCATCTCATAAGTAGGAAAGTAGTTGGAAAAGTTGTGAACAACAAATGAAAAGAAGGTACAACAGCTGTAATCATAACCTCTCTCCAAAAATTTCCAAACTACCCATGACATGGGTGTTGGAAACACCCCAACATTGATGGAATATGCCCCAACAATGCCCAAGAACAACCTTTTACTAACTTATAATGATTGAATCTATGTAATGTCCCCTTTTTTGAATTAATCAGCAATAAAGGATTCCTTAGCAAGCGACGGTTGAACAATGGAAGATCATGGATTATATTTCAGTTTTCATCATCCATATTCATGATTTATTTTTGTATTACCCATTCTTAGTGGGTCGGCTGGGTTTAGTGCCTTTAATGAGGCTTAATAAAAGATTATAATGACTTATTAGGGGTCGGCCTTTCCTTTATGAGCCTTGGTGCCAAAAGAAGGATATAAAAGAAGATTAGAGAGCTCATTTGAGGCATCTAGATTTGGCACATTTTTCTATTTGGACATTGTGAGCTTGTGGCTCCTTGTTCTCCACTCTTGGACGAAAACCCAAGTGTGTGGCAATTCCTAGAAGGACGAAAACCCTTCTAGTGGCTTATAGGGGGACGAAAACCCTCCTATATTGTGTGAGCTTGAAGAATATTGCAGATTTAAGGAGAATACTTCATATTCAGATTTTTATTGGTATTGGGCAGCTTTATCTACTCATTTAGATATTTCAGGATCACTTTTGAAAGGGTTGGAAAATTATGATATTGGTCTCATTTGATTGTTGGTATTTTTATGATCATTTTGAGTATTCATGTGTGGAGATTCCTTGTTTTCTAAGAGTTGTTGAATTTACAAGTTTCAGCTATTTGTGTGCCATACTAAATTCCATAATTTTGAGTTTAATGATTTGATCACATTTTTTGTTTTCTAAAATCAAGGGCAATCCAAGGAATAACTTTTCATAATTTTTGAGTGTTTCTATGGTGGATTTTTTTTCTCTCTCCTAGTTGCTAGGGTTTGAGAGTATTTTTTTGGCCCTTATTTAATTGCTGCCATAAAAATCAGACTTGCTTATTTTGAGGCTTTGAGCTAATTTCCAACTTTTTCAGTTTTGCCCCCAAAAGGGATATTACAATCTACTTGTATGACATCAAATATAAAAAAATCACATGGCTTACCCACTTCCCATATCAAGCATCTCGCTGCCCAGTAATGGTGACTATCCTTCCATCATTGTTTTCCCAATGAGCTGATATATGAAAAAGAGAACAATAATGAAATTCCCCTTGCTTGGCTACCATGAATCCCTCCTTCAACATGCCTTGGATTCTCATTTCTTTGTCTTCAATCCAGAATCCCAAACTTTTCCCGAGCAATTGAGGGTGAGTTCCCCCAAAACTGAATCCATTGCATCCCAAGAACAAATTCTATCTCAGCTGAAACAAGAAATTCAATGCAAAGTTCGTACCTATCCATGAGAGAAGTGAGAGTTGTCCCCTTGGTTATGGTGATCATGGAGCCTTTGTAACCAACCGTACTCAGCCCCATCCTTCTTGCAAATTTCCCTTCAATGAAATTATGTATGGTACCATGAGTTGCAAGCATGGTGGCTTCTTGGCCACGAAGAAGACCCTTCACCCGGATTGGTTGATGAGTATGTATGTCATACACCAAAATAAGAATGTTGCCCTTTCCTCTTATTCTCCTTACCTTTTTCTCAAACATGGAACCATGGGGGTAGTCCCTTATCAATAAGAAAATCAGAATTGTGATCCTTCTTTAGATGATCCCAATGTAACAATGACTTAGCAAAAGAGGGCTGCAAGGAGTATCTAATAGGAATAGAACCATTAGGCTTACCTTTCCCAAGAGTGATTTTTGACATCTTTCTTACACCGACACATACAAAGATGAATTTACCCCAAGTACTGATTTTGGAATGAGTGATTCTCCCTTTCTCAAGTCTCATGACAACACCCATACCTTTATCATGATGATATCTCACTAGTGGTGCCATAGGAAGACACAACAAGCATGAGATATGATCACCCTTCCTATCCAGCCGTGCATGATGACAACATACTTGAGATGACAAATTGGCCAGCAAGAGAGATGAAATATTCACATACCATGGGCTGCTCGTGATGTCCCTATGATTCAAAATTTCTGAGTTTGAATCAACACTCTTCATTTGCATGATTTCTTCACCGAATGGGATCTTTTCCATCTTGCATTCTCCCCAAATTTGTTGGTGCTTGTCTTGGGTATCCTTTGGCTTCTTATCAAGGTTGGAAACTCCATTCATTGACCTCCTTTTGACTGCTGTTTGGAACAGTCCAGCCAGCTGAATATCATTAATTTCCCTTGAAAAACTGAATTCAACTCCCAATTTTTGTAAACCCAGCTCTCTCTCTTCCCACTTCACAAAGTGGCTAGAATATTCCTTAGGATGACCAAAACATTGCAAAGACATAGTATGAAGGTGATGTAGCAAATCCTTGCTAAGAAGATGATGAAATTGCTTACCATAGGTGGCTGTCCTGAAATCCAACTTATAGGGGATGCTTGGAAGATTCTCTTCCCATTTATTTTCCTTCATCTTCTCACCATTGTTAGAATAGCCCTCATGATGACCAAAGCAATGTAGTAACCTAGTGTGATGCCATATACTCATGCTATGATCATAAAATAAATCAAGTGGCTTACCCTCAGCTGCTGTTTTGGAATTTACAGTAGGCTGAAAATCCACACAAGTGTCTGGTGAGGTCCCTTCCTCATAAACCTCCTGCAGATCTGATTTTTCCTCCTCAATTAGGGGCTGATCTGTTTTGTCTTCATGCTCCAAAATGACAATTGGATTACCCTCTTCCAATGCATCTTCTTTACCCTTATGCAAATCTGATTTCTTTTCAACATTTAGCCACACACACCCATTAGAAACCAATGAAACATCATTAAATATTAAGTAACTTTTACCTTGGGACTCATGCTCCATGATTTCTCTTTCCTTTCTAGGCTCATGCTTCAGACTTTCATCAAACCCTTGTGTGTCTATGGTGTTGTTTGGAAAATCAGCCAAGAGCTCCACTTTGGAGTGTTGGGGTTTCTAAGACTCCCAAGGGCTGCTCCCTCTTGGTAACCAACTGCTGCGATAAATCTTTCTCCTTCTTAACCTTAGAGGGATAGACATGTCCATCCTTGCATAACGAACTTGGGAGTTTGGCTCCCTCTTCCTCAAGTTCCATAGCCTCTTCTTGCTTTGCCAACAAGATGGGGCTCTTCTCCTCTAGGGTTGGGATATCCTTCCCATGACCCTTGTGCCTGTCTTGGGGCTTGGACCAAGTTCCAATGCCCACTCTATCTTTCCTCCATCCTACAAACTCGGAAAATGGTAGGGCATCACGAATAACTTCCGGAAGAGCCCTATACTCCTCATACCATGTAGCAATGTTGTCTCCTTTGGATGGTTGAGTATTATTGACTTCCTTTGAAGAGTTCCTTCCACCATTTGGACCTTGAATGGTATGGATCAGCTGAGCCATTTTGTTGGTCAATCTTTCGCTTAGGGCAAGCCTTTCGAATCTACCATCACCAAAAATTCTATCTGCCATTTTATCTTCTTGCATGAAACCCTCAGGCTGGGAAGACCAAAGCTTTGATACCATTGTAATGTCCCTTTCTAGGGCTGAACTACACAAACAAGGAATCCACACAAACCCAATTGGAAGTAAACTCAAATTTTTATATCAGCAAACTGAAAATAAACCAACAATGTACAACAGTCTGATTTTTATGGACAGCAGTTTGCAAAGAGTAGTATTTCAGCCCAAAATCACCATAGAAATCATCTACAACATATACAAACACTTTAGCAATATTCTAGGGCAATTTCCACCATGAAACTCAACCACAAACCCAACTGGAATTTAAATAATGAACAACAAAAGTACAACTAATAGAAGTGGCTGGAAATGAGGTCTCCAAACCCCAACAATGTAATGTCTCCTTAGGGCATAAAATAAAGAAATATGGATTTACTAGAGAATGCTTATAAAAATCACAACGATTTGATTTTTATTTAAAACCCTTAACAAAAAAAAAAATACACAAATATGAACTTTCACTTTATTTATCAAAATGCCCACAACCCACAATATCTCGAAGGCTTAAAACATCCAAGAAGCCTCTAGGAACATAATCATGAAAGAAAATAATTTTTCCAACAAGGTTATGAATTTATCTTATTTATTTTTCACACCCAAAACCAAGAAAATACCCGTGTATGATTACAACAATTTTTGATAACTGACACCTGGGTGGCATGAAGAGGCCAAATGATGAATATGCAACCCGGAATCGAAGAAATCTTCCCACGGATGATGCCCTAAATGCCGGTTTGAAATCCCACAGGGTGTAGATAGCCCTAGATATGGTTGCAAATTGTGCCCTAGCTGTCCTTGCTTGAAGTCTTGGCAGATGTCTCTCCATTGGCTGAATTTCTTTGCTTGGAATGCAGATTTGAAGCAAAAATGTGCCCTAGCTTTGAAGCTCGATCTTTGCGCCCAAATGTGACCTTTGAATGAAGTCACCCATTATATTTAAAAAGTAATAACGTGTAATTACTTTTCAAATACTAAATTTATTAAGACTCCATATCTATTTGATCCAAGACTAGACCATACGAATAAACTATTTTAGAATAATCATAAACACAAAAACATAAACTATAAAAATTCTACGGACCACATTCTAATAACAAAACCGAATACTTAACCCTAAAACAAACAAAATACCACGGGTTTTAACTTTTGATGAGTTGTATTCCGTGTGGTTCTGTTCTCTTTGCCGCCGAGAAGGAAATGTGATTGCCTTGTGGAAGCCGAATGAGAGATTGTTAGAGTTTGATCTAGGACAAAAGGATGGAGTGTGCCGCTAGGTCAAAGCCGAGAAGCTCATGGCAGGGTGCTAATGGAGATAAAGTCGAGTTGCAGCTCACTCAGAGTTTGAGATCTTGAATTTTCCTAGCTATTTTGAGATTGGCCTTCTCCAATAATTGTCACCTATAAAGACTGAGCCAATGAAACTGATAACCCAATGTAAATGCAAATGTCTCATAAAACAATGTTGTCCAACAATACAAATCGGATCAATGCATAATATTTACTCTTGTCGTCATGCATGACCTCTTATTTGTTTCAAACATCTCTTTTCCACTGCAAACAGTTCTCAATTTACAAGCCAAATATTAAAATGATTACTGGATTTTTTCTACTAGATTTCAGCTTTCCAGAACATTTTATGAAATATAATTTGGTTGAGAAACGAAAGATATATCGTTGTTTGAGTGACGCTGTCTAAAACTACATTTTACACGGGTTGCGTTTTTATTAGTTGTAGTTGGACGCCCCCTCTTGAAAAAATGGAACTTGCCGGAAAGTTGAAACTGAGCTAGGAGAGCTCTTAAACCATTGTAACCCTTCACTTCTCAATGCAATATTTTTCCACCTCAAATTTTGTAACTCCTCAAATAGGCATATGCAAAACCATCACATAGGGCACCCAAATCATTGGAGTTGCCCCAAACCAATTGAAAACTCCGTTCAACTTGCATATTTGGTGACGAATATAGTTGGCTCTGATACCAAACGATATTTTTGGTACAGTCTGTGCAAGCTACACACAAGAAAAACACTCTATGATTGATTATTCCAATGGAGATACTAGAAATGTATAGGCAAGTGTTCTCCTATATTTTAGGAGTCATGCCACATCACAACAACAAACCCAAATCCCATTGAATGCTCCTGAAGACTATATGCATGAGTTGTTGTCAACAACCTCACATATGTACAAATATATCTCACTTACTTTATCACATGAGTTGTTATTACAACCAACATAACAATCTCACATAGTTGATTTATTCACTACCCACATGATTTCATAATATTCGCTCATTAATGTGAGCACTAAACAATAATATTTCTAACAGTGTTCTGAAATAATTCATGAATTTTGAGAGCATAATCTTTAGGCTTGCCTTATACCGCCCAATAATCCAAAGCATAAATTCCCTTACCCATCGGTAGGCAATCATTGGTGAATTTAAAATTACAAAAAGAGCAGAGGCAGGGGACAGGAGACCAACTTCAGGGTTTCTTACAATGCCATGTAAAGGCCGAAAATCCCCCATCCAAACTAAACTTTCTCTACTACTTCTGCTCCACAGAATATCATCAAGCATCCTAGCTACGATAACAGACAAGAAATTTCACATTTTCTCAATCCTGGCATGTCAAACAGAATTGCCATTTCTGAAAATTATAACTACCTTTTTTAACCCATCGCAAGCCCAGACTCATTGAATTTAACCTGCACTTGAGTAGATAGAAAGGGAAACCTTAAATGGAGAAGGGATGAAATAGCATCTTGCAGAAAAAGAAATACCAGAACAAAATGGCCATAAGAATCCAAAATCATTCATCAAAACAGTAGTAAGGGATATGTTCAAAGCAGTAACATGCAGAAAATTGGGGGACATACCGTATGCGGATTTAAAACCTCTTCCAACTTGCACTCACTCACTGTCAAAGTGAAAATGACAGGGGAAGGGAGAGGAGACATAAAATCTACCTGTGAGAGGGGATGACAGCCAAAAGGAGGATTTTCATAATTAATTTCCCCACACTCGACCAAATGATTAGGAATTAGGGGGATCCCTAGGAGAATTATTCACTAACTAAATTAACTAGGGGGATGAAGGTGGGGGTGGTGAAAGACATGTAAGCATAGGGCCCTTGGTCCCATTGAGGTCCACATGCATGTTGGCAAGATATTTGGCCATCTTGTTGCTCTCCCTTCTACACGGCTCCGGGAAATCGCCAACACCTTTTCTCCAAATTTATAGTCAATCGCGATCTTCCTCAGTTTCCAATGTGCACACTGCCGTTTATTGATGGTATCAATCAGCATTCATGCATCTTCTTGTACCTCTATTCTTGACCAACCTCTTTCTTTAGCATTATCAGACCTTTCAACAAAGCCTTGACTTCAGCAAAGTTTTTGGGGACATTCTGTAAAGCTTCATGGAAGGCTAAGATCCGTTCACCTTTATGATCGCTGAAAAGTCCACCATATCTAGAAAGACTGGGATTAATTAAAGATTTGAAGCTTTCACAGTCCTTAACATAAGAAAAGTGTTTATTGAAAACAACTCAGTGCGACATTTTGAATCGACATTTTGGATCACATCCTGCCTTCTGAGGTCCCATCAAAATTCAATTTTAGAGTTCCTTCAGGAGGATTATTCCAGCTAATTTTATCTTTTCTTTTTCTTCGTTTTCCCAATCCCTTTATCAGAGAATCGAATCCTGAAATTATAATTAATATTTTATCAATTTATTTGATCATGCGTTACTAGACTAATTCATAGTCAGTTACCAGATATGCAAGTTTTCAGATAGTTGCACCAAAACAGTTGCTTAGCTTCGCTATTGTATCATGGATTACAAGATTGAATAGGAGCTAGATAATGTTTTTCTCTTGAGAACTAAGAAGCTTTTGCAGCAGTCAATCCACTTACTATAATTTTGTTCGCTGATAAAAATCTAGAAACCATTGTCTGTAATTTGAACTTTGAACTGAAGCATTACTGATTTTGAAATAATGCAAGAAAATCTGCCAACAGCCACCATCTTCAATGTGCTCTTGACCCCCAGTGAACCACGTAGAGAAAATTTTATGTATCGGTAGAACAGTTGGTTAAAAGTTTAAATAAATTGTTTCTGTTTTGTTACTCTTTCCTTTCAAACACCAAAGAACTTAAAAATTATGTTCAAACATAGTCATCCAACTGTATTTTGTTTCCATGGTTTGCTTTGTTGCAATATTATGGGAGAGCTATGATTCTGAGTTAATTGTTTTGAATGATTAGTGTCTCTTTCTGATGTTTATGTTGATGGGGGAAGTTTCGCTTGTAGGATGATTGAGGATGCGGAAGAAAAAGGTTTAATCTTTCCTGGAGTGACCACTCTAGTGGAACCCACAAGTGGAAATACAGGCATTGCCTTGGCATGTGTTGCTGCTCAAAAGGGCTATAAATTTATTGCAATCATGCCAAATACTTATTCTTTGGAACGCCGAATGATAATGAAGTGTCTTGGTGCAGATATTTGCTTGACTGGTATGAGTCCAACATTGGTACATCATAGTATTGTGCCTCTCTATCTCTCAAATTGTTGGATGAGGTAACAATAATTCTTCATGGTATGAATGGAAACAAATTGCTCAATGAGACCAATTAACGTATAGGAAAATCACACAAATATCTAAACGAACTTGTTTCATATTCTGTAATTGGCTTGAAAGCTGTTGAAAATTCTTGTAATATTGTTTTGACTGTAACTCACTATTTTATGGTATCTACCACAAAGTTTTGAATAACTAGATTGATTTTGTCTGGTTCATATCTTACAATTGACAATTAAGAAACATATAACACGTTCCTTTTCCAATTAATAGACTTAGATCTATTTTTTCTTTTATGCAAACAAAAATTTGAGACAATCTCACTTTTAGAATTTCGAGATTATATTGCTTTGTAATTCAAAATTGGATATTTCCACTGAATCATAGCTGTCAAATCTCATTTGCTGAATTATTCTACATTCATAATTATAAAGAAGTGAAGATTCTGAAGCACTTGTAGTTGTAGCAGTGCAACTTTGTATAATAGGTCTCGATTTTCAGAAAATAATATGAGGAATGATGTTTCAGATGTTGTACACAACTTACCAAGTACCAAAAACAAGTTCAGCGACGGGAGAAAGACTTTTTGTCAAAGGTTACGTTTATTTACATTGATACTTTTTCCTATGAGATCTTTTTTTGAGATTTAAAAAAATAAAATGGGTTAATTTATTAAGTAATATTACTAGCTAATTACATAGGAATACTCCATACTCATAGACATCATTGATCTACCAACTTTCCTCACTAAGTTGCTAACAGAGTCAAACATGTAAAGATCCTCATTTCCTGGAGGGGAAGTCTATCTGCCAACCTTTGCCTTCCCAAAATACCTAAGCTAAAACCTATTGCAGATCAAGTCCACAATGTTACTATTGTAATCCCTTAATATAACAGTACAATTGATGCAAAAACAATCATCTACTATCCTTTATCAAGTATCTAAATTAGCAATTCATAAAAAAATGCACTAAAAACTAAAGGCAGTCCTGAATTTTCATTTCATATCGAAGTTGCCATATCCAAGAGCAACATTTGTAGGACCACATTTACCACCTGTTGGCTAGATTTTCTGCATAGCATCAAACCTAGGCAGTCATGAGATAAATCTCCCTCATTTAACCGGTGAGGCTCCCATGTCAGATTTGTCAATTTAAGTATGCTAATATCTAAATGGGGTTTTACTTTAACTACTCAGTTCATGAACCATAACTGAATAATTCTGCAGCAAGTAAGCAATGTTTAAAGAAAGGAAAAGTTATAGAAGAAGGTAATTACATAAACATATAGAAGAAACGGGAAGATGTGCATCCCAATCAGTAGATGGCAGAGTTGATTGCATGCACATAGAAGAATCCAATAGATATAAACACAAAATTCTAAAACAAAGGCAGCTCTAGATCTAGATCTAAAATAACACAAAGTTTATTAAGAGATCTAAGATTAAAAGCAAGAAACACAGTACATCGTAACACAAAATTCTTCGGAAACCTGCTCCTTTGCTCCAAGTGGCTTTCAGGGGGTTCAAAGACAAAGTCTAGAACACAAGATTGCTACTTACAAATTCTGATCATTAATCCGAATGTTCTTCCTCTACTTATAGAATGTAGAGGGGCAATTACAAGTTGGAAGCTTTTAGTTGAATTGACACATGTGGAAGTCGGAAAGAAAACAATTGACAATCTCCATCCTAAAATTCCTCTTTGCATGACATGTATGATTTCGCAACTTAAAATAGAACCTTCTATTTTTCAGCACGCCCGCCACCTATCTCCAAGTAGTGGACTTCTTCAAGTAATGGCTTTTAAACCAATCATTTAAGTTGTATAATTTAATTGATCGCTCAATTACTTTGTCGGAGGAAAGAAGAAAGAAGAGGAAAGCTGCAGTCTTATCCTTTTTCATGTCTGCATGTAGCTGATTCTTTTGCCTTTGATTCTCACCAAACTAGACACGGGAGCAAAGTTGAACTGGAAACAAGTTGGATTTGGAAATAAGTTTGATGCGGTGGAAGCAAGTGACCGTGATTTGCTTGCGGGTATTGCCTTTGACATGTCTTCGTTCTTATCCTTGAAGCTTTTGCAGTTCTTCTCCAGTACATGCATCAATGCAATGTTTGCCGTAGATAACTCATCATCCTTATTTTTAATTGCATATGAGCAATTAAATTTTGAAAGCACTCCGGATGAATGAAAATTCAATGAAGGCTTCAACTGGAAGATGGGAACATTTGCACAAGATCTTGGAAGGAATTTTCCACACACTGACTTCTTCACGGGCTGCATTCGAAACAAGAGGATGAAACCTTTGTGTCGGAAGCTTTTGCAACTATGAGATCTGGATCTGGATCTGCATATGGATTTGCATCTGCATCTGGATATGGATCTGCACCTGCATAACAAACTCTGGCAACTGGGTTGTGGATGGAAAAGTTGCAGCTCGAATAATTCCACTGCTTTTAATCTGCACGCATGAGTGAAGTTTTTCCTGCACGCATGAGTGAAGTCTTTCCTGCTTTGGATCTGTCTATCAATTCAACAAGAGGTTTCGAGCCTAGATCCGTGTCTCCAATATCTGCAAATTTAGAAGTGATGCATGACTCCGTTGTGCTTTCTTTTTCATCTTTCTTTGCCATAGCTTTGTCTATCTTTGTCTGAACAATTCTTTTTCTTCTTATTTGACTGGAATTCTTCAAAACTGGTGCAGATCTGGATAATCCTTCAGATTCGGAGGAAATATTCAATGTATTGGACATTGATATAAGTTCCTTTTCTTTACAAAAATACCTGTATCTAACTCCTGTAATTAATTCAGACAAAGATGGCAACCGGAGCATGCACAGTGAATTTTAATCACAAAAATCTGCACTTTTCAAGCCTGCTGCCCCAAAAATTGATGTTTAATTTGCACATAAAGAGAGCATGAATCCTTTCAACAACACCTGAGCACCTGTAACACCTATGCAAACAATTATGCAGACAAAGATCAACCTCCTTCAAAGCATGCGCCAAATTTGGAAGCTTTTAGCCTTGTTTCCACCTTGCCTGAGCAAAATCCTTCTTCAAATGGGGCGCACTTTTCCTCTTGGCTGCAATTCTTTACCTGTGAATTAAATAATTCACCCATATGGCAGCCCATGCTTATATAACCCTCACAATTCTATAATTAATAATTGCCCTTCCTATTCCTGACAATTAATTAATTAAAAATCATGCTCTTCTCTTTAACTGGTGTGCTAAAATTGCAAGATTAAGGACAACCATCCATTAAATTAAATTTAATTAATTTAATCATCCACTCTTCACTTCACTTAAGCTTCACAGTGTGCTTTGACCATAGCCACTGAAAATAGAATTTAATTTAATCATTTAATACTTTAAAAAGTATTATTTCCTTCTCAAAAGGGGCTGCATTAAATAAATTAAATTTATTTAATTTTGGAATTCTATTTTTAAATTCTTTTTGTCCACTTCCCTTTGTTGACTTTTCCACAAGCCTGGGTGCCAAAATTGGGTGAATAAATATTAACAAATATTTATTTAATGCATTATTATTCACCCAAGGTGGGTCGCACTTTTTGGAATAATAGAATTCTATTTTTAAGAATTTATGACAATGGGATTCTTTACCCTGCAAGGCAGCCCCGGAAATCCCATGATCCACTTAAGTGATTTGACTTTGACAATGGGATTATTTACCCTGCAAGGCAGGCAATAAAATCCCGTGATTTCACTTAAGTCACTTTTTTTTTATTTCACCATGGGAATTTTTACTGCAAGTGTGCAATAAATTCTCGCCCGCCTGTCGCCTCTAATTTTTCACCACTGCAGGTTTAAGTGATTTTTCTATCATGGGAAAAAGTACCTGCTGGCAAAGTGCAGTGTACAAAATTCCCACCTTGCCTGCTGCTTCTATTTTTCCCATTGCAGCTTAAATCCTTTGTTTTCCAAAAATGCGCCCAACCCCGCAGGGGCTTTTTGTGCACGACTTTGCTTTTTCCCAGTGATCCAGACCTCCGATGGTGACTTCCTCCGGGCATAATGTGCGTATATGTTCTCCAGCTGCTTGTGCCAAGAATCGTGCTTACCGGCAAAGGAATTGTTCTAGAGAAATTTCACAGAAAACGAAACGAGACAACACAAAAACACGAAAAATTGCCAAAAGTCACAAATAAAGCCCAAAACTTATTCCTTGTTAAAACCCTTCTGGTACATAGGAATAATGACATGTTCGATCATAACAGAGTTGAAACAGAGCACAAATAGCCTCAAACGGGGCTTAAAATAATTAAATACAAATTTCCCGTAGACAAATCCCGACGATAGAATATAACAATTTTGGGCATCTGGGTATTTGGTAAAAAAGGCTAATATGGATTTTTGGGAATATCTTGATGCAATACAAGAACTTTCAGGCAATAAAAACACAAAACGACCCATTATTTTAAAAGTACGAAATTTTTTCGAATAGGGTAGTCACAGATTTCAGGATGAAATCTGGGGGACAACACCACCATTAGGAACTCCGTTATCAATAACAAACACCGAAAGTAAGACAAATTCATGAGGGTTCTTGAACACCGAGAAACGAGACTCAGACTCGGTAAAAACTTGAAAAAACTATTTTTGACTTGGATTCAAACTCAACAACAAGACTTAGCCAAGACTCGAAAAATTTAAAACTTCATTAAACATAGTGAATTTTAGGGAGAAAAAACTATTAAAATGCATTTCATATCAAATCGACTTAAAATACACTCAACACTAGTCAGTTACATCCAACATACACGTGTACACAAAGAAGTGAGTCTAACATACATGTGTACACAAAGAGTGAGTAAATAATGGAATTTTGAATGTTTTAAGTCAATAGTTGAACTTGAAACTTGAGATCTGTTATTAAATAAGATAAGATAAATATATTAAATGTCCAATGAATGACCACAAAAGTAGGTCAATGGGACTGCACCAATACAAAGAAAGTGAGTGAGAATCCAGCCAGAGAACCAAAATGTCCCTGAGTACAACCAGAAAAGAGAAGAAGGAGAAGGAAAAGAAGACAAAGAGAGAGAGGCCCGAAAAGCGCCTGCAGAGATCAACAGAGCCAGAACATGTGGAAGAAAAGAAGGAAGAGGAGGCAGGAAGGAGACCCCTCAACTAGCATCCAAGGCCGAATGGAAGAAGCTAGTGATGTGTTGAAGCCAGAATCAGAAGCTCTGAAAGATTTGGGGTGCTGATGTCCAAAGGGGGAAGAGCTCTCTGTGTACGTTTGGTGGATCTCAAAGGCCATCTATGAGAGGATGGTCTCGACCTCGTATGTGTTTGGGCGACTCTAGTTTGTGAAATAGTGCCACGAGTCGGATGACCTTCTCCGGTTATCAAGGTCGGTGTCACTCGCGCTTAGTGCCCCCCGCTGGGTGAGAGTACTTGTGAAGAAGGAAGTTAAGAGCCTCATGCAGAGAAAGAGCAAGGCACCTCTGATCATAGATCTCGAAAAATTCGGTGAAAGTCGGACACTCTCTCGAATAAAGTGAAATCTCCCTTTGATTTCATAGTAAATGGGGCATTGAAAGATGAATTGCTCTTCCGTTTCGATCTCCTGGAAGGAGCAGAGCTGGAAAATCTGCTTGGAATGGTCAATCTGATGATCGCTCTCAACTCGGAGCCTATGAGAGCCAACCTTGAATTGACCCAGGGAAATGCAAAGAGCATGCATCTAATGCCGGAAATATACTGGGGCCGAGAGATAATGCCATTATTGACCTCAAGAAAATGTGCAACATAGAAGGCCATCTTCGAATGTAGCCCACTCTGGGGGTTGGTCCAGGTGTACTGAATGAACTGCCTGTAGATATCATCTCTGATGATTTTGTTCAAATCCTGCTTCCCGGAAGGAGATGGGTAGGAGCGTTCAAGGAAAAACTGTATGGAGGGAGGCGATCTATCTGAATACCAATAGACTCAAGAAGTCGAGACACTCTGGCATACCAACATCGGGAACGAACAAAAGGAGCGTTCAAGGAAAAACTGTATGGAGGGAGGCGATCTGTCTTGAATACCAATAGACTCAAGAAGTCGAGACACTCGCATACCAACATCGGGAACGACCAGAGCGATCGGCTGAAGCGATGGCCTTAGAAGAACAATAGGCTAGGTAGGGATACCTGTCCCTTCCCACAGAGGAATCAACAAGCTTCCGAATACGATGTAGGAGGGAGACAAGGCCGAAAATTGCTTCCAACCGAAAGGGGTTTGCTCCAAATTCTGCGAATGATATTGTGGGGAACAACCTCCTTGCATCTGATGGTACGTCTGAGAAGAAGGATATGAAAGATATAACTAAGGTTGAGAAGAGCTTGCATCGCTCGTCTCAACACGAGATCCACCACGTTGGAGCCTATGTCATTTTATGTATGTCAAGGAAGCAATTGCAGCCATTCTATCTGCCCTCAAGGTATCAACAAGATCATCATCCACAACATCACTAGATGTATGGGCTTGTTCCTCCTCCCCCAATGCCACAAACTCTCCCTCGTAATCAACCTGATCAACCCATTCATGGTCTTCCTCTATAAAATTGGAATTTTCAACCTCGTGATCCACTCGATTGTGGATCATACTCCTCTAGCTCAATGGGGGATAAATCTTCCCTATCCCATGCAATTTTCTTGTGGCAGAGGATTAGGTTGTAATGCACAAATACAAGGTCATTCAACCTTTGCATTGACAACCAATTGTGCTTTTTTGGAGTGTATGTGCTCAAACTTAGTCCATTTGGGCTCACACCTTGAAGCATTCAAATAACAATCCTCCGATGATTTGACACACGTTAGCGACAAAATTTTCCCACCCCGCATTTGCAAGTTGTATCGATAAATATTAAAATGTTTTAGACTTCAATTCCAAAAATATGTAAATACTATAACCAAATGGAAAATTTCAATCATTAAATTGAAAATTCTCAATCTCGGACATAATCTTCACCCTCGTCTGCACATTTGTCTCCATGGCATGTATGATTATGTAGAAGCCGCTCATAACCTCCTTATTGACCTTAAAGCTCTGAAGAAATTGGAACTCAAGGTTGTAAAGTAGGCACAAACATGAAGTGGCCTATAGAGTTGTCTTATTTATCACGGTCAATGATATCCTAATGGGTCGATACTTGCCCTCCACCATTTTATTTGTTCTTTGGCTTGGTCCATGCCCTCATAGATATAGCGCATTGCGGACATTTCTTCGTTAATCGCACAAATGAGAGAAACCAATGGCTCTATGACCTATAACAAATATTAAAAAAATTAATTTAGAATTCTAAGTATTAAATAAAATAAAATTTTAAAACAAAGAAAATGAAAATTCAAGAAACTTGAAATGATTTACATTTACAATCTCCCTTGTTGGCATCCAAAAGTGGGACTCATCAAACACCCACTTTAGAACATCAATCTTAGCAGTGGTCTTTGAGTATGGAGACTCACTCCATTTGTAGCTAGCAAACATTCTCTTCAATGTGTTGGCATGTTGTGATTTGGGTGTTGTCATTGATGGAAAAGCCCATTAATGACAAAGTGAATGATGGAGTAGGGTTAGATGATGCTCAGAGTGATGATGTCGTGTAGATTCAGTGTGTTCTTGGTTGCATAAGTTGATTCAGTGAGAATTTCTTGTTCTAACAAGCCTAATCAGGTGACCTAGCTAGCCTAGGTGATAGTGCATGGAGGTTGGAGCTTCTTGATGGCTTGAGGAGCATGTTGGCAACATGGAGAGCATGATTTGGGGAGTGTCAGACACTCACATGAGCTTACGGAGTAGATGACCAAGTTTCAGGTGCTCATTTGGACTAGGTATGGGTGCTTAGGAGGTATGAGATTGAGTTGTGGAGCTATATGAGCTCATGGATGCATGTAGACAGGTTGATTCATGATGTACTAGGTATGTTAGGGCCTTTTGGAGAGTTTCTATGATGAGTTATGAGGTTGTTTTAGTTGACCCTAGCCTAGACAATGTAAAACCCTAAGGGCTAGCTATGCAAATGAGATAAATGGAGAGATGGAGAGCTATTTGTGACATGGTGATGTTAGTAGGATGTGTCATGATGTTGTGGGCAAAATTTCAGGTTTCCATGATGTGTATTTTGCAAGTTATATCAATTTTGGTGAAACAAGGTCAAGAAGAAGGTCATTTCCAGCTCGAATTGCACCTTCTGATGCTCACCCTGAATTGTATGCTTTGCATGGGACCTTGTGGCTTTCAGGGATGTTTCTACATTGAGTCTAGAAGGTTTCACAAAAATAATGAGGTCATTTCATCGTCACATTTTTATGAATGAATGTTAAGAAGATAAACAACTTTTTTTGTGCTTGAAACCCAAGCTAGAAAGCGGTTTGAGAGAAAATGCTCCTAAGTGACCAGATTTACTCTGATAGTGCATCGATGATGATTGGATCATGTAGAGGACTCCTCCATGTTTCCATAAAGGTATGGTAGAGCTTGTGGTGATGAGTGGAACCCACTCAAATAGGCTTGTTTATGAAGAAGTTTAGTTTGGGACAAGGTTGTCCAAAGAAGTTGCAAACTAAATTGACATTATGTTGAGTATGTGAGTTGTTCTTGATGTCCATGGTGGTTTTAGGTAATGGTGATGTAGTTAAATGGTCAAATATGCTTCATTTATGTTGATTGGTCAAAGGGCGCTTTTGGGGCAATTTCGGTGTAGTTTGCAAATATGAGCTTGGTCAAGGCTTCCACTTGGAGTTAGGAGTTCCAATATTTTCTAGGAAGAGGATTCAGAGAGCTTTCCAATGGTATAAGTTTGGTCTCATGATGAGTTGATTTGATGTGGTTTCCAAGTCAATTTGTAGAGATGAAGGTTTCTTGCTTTTCAGATGGACTATTTTCATTTGAAAGAATGAGTTGGTTGGAGCATCAAATGGATGAGTTGATGCTTGCTATCACCTGGAAAGTGAAGAGGGGTGAATTGGCATCTAGTGAAGGCATTTAGAGGCCTTGAAAGTATCAAAGCAAGGGTGCAAACTAGTTTTTGGGCAGCTTGTTTTGGTGAAAACAAAAATAGTTGTGGTTTGAGCATATGAATGTTTCATGATGTCTAACTTGCTTAGAAGTGTTCTACATGTTATGAGAATTCCATTGAGTGGTCACATGCCATAGTTGAGATCATCTTGGGTGGTCTTGAGGCCTCAAGGTGAAATTAGAATGCTGATAATAGCTGTTTTGTGAAGGATATGAGCCAATGGGCCCATTAAATGAAATAATTTGAGTGGCTAAAGTAAATTTGCGACCATGTACGATGTTGTTGTGTTATATTACTCATGTATGGTGAATATGGGAGCTTGACTAAGCATGATTTTGTGATTAGTGGATTTTTGCCATTCTAGTGATGGGGTTTTGAGGATTTTTGGTGCAAGGTGAGAGGTTTTTGGCATGACTGACCTACACGGGTCATATGTGAATGTTTTGATGATTCATATAGATGTTTTTAAGTTGGTATGGTCAAACTAAAAGAGGGAAACCAAACTCTTTTGAATTTGAATCAAGAAGAGCTTATAAAAGTGAAGTTTTGGGTGCAATTTGTAACTAGTTGTGTGTGTGTGAAAAGTGCGACCTAGGTGTGAGATTTTTGTAGGTATAAATCCATGCTTCGAGATTTGAGCAAGTGTGTGATAAGTCAAGAATGACAAAAGTGTGTGTGCAAAGGTTTGAAGCTTTGAGAAGTGAAGAAAGTGCAAGTTTGTGCAAGTTTGAAGACCTAGGGTTTGAACAAGGGTTTGAAGGAGTGTGAGCTGAATTTGTGATCTCTATTAGTTGTGGCAACAATAATACTCAGATATCTTCATCATAAGGTGGTTGAGTGGGTGTTTGATCATCTTGGGGGTTGTAGCCTCCTTGTGGAGTTGGTGCTTCACAAAACTAGGGGTTAGTGCTCCTTGTAGGGTTGGTGCTCTATTAAATTAGGGGTTGGTGCTCACTAAATTTGAAACATATCAATATAAATATTGTGTTTCAATGGGTTTTCTTCCCCATGAGGGTTTCCCACTTATATCTTGTGTTATGGTGTTGATTTCCTTGTTCATGGTTGATTGCATGTATGTTATTTGATGTTGTGCACACATTAATGGTTGGATAAGTGGTTTGTGATTTAAGTAAGTAATCTGAAATTGAATTAATTTTTAAGGACTGATTCACGCTCCCCCGCACCCCACCCCTCGCCGATTGTGCTTCCAACACAATGAAGCTTTTGATTGTAGCTAAGATTACAAGGTGGTGAAGAAGGTTGCAAAACAGGTTACACCAGGTTGGACCAGCTCATTGTTCTTTGTGAACTCTCTCATGAAAGAGAGAACCCAGACATGGTTGTAGATGTACTTGCAAATATTGCACCGCGCTCCACAAGTGGCTTGACCCACTCCTTTTTCACAATATCCTCCAACATCAAATCAATGCAATGGGCCGAGTGTGGAGTTCAAAAGATCGATAGGTGCCTTTACATAACTAGTGTACCTGTAGCAACATAATTTGCTGCAGAATTAGTGACTACTTGCACCACATTTTCTTCACCCACCTTTGCAACAACTTAAAAAATTCCACATAAGTAATCAACATTTTTAATCCTCTTTGAGGCATCAATTGACTTTAAAAAGATAGTCCCACTTGAAGAAGAAACTTAGAGTATAGAAATGTTATATTTATTGAATATAATGAATATATTTATAGGCACACATGTTGGTAGTTTTCAGTTATGAACTGTCACATAACTGTTCCAACTACATTGTAACTACTCCCAACATAATAAAATGAAGGACACACATTCATTTGATGTGCAGTCCATTTCCTCTTCATTCTATCCTTGTCTACATTTGCTAACATTGGTATCACCGTATTAGAGCCTCTAATGCTCGAAAACATTTGAAATATGAGGAAACTTATCAAAGAAGTACAAATTTCGAGAACATTTTGATGAAGCTTTAAATTAGGGCATGAGTTGGGTAAACGTGAACAACGGAGGACTTGAATAAATTTGCGGGCATTTAACACCATCAGGACCGCAAAATTTATACCAGTCGCGATTTGTGGAGAAAAACAAAAATTCTGGTTTCTTTCAAAAGTTTGGTTACAATTTCTTAGAAATAAATACAATTTTGGTTGTTTTCAAAAGTTTGGTCGCAATTTGCACGAAAATCTGGTCGTAATTTTGGGAAAAGGAAGTATCTAGGGCATGGGAGTTCGTGCATAGCAAAAGTAGATTATCTAAGGCATGGGAGTTCGTGCACAACAGAAATAGTCTACTAAAAAACGAAGTATTGACAATTTTGAATACTCAGACTGCCATCAAATTGGAGATAAATCAGAACTCCAGTAAATTGTATTCCATTGCAGACTAATACAAAACTGTCTAGGTCAGGGCATAACATTATGATATATTTTTTTAGGTTTTTTTATGGACCAAATAGTCATATTGTTGTTGTTTCGGTGTCATTATTTTATGTTGCATTAATTTGCAGGTCGAAAACAATGAATTGATTCGACAACAAGCTCTTGAGAATGCTCCAGTGGAAAACACCATGTCAACACCTAATGAGCCATTCCCATGGATTTTAGAAATGATCAACAGTGAGCCAAGGACAACGCAACAGTTACCGTGCCAAGTTTTGAGGAAATCTCAAGATGTGGAAGCCCAAACGAAGAAAGAAAGCTAGACAACATCCCACTTCTTTAGTGGGACCTCAGGTAATCAATATGTTGAAGTTGCCAGACCTAAGGTTGAAAAGCCTATTGAGGAAATGACTCCGTCAGACTATGAGTTGACCCGCATCTCGTTGGGTCAAGCCTCACACGAGGGTGATTCCCACTTGTTCAAAGAATCCTCTTCCCATATCCTCGCTCGGAACAAAAATACAAGAAAACAATTGTGCAATTGGAGGAATAACTTAAAGCTCTTAGTGCTTACATTCAACCATTCAACCCTTCGCGAGACTTGAATCAACATCTTCTCTTTTGGTCGAAGATATCCCTCCAATCAGCAATATTGACCCCAAGGCAATCAAGAAAGCACAAGGATACATGATGTGGGGAAAGCCAATGAGAAGTGGATTGAGAAAATCATTGAGCAAGGCAAGGCATTGTGTCCAGACCTCATTTCTCTCATCAAGTATGCTCTTGCAACATTGTCAGAAGTGAACAAAGCAAAGGAGGAGTTTACAAAAGAAGTCAACCATTTGGATGAGGTTTTCCCATTGATGTCCGAGATGAGTTCCTTTGACTCTCCCACATTCGTGAGTTAGAAAGTATTCACATCAATTGCCAAAGACTTGTCTTAAATTTGGATCTGTATCATGGATGTGAGATATGCAATGCTCAAGAATGCCATATCTGAATTGGACTCCCACGGGCATCAGGTTCTTGGAATCTTGAATGAGGTTTACCATTGTGCTCAGAGATTTGAATTCCCTTTGCTCATTGAGGAGTCATCATCAAAAGAGCTCATCATTTCATTCCAGGAGCTGGTCAAGAAGGAGGCAGGTGACTCTCTTTCCTTCAATGAAAATAATTTAGAGTCCCCTGGATAGTATCAGAAGTTGCATTGCCGCAATTACAATGGATCATGAAGAATGGCTTGATCAATGCAAGAAGATCGGTGATGTGTGTGCATTCCGAGGCGAGATAGGTTGATGGCTGCAATAACTTAATTCAACAAAGAATTCAAGGAACAAGAGCGGGAAGCATGAATCAACAATTTCTTCATCAGAACATCAACTTCTCTCTCTTTCTTCTTTTGCTCCTAATTCTTTGTTGAGTCTAATCATTGTATTTTGTCCTATTCACTTAAGTGACATATTTTTGAATTGTAAAAGTATTTTCTTAAAATTATAAGAGAAATACCTAATTTGTCTTTTCTAATGGCAAATGAAAGGTCACAAGTGGAAGAAGAAGATGAAGTGGCATATGAGGGGAGATGAGATGTCAATCCACATTGCTGTAAATTGAAATGATTCCTCCATTTCAAGGGATCCGAAAATTTAGTTCTTTGTCGCAATAGTGGATTGTGATATGTTGTTGAACTTTGTATCACCAATGCACATGAAATAAAAGCTACATATCTTCCATTCTTCTTTTCTTGTATTCTTCTACTTCTCTCTATTATGCACTTTGCAAACGTAGTGATCCAAGTCTGAGCTTTGTATCTTTGATAGATGAATATGAGAACTTGGTGTCCTGGGTTTGTCCGTCTCACAAGATAGCTTCATTGTTGCTTTTTTCTATATTGAATGTTGAACTACTGCAGTTCTTGGTGTGAATTTTGCAATTGGCCTACTCATGGCAAGTAACCTTCCTTTCCCAATTTCTCCCCTTCACCCCTCATCGTTGTGATTTCCTCCCTTGTACCACGTACAAGCACTTTGCACACTGAGTTTAGTGGAGTGTTCCTGTGTGATCCCGAGCCTTTGCGGCCAACCTACAACATTTAGGTAGTATTAGATTAGTTTTCATTCAATAATGGGAGCTGCACCATTCAATGCATAGGGCGTAGCCCCATGAACATTGGTGGAGACACCTAATTTGCCAAATTGACAAATTTTCTCACCACTAGTTTTTGGCAACTTTGATGGGGAGAGATTTTCCCAAGTGCACCCAAAAAGATCTTTGCCCAAAAAATACAAAAAGTATATATTAAAATAAAAATAAAAATCAGATTTCAAAGGAAAATCATTTTTGAAGGCGACTCCGTCAAGGAATGAATCCGTGTTACGTTCGTTTCCCACAATGCAATGAAGAAATTTCCAGATTGGAGCGAAGTACCAATGAGCGACAGTGTAGAAGAAGAAGAAGAGGATTGCCGAGAAATGCAAATTTTTGATCAACTATCATACTGGAACATCTCTTGCAAAACCAAGAAAGTTGAAGGAAAGAAACCGTCCTATCTCCGCAGGGGTGCAGAAAAAGAATTTCTAGAATAGAGAAAATTATTGTTTGTGAAAATCCCATCAAGTCATTGTGGTTACAATTCGAGAAGAGTGCTGCTCAACGAGCCCAAAGCGCGGGAAAGGAAAGAGAATGGGAATTCTTTGTTACCAATGATCAAGAATCCTAGAGATGGATGAACAAGATTCAAAAAGAGATACGAAAAAGCTGTATGAAGGACAAGATGGTGCAAACTCCACTGAAGGTAACTTTTTCACTTCACACAACTCACTAACAAATTGAGAACATGTTGGCTAGATTTTTTTCACAGCTGAAATCTTAGGCAGTCATGAGATAAATCTCCCTCATTTACCAGTGAGGCTCCCGTGTAAGATTTCTATCAATTATGGATTTGCGTAACTATTCGTGGGTTTGACTTTAATTGCAAAGCTCATGAGTCATAGCTATAAGCAATTTTGTAGCAAGTAACCAATTGTAAAGAAATATTTGCAAAAAAAAGGGGAAATAATTGAATCTAGAAGAAAGAAGAGAAGATGTGCAATCCAACCAATAGTTCGCAGAGTTGATCTCATGCACATAGATAAAACAAACAGATCTCAAAATACATAATTTAAAGGAAATGAAAGCTTCAAATCTAGATCTGAGATAACACAAAGTTTATGCAAAGATCTATACAGAAGTAAGAAACACAAGCACCGTTGACACAAAGTTCTCCGAAAATCTGTCTCCTTTCAATTCCTTAGCTTTCAGAAAGATATCAAGGGTTTCAGCTCAAAGTCTGGAACACAAGAATGCTGATTACAAATTTTGATCCTTTAACCCATAGGTTCTTCCTCTATTTATAGTGTATAGAGGGAAATTACAAATAGGAAGTCTTTTTAATGAATTGCCACATGTTGAAGCTATGAAAAAGGGAAGCAACTGACAATCTTCCTCCGAAATTCCTCTTTGCATGACATGCATAATTTATAACTGAAAATAAAACCTTATATTTTGCATGTCTGCCACCTATTTCCAAGTAATTGACTTCTTCTAGTAACTTGAAGTAATGACTTTTAAACCAATCACTTAAGTTTTACAATTTAATTGATTACTCAATTACTTTGTCGGAGAAAATAAGAGAAAGAAAAAGAAAGAGAAGAAATTAGAAGAAAACTGCTACACTCCCAGTCTTGTTCTTTTTCCATATTCTGCATGCGGTTGACTCTTTTTCCTTTGATTCTCACCAAACTGGATCTGGAAGCGGTTGGTGGGATTTGCTTGCAGTCTTTACCTCGACTGTCTTCCCCTTTCATCGTTGAATAATTTGCAATTCTTCTCTAATATATGCACCAGTGCAATGTTTTTCGTAAATAATTCAGACAAAACTAATTATCTTTTATTTTTAATTGTATATGAGCAATTTTAAATTTTGGAAAGCACTCCGGGTGAAGGCAAATACAAGTATATTCAATGAAGGCTTCAACTGGAAGATTGGGAGCACATGTACAAGCTCCTGGAAGGAATTTTCCATGCAATGACTTCTACTTGGGCTGCATTAGAAACAAGAGGATGAATTTTTGCGGAAGCCTTTGCAATTATGAGATCTGGATCTATTTCTCCCTCTGATTTTGAAGATATATTCAATGTATCAGATATTGACTTCTGCTTTCTTCACCAATATGGGCATTTGTGATGAATACTTGCAATTGATTCAGACAAATATGGAGTCCATGGCATGAATACTCAATTTTCATCACCAAAATCTGCTTATAAAGCTGCTGCCCTCTATTTTTAGACTTTGCTTGCATGCCAAGCAAGCTAAAAATATTATTTTATTCACTTGTGCACTCACATCAACATGCAGATGCTCTGAATAATAAAAAGAAATCTTCTCCAACCCTAGGTGCCAAAACTGGATGCTTCCGGTAATTAAAAAAATCAGCTTTTAGACATTTAGCTATGCCAAAATGGGTCGCACTTTTTGGCTAGAAGTCATGTTAAAAATAAGAAGTCAAAGCAATGGGAATTTTCACCCTGCAAGGCAGGCAAGAAATTCCCGCTTTCACTTAAGTGACTTTACTTTCATAATGAGAATTTTCACCCTGCAAGGCAGGCAAGAAATTCCCGCTTTTCACTTAAGTGACTTTACTTTCATAATGGGAATTTTCACCTGCTAGGTAGGTAAGAAATTCCCCGCCTGCCTGCCACTTTCAAAATTTCCATTGGCAACTTAAGTGATTTGACTTGATGGGAAAAAGTAACTTGCTAAGTAGGCAAGAAATTCCCGCTTGCCTGCCACCTCCAAAATTCCCATTGGCAACTTAAGTGATTTGACTTGATGGGAAAAAGTAACTTGCTAGGTAGGCAAGAAATTCCTTTGTCTGCCACTGCCAAAATTCCCATTGGCAGCTTAAAGTCTTCCTTCCAAAAAGTGCAACTTGCATGAAAGATAACTCTTTTCCAAAAGTGCGACTTGCATTGTGACTTCTGCCTTTAAAATTGCATGAAAATTCGTCACTGAAGGCAACGTGGAAATTGGATGCGGAAGGCAGCTTTGAAAATTGTGGACTGACATGAAGATTGCATTTCTTTCCTTTTTTGGATTTTTGCGAAGAAAACACAAACATAGAATAAAATTTGCCATTTTGGAAAGGGTTTGGGAAGATGTAGCAAAACTTACATGTGCCATAACTTTCATTATGTGGCTCCGTTTTACGTGCCGTTTTCTCTAAAAATGCATATTTTCTCGAGCTCTACACGTTGATGGCAATATTTTTCTTATTTTCATAGAATCCATTTTTGCTTCCTTTTGGACCAAGCAACTTCTTGCAATCTCTTGAAAGAATCTTGAGCTCTAATCGCCTGTAGAAAGATTAATAATTAAAAAAAACAGACAGTTTTTCAAAACCCTAGGCCTGGGGAAAGATATGGCAAGAAGAATGAATAGGCTACGAGAATTGCTGGAGAAAACAAACAAAAACACAGACAAAAAGAACTAAAACAAAACAAAAAAACAGCTGGGCAATTGCTCGAAAAATTTCTCCATTAGCTGATCTACAAAAATTCTTCCCCCCGGGTGAATGTTCTGTGGTAATAATGATGGGGTGAAGTGCTTTATATAACCTAAATCCTCCAATTTTAGCTCAATCTATTTTTAAAAGAACTTTATTTATTTAATAAATAAATAAATAAAATTCTCTCAGACAAAACTTGCGAAGGGATAGAGTGAGTTTTAGCATGTGGGTATTTGGCGAATTTGGCTTTTATGACTCTCTGGGGTTACCTTAGAGCGATGAAAACAACTGCAGGCAAAACAAACACAAAATGATCTGTTACTTTGAAAAGAACGGATTTTTTAAAAGGGGTAGTCCAGCATTTCGAGGGTGAAATCTCGGGGACACCAGAACATTATCCTTCATCTCCCTCCCTTTAGATGATTTTCTTGCATACGGTGACGAAGATATGGATATTTTGAGATGAGAATTTGTGCAAAGCCTCCGGTATGCAAAAGAAAATCCTGAGGCCTATGATGAAGTTTGGAAATAGGCATCGGCATTACAAAGGAGGTATGAACATCTTGAAGCCCTTCGTCAAGTGGAGGTAGAAGAGGAGATTTGCCCTATGGAGAAAGACCACGAGGATTGTCTCGCATTTATGAGGTGTTTGTCCTGGAAGATTCTTGAATGCTTCGAAGAATGTCTTATCCTAGAACCTTCTAATAAGAACCAAAGATCTACCATGGAGGATGATGAAGAAGACATGACGATTGAACCGCCATTCATCAACTCATTTTGGCTTGAGGCACAACCCGTTGACGAAACAATGAATTCAAGTGAGGAGGATTCTTGTTGCACAACAAAAGATCCAATGCTTTCCGAAGACTCCACCAACAATGAAGAAGTACAAGAAGCCGGTCGTGCATCCTAGACACAAGACGATGAATTGAAGTAATCATGGATGATCTGCTTTTCAATTTTGAATCTTCAAATGATGTAGAGATGGTGATTGATGAAATTGAGCTGGTTGAATCAAGGTCTTTCGATACAACCATGGATGACCAAATGGAAGAGGCCAATTTCTTTTTGAAGCCAAGGAGAATGAGCAATTCAAACATAACCTCTTCGAGGAGTTGACTCCACCATTCTCACCCAAGGAGCATAATGTTGATCATCATGGTGAGTATGAAATCTTTCATTTTCCATATGAGCAAGAGGATTCAATAATGAATGATCAAGATAGAGTTAAAAATTCTTCTCATATTGCTGCCCCAACATGGTTCTCTGCTTCCCATCATGAGGATGATGAAATGGATTTTGAGCTCAAAGGAGTGCCCTTCCCACATAGCATGGATCTCTTCTCCTTGTCAGAAAATGTTGAAAATCAAGTATGCCCATTCTGGTAAGGTGAGACTTGGATGACAAGAAATGTTGAGCAAGAGAGCAAAGAGGTTTCAGATGAAGTTTGGCCATGTGTAGATCATATTTTCAACCATCTCCTGGAGGCACAATGCAAAGATTCTTCCAATAAGGATGAGAATGAGTATATGGCAGGTTTGAATGAACAATCTGTGCAAGACATCTTGAGGACTGCAGAAGCAATTGAAGACCCTCAACTCAGTCTTGAGATCCTAACTCAGGCCATGAAAATGCAAGATAGGTATGAATCAATTTGTGCTTCTCATTTTGATACACCAATGTTTGATGCTGATACGAAGCAGATGGATGAACTTGATGTCCTCCCCAATGCCTTGGTCGGTGAGAGCAAATGTGAAAATATGTCTTTCTCTTTCATTCTTTGTAAAGGTCATGAATGTAAAAGGAATGAGATTCTTGAATCCACAATGAATATTCCCAATCTTGAAGACATCTCCACCATGGAGGATGATAGTGAGAAAAATGTGGAGCTGATTTTCATTAAAGAGAGTTATTCAGAACAAAGTGAAAAGTTGTAGGAGTCTTGTGAGTGTATTCAAGATCAACTTGTTCTCACCACCATTGGATGTCCTACCAATTCGGAACAAGAATCCACACTGCAATATTCACTCAAGGGTGAAGAATGCTTCTATGACCAAATCAAGGATTGCAGTTTTGAGAATGATGCCAAAATCAATTTTGAGTGGATGGATATTGACAAAATTTGTTCTAGACAACAAAGCGAGAATGTGCATGACTCTTGTGAAGGAATTCAAAATCAGATTGCACTCACCATTTCCCAAGCTCCGATTGGTCTTGAACATGTTTCCATGCTGCAACAATTTCTCAAGGATGATGAAGACCTCCATGTCAATGATGTGGACTCTATTTTTGAAAGCAATTGCTTAGAGCAACCAAGGGAGATGTATAAAGAAGCTATCAATGGGAAGAAAATCAGTTTGTTCTTGCTCTTGCTGAGTGCCTTACTGATCCTAGGGATGTTTCCATGTTGCAATTCGAGGGTGAAGAATGTTCCCATGACAAGATCAATTTTCCCACTCTTGAGGACATGGAAGAATAGTGTCTCATGATCACAAAACATCAAGTGGAAGCCGCAAGATGCAAGAGTTTCAAAAGGGTAACAAAGCGTTCATTGGACGAGAGGATGTTTTAAGTGCATTATGAATATGAAGATGGAATCTTGGTGTGCCTTCTTCTCAAGCCATGTAAAGCCATCACAAGAGCATGGTATGATCGGATAGTAGTTTCCTTGATTCAAAGATCACATTTCAGTTCGATGTTCCGTGATGACATGTACTTTTCCCAACCTGTCGCTGGGTATGTGTACATTCTTTCCCCACCTCTGTAAATATCCCTCCCCTGTAACATAATTTCCCTTTTCCGTTGTGTGTTTCATGATTTTGGTGTGTTTCCCTTCCACGTGTTTGTTTGCGTGTTTGGAAGAAATGACTCCATAAGCCTAATGGATAAGGCACTTGGTCCACGAAGTGAATTGAGATTCTGGGATTCCTGCATGCTATGTCCTCGCTGCGCTTGATCTAGAGCATGTCTCCAAGCTTGGGCCAGCTGTTGTCATGCAAACGTGCAACATGAAAATTTCATATTTTCAAGCATGACAATGGACCCTAGTGTCAAAATTTTGTATATAAGCCCCCCTTGAGCACCTCCCTGGATCAACTCTCCCCGTGTCAAGCCTATCCCCATCCTTCAAGTGCTCATGTTTATTGTAATAACCTTGTTCATGTGCAGGAAAGATGAAAACAAGTTCATAAGATTCATCCGAGACAAGTGTATTTCAAGACACATCTTTTAACGAGCTTAGGAATGGCTATCTTTAAGCAGTGCATATCCTTCGGAGAAGATTTCAAGGCCTAAATTCATCAGGGAGTTGTATTCACGAGCCAAGATCATTGTGCAAGTGATTTAGGAAAATTTAGGGAAGATTTGGAGATTCAGGAGCAAGCTCAAGAAAAGCAAGAATTTGAGGCCAAAGGAGCTTGCCTTGTGAAAAGGCACCTGAGCTTCGGGAGATGATTCTGGGAGCTCCGAAATGAGTTGGAGGTTAAACAAAATATGAATGGAACGCTGATTTAATGCTTTACATGGTGGTAATTTCAGATTTTTCTCAAGGCCCATGCATTTCTTTCCAAAACTCATTCTTCGTAGGCACAATCAAGCGATCAGGCCATTTTTGAGAAGGTTCAGTAAGCCGAATCAGACCTTGAGACCCATCCTATCCTTCTCAAAATGTTGTTTTTAGTCAAAATCATATAAGGAAGTGCCTAAAAAGACCTCCAGGAGCTCCGACAACTTGGTTCTCAAGGTGCTTCCCAAGGTATAATGTTCGGTACTTAGTCATTTTTTTAGTGCCACATGTCAGCATGGCGCTCAAAGCGCACTTTGTGTTCCCTTTGTCCCTTAAATGCGCCCCTTAGAGCCCATGGACACACCATATGACCCTGGAGACCTCCGATAAGCACCTTTTGCTAGTTTTTGAGCCCCCTCTCCTCGCTCCGCATGCATGCCAAGTGTCACTTTAGGGGTGAGGTGCACGCGTTTGTGTCCCCTTCGTCCCTTTCCATGGGGACAAGAAAATGCCCCTCAAGACAAAAAGTTCATAAATACCAAGAGTTAGTGTATTTTTCCATCTCCCCCATTTTTCTACAAATCTTGGGAACTCTAGCGATTTTTTTCTAGAATTTCTTGCGTCCATTTTATTCTCCAAGTTGCCGTATTTGCAGCGAAGAAATATCTCACAAAAATTGCATTTTTTCATGCTCCATTCTCATTGTTTTTGCAAGAATGACTCCATAGCTCGTGAAGGAAAAATTCTCATATCTTGCAAATTGGTGCACGGATCGAGGTGTGGTTTTTGCAATCTTCTTCATTTCCAAATGCCTTGAAGGAGCAAGTGATGGAATTTCGAATGATGCCCTAGATTTTTTATGGCGAAGAAACCCAACTTCGTGCCCTAGTTTTTTATTATTTTATTTCTCGCCATTCTAGTGATCAAATTGAGCTAAAAATTTGTACATGAGATCAAGAGAAGAAACCTATCCCAGTGGAGGTGGTTTCGTCGCAATCCGAGGTTTGGAAGGGAACTTTATAAAAATAGTAAGTCTCTATATGAGCACTTACTATAAATAGTAAACTCACGAAAAGGGCAGATTTCGAGAAAGGCACTTTGTTCTCGGGAAGCATCTAGGCAACGTACAAGGTGGTCAAAAGTGAGAAAGAGCAAAAAGGGAAATTTTCTAAAAATGGAAAGTCTTCATTCTGAGTGTCGAGAGTTGTAGTTGACATCTTCACATGGTTGTAGAACAGTGGCATAGCTCAAATGAGATAATTCATCCCTCACAGGGATCGGAGACATCACTTCGGTCACAGTGGTATACATGAGAAAAGAACAACACCACAGGGCGCAACAATGGAAAAGAGAGGCATCTTGCAGTCCAAGAGAATATTCAAAAAGGTTCAAGAGCTCCAAAAGTCATCATTGTAAATCTTCAATTAGGTTGAAGGCATCCGCTCTTCCCTGGTGAGCAAGTTGAGTTTGCTTGGTGAATTGTTTGAAGTGAGCCAGACTAGTTGAACTCGGTGGGCAGGTGAGCAAGTTGTGTTGAATTTCTCAAGACAAGAAAGATCCATCAAGCATGGTAATTCATCGCAGAACATTCAAGTGTCCGAGCATGTCTCCATGGAGGTCAGAGCTTCCCGAAGTAACAAAGAATTGATTCCACAACAAGCTCTTGAGAATGCGTTAGTGGAAAACACCATGTCAACACTTGATTAGCCATTCCCATGGATTCTAGAAATAATCAACAGTGGGCCAAGGACAACGCAGCAGGTTACCGTGCCAAGTCTCGAGGAAATCTCAGAGATGTGGAAGCCCAAACGAAGAAAGAAAGCTCCGACAACATCCTGCTTCTTCAGTGGGACCTCAGGTAATCAATATGTTGAAGTCACTGAACTAAAATTGAAAATCCTATTTAGGAAATGTAATGCCCCCTCTTAGGACAATTTAGAAAATGGAGAGAATCAAGCAAAGAATGGATAAACCCTTTTGCTTCAACCTTAAATATCCCAATGTCAGCTATTCCGAACCCGAATGGGGTTGGAACTAGCCAAGGTGGTGGGATATATTGGAAGAAAACAATTGGAATTTAAACACATTCAAATCATACTTTTAACCGCTGAAAAGTAATTAATAATCATACCCCAAGTGCCACAATCTTCCAAAATTATTTCCTGCATAACCATCCAAACAAAAATCTTCAAACTTTGGATTTTGGGCCACAAAAATATGAAGAATAATATTCTAAAACCAGATTTCGCATAACAAACATGAAACCCTAATTTTACCCTAAAAAATAGGTCGCCCAACACATTTAGGGCATCCAATCAATTCCAAAAATTATAAAATCACTTTCTCCTTATTCCTCCTAATTTCTACAACCACATTCAATATTAAATTGATCCCAAACTGCAGATCTGAAATTTATAACAGCAGTTAATTAATTAAAATGCACCCAGAATAGCTAAAACTTCAAAAATTAATATCTTGCTCAATACTTGGAGTTTTGCATGAAACAAATTGCACAATAAAGTAGAAATAAAGAGCTTTCCAATGAACTATCAAACTGAATTTTCTGATCACTGAAACCCCCTCAAAACTGCCCCCGAAATCTGCCTCCAAGTCGCTAGGGTTAGAATAAATGCTATAAATTAATTCCAGCTCATACAACCCTTCCAAAACACTCAAACAATCAACCCTTGATCTGAAATAATTGATTAGACACAACAAAAATAGATCTAGCATAAACAACCTCAAAACATGATAGATCAAACCCCAAACCAAGTCGATTTGCCTCTAATAAATTGCAGCAGTGATAAAGAACACAAAAGTACCACAAACCATTCACTAACATGCAGATTTACCCTTCCAATAAATGTGCCAACACCCTAGAGCAAGTCACCAATGCTAGAATGTATAAATCATGCATTAAAACACCCAACACAAGAGATCACAATGAAGTCTTCAATATTTTTCAATAATGGATCCAAATGAGAGAGAGCAATGCAAGAACTAGGGCATATATCTCAATACTCCAAGCATGGAGTGAAATCAAATGATCAATCAACATAACTCTCTAAAGGAAATGTGACCTCCTTTTATAGAGTTAAGGGGTGCAATATCCAATGACCGACCTTTTCCCTTTTGGAGGGAAAACATAAACTCTCATTATAAAATAAAGTCTCTAATAAACTAAGACTATGTGCACTTTATTATTTTTAATTAAATAATAAAAACAACTATCCTATGTGCACATTTAACTAACCTAGAGAGCCCACCTTGTAGCGCAAGACATACCAAGGGGTCACAAAATAGACAATAGACATCTTTGGATCATCTTCAAGCTCAATCCTCAAGCCCATGAGAAGAGAGAATGGGTTGAGGGTCTTCAAGTCTTCAATTTCATCAATGTCCCAAGAAGGGGACATTACGGGAAATGATTCCTTCGTACTATGAGTTGATCCGCATCTTGTTGGGTGAAGCCTCGCACGAGGGTGATTCCCACGTGTTCAAAGAATCCTCTTCCTGTATTCTCGCTTGGAACGAAGAATACAAGAAAACAATTGTGCAATGGAGGAACAAGTCAAAGCTCTTAGTGCTTACATTCAACAACCCTTCGGGGACCTAAACAAACATCTTCTCTTATGGTCGAAGATATCCCTCTAATTAGTAGTATTGACCCCAAGGCAATCAAGAAAGCACAAGGATACATGATGTAGGGTAAAGCCAATGAGAAGTGGATTGAGAAGATCATTGAGCAAAGCAAGGCATTGTGTCCAGATCTCATTTCTCTCATCAAGTATGCTCTTGCAACATTGTCAGAAGTGAACAATGCAAAGGAGTTTGCAAAAGAAGTCAACCATTTGGATGAGATTTTCGACCGATGTCCGAGATGAGTTCCTTTGAATCTCACACCCTCATGAGTAAGAAAGTATTCACATCAAATGCCGAAGACTTGTCTCAAATTTGGATCCGCATCATGGATGCGAGATATGCAATGCTCAAGAATGCCATATCTGAATTGGACTCCCACGGGCAACAAGTTTTCGAAATCTTGAACGAGGTCTACCACTGTGTTTAGAGATTTGAGTTCCCTACTCATTGAGGACTGGTGCCCCCAAATTTCACCCTAAAATCTAGGACTACCCATTTAAAAAAAAATACGTTCTTTTAAAATAATGCGTCTTTTTGTGTTTTTATTGCCAGAAGATGTCTGTATTATGTTAGGATATTCCCAGTGAATCATATGAGCCAATTTTGACAAATACCTAGATGCCCAAACTCATTTTATCCCTCCGCCAAGTTTTGTTTGTGGGAAATTTTTATTTAATTATTTATTGAATAAATAATGCCCTGTTTGAAGTAAATTGTGCTCCGGTTGAATCATGTTGAAGTTTTGCATGCCAATATTCACTCATCTCAATAGGGTTTTCACAAGGAATGAATTCAGGGCATCGTCTGCAACTTCGGCAACGTTTTTGCTTTTATTTATTTCTTTTGCGTTTTTCTTTGGTTTTCTCCTCGGTTTCTCTGTGAAATTCCCTTAGGTCCTGCATTTCTTGTATGGTATAGTCATTTAATTGCCTGGAGCATTTGGAGATCATCCACCGATGCAACACTAAAAGGATCACCTCAAAATGCAAACTTCGACTAAAAAGACGAAGTCATGCACAAAAAGCCTCTCCCATGCAAGTTGCATTTTCTACGGAATTAATGAGTGTAAGTTGTAATGAGATTTTTAGTAGTGGCGGAGCGAGCGAAAATTTCTTAGCTGCTTTGTAGGGTATTTTTTCCCATGATGTCAAGGTCACTTAGGCGGCGGGTAGCTGGGAATTTTTAACTTTGCCTTGTCAGAGGGTAAAAATTCCCATTATAAAAGAAAATCACTTAAAGCACCATCGAGAATTTCTTACCTGCCTTGCAGGTAAAAATTTCCATTATGAAAGTCAAACAAATTAAGTGAAAGAGGGATTTTGGAGCTGTAGTGTAGGGTAGAAATTCCTATCAAAGTTGACTTCTTATTTTTGGAAATTACTCTTGCTAAAAAATGTGACCCACCTTGGGTGAATAACAATGCAATTAATAATATTTATTAATGGTTTATTCGCCCAATTTGACGCCATAAATAGAAAGAAAGTCAATGCAAGTGGAAAAGCTAAAGAGAAGTCAAGGATGCATGCTAAAAATAAATAAAATAATTTATTTAAAAACAACCAACAACATGCATAATTGGGCGCCCAATTTGGGTGAATAAACATGATTGTTTATTAATTAAATTGCCAGAAATAGGAAGGACAATTATTAAAAATAGTATGTTAAGGATTATATAAGCATGAGCTGCCATAATGAAGAAACAATTAATTCTTTTTGCAAAGGATTGTAGCCCGGACAGGTTTTGGTGCCAAAGGAAGGAGGTTTTTGCATTAAAGAGTGTTTTTCATTGCCAGGGAGCTTCAAGGTTTGGCGCCTAGGGTTGAAATGACTTGATTCTTGCTATGATAATTATCCGCATGTTGGTATAAGTGCTCTAGTGAATTAAATAATATTTTTTCTTGCTTTGCATGCAAACAAAACCTCAAATTTTAGGGCAGCAAACTTTATGTGCAGATTTTGGTGATAAAAATCGAGTATTTATGCCATGGACTTCATCTTTGTCTGAATAAATTGCAAGTATTTATCACAAGTGCTCAAATCAATATCAGGTACATTGAATATATTTTCCAAATCAGAAGAAATTGTCAGATCTGCACAAATTGATCCAATTGCAAGGGATTTCGGCATAATTAAAAGAAAAAGAGTTCAGACAAAGATTGTTCCAGCCATGATAAAACATGATGAAAGAAAATGATCAACAGAATCATGCATAGCTTTCAGATTTGCTAAAGTCAATGATACAAACATAGGCCTTGAGCCTATCACCGATTTAATTGACAGATCAGATCTCATAATTGCAAAGACTTCCAACAAAAGTTCATCCTCTTGTTTCTAACACGGCCGTGTAGAAGTCAGTGCATGGAAAATTCCTTCCAGGATTTTGTGCATGTGCTCCCAATTTTCAATTGAAGCCTTCATTGAATTTACTTGTATTTGCATTCACCAGTGCTTTCTAGAATTTAAAATTTTTCATATGCAATTAAAAAATAAAAATGATGAGTTTTGTCGAATTATTTACGCAAACATGCACTGCAGACGGTGCATGTAATAAAGAAGAAATGCAAAAGCTTCAAGGATAAGAGGGAAGACAGGTCAAAGGCAATACTCATAAGCAAATCACATTCATGCATAGCTTTCTAGATCTAGTTTGGTGAGAATCGAAGGCAAAAGAGTCAACCGCATGCAAAATATTGAAGAAGAACAAGATTGAGAGGGTTGCAACTTTCTTCTTATTTATTTTCCTCTTTCTTTTATTTTCTCCAACAAAGTAATTGAGCAATTAATTAAATTATAAAACTTAAGTGATTGGTTTAAAAGGCGTTACTTGAAGAAGTCAAGTAACTTGGAATTAGGTGGCAGACATGCAAAATAGAAGGTTCTATGTTTCAGTTATAAATCATGCATGTCATGCAAAGAGGAATTCCAGGAGGAAGATTGCTAGCTATTTCTCTTTCATAGCTTCCGCATGCGGGAATTCATTTAAAGCTTCCAATTTGTAATTGTCCTTTATACACTATAAATAGAGGAAGAACCTATGGGTTAAAGAATCGAATTCTTGTGTTCCAAACTTTGAATGAAACCCTTAATAGTTTTCTGCAAGTAGAGGAATAGAGAAAAGACAGATTTTCGGAGAACTTTGTGTCAACGGTGCATTCGTTTCTTATTTATTTTTAGATCTCTGCACAAACTTTGTGTTGTCTTAGATCTAGATTTGAAACTCACCTTTGCTTCAAAGTGCATTCTTTAGATCTATTTGTTTCGTCTATGTGCATGTGACCAACTCTGTTAACTATTGGTTGAGTTGCACATCTTCTTTCTTTTCTGCTCACATTCAAATATTTCCCTCTTCTGCATATATACATTTCTTACAGCTGCTTACTTGCTACAAAATTGCCTAGCTATGGTGCATGAGCTACGTGGTTAAAGTAAAACCAACATATAGATATTAGAAAATATGATTGACAAAATCCTACATGGGAGCCTCACTGGTAAATGAGGGAGATTTATCTCATGATTGCCTAGGTTCTCACTGTATGTAAAATCTAGCCAACATGACTCATCATCAGAACAACTCATCACTTCATTCCAGGAGATGGTCAAGAAGGAGGCAGGCGGCTCTCTTTCTTTCAATGAAAACAATTTAGAGTCCCCGAATGGTATCAAAAGTTGCATTGTCGCAATTGTAATGGATCATGAAGAATGGCTCGATCAATGCAAAAAGATCGGTGATGCATGTGCATTCCAGAGGCAAATAGGTTGGCGGGCCGCGATAACTCAATTCAACAAAGAATTCAAGGAACAAGAGTGGGAAACATGAATCAACAAGTTCTTCATCAAGAAAGCTTTTTAATTAGGAACGTTAACTTCCCCCTCGTTCTTCTCTCCCTCCTTATTCTTCATTGAGTCTTATCATTAAATTTGGTCCTATTCACTTGAGTGACATATTTTTGAATTGTAAAAGTATTTTCTTAAAATTATAAGAGAAATACTTAATTTGTCTTTTCTAATGGAAAATGAAAGGTCATAAGTGGAAGAAGAAGATGAAGAGTCATATGAGGGGAGATGAGAGGTCAATCCACATTGCTCTAATTTGAAATGGCTCCTCCATTTCAAGGGATCCTGAAAATTTAGTCCTCTTGGTGTGGGACTACTCATTTGAAAAAAATTCATTTTTAAAAAAAAAATGGGTCTTTTTATTTTTATTGCTAGAAGATGTTTGTATTATGTTAGGATATTCCCAGTGTATCATATGAGCCAATTTCGACAAATACCCAGATGCCCAAACTCGTTTTATCCCTCCACCAAGTTTTGTCTGCGAGAAATTTTTATTTAATTATTTATTAAATAAATAGTGCCCCGTTTGAAGTAAATTGTGCTCCGGTTGAACCCTGTTGAAGTTTCGCATGCCAATATTCACATATATCAATAGGGTTTTCATCAGGAATGAATCCTGAGCTTTGTCTGTGACTTCTAGCAACGTTTTTCGTTTTTATTTATTTCTTTTGCATTTTTCTTCAGTTTTCTCCTTGGTTTCTCTGTGAAATTCCCCTAGGTCAATTCTTTCGCCAGTATAGTTTGTTTAATTGCCTGAAGCATCTGGAGATCATCTACCAACACAAGTGCCAGAAGGAATCAGCCTCAAAATGCAAGCTTCTAACCAAAAATGATGAAGTCATGCACAAAAAGCCTCCCAGGCAAGTCGTATTTTCTGGAATCAGTGAGTGTAAGCTGCAATGAGATTTTTGGTAGTTGTAGGCAGGTGAATTTATTACATGCTTTGCAAGGTACTTTTTCCCATGAAGTCAAAGTCACTTAAGCTGCAATGGGAATATTAGAGGTGGCAGGTAGGTGGGAATTTCTTACTTGCCTTGCAGGGTAAAAATTCCCATTATAAAAGAAAAATCACTTAAAGCACCGACGGGAATTTCTTACCTGCCTTATAGGGTAAAAATTCCCATGATGAAAGTCAAATCACTTAAGTGGAAAAGGGGATTTTTGGAGCTGCAGTGCAGGGTGGAAATTTCCATCAAGTTGACTTCTTATTTTTAGCAATTCCTCCTGCCAAAAAGTGCGACCCACCTTGGGTGAATAACAATGGAATTAATAATATTTATTAATGGTTTATTCACCCAATTTTGGCGCCATAAATAAAAGGAAAGTCAATGCGAGTGGAAGAGCTAAGGAGAAGTCAAGGATGCATGCTAAAAATAAATTTATTTAAAAACAACCAGCACATGCATAATTGGGCACCCAATTTGGGTCAATAAACATGATTGTTTATTAATTAAATTGCCAGAAATAGGAAGGGCAATTATTAAAAATAGTATGTTGAGGATTATATAAGCATGGGCTGCCATAATGAAGAAGCAATTAATTCTTTTTGCAAAGGATTGCAGCCTGGACAGGTTTTGGCGCCAAAGGAAGGAGGTTTTTGCATTAAAGAGTGTTTTTCATTGCCAGGAGCTTCAAGGTTTGGCGCCTAGGGTTGGAATGGCTTGATTCTTGCTATGATAATTATCTGCATGTTGGTATAAGTGCTTTGGTGAATTAAATAATATTTTTGCTTGCTTTGCATGCAAGCAAAGCCTCAAATTTTAGGGCAGCAAACTTTATATGCAGATTTTGGTGATAAAAATCAAGTATTCATGCCCTGGACTCCATCTTTGTCTGAATTAATTACAGGTATTCATCACATGTGTTAAAATCAATGTCAGGTACATTGAATATATCTTTGAATCTGAAGAAGTTGTCAAATCTGCACAAATTGATCCAATCGCAAGGATTCCGGCTGAATTAAAGGAAAAAAGCTCGAGACAAAAGTTGTTCTAGCCATGTTGAAGCATGATGAAAGAGAAAGATCAGCGAGAATCATGTATAACTTCCAGATTTCAAGTCAATGATACAAACATAGACCTTGAACCTATCACCGATTTAATTGTGAGATCCAGATCTCATAATTCGCAAAGGCTTCGACAAAAAAATCATCCTCTTGTTTCTAACGCACTGTGTAGAAGTCAGTGCATGGGAAATTCCTTTCAGAATCTTGTGCATGTGCTCCCAATCTTCTAGTTGAAGCCTTCATCGAATTTACTTTGCATGTACTGAAGAAGAATTGCAAAAGCTTCAAGGATAGAAGGGAAGACAAGTCAAAGGCAATATTCGCAAGCAAATCACAGTCACCTGCTTCCAGATCCAACTTGGTGAGAATCAAAGACAAAAGAGTCAACCGCATGTAGAATATGGAAAAAGAACAAGACTGAAAGTGTTGCAGCTTTCTTCTAATTTCTTTTCCTCTTTCTTCTTCTTTCTCTTATTTTCTCCGACAAAGTAATTGAGCGATCAATTAAATTATAAAATTTAAGTGATTGGTTTAAATACCGTTACTTGAAGAAGTCAATTACTTGGAAATAGGCGGCAGCCATGCAAAACTGAAGGTTCTATTTTTTCAATTATAAATCATGTATGTCATTCCAAGAGGAATTACAGGAGGAAGATTGCCAGTTGTTTCCCTTTTCATAGCTTCCGCATGCGGGAATTCATTTAAAGCTTCCTATTTGTGATTGCCCTTTATACACTATAAATAGAGGAAGAACCTATGGGTTAAATTATCAGAATTTGTAATCAGCATTCTTGTGTTCTAGACTTGAGATGAAACCCTTGATAGCTTTCTGAAAGCTGAGGAATAGAGAGGAGACAGATTTCCAGAGAACTTTGTGTCAACGGTGCATTTTGTTTCTTATTTCTTTCTAGATCTATTCATAAACTTTGTGTTATTCTAGATCTAGATCTGAAACTTTCCTTTGCTTTGAATTCGTATTTCATGATCTATTTGTTTTAATCTATGTGCATGCGATCAACTCTGTAAACTATTGATTGGGTTGCACATCTTCTCTCCTTTCTTCCCGTTTCCTATTATTTTCCTCTTCTGCAGATATTTCCTTTCTCTTACAGTTGCTTGCTGCAAAATTGTCTAGCTATGGTTCATGAGCTACACAGTTAAAGTAATACCAACAGATAGATATTAAGACATATAAATTGACAAAATATTACACGGGAGCCTCACTGGTAAATGAGGGAGATTTATCTCATGACTGCCTAGGTTTTCAGCTGTGCAAAAAATCTAGCCAACACCTCTGTAGCAATAGTGGATTGTGATATGTTGTTGAGATTCGTATCACCAATGCACATGAAATAAAAACTATATTTCGTCCATTCTCCTTTTCTTGTATTCTTCTACTTCTCTCTTTTATGCACTTTGCAAACATAGTGATTCAAGAAGAGCTTTGATCTTTGATAGATGAATTTGAGAACTTAGTGTCCGGGTTTTCCGTCTCACTTGATAGCTTCATTGTTGATTTCTTCTATATTGAATGTTGAGTTACTTCGGTTACTGGTTGTGAACTCTGCAATTGGCCTACTCACGACAGTAACCTTCCTTTCCTAATTTCTCCCCTTCACCCCTCATCGTTGTGATTTCCTCCCTTATACCCCGTACAAGCACTTTGCCACAAGTTTAGTGGAGTGTTCCTGTGCAATCCCGACGTTTTCGGCGAACACACAACATTTAGGTAGGATTATATTAATTTTCATTCAATAATGGGAGTTGCACCATTCAATGCAGAGGGGCGTAGCCCCGTGAACGTTGGTGGAGATACCTAATTTGTCCAACTGACAAATTTTCTCACCAACAATACCTTTCCACTTGAGAACGACAACCCTCTTGTGTGGAACCCAAGGAGGATAAAACCCTTCTTTGTGGTTTGTTGGAGAGCAGAAACTCTCCATAATGGTGAATTGAAGACATCTACTGAAGATTCTTTTGCTGAGTGGGTTCTAGGGCAGCAAGAAGAAGACCTACAAGAGCTTTGATATATTTTTGGAGCTCCTCTCCGAGGGAGCGACTAGGGTTTGGTTGTGATTGGGTGCCTTCTAGGGCACATAACTCATATATTTTTGATATTTTGACTTATCATAATTTATAAGGCTTGATCCATAATTTAGTTATGTTTGGAGGAGTATATTTATCGTTTTCAGCCCTTGGTTGTGGCTGCCCTACAACTGTAATAAATTTAATTACAGCAGGGTATCATCTCTGGTTTTCTCCGTTTTTTTGATGCAAATTAGATGGATATTTGTTGCTGCACTTGAAAAAATATTTAGAAGTATTTTTAGTAGTTGTACATGGTTATATGGTGAATTTAATGTCCCTATATAGTCGCTGCTAGGGTTTCAAGGAATATTAAAGCTGTTGATATTAAAAATCAGAATTTACTTCACTTGGGGTTTGTGTGATTTCCTTGATTTACAGTTTCAGCCCTAGAAAGAGACATTACAAGGTTTTATCAAAAGCATCGTCACCATCAAGTTTATTTGAATCATTGAATGTAATCATAGGTCAAGGTGGAGGTGTATTTAATCATGCCAATAATGGCATCTATAGGGTGAGAGTTGGTATCATAAGATTTAGGAGGAGGCACAACATGGTAAGTCATGTGTACTTTATCTGCTCTTCTAAGTATTATTGTGGTTATGTAATGGGTTTGTAAAAACTTCAAGATGTGAATTGGGTTGGGAACACATTATGTGTAGTTGTTCTAAGATCTTCCATTGAAATAGTATTGTCATCAATAAAGTCTTGAATCTTGTTTCATAGTTTTAGATATTTGTTGGTTGTATATCCAATGCATTGAGATTTTGAGGGGTGGAGGGAGAGTATAAGATTCCATTCAAGTAGCTTTTGTAACACTTTATAAGGATGTTTTGCCAAATGTGTAGATTGCCTCCGTTGAAAGGCAATAAGAACAAGAGATGTAGCTGCTTGTGCCACAATAATGGTTATAGTATCGGTCTTATTTGCTTCATTAGGCTTTTAGCTTTGTATGATGGTTTTCTTTGGAACTTAGCCTTTGTGCTCGGAAGCTTTTGCAATTATGAGATCCTGGATCTCGTGTCTCCGGTGTTAGCAAATCTGGAAGTAATGTATGACTCCGTTGTGCTTTCTTTTTGGTCCCTTTTTGCCATGGCTTTGTCTATCTTTGTTTGAACAATTCTTTTTCTTCTTATTTGGCCGGATTTCTTCAAAACTGGTGCAGATCTGGATAATTCTTCAGATTCGGAGGATATATTCAATGTATTGGACATTGATTAAAGCTCATTTTCTTTTGTAAAACACCTGTGATAGATTCCTGCAATTAATTCAGACAAAGATGGCAACCGGAACATGAACAGTGAATTTTAATCATAAAAATCTGCACTATTCAAGCCTGCTGCCCCAAAAATTGATGTTTTATTTGCATGCAAAGTGAGCATGAATTTTTCCAACTTCACTTGAGCACTTGTATCACTTATGCAAACAATTATCCAGACACAAATCAACCTCCTTCAATGCATGCGCCAAAATTGGAAGCTTTTAGCCTTGATTTCACCTTCTTTTGAGCAAAAATCCTCTTCAAATGGGGCGCACTTTTCCTCTGGGCTGCACTTCTTTACCTGTGAATTAATTAATTCATCCTTATGGCAGCCCATGCTTATATAACCCTCATAATTCTATAATTAATAATTGCCCTTCCTATTCTTGGCAATTAATTAATTAAAAATCATGTTTTTCTCTTTAACTGGTGTGCTAAAATTGCATGTTTAAGGACAACCATCCAATAAATTAAATTTAATCATCCACCCTTCACTCCACTTAAGCTTTACAAAGTTGAGCTTTAACTTTAGCCATTTAAAATAGGAATTAATTTAATCATTTAATACTTTAAAAATATTATGTTTCTCCCAAAAGGGGCGCACTTTTGACATGAAGGGGCTGCCATTAAGTAAATAAATTTATTTTAATTTTAGAGCAATCTATTTTCAACCACCTTTTGTTCTTTGCCTTTGTTGACTTTTCCACAAGCTTGGGTGCCTATTTTGGGTGAATAATTAATTAAATTAATCAATTTAAAGGCTGCCTTTACTTCTCCAAAGGGGGCGCACTTTTTGACATATAGAATTCTATTTTTAAGAATCACATGACAATGGGATTATTTACCCTGCAAGGCAGGCAATAAAATCCCATGATTCACTTAAGTGATATTTCTTTTATTCCACAATGGGAATTTTTACCTTGCAAGGCAGGTAATAAATTCCCACTTGCCTTCTGCCTCTAATTTTCCCACTGCAACTTAAGTGACTTTTTTATCATGGGAAAAAGTACCCTGCAAGGTAGGCAATAAATTTCCCCGCCACCGCCTCTAATTTTCCCATTATCCACTCTGATTCTTTGTTTTCCAAAAATGCGGCCAGCCCAGAAGAGGCTTTTTGGTGCGCGACTTCGTCTTTTCCCAGTGAACCGGACCTCCGATGGCGACTTCCTTCTGGCATAACGTGCGTATATGATCCCCAGTTACTAACATAAAGCTTGAATATTGAATATTATGCTGCTTAGAATTTGACAAAGTGCAATTAGGGAAAGATAGAGGAACCAAAATATGCGGGCAAAAGGTGTGACATAGTGCTAAGATGATGTACATAGGTCATTAGATTGTCATTAAGCTGCTTGAAAATTTTTGATTTGGAAATCATCTCTCGACGCGTTCATGAGAGGCTCGGATCGTTTCGGTGGATATCCTGTCGTGGAGGGCTAATAACTTGTCCTCTATGGCTTTTCCCATGTTCGACTTATTTGTACTTGTTCGCCTATTTTTGTAGGTTTGCTTTCTAGATTTGGAATCTTGTGATGAATGCGACTTAAATCATATTTGACTTCTCCTTAGTTGGAAAACATAGCTTTGTGCCTTTGACTTGAAAAAGGGGTAGTCCATTTGAGTGGACTAACCTCAACACACCCTTGTGATGGCTTTGCATTGCCTACATAGCACTAGTCCGAAGAGGCCTCAGACTCATGTGGTCTTCTCAAGCCTATGATGAGATGCAATGTAAAATGTAATAGAGAAATGAATGAGCCCTTGATTCGGTCCTAACACTTGGCAACATGCACTTTGGACCTTGTACTTTAGAATTAAGCTCAAAGTATGTGTGATCGTCCTAGATGGTTCCTTGCTCCATAGATGTTCCATATTCCATGAAACTACGTCCATTTCACACGTGTATCATTAATTATCCTCTTACGGGTTGTATAACCATAGTTGCTTCTTTGATTCCTAGTATAACATGTGATGTCCCCTATTTGGGCAAATAGAAAAATTGCAACAACTTCAACCCAAATTGAACCAAGAAGGATTAAATCCTTTCAATCCAACCTCAAATAACCCAATGTCGGCTAATTACAACCCAAAATGGGGTTGGAAGTAGCCAAAGTGGTGGGTTAGATGGGAGAATCAATTGGAATTCCAATCTTAACTAGTTCAGATTTTTATAGCAGTAGTTATTAAATAAAAATGACTTCTAGACAGCTGAAACTTTAAAAATTCATAGCTCACTCAATACTCCAACTTTCTACATGAAATAAAGTGCATAGTAAACTAGATTTTGAGAGCTTTCTAATGCACTAACAATCAAATTTTTCTGAGCATGCAAACCCACCCAAAACAGACCCGGAAATCCCAGATCAAGTCGCTAGGGTTAGAGAAAAATAAATAAAATATTCCAGCCCTTTTCCAAGCTTCCAAACACTCCAAATCAACTCCCCTTGCTCAGAAATTAATGATGACATAAACCAGATTTCAGATCTAGCTTATTTGCCCTCAAAACATGCCAAAATATTCTCCAATACAAGTTGCCATAGCTAGTAAATAACAATGAACAACAGTATAAAAAGAACCCAAACCCTTCAAAGATTTCTTAAAAAATAAGAAAAAACATGCAAATTTCTCCCACAAATAAATGCGCCACACTCTATATCAAGTCGCCAAAGTAAGAGCAATGATCACATTACAATTGCACAAGGGATAGATCTCCAAACCAACTTTAATAGATTTGCAAAATGAGAGTCTTCAACAATGAGAGCATCAACAACATAGGGCATACATCCCTTTTCTCCAAGCATGGAGTAAAATCAAATGATCAATCAACATGCCGTGAAATGACCCCCTCACATCCCTTAAATAGACTTCCCAAAGGGATCGACCCACTTGGAGGGAAAACATAAAACTTAATTAAAATACTTAAAAGACTCACTTAATGTGCACTTTATTATTTTCTAATTAAATAATAAAGAGTAACTAACCTATGTGCACATTTTTGAACTAACTAGAGACTCCCACTTGTAGCGCTAGGCATGCCAAGGGGTTACAATGCAAATAAAAGAGATGAACAAATATATTAGTAATGCCCGGAAAAGGGGACATTACAGTCCTCCCCTCTCGGAGATTGCTTGCCCTCAAGCAATAGCAAGCTCATAGATCCATGTATCATGCACCCAAGTGAAGAGATAAAGTGATGCACCCAAAGTCTTGCTCGGTGCCAGTCAAGTGATGAAGCACTTGGAAGAACATGTGGGCTTCCTTCGTGGCAATCCAAACATGTGTGTGATCATCTTCGTAGTAGGAACTCCAAGTGGTAGTGCCTTCATCATAGGGAGATGAATAAAAATCCGCATGAGCTTTGATAAGCCCCCAAGATGCCCACTCAATAATGCCCTCATGAAGTGAATAGGCAACAAGTCTTTCTTCACATGTCTTCAATCCTGCACATGAAACAAACACATTAGAAAAATCATAAGTGTTGAAAAACACTTTTTAGCTTCTTCTCCATGTCTCCAAGGCATGAATGGCTCACAACTCATCCTCATACATGGGTTGTTCCCAAACTCTGTCATGCTGCCCCATACATAGTTGTAGCTATGCATTTTCCCCTCCATACAAGCATGAAACTCAGTTCTCATCCTCCATTGAAAATTCAGAACACAACATGCCAAATTTCCTTTCATGCTCTTATAATTTTCAGTCCTCATGTGCACATGGGAAATCAACAAATAGGAGCACCATGAAGTAGGAACACAAAGAATAATACCCTGCTGTTGGAGAACATTTCCTTGCCCCAAAGTGTGTGCTTGGAATTCCAAAAAGAGTGTGTCGGGCTGCATACTTACCGCTGTCCCATGATCAAATATGCAATCCCAATTTCCTCTTGAAGTGTTAGCAAGGAAACCGAATGCAAGGATGACTGAAATTGATTTGCAAAACTGAAAATAGTCACCTTCAAGGGTTGTCCCTATGCTTATGACAACGAGAATATGAATGCCAAAATTAATCATCTTTCCCACTTTGGGGGCTGCCAAGGGTCCTCTAAAGTGAGCCACCTTACACATGGAGTGTACTCTATCAAAATCAACAAAATGTGAACTAGAGGAGAACTGAAAATAATTTATCTTTCCATTCTTACTCGCAGCTGAAAGTGAAATGCCTTGCTTACCATGTGAAGAACTTATACCATGACCCTTCATCTCCTTTAAACCTTTCGTAGAAGCCCCAAAATTTGTGGTCATGCAAACAACAACAACAAGACTTACCCAACACATATCCTTCACCGAATTCACCTTTGAAAGCACAAGAATCAAACATCCAAGTGGCAGCCCAACATGTAGAAATTCTATAACAGCAAGATGAAGTGCAAGAAATGGCTCTGAATGGGCCTCAAAATTGTGAAAAATGACTTCATACCTTTGAGTGGTGATACCACCTAGGTAAAAACCCTTACTATGATTGAAATTTAGGCCATGTTCAATCCAAACGAGTTGAAATTCACCAAGATATAACTGCTGTACCAAAACTGAAAATGAATTTCTTACCATGCAAGGTGTAGTCCATGCAATTTTCTCTTTTTGGAAAGCCTTCTCCATGATTACAACTTGTGCCTTGAGCTCCTCAAAGCAAAAAACTGAATTTTGTCTTGCCCACTGGTGTGAAGAGACAAAAGAACCAACAAGATTGGCTTCTATGTTAGACACATCTTTCTTCAAAACATTACCGGAATTCCATTCATTATGCATGCGTCTAACTGAATCTCTATCCATGGATTGACATACCTCATGTTGCAAACCATGTCCATCTCTCTATCATAACAATACTCATCAAGGCTCAACATGAAAGTAGAAATTAAATGTGAAGCAACATACCTTGGGCTGCTCCCAACTTCTTCAAAACTCAGAATTTTTGAGTTTGGAACAACACTCTGTTCCTCATCATTTCCCTCATCCAAAACCCCTTTTTCCTCCTTACAAGCGTTCATACTTGGTGGGCAATGACTTGGATCATTCATGAGACTCATGCTTGGGTGACAAATCTTATCCATTTGCCCATTAGGGCCTGCTGTTTGGAATTTACAGCGAACTGAAAATTACCACAAGCATCCCATGGTGTCCTTTCTTCATGAGCATGCCTTTTCATAAGCCCATCTTCATAGTCCTCTTGAAAACCTGATTTTTTTGCACTCATGTTCAACTCGATGCAATTAGTAGGCACTAACAATTTATCAAACATCAAAAGATTATTGCCATGCAATGAATGCTCCAAGATTTCTTCTTTTTGCCACATAGAAGTAGACACAAATGATGCATTAGAAGAAATGATGCAAGAATTTGTATACCCTTCTATAGTGGTGTCATTGTTCGTGCTTTCTTCCTTATGAGCTTGTTCATTAACCTTAACCCCACTTGCAATATGATTAGTATCATCAAAATCAAGCTCAAAATTAGAATCTATTACCTCAAAACACAAACCCTTCTTCTTCACTTCATCCCTTGTATCATGGATGGCTTTCTTGCTGGCCTGCCTTTTATGAGGTGGAACATAGGGCTGAGTTGCCCTTTTTGTGGCTCATTGGGTGATGCCCTTGGCTGCCCACTTTGTACTTTCAGCTGTTCATGAATTTCAGACCTTGGCTGCTCCACATTTCCTTCTTTGGATAACAAGTGGGTGGCGTCAACCATCAAACTTTCTTCACCCTTTTGGAACTCCATCTTTTCCTCTTCCTTCATTTCATCTTTCCTTTCCTCCCATGGAGGAACCACAACAATATCAACTTGCCCTTCTATCAAATCTGATTTTTCTTTGCAATCACCAAGTTCCATGCAAGCATTAGATATAAAAATTTATCATCAAATACCAAAGGACTCATACCTTGGAGAGTTGATCCTTCTTGCTTCATAGGAGACCTTGCTAACATATAAGCCTTCACCTTGCTTGAACATTGATCCAAAACACCTTTGGCTAAAGTATGAGCAATACATGACTCCTCTTGTCTCAAACCTTCCTCAAGTATAGACAACAAATGTTGAGGAGGGGCCTCATGTTCATTCAAAACCAAAGACATGATAGTTTGCATTGCATCCATTACATTTTCTGAATGACTATCATCTATGACAACGAAGAATACATCAAACATGTGTAGAATGAGATCATCACAATCAAGATCTAACATTGGTATACAAGTTCTTACCTTTGCCATGTTCTCCAAGATCTTAACCCTCTTATCAAAGTAAGGGTTTGTGGTGTCCCAAAGCTTTTGAAAGCTTCCTATCATGAGCTCAAAGACCTCTTCCATGGTGTGTCTATGGCAAATTTGGGGTTGTTATCCTTGTCACTTCACTAATGCAAGTGATAACCATGAGTCTCACATCCACCTCATCATGCCTCAATAATTCGGATCTAGCCAAATGAGTCACTAATGAATCCATGCTGAAAACATGGAGCCATAATCCGATTGTTCTATCCTAGCCAAACAACTTGCAGCTTCCTCCAAAATGCTAAGCAACACATCTCTCGAAAGGTGTGGAGGATCAAGCCATCTCCCCAATCTGTAAAACTGCATTTTCTTTTCTCCTTCACTTGTTAACCCCATGATTCATACACTATGTATCTAGATCTGCAAACACAAACCCCACAAGAGTAGAGGAAAGTTGCTCTGATACCACTGTGATGTCCCCTATTTAGACAAATAGAAAAAATTGCAACAATTTCAACCCAAATCGAACCAAGAAGGATTAAATCCTTTCAATCCAACCTCAAATAACTTAATGTCGGTGTAATTACAACCCAAAATGGGGTTGGAAGTAGCCAAAGTGGTGGGTTAGATGGGAGAATCAATTGGAATTTCAATCTTAACCAGTTCATATTTTTATCACAGTAGTTATTAAATAAAAATGACTTCTAGAAAGTCTGAAACTTTAAAAATTTATAGCTCACTTGTAATGTCCCCCTTTTTGTGAGACATTACTATCAAATCGATTCACTCTTTTTATTAGCATTGTAACCCCTTGGTATGCCTAGCACTACAAGTGGGAGTTTCTAGGTAGTCTAGAATGTGCACATAGGTTAGTTATTTCTTAATATTAAATTAAGAAATTAAATAAAGTGCACAAGTAGTAGCTTATTAAATATTTTTAAATTTTGCTATTAGAGGGAAAACATTAAATGATTGAACATTGGAGATTGCACCTCTTATTTCTATAAAGAGGGGTCGCATTTCCTTGAGATGGGTTATGCTTTATGATGAAATCGATTTGAACTCCATGCTTGGAGTTGGGATGTATGCCCACCCTTGATACTTGTTCTCTCTTGTATGGGAAATCTCATTGAAGCTGGTTTTGATATCAATTGGAGTATTTTCATGTGCTTTTGCAAATCGACTTGTGTTGTGTGATTTCTACTTGCCCTAGCGAACTCTTATGGTGCTTTTGTGATTGTTTTGGAGTGCTTTTGGTGTCATATAAATCATTCTGCCCTAGCTGAAGCAAATCGATTTGATCTTCAAATTAATTGCCTGGAATATTGTTGCTTTGAAGGGGTCTAGGATTGGCGAATTTCTTATGATGTTTGTAGACTGTTTTGCATGCAATAATTGGAGTGAAATCGACCAGCTGGTTGTCCTCTAACTGCAGCGACCTCTTTTGAATATTCCAATGCATGTTTGGTGTGCTAAATGCCCAGCGAATTGGCTGATTTTAGTTTACTAGCTACAACGACTTCATTTGATGTGTTAGGGTCTGATTTTGGGTTTGAAATAAACTGTTGTTCTTTCCTTAAAGCCAGCGACTTCATTTGGGGGTAAATGATGAATGTTTTGATGCATATTTAAGCTTCATTTGATCCACGAACTGTTAGTACTGTTTGCATAAGCCTAGCGTCACCATTATGGTGTGCAAGCACTGATTTTAGCATCGATTTCCATGCATATTGAGTGTCTCTAATGGTCTGAGTGTAGCGGCTGGGTTGAATACATGATTTAATGATGAATAGAAGTCTTATGGGAGCGAAATATATGAGGAAGTTAATCTGAGTTGTGTGCATGCTTTATCTCTCACTTGGCAGTGATTCCTTTTGGATTGAGTGCTCTTTCTAATGGCTGATATGTCACAGTCTTGATGAACTGTGTTTGCATATTATTGAGGTGACTTTGAAGCTCTCCATTGCAGATCCAACTGTGGTTTATTCGGGCCATATTTATTGGAGAAAACCGATTGGGTTAATGCCTTGGTATTGGTGTTTGGTGGTCTCTAATTGCAGCGAACTGAAGGTGGTAGTTTGATATCATTCTGAGCATCTTTGGGCATGAAATCTATGCTTGAGTAAAGGATAATGTTTTGGTATGTTTTGTGAATGGTTTGATCACCCTTTTAGCGATCCACATCTGGATTTAGATCAGATTTGGAGATCTCTTGCAGCTGTGTTTGATCTTCATATTTATTGGAAAGCAATCTGATTTTCTGAGTTTCATTAGTCCCGCTGAGAATTAATTGCTTAAGCTACTTAGTAGAGGCCATTAAACCCCTACCTTTGGGTTTATTGAGTCATCTATTGGCTGGGTTTTATCATGTGGATCTGATTTCTAATCACTGGTGGTGTTGTTTTCTATTTGAGTGTTGCATTTTCCATTAATCCTAGAAGTGGGACATTATATCACTCAATACTCCAACTTTCTGCATGAAATAAAGTGCATAGTAAACTAGATTTTGAGAGCTTTCTAATGCACTAACAATCATATTTTTCTGAGCATGCAAACCCACCCAAAATAGACCGGGAAATCCTAGATCAAGTCGTTAAGGTTAGAGAAAAATAAATAAAAATATTCCAGCCTTTTTCCAAGCTTCCAAACACTCCAAATCAACTCCCCTTGCTCGGAAGCTAATGATGACATGAACCAGATTTCAGATATAGCTTATTTGCCCTCAAAACACGCCAAAAGATTCTCCAATACAATTCGTTATAGCTAGTAAATAACAACAATATAAAAAGAGCCCAAACCCTTCAAAGATTACTTCAAAAATGAGCAATAAACATGCAGAATTCTCCCACAAATAAATGCGCCACACTCTATATCAAGTCGCCAAAGTAAGAGCAATGATCACATTACAATTGCACAAGGGATAGATCTCCAAACCAACTTTAATAGATTTGCAAAATGAGAGTCTTCAACAATGAGAGCATCAACAACATAGGGCATACATCCCTTTTCTCCAAGCATGGAGTAAAATCAAATGATCAATCAACATGCGGTAAAATGAACCCCTCACATCCCTTAAATAGACTTTCCAAAGGGATCAGCCCACTAGGAGGGAAAACATAAAAATTAATTAAAATACTTAAAAGACTCACTTAATGTGCACTTTATTATTTACGCCGAAGGCGTTCCCCCTATGGGAAAGGCCTTTGCGGACGTTTCTGCGACTGTGTTAACTTTCACGGTTTGACAGCTGTCTGGACATTTTCGCATTTTCCCACTATTTTTAACAAAGTGAAGCCCAAACAGCTCGCCACTCCAAGAATAATTAAGGCTTTATCAGCTCCTATCCCTTTGGGATAACCTCTTGTTTCACAATCATGCGGGTCCTCGTTCTTATCCGTCGGCACGATGAAAGTCGTCGTGTTGGGACTGAAATTTGCAAAGAAAAACGTGAGACAATAAATCGCAAGAAACCCAAAGCGATTCTTATGCATACATTAGTGTTTTTAAAAAAAAAAATTGATACATCTGTATATTACGAACTTCGCTATATTGTCGTTAGTTTTAAGGTTTGCTGAGCTTAAGTCAAAAAGTATGCTATTATAATGGACACTTCTTTCCACAATTCTTTCCATTTAACTATTAAAACAAATGTTAAATACATATAACATCAATGGTGTACGGCGTTAATAAAATTTGCAGAGATTTTTTAATTTAATATTGTAAAAGTTGTATTAATTTATTATTTTATTTTATTTTGCTGATATTGTAACGGGACCTTTAATATATATAATTTGCAAAAGTTTTGTTTATTTAATAATATAAAAATTGTTAAATTAATTTATAATATTTGTATGGAAAGTTTATAGAAGTATTTGTCATTAAATTTTAAAAAAGACGTTCACCATTTGCTGCTCAAACTGCAGCAGAAAATGTTCATAAAGGGCCATAATGGAGACGCTTACTGTCTGCTCTGGATTCGACGCACACCAATTGTGGTCTCTTAATAGAGACTAATATTTCATCCTACTATTTTTAACGGTTTTTTGATCCTTGCATACTCTACTTCGTTCATGGTATGTTTGGCTTGGTTTGCTGCTATTTCACTTAGGTCAGAAAGCGTACCTCTGTACACCATCCTGAACCCTCAAAATGGTGGCCGGATCATTTAGGCCCACAAAGGTATTTAATCACTGAATTTTTTGCTTTAGATTCATTTTCTGATGCTGTAAATGTCGGAATTGTGCTATGAACAGATGGGAATAATCATGGATGGCAGAAAAGAGTATACGACCATGGATCCAATGGTGGCTTACAAGAAGGCATTGAGTACGTGGGCAAAGTGGATCTCGAAAAACATGGATCCCCAAAAATCTCGTGTCTTCTTTCGCAGCCCTTCACTGAGTCATTACGACAGGTTCAACAGTCCGTTTCATAAATTTCAATCCGAATAAAAATTCAATTTTTAATTTTTTTTTCTCTGGTGTTGAAATCCGTGATTGAAATGGGAAATGGGTCAGGTGCGAGAAAGAGACGGAGCCAGAGATTGAGAAGAATATGACGACATACAATCCTCCGATGCCTCCTCACGTGGGGATATTGAAGCTGTAGGTAAATTATTATTATTAAGTACATGTCAGAAAATTGTGAGAAACTTCGCAGTTGAGCCCGCTGGAATGTTCGTATAGACGAGCTCCAAAGGGATTAGAGCCCACGGCGTTTGAGAATAACGCGGTGAAGAATATTACAGCTCCTCGTTGTTTGTGAATTAAAAACGAAATTATATTTTTGAGTAATTTGTGGTGTAATAATGGTGGATCCTGGTATCATCTCTGGAATGGTTGGATACGCCATTCAGGTGGAAGCAAACCAGATTATTGCTCACATCAACATTGTTGTCCAGTGCAGGAAAGAATTAGATGCCAATTACCACACTACCATACCGTAATACCGTAAGGCTTACCACCCAGTATCAACATGGAAATGCCCAGTGAGAATTAGAATTTACTCCATCAACATGGAAATGCAGGAATACCGTAAGGCTTTGAACTCTGGCAAGATCCGTACAAACTCTCTTTTCCAGTGATAGCTTAATGCTTTGGCTTACTGTTTCAAAAACTCCCTCTTTCAATGCTCTCAGAAATGATCTTGTCAAACAAATAGCTCTTCAAATAAATAAAAGATTGGACAGTAAAGAGGAAGATGAGGTGAAAATATGGTTAAATGAGAGGTTGATCGAGAATAAGTTCGCTCTGTTTCTTAATGATGTTTGGGAAACAAGTGCAAATTCCTTGTTAGCCGAGTTATGTGTGCCTCTCATCTCTCTGCACCACAACTCGAACATCATCATTGCCACTTCTAGAAGTAGTAGTGCGTTGTTACAGGTGAGAGTTCCAGCTCCATCCATCATCCAAGTGCAAGAGTTGAGGGAAGAAGACAACTGGTAGTTGTTCTGTTTGCATGCCTTTCGACACAGTGATGGAATTTTACCAACGAGCATTGATGAAGAAACAACAAGGCTTGTGTTCAATGAGTGCGACGGACTTCCCTTGGCTCTCAAAGTGATTGAGCTATGACGCTTTGGCCGATTTTGACGTTGCTTTGCAGTTGTGCTTTCTCTACCTCTCTACCTTCCTGAAGATGAAGTTATCTTTACTGGATATGTCAGTCAGTTATGGATTGGAGAAGGGTTTGTGACTGGACATGATCCTCTCCAAACAGGACAACGATTCGTCAATTTGTTAGCCGATCGCTGCCTTATTGAGCCGCTCCTGAAGGATTTTGACGGAAAGGTAGTCTTTTTCAGGGTGCATGATATGTTGCACGATTTAGCGCAACAAATTGCTGAGAAGGAAGAGAAATGCTTCTTTCGTGTAGGGAGAAATTTGCAAGAGTTTCTAGTTGATGATTGTTTGGCACACTTCAGAATTTCATTGATGGGTAATAGTTTAACTAATGTTCCAAATACTTTTGAATCTTCTCATAACCGCTCCTGGTTAATGCGTAACAATCCTGATTTGACAAAAATTCCCCAACAGGTGATTGGGAGTATGATCTCTCTGAGGGTTCTGGATTTGTCCAGATGCGCCTTGTCGTTGCCAAAAAGCATACGATGTTTGAAGCATTTAGTTTGCCTCAGGTTAGGCTCTACCGCCATCAAGAGACTCCCCAACTCTATCCCTTGCTCTTACAAACCTTCAAATACTTGATCTTAATAGCTCTCATATTACAGAACTCCCATCCAACATTTCTAAGTTGACTTCCCTAAAACTTTTGGACATCAATAATTGTGAGCATCTGCAGTCCATACCTTATGGGATTTCACAGCTTTCGTCTCTGGAATACCTGAGTGTCAATGGTTGTCCGAATGGTTTTGGTGTAGAGACGGGAAGGAATAAGTGCAGAGGACGGCTACTCTCAATAAATGATTTGGGCACCTTAAAACAACTCAAAAGGTTGGAGCTTGAAAACAATGGCGAAACAATTCGACAAGGAATGTTAGAAAGAATGAAGGAAATGGAGTCTTTGACCTTGAAACTTACATGTCTCACTTGAATTTGTATTCAAATATTACACAACTAAGTTTTATCTAACATCCCTTCTAATGTATTTCGCAACATTTGTTCTGACTTTAATAGAAAATCAGTATTGAAATGTTGGGGAAACGAGATTTTGACATACACAATAATTGGAACATACCTGTCGTTCAAGGGGTATAAAATGTATTCATGTTTAGTGAAAATAAAATTGCCCACAAAAGGCTACCATTCATGATATAAAATCTGTAAATGTACAAAGGTCTTCATGTATACATGTTTAGATCAAATGTAGTGATATAAGATTTGCAACTATACATGTACGAATTTGTAACAAATTTAAATGTACACATAGAACAAATCAATGTAATGTTTCATCTATATTCCTACACTACCACTATCAATCCCACCCGTTATCGACTATACAAAAAAGGTTTTTTCAACAAAAGACCAACCAAACAACTGATGCAACACTAGCATAATTTCCCCGAAATAATTACAAACCACATCAACTATAAAAGTAATTAACTATCCAAAAAAATATCAAATGTATTCATGTTTAGTGCAAAAAAATGGCCACAAAAGGCTACCACTCATGATATAAATTTGCACATGTACGAAAGTCTTCATGTAACATGTTTAGTACAAATAATATTGTAAAAATGCTACCGGTCATGATATGAGAATTGCAAATGTATATGTACGAATTTGTAACAAGTTTGAAATGTAGAGATGGAACCTTTAAATGAAGTGGTTCATCTATATTCCTACACTTAACAAATTCAATCACACCCATTATCAACATCAACTACACAAGTAATAACTATCCCTCTAAATCAAATAACATATATCGTTCAGCGTTCACATTGCATTGTACACATGCGATTGCTAGTTTCTAATTAAATAATAAAGAGTAACTAACCTATTTGCACATTTTTGAACTAACTATAGACTCCCACTTGTAGCATAAGGCATGCCAAGGGGTTACAATGCAAATAAAAGAGATGAACAAATATATTAGTAATGCCTTAGAAAAGGGGACATTACATACCAATAGTTGGCACTCTCTGCACAGCACACCATGCCTCCATGATTGTTGCCTCTCATGGTGTTGGACGCCGATATGCCTATACCTTTGTAGGTACAATGTAATGTCCCTTTTTGGGGACTTCCGGAAAATAGCTAGGGCTGAATGAGAGATGACTGAAATTAATTTTTAGATGGCTGTAATCAGACTTCCGAGGGCTGGATATGACTGAAAATGTATACGAAACCTGCAATTTTTTTCCGTCTTAGGGCAGCGACCTGTTTTAGGAACTCCTAGTCACTTTTGGATGCCCTAAACTCACTAAAAATATGCCCAATCAAGCTCAAAATTCTGATTAATTACCAACAATCAAAATATGAAGGAAAACTAATTTTTAGTGCCCTAGAATTGAAGATATGAATTTCTATAAACCCTTGTCTGCAGAGTTACTTTAAAAATTCATAACTTTACCTAGGAAGCTCCAAAATTCATGAAACTTGGGATCTTGGGGTTTAAAAATATGAAGAATGCAAATATCAACTCAACTTGCCCAAACATCCACTCAAACATGCCAAATCTGACCTACAAACAATTCACCCCTCTTGGAAATAATGAATTAGTGGCTCAAACATGCAAGGAAATGATTGCTTTCACCTTTAATAACTAGTATAAGTTCATCCATGCAAGAAATCATACCATACATCCATCAAAACATATCCAACATGTTCATGATACAAGTCGCTTAAGGCTAGATAGAAAGATATTAGCTCCAAATTCCTTGAAATATTAATTAATTCCAAATATCCTCGCTGAGGGTTTTCGTCCCCAAGACAAGTTCCACTATCAAGGGTTTTCGTCCCTCAAGTGGTCTCAAATAAGAGTTTTAGACCTTGATGAGAGATAGAAAAGGTACAACCTCTACCCAAAAGAAATAATAAGATTCAACATATCACATAATGGCCAAACATCCGTCTTTTATAACATAAGGGGCACTACATCATAACTTATGACCGACTACATAATAAGTACCTTTTAATTATCTAATTTGTATTTTGGTGTCCCCGAGATTTCACCTGAAACTGGGACTACCCCTTTTAAAAAATTTCGTTTCTTTTAAAGTAACGGTCGCTTTTGTGTTTGTTTTACTTGCAGTTGTTTGCATTTCTCTAAGGTATCCTCAAAGAGTCATAAAAGCCAAATTCAACAAATACCCACATGCCAAAGCTCACTCAATCCCTTCGCTGACCTTGTTTCAAGTGTTTTATTTATTAAATAAATAAAGTTCTTTTAAAAATAGATTGAGCTAAAATTGGAGGATTTTAGGTTATATAAAACACTTCATCCCCATCATCATTACCATATAACATTCACCCGGGGGGAAGAATTTTTGCAGATCAGCTAATCGGAGAAGTTTTGAGCGATTGCCCGCAACTTCTTTTGTTTTGTTTTATTTCTTTTTGTCTGTGTTTCGGTTTGTTTTCTTCGGCAATTCCCGTAGCTTATTCATTCTTCCTGTTAGACCTTTCACGAGCCTAGGGTTTTGAAAAGCTATCCAATATTTTTAATTAGTAACTGCCTACAAAGCGATCAAAGCTCAAGATTCTTTCAGAAGATTGCAAGAAGTCACTTGGTCCAAAAAGGTGCAAAAATGGATTTTATGAAAATAAGAAAATATTGCCATTAATCCGTAGAGCTTGAGAAAATATGCACTTTTAGAGGAAACGACACCTAAAACGGAGCCAAGGAGTGAAAGTTATGGCACTTGCAAGTTTTTGCTGCTACATCTTTTCAGACCCTTTCCAAAAATGACAAATTTTATTCTATACTCGTGTTTTCTTCACCAAAATTGGAAATAAAATGTTGTTGACGAGTTTTCATGCAACTTTAGAAGCTTTTTCACGCAAGTCGCACTTTTGAGAAAAACTATTTTTCATGCAAGTTGCACTTTTTGGAAGGGAGGTTTTAAGTGCCAATGAGAATTTTGGTAGTGCTAGGCAAGTGAGAATTTTATGCCTCGCCTCTGCAGTGTTGTTTTTTCCCATCATTAAAAATCACTTAAGTCGCCAATGTGAATTTGGTAGCAAGGGTGCAAGTGGGAATTTTATGCCTCGCCAAAACAGGTTGTTTTTTCCCATTATGAAAGATAAATCACTTAAAGTCCCAATGGAAATTTTAGAGCTATCAGGAAGGGTAAAAATTCCCATCAAGGAAGTTTTATTCACCCATGCAAGTTGCATTTTTAAGAAAGAAGCTCTTTTTGTGCAAGTCACACTTTTTGGAAGAAAGACTTTAAATTGCCAATGAGAATTTTGGTAGTGGCAGGCATGTGGAAATTTTATGCCTACCTGGAAGGTTGTTTTTTCCCATCATTAAAGACAAATCACTTAAGTGAAGGATGGGATTTTTGGAGCTGCTTGGCAGGGTAAAAATTTCCATTGCTTTGACTTCTTATTTTTAGCATATCTTCTAGCCAAAAAGTGCAACCCATTCTGGCATAGCTAAATGCCTAAAAGCTGACTTTTTTTTAATTGTCGGGAAGCATCCAGTTTTGGCGCCTAGGGTTGGAGAAGCTTTCTTTTTATTATTCAGAGCATCTGCATGTTGGTATAAGTGCTCAGGTGAATAAAATAATATTTTTAGTTTGCTTGGCATGCAAGCAAAGTCTAAAAATAGAGGGCAACAAGCTTTATAATCAGATCTTGGTGAAGAAATTAGATATTCATGCTATGAGCTTCATGTGTGTTTGAATTATTTGTAGGAATACTTCATTTATGCCCATATTGGTGAAGAAAGCAGAAGTCAATGTCTGATACATTGAATATATCTTCAGAATCAGAGGAAGAAATAGATCCAGCTCTCATAATTGCAAAGACTTCCGACAAAAATTCATTCTCTTGTTTCTAATGCAGCCCATGTGGAAGTCATTGCATGAAAAATTCCTTTCAGGAGCTTGTGCATGTGCTCCCAATCTTCCAGTTGAAGCCTTCATTGAATTTACTTGTATTTTCCTTCACTCATATTGTTGTCAGGATTTAAAATTGCTCATATGCAATTAAAAATAAAAGATGATGAGTTTTGTTTGAATTGTTTATGACAAGCATTTTACTGGTGCACGTACTGGAGAAGAATTGCAAAAGCTTCAAGGATAAGAGGGAAAACAAGTCAGAGGCAATACTCGCAAGAAAGATCACGCCATTGCGCCGAGATCCAGTTTGGTGAGAATCAAAGGAAAGGATTCAACAACATATGGGAGAAAAAAACATCTCAGATTCAAGGCAGAGATATTATTTAGATCATTCACGAAACAAAAGTGCAATACAGGCTGGATCACCATGCAGAGTATGGAAGAACAAGACTGGGAGTGTTGCAGCGGATTTCTTCTAATTTCTTCTCCTCTTTCTTTTTCTTTCTCTTATTTTCTCCGACAAAGTAATTGAGTAATCAATTAAATTGTAAAACTTAAGTGATTGGTTTAAAAGCCGCTATTTCAAGTTACTGGAAGAAGTCAATTACTTGAAATAGATGGCGATATGCAAAATAGAAGGTTCTTCCACATGTGACAATTCATTAAAAGCTTTCTATTTGTAATTGCCCTCTATACACTATAAATAGAGGAAGAGCCTACGGGTTAAAGGATCAAAATTTATAATCAACATTCTTGAGTTCCAGACTTTGTGTTGTAACCTTTGATGTCTTTTCTGTGAAAGCTGAGGAATTGAATAGAAGTGGATTTCCGAGAGAACTTTGTGTCAATGGTGCATTACTTCTTACTTTTGTGTGGATTTTTAGATAAACTGTGTTATCTAAGGTTTATATTAGAAGCTTTTCCTTTACTTTTGTATTGCGAGATCTATTTGTTTTGTCTATGTGTATGAGACTTACTCTATAAACTATTGGTCAGATCACACATCTTCCTTTCTTCTTTCCCAAACCCTATCATTTCCTCTTGGTTGAAAATACTTCATTATGTTACTTACTTACTTGTCAGTAGAATTGCTTAACTATGGTTCATGAGCTTTGCAATTAAAGTAAAACTCACTGCACAATTATTAAGATCTATAATTGATGTAAATCTTACACGAGAGCCTCACCGGTAAATGTGAGAGGTTTATCTCATGATCGCCTAGGTTTTCGGTGTGCGAAAATCTAGCCAACATATTGGAGCTTATATGCTCAAAATACTTGATATTCTAATTAAATAAGTTCTTCTATTGGAGCGCTTGGCTTTCCGATAGGAATACATGATAATAATGAAAATATCTACTTAGAAAATGTCATCCAAGTCTTCCCCTTGCTTCCTTAAACCCACAGGGAGGAAAATGGGTTAAGGTCTTCAAATCCGCTATTCTCCAAAAAGGGACATGACATTCAACCTTTTGTTCCTCTTGTTTTGGCCCTTCAACTTGTTCCTTTGTCTCTTGAGTAGGTGAAGGGTTTGAGTTTCGAACATACACCTAAGTCCTTCCCATGTCTTTGCATTCTTCTTCAAATTTGTAATATCCCTTTCTAGGGCTAAAACTCAAAATAAGGGTTTGACCACAACCCTAAATGAATCAAATCTGAAAATAAGCCATCAACCAACAAGCATCAATTTGAAAATGATTGAATACACACTTCAACCCTATTTGAGCAATCAATAATCAGTCCCTTAGGAAAGCAAACTATATAGGCACTTGAAATTATCATACAACCATGCAATAACAACTGAAAATGCTTCTAAATAATTATTTCAAGCATTATAACATTTATCCATCCAAATCACATCAAAATAATAGAGGAAATAAGAGATTACACCCAATTGCAATTAATTTTATGAGTAGTAGGAAACCACAAACAAGGGCTAACAATAGCTCATAAACCTCTTCAAAAATCACCAAATTGTAGATTCCAGCCTTATAAAATATGAAGAACAATAATATCAACTCAAATTTTCTAAAAGTGCCCTAGATGATATCAAACCCTTCACCCAAGCAAGTCGCCTAGGGTTAGAAGGGAAGAAATAAATATGAAATTCTCCTTAAAGCTCACTTGTGATCTCTTTATGAAGCCACCAATGCACAAATGAGGGGTTCCGTCCCCAAGTGTTATCCTATTAAAGGGTTTCGTCTTGAATAGGTGACCAAGGAAGGGTTTTCGTCCTTCAATGGTAAGCGAGTAGCTTCACTAGCTCCAACTCTAAGTAAATGTCAAAATAGATGAAAGATGATAATCCTCCTCTCCATTTTGAACTTCTTTAAGTACCCCTACTTTGACACCAATGATGTATTAGAAGCCCCACCTTCATGGCCAACCTCCGATGCACTTTTTAATCTTCAATTAAGACCTACCTCATAACGAAGAAATATAAATTCCCCTTGCTTTGTTTGACAAGTCTTCTTTTCCCTAGTTGAACCATTCCAATGCCATGTTTAGTAAATAAAATATTTAATTATGAAGGTACATTACTTACAACCGTGGCAAGTTCCCCTCCTTTGCTCCTCGATGCCCACAAGAGGAGGAATAGGTATATGGTCTTCCATAGTGACTAGCTTGGGAAAGGGGACATTACCAAATTCTTCCTTATGCTCTTTTTAGATTCTTTGTCACGTCCTTAAGGTTTTTCCTCATTCTTGACAATGTTTTATTTGATCATGATTCATCCCACATTTTGTGTAATACCGTGCGTAGACATTTTTTTTCCTGTAACAAAGCTTCATGAAATTCTTGTCCATTAAAATTAATAGTATGTGATGTGCCACAAAGTACAGATGGATCCGTACCTTCCCAAGGCTCATTTGCATATTTTGAGGACATCGCAAGACGCGTTTGCAAGCCTTTTGTGCACCTATTACAAAATTCTTTATCGTGAAGCTCAACTCTTCATTGTGAAGCAAATCCTTCTTTGTGAAGCTCATTTCTTTGTTATGAAGAAAATCCTTCTCTGTGAATTGAATGGAGCTCAAATTTCGTTGCTAAGCTTATTTCTTTGTTGTGAAGCAATTCCATCTTTGTGAAGCTCCTTCATTTTGTGAACCTCATATTTTGCACCACGACATATCTCTTTGAAGCTCATTATTTTGCATTTCCAGCAAAACAACATGGATCTATTCACTCCTAATGGGACGGAGCACCAATATAACTCAAGGGGTTCTCGAGTTCTCACACGGGGTGTGAGGCAATGCTCCATGGGCCAGTTTTCAACCATCAAATTTTGATGCCGTTCAACTCAACTGTCGAAGTGCAACGATTCCAACTTCCATCATGGCTTTGTAATAAATGTTATAGTATCTTTAGCATCAAATAGTAGAAGCTGAACATCACCTTTGAGAGCATGCCATGTACAAAACACAGATTAATATAATTTTCTGCCCTAGTTCTAGTATTTTCTCTATTTTGAACATCATATTGCTTCTGCACACACATATTGATATAACACATCTAAATCCTCATTTAGAGTGTTGTCTCCCAAATACCTCCTAGGATTCGAATCAATTCCTAATGCCTCTAACCAAGGGTAAAATTGGCCTCTTTGATATTATTTTCTTTACTTGAACCCGTAACTACTTGGCCAAATCAATGTTGATGAAATCATATCTCCAGGCTCCTACTAAGGTTAATTGAGATATTGAATCTCTCTCTTTGAATGCATCCTTAAGTCTCCAATATGGAAGCTTCTTTGGTACGAAACAAAGCAATTGGGCTTCTTGCTTGTTTTCTTTAACTCAAAATACGTTTTCCAACTCTTTTTTGCTACTACTTTTTTTTTTTTAGTTCTTACAAAATAATAGGTCATTTTTTGGTGATGGATTTCGTGAAATACTCCAAAAGGCATGCAACCAGCTTCAACAATACAACTAAATTCATCTCTTGAATTTTATTTGCATAACTGAGTGCAGAAATTAATTTATATGCTTACCATGGAAATTATTGCATCTGACACTGATCTAATGTCGAAGTTGTGGATCAAACACTTCAGTATGGGTAGCAGCCTTATTCTTCCATCTTGCAGTTAACACATCCAACTTAAATGACCTGTCTCTTTTGGTAAATGGATTCATATACAATTTCATGTGATTCTCCACACTCATTTAGAAAACTCAAGCCTTCATCCCTTCGAAAAGAAATTGGGGTCAAATTTGTCTTATACAGAGGAGTAACAATAAGGCTGTTTAATTTGTGGTCACATGTTAGTGACGTGCTACTGTATGATGTTATGAATAACTGTCCTTACAGTTACAAACCTAACTCTATAATGGGCCTTACTTTTCCAATGCAAATATCATTGCAGAGTTTAATATAAGTTTGTTTATTTTGTATGTTCCCCGTGAGAGTCTCTGTTTGCCTCTTGCACGGATCACTTTCCCTCTATGTTTCTAGTTACATATCATTTAGGAACACAATCAGTGTTTAGTTGGATTTTGTTGTCTATCATAAATAAATAAGATCCCTACAAAGTGACTACTCTTTTTTGTTCTGCCATGCAAACTCTTCCTATGTTGAGTGATGGACATGCTTGGATTAAGTTTTTCCTCTCCTCAAAATCATATTGTAGTTTTTACCTTCTATATTTTCATTGAAATGTAAAGAATTTTGTTAACCTATGTTCTGCAGGAGCGCATCCACACCCCTTTGAACTATGTCCCCATCCTCATTCTCTCGTTTCCCGACCCCATTCCCATCTTAATATCCTATAGGTGTCCCCTTTTTGCATTTCCATATTTCTCCCTCCCCAAAAATGGCACTTAAGGAAAGATATGTTTTTACTATTGTTGAAAAAACAAAAAACAAATTCCTTTTGTAAATTAAGTGGATAGTCATTCAATCATCATAGTAACTGCAGTTATCTAGGCTAATTATGTTTTGGGATTCTTTTGAAAATCTTAGCCCTACACTTCTGGTTTTCAGTTTTCATTTAGTTTATCCTTTAATTTCCATTACATTTTAAAAGTCGACCTTTTGTGCAAATGTTTTCTCTTGGAGGGACATAACTAATTTTTTTATTCTCTTTATTCTGAGTGTTCTTACTATTTTTTAATTCATGGAATTAAATAAGGACATCCATGAACTATAACGTTGTAATTATATAAATAGTAGACTTTTTTTTAGAACAACAATTTTTTTATTTCAAAGGAAATATATTTTTACAATTTCAACTATGCCAAGCTTGGAAACTATTAGTCCAATCCTGAGCATTATAAAGGAAAATAAACATATCAAAAATCATTGAGGATAATCTAATTTTATAATAGCTCTCATATCTTCTTGATCCCGTTGAGGCCACCAAAGAGGAGGATCACCATAGCAACTTATATCATGATTATCCAGAGCCCAATTTGCCAATGCATCTGCCACTTGATTTCTCTGTCTAGGAATATGTTTGATTTGCATAGTCTGAAATTTTGCCTGCAGACCTTTGATTTTACTTATTTCTCTCTCAATCTGCCAGTTTGAGCTCCTTTGTTTCTCAGTAATGGTTAGCATCCTAACAATGATCTTGGAATCAGATTCCACCTGCACTTGAGTCCACCCACACTTAATAGCCTCTTGCAGTCCCCGATAAACAACTCTGACCTCAACAATATTATTAGTAGTGGTTCCCAATTTTTCAGCAAACATAAAGGCAACTTTCCCATCATGAGTTCTTCCAATACCCCCCATTGCAACATTTTCCGATTTCCCCTGGAAGCCCCATCCGTATTCAATTTACCAAACTGCATAGGAGGAACCCATGTTTGCTTTTTGTCATCTCTCTTTGTCATTTTAAAGACAGGTAAAGTGGAGCTTATAGATTGTAAAGAAAGCACCTTACATATATTAGCCCATTCCAGAGTAAGAGTAGAGGAAGAAAATGAAAGATCCCAAACCCCTTTTGCCTAAATATATATATTTATTTATTTTAAATATTGCTCAAGCTCGGATCTGAACTGATAATGTCAAAAGAAACCATAGAACACCATACTCAAACTGCATAGATAAATTAAATAAAACAAACCCCGCAAACCGGGTGAATATAGAAAAGGCGCCTAGGGTTTAAACAGGCAGATTTCTTCATAAACAATTCAGCCGTGTATTGAATAATGATTTCGATGTTAAATATTTACGGCAAACAATTATAAATCTGCAGATAGTTTGATAACAAAAGATTGTCCAAAACCCAACCGTAAATGATTCAAACCAAATCGATTTGATATATAATTGATGTTGAAAGGTACAATAATTATCTAGCATGAAAAATACCTCAGATACTGCATAAAACAACTGTAGAATAAGTCGCCCCACTCTAGAAGAAGTCTGAATGCCCACTGCTGCAATTTATTTCTCTTTGAACTGCTGAAATGATAAAAACTTGTGATTACAATGAAGATCCCTGAATAGGAACTCCTCTCACTGCTCCTGGGGTTTCCGTCCACAAGAGGAATAATCCAGAGGGTTTCCGTCCTTGGATTTTGTCTGCAAAAGCTCAGAGCTAACTGTCGGGAAGAAGAATAATAATAATCTGCATAGTGCCGACACAAGTCGCACTTTTCCCTTATAGCCAAAAAAACCCTTCCAAAATGCAAGTCGCACTTTTTCCAAAGGAGCATAATTAATTTATTCCCTCTCCAAGCAAGTCGCATTTTTGGCTTATTTAATTTCTCCCAAAGCAAGTCACACTTTTTGCCTAGGAAAGCACATTAAATAATTTATTAATTTATTTACATGTACTTTCCTAAGTCGAAGTCACTTAAAAGGTCTATTAATTCATTATATGTGTTTTAGTGGTACTTTATTTTATTTTTAGCACGATATAATAAAATTAATAAACCGAAGTCACCCTTGAAATCACCCTTTGGCCATCAGGTAGACAAAAAGGGCCAAAGGTCTTCGATCGAACTATTCGAGAAAGAGGGACATTACAAAAACCTTTTGCTTTATAGTTTTTTGCCACACGTACTCTCTATCTCGTAATCTCTTACTAATATGTTTGACTGTTCACCTTGTAGCTTCCGAAATAAATAATTTGCTACATATCATCGGTGTAAATACTTGTCACTTCAAAAGGCATAAATGCTTCTTCCTTTACTATTGCATTTTAAAGCTATGCAGAAGTGATAATGAGAGCAATTTATATGCTTTTTGACCTCATAGCACATGGTAGGAAATTGTAAACAGGCTAAGTTAAATTTCTTTATACTTGAGTATAGATGGAAAGTTGTTTCAAGCCAAGACAACACTTGTAGAGCAATACAAAGCTCTTTGTGAATACATCATCACGGTAGACTAATAAAGTCCAGTTTATTGCCATGTTAGTCTAGTTCAAATTTGTTGTTGGATAAGAAATTACAATATTCCATAATAGAGGAGAATAGTTGCACGAAAACATTTTTCTTGCAAATTTTAGACTTGGAACTCACAATATGCATATTGTTTTTTTTTCTTTTTTTCTGGACCCTAGCTGAACCATGGGATGCATTTTTATACTTCATGAGTTTATAGCTTTGAAATTGACGATGAATTCAATATTTGTATATCATTCATCATTGTTGTTGGTGACAGCCTATGTTTACTCAATATATGAAATAAAATTTCATTCATGTACCATGCTGCCATATAAAGTTATGTATAGAGTCTGCACTTAAGATATCTGTTTTCTCTTGATTTATGATGCAGATTCTGAACTTGGTTTTTCTGGAGTGTTAAATAAGGTTGAAGAGTTAAAAGCCACGATTCGAATTTTTACATGTTAGATCAACTTAGCAATCCTGCTAATCCCGATGCACACTTTCAAAGCACAGGTAGGTAATGTGTTGTTTTCTGAAGTTGCTTTTGGTATTTATTGACTCTAGACCCAGAAAACTATAATTTCTTTTTAACTCTTTTATTTCAAACATGGAATGTAAAAAGCTGCTTTACTAGCATGTAATTTCTCACTCTAATTTTCACCGTTGTATGAAACTTACATGACAATTTTTGAATATTCATGGATTCTAAACATTGTAGAAGCGAAGTCAATGATTTTGATAAGTGACACATTTTTATTGTCTTATTTGCACCAAAAGTGTTATACAAATATGTTATGAAGAATACAGCTGTGTATTTTTATGAAGCTATAAAGGTAATGCAAGGAAACAAAATTCAAAAGGTGCTCCAAACATGGTAGGTTGCGAGTTATAGGAAGTTGACAAATGTTCTTCGTTTCCACTTGATATATTTTTGTTTACTTGGCGTTAGAAGATGTGAACAAAGAAAGAATGAAGAGAAACCGAAAGGCACAAGACACACATTTGGATATGTGTGTGTTCATTATTTTATTATGCTAGAAAAAGTTAAATTGTAGTTGGGGAAGTTTATAACTAAGCATTAGATAACAAATTACTAATAGTTCAACGTGTTAAGTTATATATATTAATAGCATCCTACGATGGTTTGCATCCAAGAGACCAAAGCCTCCATTGATCTTATGTCCGTGCTAGCTGAAAATATTTGGCCTAGAGCTAAACACCTTTCTATAAGCTCTCATGGAGCTTCAGGAGGTCTGGTCTCTTTTTGGGACCCAAGAATGATTACTATCTTAAACTCATGTGCGAGTAAGGGTGTACTATGCTTGCATGCCTATTCTAAAATAACAGACCAGGAGTTTTTATTTTTAATGTTTATGCTCCTTTGGTTATGGAAGACAAAAGACAACAATGGCAGGCTATGACTTCTATTATCCAATCCTTTCCTCACTTACCTATTATATTAGGCGGGGATTTCAATACTATATTGAATATCCAAGAGAAACAAGGAGGTAATTCCCATATTGATGCTAGTTCGATTATCATGACTCAATTCATTCAGACTCATCAGTTGGTGGATGTGCCTACTGTTAATGGTATGATGACATGGTCTAATAGAAGGCAGGGTCAGGATTGTATCTTGGAGAGATTGGATTGCTTTCTCATGTCAGAAGCTTGGTGGGTAAGGGATTATGTTCTTAGGACATTGATTTTCAATAATAGTGGCTCGAGATAATCGGGCGTGGCTTAGATCATTGGCCGGTATGCCTCGAAATTGGTAGAAATTCTCCTTGTAAAACTCCTTTTAGATTTCAGCTCATGTGGATTCCTCATAAAGATATTGATAAATATGTTCAACAATGGTGGTTGGAAGGAAAGCCTAGGTTTGGAACTCAATTTTTTATGTTTATCAAAAGATTGTCTTACTTAAAATTCAAACATAAAGCTTGGAATTGGAATGAGCTTGGAGATATTTGCATTTTATCTCCAAGTATTTCTAAAGATATGGATTTTTGAAGTTTCAGCTGTTTTTGAGGAGTAATTAATTCCAGTAGTCTGTATTTATGGTTGAAGCATTTATTTTGCATGATTTCATCAAGGGTTTCATGTTGTTGATGAATTTATGAAGTTTTGTGTGTGGGAAATACTAAAATTTGAATTTTATCTAGGTCGCTTAGGGTTTTGTGGACCTAAAACAGGTCGCTGCCCTAATTTTTGCATAAAATTAGATTGCTGTCATAAAAATCAGATTTTCTACATGTGGTTGTCATCATTTCCAACAATGTTCCATTAGGGTTTTGGGGAAAATCCAAATTCCTCAAATTTGATCCTCGAAAGGGACATTACACATAACATATGTAATAAGATATTCAATGTTGATAGAATTTATTGTTATTTGTGGGATTCAAAGTGCGTAATTCTCGTAAGAAGACACAGTTGGTGGCGCCCTGTTGGAACCCTACATACTCGTGGGATACTTTAAAATCCTCTTTAGGGACAAATAGAAATCTGCAGACTCTCAACACCAATCGAACTAAGAAGGATGAGATCCTTTTAATTCAACCTCAAATAACCCAATGTCAGCGTAATTACAACCCAAAATGGGGTTGGAATTAGCCAAGGTGGTGGGTTAGATGGGAGAACCAATTGGAAACCCAATCTTTTCCAGTTCAGATTTTTATAAAGAGCAGCGGTTATTGAATAAAAATAACCCACAGACAATTGAAACTTCAAAAATTCATATCTCATTCAATACTCAATATTTTTGCATGAAATCAAGTGCATAATAAACTAGAATTTAAGAGCTTTCTAATGCACTATCAATCAAATTTTTTCGAGCCTTTAAACCACGGTGTCCCCAAATTTCATCCTGAAATCTAAGACTACCCTATCCGAAAAAATTTTGTACTTTTAAAATAATGGGTCGTTTTGTGTTTTTATTGCCAAAAAGTTCTTGTATTGTGTCAAGATATTCCCAAAGAGCCATATTAGCCATTTTCGCCAAATACCCAGATGCCCAAAATTGTTATATTCTGTCGTCAGGATTTGCTCATGGAAAATTTGTATTTAATTATTTTGAGCCCCGTTTGAGGCAATTTGTGCTCCGGTTTAACTCTGTTGTGATCGTACATATCGTTATTCCCATATACCAGTAGGGTTTTAACCAGGAATGAATCCTGGGCTTTATTTGTAACTTCTGGCAACGTTTTGTGTTTTTGTGTTTTTCGTTTCGTTTTCTGTGAAATTTCTCTGGATCAATTCTTTTGCCGGTTTGGCTTGATTCTTGGCCAAGTATCTAGAGATCACATACACACGTTGCGTTGCGAACGAATTCGCCATCGAGAGCTAGTTTCTCGGGAAAAGACGAAGTCGTGTACCAAAAGCCTCTTCCGGGCCGGGCCGCATTTTTGGAAAAAGAGGGTTTGAAGTGGATCATGAGATTTTTGGAGGCAACGGGCAGGTGGGAATTTTCAGAATCGCCACAGGTATTTTTTCCCATGGAAGCAACGTCACTTAAGTCACAATGGGAAAATTAGAGGCAAAGAAGCAAAAATTCCCATTATGGAATAAAAGAAAAATCACTTAAGTGAATCATGAGATTTTATTGCTTGCCTTGCAGGGTAAATAATCCCATTATGAAAGTCAAATGATTTAAGTGAATCATGGGATTTTCAGGACTGCCTTGCAGGGTAAATAATCCCATTGTCATGTGACTTTTAAAAATAGAAATTCTTTATGCTAAAAAGTGCGACCCACCTTGGGTGAATAATAAATGCATTAAATAAATATTTGTTAATATTTATTCACCCAATTTTGGCGCCCAGGGTTGTGGAAAAGTCAACAGAAGTAAAATAAATTGTTCTAAAATTAAATAAATAATATTTATTTAATGCAGCCCCTTTATGTCAAAAAGTGCACCCCTTTTGGGAGATAAATAATATTTTTTTAAGTATTAAATGATTAAATTAATTCCTATTTTCAGTGGCTAAGGTCAAAGCATACTGTGAGGCTTGAGTTAAGTGGAAGCAGAAGTCTAAAATTAAATAAATTTAATTTATTTAATGGCAGCCATAAGCATGCACAAAATAGGCGCCCATTTGAAGAGTGAAGCTTATTAATTAATTAATTAATTGCCAGGAATAGGAAAGACATTAATTAATTATAGAATCATGAGGATTATATAAGCAGGGGCTGCCATAAGGATGAATTAATTAATTCACAAGTAGAGAAGTGCAGCCTAGAGGAAAAGTGCGCCCCATTTGAAGAGGATTTTTGCTCAAAAGAAGGTGAAATTAATGCTAAAAGCTTCCAGAATTGGTGCACAGGTTGAAGGAGGTTGATTTGTGTCTGGATAATTGTTTGCATAAGTGATACAGGTGCTCAGGTGAAGTTGGTAAAATTCATGCTTGCTTTGCATGCAAATAGAACATCAAATTTGGGGCAGCAGGCTTGAATTATGCAGATTTTTATGATTAAAATCCATTGTTTATGTTCCGGTTGTCATCTTTGTCTGAATTAATTGCAGGAATTCGTTACATGTGTGCTTTTACAAAAGAAAATGAGCTTTAATCAATGTCCAATACATTTAATATATCCTCCGAATTTGAAGAATTATCCAGATCTGCACCAGTTTTGAAGAATTTCGACCGAGTAAGAAGAAAAAAATTGTTCGAGATAAAGATGATAACTGCTACCATGACAAAGAGGGATGAAAAGAAAGCACAACAGAGTCATGCATCACTTCCAAATTTGTAGACATAGGAGACAGATCTAGGTCCGAACCTCTTTTCGAATTGATTGACAGATCCAGAAGAGGCAGAAAGACTTCCTCATGCGTGCGATTAAAAGCAATGGAATTATTCGAGTGCGTAGCGTTTCCATACACAAATTTGGCCGATTGCGTAGGAGTTTGTTATGGAGTGTGCTGGTCTTATCATCCATCATCTAGATCAGTGCGGGATGCTATGGGGAAAACAATAATTCGGTTGGGACGACATTCATCAATTATTGTTTGAAGATTCCGCATGAAAGGTGGTGACTTCTATTAGCATTCAGGATGCCGGCAGCAGGTGGGAGAAGCATAGAGTTGAGTGCGTGAACATAATGAACAACAGATACATGAAGAAGCCCAGATCTCCTTCCAAGTTCCCAAGAACTCTTCTACGGTCCAATCTGGTACAAGAGGTAGACGATATTGCCAAATTGTTATGCAGGATAAATGGCGAAGCAAACGCTCACACCTTCCGCACATGGATGTATGCTTTCATCAGGACCATTGAAATCAACAAAGCAGATTCAATAATCAATTGGTCAGAAATCATTAGCGACAACATTGGTGAGCAACTCCGGAACATGAAGCGTACTTTCAGCTTCAAAATGACTTCCTATTTGGTATACGCATGTAGCAGCTTCACAAGGCATCTTCTCCAAGTTGGATAGATGTGTTCTTTCTAAGGACCCCATTTTCGAGTGCTACCCATGACTTCATCGTACTGCGTGCATGAAAGATTTTAAAGTGGTCAACGATGGATTCAATTCATTTACGAGGCTGACAGACAGGACCTAAAGGCCAACAGGTGAGTAAAGAAGTGTGGGAAGTCAGATCAATTGGCGATCTATTCATTCGGTTTGCGAGATTTCACATACCTCGTGGTTACCCACTTTTTGGAGAACCGGTTAAGTTTGCCCAGATATCCGAATGATAGATTGATCACCATGGAGCCGAGCAGACAACTTGAGATCCACGACCTTCAGTCGAAACGGCACAAGTCTACGGGCTTCTTCCCAATCACTGTGGGTCATTATAGCTGCAGAGCATTCATGAGCTCGAGGAATGGAGGCGGAGATGTTCTTTTGGCTAGATTTTGCATAGCATCAAACCTAGGCGATCATGAGATAAATCTCCCTCATTTAACCGGTGAGGCTCCGTGTCGATTTGTCAATAAAAACGTGTTATTATCTATCGGGGTTTTACTTTAACCACTTAGTTCATGAACCATAACTAAGAAGTTTTGACAGCAGTAAGCAATTTGTTTAAGAAAGGAAAGTTATAGAAGAAGGAAGTAAAGGAAATACAGAGAAGAAATGGGGAAGATGTGCATCCCAATTAGTAGATAGCAGAGCTAATTGCATGCACATAGAAGAAACTTAATAGATATGAACACACAGAATTATAAAACAAAGGCAGCTCTAGATCCAGATCTAAAATAACACAAAGTTTACTTAAGAGATCTAAGATTTAAAAGCAAGAAACAAAGTACACCGTGACACAAAGTTCTCTGGAAACCTGCTCCTTTGTATTCCTTTGCTCTAAGTTGCTCTCGGGGTTCGGCCACAAAGTCTAAAACACAAGATTTTGCTACACAAATTTCGATCGATTATTAACCGGAGGTTCTTCTCCTACTTATAGAATGTAGGAGGGAAAGTACAAATGAGAAGTCTAACTGAACTAAAGTATGAACAACAAGTAAAGATGACATTTGGCAATCATCCTCAACTAACTTCTTCTTAAGTGACACATGTATCACTTAACTAATAGAATGGTTCCACATGACTTCAAGTAATGGTTGTAAAACCAATAACTTAGAAGTTTTACAATTTCATCCGGGAACATAGAAAATAGAAGAAGAAAGAATAGAAGAAGTCATGCCAGCTGTAATGTTTACATCTTCTTCTTGTTCTGATATCTGATATACTTGTCGAACATATAATTCAGCATCCTTCCATCATTTTTTACTTTGCTTCCTTCTCTCGTCTGAACTGCACAACCCTTCATTCAACACTTTCTTTGCATGCTTCCACCTCTTCCAAACTCGGCCCAAACCTCGCATGATGTCTGCACTGCGCGCGCCACCAATCTATTGATAGAATTCATCGTGAAAGGCTTGGTAGCTTTATCAATTCTCTTTTGCACCATCAGAAGAGAACCTTCCAGGGAATTAGGCACCTCGTTAGAAACAATCCGCACGTATGAAGTAACACCTCCGTCCACTCTTTCCTCAGTGAAAGAAATGATATTGTCTGGTAAATCTGATGTTCTACTCTCAAGCGCCTGCATCCTTTTCAGCAAAACTCTGCAGATCTCCAAGCGGAAGATCTGCAAACTCTAGTTGCTTCCCCTTCTCGATTGATCCATCGGTACAATTTGTTCTGCAACCAATACATCTCCCGGCAGCTTGTTGATCTCGGCCAAAATACTCAGGTTACTCTCTGCAACTGTATTCATGCCTTCTATGCTTTCCATCAGTTGCTTTAGTTGATTTGTTGCATCGTTCATAACCTTTAGGCGGGCTGGCACTTCCCCAAGTTGCACAGAAGCTTGACGAATAATCAGATCCTTCCATTCGTCAATAGCCTTTACTTGATTGCTTGCATCTTCCATTTCTGCATAAGATGATCACTCACTGCTTTCTGAAATGGGAAATTTGAATGGAAGGTTTAGCAACCTTGGCTATGATCTCACATAATTGAGATATTTGCTTCTGCAGCTCTTCTTTCTCCGCCTTTTCACTGTCAAGCCTAAGGAACAAAGCATCCATCAATGTCTGCGTGTCTGCTTGATCCTTCGGTGGTAGCTTGGCCGAGTGGTATTTTGGTCACCGTCACATCTTCTGCCGTGAGCTCCTCTTCTATCTTTCCTTCGCCGGAATTGATATCTTAGCAAACTTCTCTCCCGAATCCTTGATGATCAACCTAGAAGTTGCTTTAGCAACTTTAGGCCTTCTGTCTCTTCTGCTCAGATCCTGAAGTAGCTGCAAGTCATGCTCCTCTAAGTTCATCTCTACTCTTGCTTCCGGAACCAACTGCAAAGCTAACCATTCCTAGAAGTTACTTCTCGGGGAATGAGAAGTCGCTGAGTGCACTACCATCTCCCGCTCTGCATCCTCTCCGTCAGAAAGTGCCACAGTGTTATGGCTGCCATCTTACGAAACATCGAGGACAAAGCTCTTTCGAACTCCGTCATCTGCTGCAGCTTCAACATCTCCTCTGGAGCGGTGATGAGCGAAGTGGTGAGGAGAAAGAAGGCGAACGTCGCGGATTGATGAAGGCATGGAAGTGTCCTGCTGCTGCGGTGCAATAGTTGGTGAAGTCGGAGTCAAAACTATGGTCGTAGAAGTGGTCTTCTCTTTCTCTTGAGATCTTTTGTGTACTTTCAACTTCTCGGACCTCCTGCTGCTTTCTCCTTCATGCTTTCGCTTGAGGGAATCTCCTGCGCCAAAGTTGCCCGTGATTTGATTCATCAATACTTCATCAAGGCAGTATCCTTTCGTCAATGACGGTTGAAGTATTCACCAACTGACTCAGATCTCTCTTGATTGAATGGCAGCCTCCATTGTTATCTATCTGCAAAGTATAGCCTTATCTCCTCCCATTTGATGGTAAGTGTCAAGTACCACGTTCCCATCATCTTTAAGATCCGCAGTATCGCGCTAATCAAAATCGAACACTTGCTTTCTTTGATAGCTTGCTGAAATCTTTCTTTCTAACCTCGTACTCACTTACGCACTTCATCTAGAAATCTTCTAACGAAGGCACATGTGCGTACTCCTGGGAGATTGTCTTCCTGGCTACTCCAAATGGATCGAAGTTAAGCCGTGCAAGGAAGAACTCTTGCTCATACTCGGATAACATTTGCGCTTCCATCCCTCGAGCTCTGTGAATGCTAATGCAACTGTAATATCCCACAGTGATTGGGAAGAAGCCCGTAGACTTGTGCCGTTTCGACTGAAGGTCGTGTAACTCCACAAGTTACCTGCTCAGCTCCATGGCGATCAATCTATCACTCGGATACCTGGGCATCTTTATTGGTTCTCCAGAAAAGCCCGTAACCCTGAGGTATGTGAAATCTGCAAACTGGATGAATAAACTGCCAATCTTGGACACTGCTTCCCACGCTTCCTTGCTTACCCTGTGAGTCTTCAAGTCTTTGTCTAGCCTGCAGATGAAATCGTAGAAGAAGTCATCGTTGATCACTTTGAAGTCCTTCTCGCACGCAGGTACAGTAAGCTGTGGGTAGCACTCGAAAATGGGGTCCTTGGAAAGAACACCACATCTATCCAGCTTGGAAAAGACACCCTGTGAAGCATGCAACATACACCAAGTATGAAGTCATCTTGAAGCTGAAAGTACGCTTCACGTTCCGAAGTTGCTCACCGATGTTGCTGCTAATAATTTCCGACCAATTGATTATAGAATCAACCTTGTTGATTTCGATGGTCCTGATGAAAGCATACATCCATGTACGGAAAGTGTAGGCATTCGCTTCGCCATTCAACTGCATAGCATGATTTGCGACATCATCGCCTCTGCACCAAATTGGACCGTGGAAGAGTTCTCGGGAACTTTGAAGGGGATCTAGGCTTCTTCGTGACCATTTGTTCATTATGCTCACTGTGCAATCAGCTCTATGTTTTTCCCATCTCATCTGTCGCACATCTTGAATGCTAATAGAAGTCACCACCTTTCGCCTTTGGAATCTTGAGACAATAATTGATGAACTCTCGCATCAAGCGAATTATCGTCTTTCCCGCATGACATCACGCACCGATCGGATGAAGGATGATAAGATCTAGCACACTCCATCACGAACTCTGGCAATTGGGCTGTACATGGGAAAGCTGCAGCTCGGATAATTCCACTACTTTTGACCGCACGCATGAGTGAAGTCTTTCCCGCTCTGGATCTATCAATCAAATCAGAAAGAGGTTCTGGGCCTAGATCTGTGTCTCCTATGTCTGCAAGTTTGGAAGCAATGCATGAATCCATCGTGCTCTCTTTTTCATCTCCTTTCGCCATGGCTTTGTCTATCTTCGTCTGAATAATTCTTTTTCTTCTAACTTGGCCGGATTTCTTCAATACTGGTGCAGATCTGGACAATTCTTCAGATTCGGAGGATATTTGCAATGTATTGGACATTGATAAAAACTCCTTTTCTTTTGTAAAGCACACTGTAATGAGTTCTGCAATTTATTGGACAAAAATGGCCACCGGAGCATGAATAGTGAATTTAAATTATAAAAATCTGCACTTTTCAAACTGCTGCCCCAAAAATTGGTGTTTAATTTGCACATAAAGAGAGCATGAATCCTTTTCAATCAACACACGAGCTCTGTAACACTGTGAAAACAACTATGCGAGACAAAGATCAACCTCCTCCAAGCATGCGCCAAATCTGGAAGCTTTTAGCCTTGTTAGCACTTTGTCTGAACAAAATCCTTCCTCTAATGGGGCGCACTTTTCCTCTTGGCTGCAATTCTTTACCTGTGAATTAAATTATTCACCCATATGGCTGCCCATGCTTATATAACCTTCACAATTCTATAATTAATAATTGCCCTAACAATTAAAGGTAATTAATTAATTAAAAATCATGCTTTTCTCTTTTAAAAATAGCATGTTTAAGGACAGCCATCCAATAAATTAAATTAATCCAATTTAATCCTTCACACAACACTTCACTCAAGCTCCACAGTGTGCTTTGACCATAGCCACTGAAAATAGAAATTAATTTAATGTTTTAATGCCTTAAAAAACATTAAATAATACCCAAATGGGGCGCACTTTTTGAGAGGAAGAGGGCAGCCATTAAATAAATTAAATTTAATGCATTTAATTCCTTTCTTTTATTCCATCTTTGACTTTTTGACCTCCTCCAAGCTTGGGCGCACTTTTTGAGAGGAAAGATTAATTAAAATAATCAAATTTAATCCTTTTATTCTCTCACCAAAGGGGGCGCACTTTTTTGCACATGTAATTCTATTTTTAAGAATTTTTTCATAATGGGATTCTTTACCCTGCCAGGCAGGCACCAAAATCCCGTGATCCACTTAAGTGATTTGACTTTGACAATGGGATTATTTACCCTGCAAGGCAGGCACTAAAATCCCATGATTTCACTTAAGTCACTTTCCTTTTATTATATCATGGGAATTTTTACCTGCAAGTGACAATAAATTCCCACACTCTGTGACCTCTATTTTTCCCACTGCGGCTTAAGTGACTTTTATAACACGGGAAAAAGTACCCTGCCAGGCAGGTATAAAATTCCCACCCTGACTGCGGCTTATATTTTTCCCATCGTAGCTTAAATCCTTTGTTTTCCAAAAATCGTGTCCATCCCCATGAGGCACACGTGCTGCGACTTCGCTTTTTCCCGGTGATCGGACCTCGATGGCGACTTCCTCCGGGCATAATGTGCGTATATGTTTTCCATTGCTCGGGCCAAAAATCGGGCTTACTCGGTGAAGGAATTGCTCCAGAGAAATTTCACAGAAAACAAAACGGGACACCACAAAAACACGAAAAATTGCCAAAAGTTACAAATAAAGCCCAAAACTTAAAATAAGTTAAAATCCTTCTGGCACATAGGAATAATAACATATTCGCTCATAATAGAGTTAAAACAGAGCGCAAATAGCCTCATACGGGGCTCAAAATAATTAAATACAAATTTCCCATGAGACAAATCCACGGCAATGAGAATAAAACAATTTTGGGCATCTGGGTATTTGGCGAAAAAGGCTAATATGGCTCTTTGGGATTATCTTGACGCAATACAAGAACTTTCAGGCAATAAAAACAACAAACGACCCGTTATTTTAAAAGTACGAATTTTTTTCGGATAGGGTAGTCACAGATTTCAGGGTGAAATCTGAGTGACACCAGTTGGCTCCGTCTGTGGACATCTTTTTCTCTTGTCAGAATGACAAAGGGAAAAGATGAGATCCCAGCATCTCTGGTTTCGTATCTTGTCCTTTGGGCACGGGGTCAGGCAAACAAACACAACACAACACAACACCAAAACAAGACAAAACAAGGAAAAACAAACAAAGATTTATTTATGTACATACAGGTTTTACCCTGCTTCTCATGTCCGGAACAGCTTCAAGTGTTGCCCATTGAAAGGCAACGGTAATTCAACTCCATCCTGATGAGCAAGAATGAAGCTATCTGCTCCGGCGATCTTTTTGATCACAAAAGGCCCTTTCCATAGTGAATCGAACTTTCCATGCATGCCTTTTGTTTCTCTTCTTTTGTCCCATAGAAGGACCCAGTCATTGACTTCAAATTTCCTTTCCCTGGCTTTTTGTCGAAGATGACTTTCACCTTCCTTTGATGCTCTGTCAACCTATCTGCAACTTGAGTTTGTACTTCCCTCAGTTCAGTCAGGTACATGATTCTTTTATCAATAGCATCCGTGAATGTGGAATCCTCCAGGGCTTTAGAAAGTCGTAGGGCAGGCAATTCCAAGGTGAGAGGCAGCTCTGTGTCTCTACCATATAGCAGCTGAAAAGGGGACATGCCTATTGCCCTCTTTGGTGTGATTCTATCGGCCCATAATGCATCAAACAACTTTTTATGCCAAGTCCTTTGATTCTCTGTTACAAGCTTGCGCACGATAGTTACCAAGTTCTTATTACTAGATTCAGCTTGACCATTCCCTTGTGGATAGTAGTTTGAGGAATGAACAAGTTGAATCCCATAAGTGTAGCAGAATTCCACCAACTCCTCAGAAGAAAGATTCGGAGCGTTATGCTGCTACAATTTTCTTTGGGCACGCCAAACGACAATAATATTTTCTTTTATAAAATTGCACACTTTGGCGGAAGTGGCAGTCTTCACAAGAATAGCTTCTACCCACTTACTGAAATAATCAGTAGCTGTTAGAATGTAATGATGACCGGCACTGGAAGCCGGGTTAAGCATTCCAATAAAATCCATACCCCATTGTTGGAAAGGTTCTTGATCACAATGGGTTTTAGAGGTAATGCGAGTAATTTCACACGCCCATGACAAAATGTTGGCATGCTTGACACTTAGCTACCCATTACAAGTATCTTGAAAAGGGTGGGCGGTAATACCTTGCTTGAGGATCTTGTGTGCAGTGACTCGGGCTGAGAAATGACCACCGCAAGCCATGTCATGAAACTGTTGTAGTAGCTGATCCTGTTGAGCTTTGTCCACGCATCTGAGAAATACGCCATCAATTCCTTTCTTGTACAAACCATTATCCCAAAGAACAAAATCTTTGGATTTCAGTTTGATAGTTCGTTTCTCTTTTCTGGAAAGTTGATCTGGGCATTCTCCATACGTCAGAAAGTAAGCAATGTTACTGTACCACTCCTCTACCAGATCTATAAAAAGTACTGCAGGTAAATCTTCATCTATCTCATCTTGATCCACTTCAGGCACTGATGTTTTCATCTCCGTCATTAATTCACACAGACCTCTTCCTCGGACTAGCTTTGTTGGTTTAATATCCAGGTCATATTCTTGAACTTTTGTCACCCATGTGCCTCTCAATAATCCTAACTCTTGCTGAGTAAGAATGGATTTAACTGCAGTATCTGGAACCAAAACCACAGTGTGTGAGGAAAGAATATAATACCTGAATGCTTTGCACGCCTTCACCACTGCATATGCGTGCTTTTCCATTGGAGTGTATTTCAACTCATAGGCTTTAAGAGGTGTACTCATGAAAGCAATAGGAGCTTCTGCATCCTCTTGATTTTTCTGCATCAGAATTGCTGACATGGTGTGTTCGGAAGAATAACAATAAAGAATAAATTCTTTACTGAAGTCAGGTGAAACCAAGACTGGAGCTTTTGACAGGGCCTCTTTGATTTTCTCGAAAGCTTCCTTCCCTTCGCTGCTCCATTTAAAATCTTGTGTCTTCTTCATCATATTCGAAATATGATGGGTTAGCTCAGCAAAGTCAGGAATGAATCTTCTGAGAAAATTCACTTTTCCAAAGAAAGAGTGAACTCCTTTTTTGGATGTGGGCAAAGGCAATGTCTGAATGGATTTGACACGCTCTGGATCTATCTTTGTTCCTTCTTTGGAAACAATGTGCCCAAGCAGCTTTCCTTCGGTTACAGCAAAGATGGATTTCTTAGGATTCAAAGAAATACCATGCTTGCGGCATTGTATGAAGACCTCTTCCAAGTTTGAAATATGTGTGCTTCTATCTTTGGAAAAGACTGTCAAATCATCCAGGTACACAACTATGCTTATATCTTTGAGATGAGCAAAGGCTAGATCCATAGCTCTTTGAAATGTAGCACCAACATTAATCAGGCCAAACGACATCTTCTGGTATGCGAAGGTTCCCCAAGGTGTGATGAACGCCGTTTTGTATTGATCTTCCTCGGCCACCTTGACTTGATTGTATCCTGAGAAGCCGTCAAGCATGGAAAGCATCTCAGATCCAGTGACCACCTGCAGAGTGTGATCCATGATGGGGATAGGGTAGTTATCCTTTAATGAAGCTTGATTAAGGTTGCGGAAATCCACGCACAGACCTAATCTCGCCACTCTTCTTCCTTACAGGAACTATGTTGGCCAACCATTCGGAATGGTGTATGGGATAGATAATCTTTGCATCTAACAACTTCCGGATTTCTGCAAAGATGGTTCCTGAAATGGTAGGGTTGTGCCGCCGCAGCTTCTGCTTGAAAGGCTTTTGTTCTGGTTTAAGTGGGATGTAGTGTTGAACTTCCGCAGGCTGATATGTTTTTAGATCCTGGTAGGACCAGGCAAAAACATCCATGTATTTCTTAAGAAGCTTAGTGAAAGCTTCCTTTCAGCTCCGAACAACACTTACCCAGATTTACTAATTTGGGATCATTGCCGGCTCCCAAATTTAGTAATTGTGTGTCGGAGGAAGAGCCTTCCTCATTTTCTTCATTTTTCTTAAGCATCTGATCATGCTTATCAAACATTTCCTCAAGAGATACCAAGCCTTTGGGAATTTTATTTCCCTTTAGTTGGATAATCTCCTGACCTCCTGAGACGTCAGCATCCATTTCTCCGACAGTGGTCTGCCTAGGAGGTGAATTGCTTCCCTCATAGTAGATTTCTTCAAAGTTGTCCTTCTGTTGGAGAAACGCAGCAATCTGTGTGTCATCGTTCTTTGGACGTTGTCAGGAACCTTTGGGCGAAAAACCATTTCCACGTTGTAGTCTCCCTGTCTAAAGAATGCAGGGGGCTGATCCGGATTCAACAAGGATGCGATCCATCTGCGGCGAATCAGCTCTTGAATTTTGTTCTCTCGGAATGTAAGATCTGAGAAAGCTGAAAAATCGAGGATAGCGAGTAGACCCGATCTCTCGGAGTGCCGCAGTTTGTCTTTTTTGACTTGATAGAGGCCCCTTATCTGCTTCACAATCAACTCAGCATCTCCTCTTGCGTGTAATAATTTGATTCCCATTGTTCTTGCCTGCTCCATGCCTAACAACAATGCTTCATACTCAGCCGTATTGTTAGTATTTTCGAACATTAATTTGAAGGAGTGCGCATGCACCTTCCCTTCAGGAGAGATAAGAACAGCGCCTGCGCCGGATCCAAATGAACAGCAGCTACCATCAAATTCCAGAGTCCAAATCTTGTTATCAATTTGATGTGATTCTCGAATCACCGGTTGAATTTCTTCTTTATCCATTTCTAGATAATAGACTCCGTGATCCGATTCCTGAAACAAGATCTGAGATCTAGGATCCTCAGATTTTGATACTGTGTACTTAGATTTCTTCTCAGGTTCCAGCTTCTGATTTACTCCTTTGATTGGTATGTGCGCACAAGACCAATCCATCTTCACTTCTCCACCCAGCTCTTTGCAGAAATTTCTACTCAACAACATGCCATAAGAGACTGGAATGTCTGCTACAAGGATAATCATTTTCAGTCTTTTATCTGGAAAGGAAGCAAGTACTGCTTGCGCATCTTTGATTTGCCCCACAAGAGGGACTTGCCTTTCCATGGAATAACATCTTCCGATGGTTTTTGTCAATGTAAGACCCAAGGCATCAGCAACTTTGGCAGGCATGACGTTGTCGGAAGCTCCAGAATCCAAGATGCAATTGCTTAGCTTATGTCCGTTGATGAGCAAAGACACATAGAATGGCTCAATCCTTTCTGATGTAGCAGGAGAAGGGGTGGAAGGAGAAGAACTTGCAGCAGCATTATTTGAAGGTGAAGTAATCTTTGGACTTGACAAGATACCCCGTGAATTATTGTTTGTTGGGCTGGGACCATTACTTTGCACATATTTGACCAATCTATTCAGCTGATCAGGAAATGCCCTCAAATACTCAGCTTCTGACATTTGGACCTTGTTTCTCTTGATGTGATCAATTATGTCAAAAGCTTGACTTGCTTCAGCAGGATGTGCGTTGGTTCTTTGCTGTGAATTGAAAGAATTTGAATATTTATCCTTGGGCGCTAATGAAGAAGGAAGAGTGCTACCTCTTTTCAAGATAGTAACATCCGGGCCAGGATCTTCTCTCTTCCACTGGCCGCTTGTGGATGCTTCGGCATTTTGGCGCGTCTGAGACCTTGTAAACACCGCAAAAGTGTGACCATCAGAATCTTCAAAAGATTCATAATAGCCATCATCAGATTCATAGTCCAGGTAACCAATATTGGAGTCGCCAGTGGGATCTATAAAGTCTTCATCATCGAATGATTCATCAATGCCGAGATCCTCTTCATTAGTTTCCAAGTTATTCCTTGGAGCAGCTTCTATTGCCAAACGTTGTGGTGTAGCAGCAAGTCTGTTTCGATTTTGATTTTGATTTTGACCATTGAAGGTGTTACTTGACACTTACCATCAAATGGGAGGAGATAGAGCGGACTTCGAGGAGAACGTAGGGGGCTGCCATACGATTGAAGAAAGGTGCGCATTACAGTGAATACTTCAAACTATTCTTGTGAAAGGGATCTTGCCTTGATGAAGCATTGATGAATCAAGTCACGAGCAACTTCTCGGCATAGGGATTCCTCAAGAGGAAGCATGGAGGAGAAAGCGTGAAGGCTTGAGAAGATGAAAGTGCACAGAAGGTCTCAATCAAAAGAGAAGATCACTTCCACGGCTATGACATTAGTTCCGGCTTCTCCAAAGGCATCCAGTACTTTACCGACTGTTGCACCTCAGCAGGACACTTCCATGCCTCCACTGAATTCGGCAACATTCATATTCTCTTCTTAGCCACTCCGTTCAGCACCTGTTCCAGAGGAGACGTTGAAGCTACAGATGACAAAGTTCAAGAGGGCTTTGTCCTTGGATGATTCAAAAGATGGCAGCCATAACACTGTAGCAATTTCTGATGGAGAGGAAACAGAACGGGAGATAGTAGTACACTCAGCAACTTCTCATTCTCCGAGAAGTAATTTCTCAGAATGGTTGACTTCGCAGTTGGTTCCAGAAGCTAGAGTGGAAATGAACTTGGAGGAACACGACTTGCAGCTACTCCAGAGTCTAGGCGGAAAAGACAGAAAACCTAAAGTTGCTAAGGTAACTTCAAGGTTGATCATTGAGGAGTTGTGGCAGAAGTTTGCTGAGATTTCGGTTCAGCGGAAGGAAAGAGAGAGGATGAGCTCACGGCAGAAGACATAACAGTAACCAGAGTACCTATCGGTCAAGCCACCACAGAAGGATTGAAGCAGGATACATAGACATTGATAGATGCTCTATTCCTTAGGCTTGACAGAGAAAAGGCGGAGAAAGACGAACTTCAGAAGCAGGTATCTCAGTTGTGCGAGATCATAGCCAAGGTTGCTAAATCTTCCACTCAGCCCATTTCAGCTCAAGAGTAGGTGAGTGATCATCTGATGCAGGAGATGGAAGATGCAAGCAATTAGGTGAAAGCTATCGACGAATGGAAGAATCTGATTATTTGTCAAGCTTCTGTACAACTCGGAGAGGTGCCTGGCCCGCTTGAAGGTTATGAATGATGCAGTAGATCAGCTGAAGCAACTGGTGACGAGCATAGTAGATATGAATATAGTTGCTGAGAGTAACCTGAGTACTTTGGCCGAAATCAATAAGCTGTCGGAGAAGTGTTGGTTGCGGAACAGATTGTACTGGACGGATTAGTTGAGAAGGGGAAGCAATTGGAGTTTGCAGTATCTTTCCGTTTGGAGATTTGTAGAGTTTTGCTGAAGAGGATGCAGGCACTTGAGAGTAAGACATCATCTTTACCAGACAGTATCATTGCTTTCACTGAGGAGGAAGTGGTCGGAAATGTTACTTCATACGTACGGATCATTCCTAGCAGAGTGCCTAATTCCCTGGAAGGGTCTCTTCTGATGGTACAAGGGAGAATTGATGGAGCTACTAAGCCTTTCACGATGAATTCCATTAGCAGACTGGTGGCACTGCAGTTGGATCTTTGCGAGGTTCGGGCCGAGCTTGGAGGATGTGGAAGCATGTATCAAGGTGTTGAACGAATGATTGCTGCAGTTTAGGACAGAAAAAAAAGCTGTGGCAAAAAGAGATGGGAAGATGCTGAATTACATGTTCGACAAGTATATTCGATATTAGAACAAAAGAAGATATAAATGTAACTGTGGTGGCTTGACTTTTTTATTATTTTCTTCTATTTTCCACGTTCCCGGATGAAATTGTAAAACTTTGAAGTTATTGGTTTTGAAACCATTACTTTAAGTTATGTGGAACAATTCTATTAGTTAAGTGATACATGTGTCACTTAAGGAGAAGTTAGTGGAGGATGATTGCCAAATGTTATCTTTACTGCTTGTTCATGTTTCAGTTCAGTTGAGTTTCCCATTTGTACTTTCCCTTCTACATTCTATAAGTAGAAGAAGAACCTCCGAGTTAATTATCAGAATTTGTAAGCAGCATTCTTGTGTTCCAGACTTTGTGCTGAAACCCTTGAGAGCCACTTGAAGCAAAGGAATATACAGGAGCAGATTTCCAGAGAACTTTGTGTCACGGTGTATTGTGTTTCTAGCTTTTTATTTTAGATCTTTAAATAAACTTTGTGTTATTTTAGATCTAGATCTACAATGCCTTTGCTTATAATTACGTATGTTGATATCTATTGGTTTCTTCGATGTGTATGCAATCAACTCTGTTATCTATTGATTGGGATGCACATCTTCCCCATTTTTCTCTTTGTTTTATAATTCCTTCTTCTTTAAAATATTTCCTTTCTTAAACAGGTTGCTTTACTTGCAAATCAGATATAGCTATAGTTCATGAATTTGAACAGTTAAAGTAAAACCCCATATAGATACTAGCATATTTTAATTGACAAATCTGACATGGGAGCTTCAACGGTAAATGAGGGAGATTTATCTCATGACTGCCTAGGTTTTATGCTATGCAAAAAATCTAGCCAACAAACCCCACCAAAACAGACCGAAATCTCAAACCAAGTCGCTAGGGTTAGAGAAAAATAAATAAATTATTTCCAGCTCTTCTCTAGCCTTTAAAATATCTTGCTCTTGAAATAATTACTAACACACAACAGATTTCAGATCTAGCTCTTATGACATCAAAATATGATAAAACAAGCTCCAATCCAAGTCGTTATGGCTAAAATAATTGCAGCAGTAACAACAAAGTAACAACAATACCTCAAACCCTTCAATAACATGCAGATTTAAACCCCAAATAAATGTGTCAATCCTCTAAACCAAGTCGCCAATGCTTAGAATGGATAAACAATGCATAGATTCACTCAACACTAATTGCAAGAAGGCTCACACTCTCCAAAATAGGGTGGTGTTGAAGAAACACCTTTGTTATGAGATCTCATGGGCATACATCCCTCTTCAAGCATGAAGATATTTTGATAAAAACGTCAACATGCCCCCAAGGGGTTGCCACCATCTTCTTATATAGCTTTTGCATTTCAAATCTCCAAGTTTCCCTCCTCTTTTTGGCGCAAATCTCTATGTGGGAGAGTCACTTTTAAAATGGCCTTCTTTCTTGGAAAGTCACACTCCAATTAAAACATTAATTTCCTTTTTTAATATTTTAAATAAAAACATAAGAGGAGAATTAATTATTTAATTTAAAAACAAAAGGAGTAATGACATTTTCCCAATTTTTATCCTTTAATCCATGGGAAGGGTGGATTAAAGGTCTCCAATATTTTAATTTAATTAATGTCCGAAAAGGGGACATTACAGTCCTCCCTTCCCAAGATTGCTTGTCCTCAAGCAATTGCAAATTTGGATGCTTCAAAACTGAATCACTTTCCCATGTGGCATCCTCTAATGGCAAGTCCTTCCATTTCACCAAATACTCCTTGATACTATGTCTCCTTAAGTTCCTTTCACGTGTATCAATAATAGATTCCGGAATTAAGACCAATCTACCTTCTTCATCTAAAGGAGGCAACTCTAAAGAAGGAACAACATGCTGCCCAAGAACCTTCTTAATACAAGAAACATGAAATACATTGTGGATCTTACCATTTTCCAGAAGATCTAATTCATAAGCCATCTTACCAACTTTCCTTGTGATCTTGTAAGGCCCGTAGAAGCGTGGTTTCAACTTTTCCTTACCACTTTGTTTGAGAGTAGATTGCCTATAGGGCTGCAATCTAAGGAACACCCAATCATCCACCTCAAAATATCTCTCACTTCTACGTTGATCTCGCATACAACTTTTGCCTATTTTGGGCTTGATGCAAATTCTCCTTGAGTGCTTTCATGATATCAACACTCTGCTGCACTAAATCTTGAGCACTAAGCACTCTACTATCTGTCATAACCACATCCATGAAAGAATTAGCATCATAACCATAAAGCACCTTAAAAGGAGTCATACCTATAGACATATGATGCGTGGTGTTGTAACAAAACTCAGCACCCTCTTATGCAAAGGAGTCTTATGGTTCAAAATTTAATGGTTTAGAAAACATATTTATGTTGCAGATCTGATTTAGCATAATTTTGTGAGTGTGTGTGACCAGATTTGAGGGTTTTGAGAGTAATACAAGTGCTGGAATTAATTTATGTGCAAACAACAATTTATTTTGCCCTAGGCGACTTGCTATTTTGGCTATTTTGGGAGTTTAGCAACTGCTGTTCTAATTTGGTTTGGTTCATCTTATTCCTTGTATTTTTCCGAGTCCGTGCATATCTCATTTGCCCAAATCGGAGTAGTTTTAAGGAAGATATGAATTTTTAAAAATTGCAGCAGATTGGGGTTTGATTGTCAAGTGTTATTCCTTTTCCCCTATAGATCTTGCTTCTTCTTCCGGAATGGCCTCCTTTTTGGGAAGGAAAGTGGGCCTCAAACTCGATCCTCGGGCTGATCCATTAGGTCGCTTGGCATTATTGGCTCCATTCGAACTCCCTTCACCATTTTGAACCCTAGGTTCAATGATTCTTTGGAGGGAAAGAGCTAGGAAGTCCATAGTATCGGCAAGTCTCTCTTGGCCGACAATTAGTTTGTCAAACTTAGCTTCTTGGGAATCACGATCAACCATGCTTCCTTCTTCTCCAAACCCTAGGCCCTTTGAAGATCCGAGCTCTTGTTCAAAGATTCTTCGGAGGGAAAGAGTTAGGAAGTCCATAGTATCAGTGAGTCTCTTTTGGCTAGGAATTAATTTGTCAAGCTTAGCTTCTTGGGAATCATGATCAACCATATTTCTTTCTTCCCCAAACCCTAGGCCCTTTGAAGATCCGAGCTCTGATACCATTGTAATGACCCTTTCAAGGGTTCAAACCACAAACAAGGGAATTTAACCAAACACCCAAAATATTCAGATCTGATTTTTAATTGCAGCAGACTGAAGATGCAAAATCAGTGAACTGTATCCTTGAAAAATATTCCAAAACACCATGAAATACTTCAAATGCACTTGCCATAATTTTTATATATATTTTATGCAACGACAAGAGCCAAAATCAATGAAAATATTAAAGAAACACTCTTGGAAATTATTTATGACCAATTAATTGCAGCCACAAGAAAAATGTAGATTTAGGGCCTAGAAACCCCCAAAAATCACGCAACTTGAGATTCCGGCCTTAGAAATTATGATAAATCAGATTTTCAATTATAATTGCACATAAATTTAACCAAATCTTCAAAACCCTACTCAAGGTAGGTCACTCCACCACGACAAATATAATAATAGCTAGGTAGCCGGTACGTGGGTACGGTTCGGGTATGGGTGCGGGGATCCGGTATGTCGGTAGGGCAATTTTTTTGGGGGCAGCATGAGCACTTGGGTACGGCGGTACAAATATACATATAAAATATTAAAAATATTTTGAAAAGTAACAAGATAAGCAAAATTCCAGCCTTACACATGCATAGATTAAACAAATCTGAAATATACATAGGTGAAATAGCGACAAAAGTTAAAACATATTGATAATTCATTGTTCGAACTTATAACCGATTACATTGTTCAAATCAAATGTTACAATGTATTATCATTATCTGACATTGTAAACACAAAAATGAAGATACATCAACATTCTAATTAGTAATAGTCTAATGGCTCTGCATCTTCTCCAATGTCTTCAACAAGAGCATCACTACCATCACGTGGTTCATTAGAACCACAAGCACCAGGAGTACAACCAGAACTATCAGCAATGCCACTCCCGCTAGCCCCACTTTGCAGCTCACGCAAAGTACTATCTAGGTCCGGGTCTAGCAATGAAAGTTGGGCCATGGGAACATCCAAGTTTGGAGTCTCTGGGTCTATATCCCAACACTTTGTTGGCCCTTTCCTGTACTCATCCTTCTTATGTGATAGAAGGCGCAGGTTAGAATGCACAAAGACCAAATCCTCCGCTTTTTTTGCTCCCAACTTGTTGCGGTTAATTGAGTGGATAAATGAATACGTACCCCAATTCCTCTCAGCCGAAGAAGAACTCACAACCTATTGAGGCAAGCCGCAAAGTCAATGCAAAATTAAAATTTTAAACTTATAAATATAAAAGTAAAAAGGAAAGAGTTAAGAAATTAAAAAATTAAAATCTTACTTGTGATAAAAATTTTATTGCAAGTGGCATGAGGTAGGGGTATGCTTATCCATGGAGGTACCACCACGAATAAGCATCCATCCTATATTTGTCACGAAGAGTGCTAATGGAGTGATCCCTGGAGGATATGAAATTCACAAACTCGCCTCTAACCATGTCTTCTACTTTTGGATCTGGGAAGATTCTAGAAAATGCTGCCTTATACCCCTCACTAACTTCAACATCCCTATATGGTGGGACCCTCCTAGGCAAAGAAAGGATCTCTGCGCTATAGTATTTTGGAGTCAAGGCAAAAGCAAGAAGATGCAATGGAGTAGTCATTTTGTTCCACCTTTCAATGAGATGTGAGTGCACTTCCTTGAAGAAGGTCTCTGTAGGATCTTGCTCTTTGGCATTTATGATGGTCTTAATTGACTCAATCATTGAGTCAATTCCATCATAAATCTCACCCATGCATGGATGATCCATATCAACAAATCTCAACATACTCACGATGGGCTCAGTAAAACTAAGCAAGTAATCCACACGATCCCACCATGTTTCATCCAGGATCAACAATTTCACATTTCTAGCCCTCTCACTGTTTGCTTGCCTCCATATACTCCAAAGGTCACTGATAACCATGCCACTCAATGCCTCTTGCACCTTCACAAGTCGTCTCAAGACGAGCGTGTGCGAGGCAAATCGAGTCTCAACAACCTAATAAGAAATCAAAAGAAATAAAATTAAGACAAGTAAATTTAAAACATTCAAAATTCTACAAATTACAAACTTATAAAATTAATTTAATGAATTTTAAAAACTAATAATTATTTTTAAAAATAAAAAAGAATGTTACGGGCTACCTTCAATAGCTGCAATGTTGAGAATTTACGAAAGATGGCTTGGGACATGTGGTGGTTGCTGACAAACATTTGAATCTCACTTGCCTCCTCATATACTTGTTTGATCCAAGCAATTTTTGTGCCCAATTTTTGTAACATTAAGTTGAGGGAATGAACCGCACAAGGTGTCCAGAATATGTGTCCATACCGTGCCTCAACCAACAACCCTGCAGCTCTACAATTTTTTGCATTGTCCGTTACAACTTGGACAACATTTTGAGGCCCCACCGCCTCAATAGATTCTATGAGGATGTTGGCAATGAATTGGGCATCCTTCACTTGCCCCTCACAATCAATAGCCCTGAGAAACATTGCCCCTTTAGGACACACGACAACCACATTGATCAATGGCCTATTTGTTGTATCTTTCCATCCGTCAGAAACGATGGACACTCTGTTTCGAGCCATTGATTCTTGATGGGTAACAATGAGTCTTCAACTTTTTTCTTTCTTTTGACAATAAGGTGGTGCGCACCTTTTCATACCCTGGGCTAATGTACCCTTTAGGGGCTTCATTAATACATCTCACCATATCTTGCCAGTATGGTGATCTAACAACATTAAATGGGACACCACATGCATAAATAAAGCGTCCAACACTTTGGTTAGCTATGTCCCTGCTTTCATTCTGGAATGCCCTTTCCAATGGGCCTACATCTTTTGTTCTTTTGCGAGAAAGAGGTGAATCCTCTTCCCCTTCGACCGCAATAGGTGTAGACAAAAATGGGTGATCTGGGGCCACAACATCAACAAAAGGAGAAACAGGTGGCTTGCTAATGGTATGTGATCTTCCTTTTCTTGCCATAGGATGATTGGATTTTAATGCCATTGTTGCATCTGCTTCCTCTTGCTCTTTGATGTATGCAAGGGTCTTTGCACGTGGCAACCCCTTTCCATCCAACCCTCCACATGTTCTAATTCCGTGGCCAATAGCCCCACACAAATGGGCTTTCACCCGACTGTAGGAGCTCTTAAATTGCATATTACATTGTGAGCAAACCCAAACAAAACCCCCTCCACCTGGTAATTGTTCTAGTTGTTTGACATAGCTCCAAAGGGGGGAGGATGGATCACTTTTGTTAAGGAGACCTTTACTACTTTGACCCACAGAACTAGAACTCGCAGCCATTTTAAGTTTTTAACTGCACAATGCATTTAAAAAAATGAAAACAAATTTAGTCTTGAGAAAATGTTGGAAGTTTAAAATTTAAATTTAAATGAAATCAAATGTAGAAAAATGAAGCTTAAAAGTTAAAACAATAACAAAAAACAAACCAAAAAAACAACTAAAAAATAATAAAATATTAAATACAATTAACAAACTAAAACACTCTAAAAAAATCACAAAATACTTACCTCAATACACCCAACACCAATAATGCAAGCTCCTTGAACTCCTTGTCACTTGTTGCAAGCTCCTTCAACTATATGGCACTTGAAATCAACCCTAAGCAATTGAAAATAGTGGAAAAATTGAAGGTGAGAGTCAAATATGCAAATAAGAGGCAAGAATGCAAATGTGAGGTAAATGACTTGTTGTTGTTATAGAGTTTGGGCGCACAAATTAGGGTTTAAAAGAATATTTTAATGTTTATAAAGTCGGTTTGACCTTTTTTGACCAAAAACAAAAAAAAATTAAAAAACGCATAAAAAATCGCAGAGTGCAGGCGGGGTTCTCCGCGGGGCCGGGCACGGCCGGGTACGTTGGACGTACCCGGCCGCACCTGTGCCCTGCAGGAGAACCCCGCCCGTACTGCGCCGTATCGGACCGGACCCGTACCCGAACTGCAGCCCTTAGGGTCCGTGACTCACTACCTAGAATAATAGATGCTGCAATTTATTTCTTGACCCACACTCTTGGAATGATAAAAATCATGAAGAATAATGGAATTTCTGAGTAGAAATCCCTCCCAATGCTCTTGGGGTTTTCATCCACAAGAGAGGTAAATCCTAAGGGTTTTGTCCTTGGATTTATTTGCAAAACGCTCAGAGCTTCCAATGCAAAGAGATAATAACAGTTAAAAATATGGAATGCCCTATAGCAGGTCGACTTCTTCTTTATATAGGAAATGGGACCCAAGATGACCTCCATCAAATCCAATGAGATTCTTTCTCTCCGTTGCACTCCCATAGTGCAAGCCACATTTTTAATGGGAAGCTTTGGCACACTTTTATAATTCTCTTAGGAAGTACATTTTAATTAAGTGCTTTCATTTTTAATGCACTTTCCTAAGTTTTATTTTTAAAGTTAAGTTTATTAATTTATTATATGTGCTTTTATAATGTTATATTTAAACTTTAGCACGATATAATAAAACTTAAGTCACCTTAGAGCTCACCCTTTGGCCGTCGGGTAGACAAAAAGGCCAAAGGTCTTCAATAAATTTATTTGAGAAAAAAGGGACATTATAGTCCTCCCTTCCCGGGATTGCTTGTCCCCAAGCAACTGTAAAGTTGGATGTTGAAGTATAGACTCTCCTTCCCATGTAGCATCCTCCAATGGAAAATCTCTCCACCTAACCAGGTACTCTGAATCACTCTACTCCTCAATCTCCTCTCTCTCTGTCCAGGATCTCCTTAGGAACTAGATCCAATCTCCCCTCCTCATCCAAGGGTGGCAACTCTGTAGAAGATACCACATGCTTCCCCAATGCCTTCTTTAAGCAAGACACATGAAAAACATTGTGTATCTTACTTTCGGAAGGTAACTCCAACTCATAAGCTACCTCTCCAACTCTCCTTAACACTCACTCTGTATGGACCATAAAACCGAGGCTTAAGATTTTCTGCACCACTCTTCTTGAGAGTACTGTCTATATGGCTGTAGACACAAAAATACCTTGTCTTCCACCTCAAATAATCTCTTAATCTTGTGCTGGTCCGCATACATCTTTTGCTAGTTCTGGGCATGCTGAATATTGTCCTTAAGTGCCTTAAGGATATCCTGACTATCCTGTAAACACTCCCGAGCCTTAGGAGCTCTACTATCCCCAAAAGCCAAATCAACGAATGATGTTGCATCATACCCATACAATGCTCGGAAGGGGGTCATACCAATAGACATGTGGTAAGTAGTATTATAACAATACTCACATAAATACATTTGTTTCACCCATGCCTTTTGCTGCCTCGAAACATAGTTAAAGATAACCCTCTATCCATTTGTTCACAATCTTTGTTTGTCCATCTGTCTGAGGGTGATAACTCGTACTCGGAGTCAATTCTGTACCAACCAATTGGAAAAGCTCCTGCCAAAAGATGCTCTAAAACTTGCTATCCCGATCACTAATAATGTTCTTCGGAAGTCCATGCAATCTGAATACTTCTCGGAAGAACAAATCAGCCACATGCGGTGCCTTAAAGCTGGTTGGGATGGCGAAGAAGTGTGCATACTTTGTCAATCTCAACCACCGCATAAATGCGATCGTTCCCTTGCACTATGGGAAGACCTGTGATAAAATCCATCAAAATAGTTTCCCATATCTGCTCTAGAATTGGCAAGGGCTGCAATAAACCCATTGGAAAAGTATGCTCGACTTGTTTTGTTGGCAAGTCACACACTCACGAACATGGTGTAGAACATCTTCTTTGAGACCCTTCCAAGAGAAGCTCTCTCTAACCTTGCCTGTATGTCTTGAAATACCTTGGATGTCCTGCAAGTGGTGCATCATGGAAGGCATGCAAAATCTTTCCCTTAAGCTTAGATTCAGGAACTAGATAAATTCTGCCCTTATAATAAATCAAATCAGCTATTACCTTGTATCGCTCATCCTGAATCTTACCATCCATAATCTCACACGCCAAAGAATTTTTGGAATACTCAACTAATAGTTGAGATTTCCAATCTGCTGAAATCTTGCTCAAAGAACATAGGGCAACAAGATGTGGCTTCCTAGAAAGTGCATCAGCCACTACATTCTTTTTACCTTTGACATACTCAATGTCAAAATCATATGCTGGATCCTATTGACCCACTTTTGTTGCCTTCATTGAGCTCCTTTTGTTCCAAAAATATTTCAAATCTGTTGTGGTCGGTCCTCACCACAAACTTCCCACCTACCAAATATTGTCTAAATTTCGCCAAGGCATGCATAATGGCAAGCATCTCCTTATCATAGGTGGAGTACAACCTCTCATTGTCTCTCAACTTCCTACTCTCGTAGGCAATAGGATGGCGGTCTGCATAAGAACTGCACCAATACCCAAACCAGAAGCATCACACTCCAATATGAAGGGCCGAGAGAAATCCGGAAGAGCCAAAACTGGACAAGTGCTCATAACCACCTTGAGCCTATCAAATACCACTTGTGCCTCATCTGTCCATTTAAATGCCCCCTTCCGTGTAAGATCTGTCAATGGAGTTGCAAGCTCGGAATAGCCTCTAACAAACCTCTTATAGTAACCACATAATCCTAGGAATCCACACAAGTCTGAAATGTTCCTAGGTGGCGGCCAATCTTGCATAGCTTGTATCTTCTCTTGATGAACCTTGACCCGTTGGCCCCAATGACATGCCCAAGATACAAAATCTCTGTAAGTCCAAATTCACATTTGGACATCTTAGCAAATAGAGATTGTGTCTCCATGATGCTAAGTACCTCATCAAGATGCCTCAAATGCTCCTCCCATGTCCTGTTGTAAATCAAAATGTCATTAAAAAATATTAGCACAAACTTCCTCAACCGTCTCTGGTTTATGCATGACTGGAATGTAGCAGGTGCATTAGTGAGGCCGAATGGCATCACCAAAAACTCATAGTGCCCGTAGTGACATCTGAATGATGTCTTGTGAATATCCTCTTCACGAACACGAATTTGATGGTATCCTGATCGAAGATCAATCTTTGAAAAATAGATAGTTCCGTGCAATTCATCCAATAGCTCATCTATGCGAGGAATGGGATACCTGTTCTTGATAGTCTTCTTGTTGAGAGCATGGTAATCAATGCACATCCTCATGGTCCCATCCTTCTTCTTCACCAATACAACTGAAGAAGCAAAAGGGCTAGAACTAGGACGGATGTGTCCCATATCCAAGAGCTCTCTAATGGCCTTCTCTATCTCATCCTTGAATTTCTTAGGATGGCGATAAGGTGTAGTAATCACGGGCTTGGCACCCTCCTCTAGCTCTATGACATGCTCAAATCCCCTGTCTGGTGGTCTACCTGGAGGAATGTCACCAAAAACTGGGTCGTGCTTATCCAGTACTAATTGGATATCCACATGAAAGGGTTGTCCACTATTTGAAGAAGATTTGGATGAAATGAAGCATTGGGCTGCCCATACAACCTCTCCATGTCTGACAATGGACTCCATCCTATGTGCTGAAACAACTCTAGGCCCACCATCAGAAAGAGCCCTAAGCACAATCTTCTTCCCATCCACCATAAACTCTAACTCCATCCTCCCGAAATCCTGCACATACCTATCAAGGGACTGTAACCACTAAATACCCAACACTGCATCAATCCGACCAAGACCTATTACATAGAAATCATCGGTCAATGTGTAGTCTCCCAATTGGATGCTAAGCTGAGAAATCTTCTTAGTGCAACTCATAGCAATTAAAATCTCGCATGACTTGTACATTAAACCCCTTAAAGTCCTAAACTGTAATCCCGCTTAAAGCCAGCCTAACCCCTCATCAATGAAGTTGTGCGTAGCTCCACTATCTATCAAACAAACCATCCGCTGCCTCTTGATTACTCCTTTCAGCCTAAAAGGATGGTATCTAGGGACTTCTGAAAGTGAAGCAATAGTAACATTGGATGAACCTAATGCCTCATTCTCTTCAAGCTCTATCTGGGGTTGCTCCTCATGTGCATCATGACCGCCATCGTTGCCCTCTGCATCTGTATCTGGTAAGTGCTCATCATCCTCATTTGAAACCACCTCAATGAGGTGCACCTTGCCTTTACCACAGTGAGCGATGTCCAGTTTCCCAATGATCCTTGATGAAAGAAAAGCTTCTTCCTCCTCAACTCATTACGAGTATCCCGATCCACCTTAGGAGGGGTGCACTCTTCTGCTGAATAGTAGAGCGCTGAAATGGGAGCTTGTGGAAAACTTCTTATTGGGCTGATAAGAAGTGGGGGATGTGTCCAAATCTAATGCCGTCTGAATGGCATCATGCAACGTCCTAGGCTTAAGAGCCTTGACCAATCCTCTCATCCTATCATGAAGCCCCTCTATGAATAGCATCACTACCCTTTTCTCGGGCATCTCGGGACCATCACTGCTATGCGCTGAAATTCGTTGATGTAGGCATCAACATGTCCACTCTGGCGGAGCTGCGCCAAATCTCTGTAGTATAGCTCCACGTCCTTGCGATCAAATCTCACAATCAATCTCTCACTGAACTCCCTGTAAGACCGCAAAAGATCATGGTTCTGTGTGACCAGCCCATGATGCCACCAATCATATGCTACTCCCTCAAGGTGTAGAGTGGCGAACTGAATAGCCTCCTGCTCCTGCATAGGCTTAAGGGTAAGATACGTGTCGAGCTTATGAATCCAAGCTCTGGCACTGATCTTCCCACTCCCATCAAAGGTGGAAAGAGTCACCTTGTTGGTAGCCTGCTTCAGCTCCCTATTCTGATGTGATCTAGGCCTCTATCTCTGTCTGGCCCTCAAACTATCTCTCCTCTGTGCACAATACTGTGGAAGGGGAAAAACATCCCTCACATGCTGTGGTAGATTCCTCCACTCATCACTAGCTGCCATAACATTGTCCTGGAAGGCCACTTCCTCAAGTGGATCTTCAACCTCCGGTGGTTCATTTCTAGGCAAGAAACTGGGTTGCATAGGCCTATCTCGCTGTCCCGGGTAGGCATCTCGCTTCAGATGAGTGTGCCTCCTCTCATGGCGAGGAGATACTCTTACACTACCAATCTCCGAAGGTGATCTACTGATCCTCCTGTGACTACTGGCAACCGATATGGATCTGTCTCTCCTGTCATATCTATCTCTTGGCCTATCCAATGCCAACCTGTCTAGAGTAGAGCCCATACGTTCCATGGACTGAATCAGCCGCTGTTGGGTGGCTACCATTGTCCTAAAAAGTTCTCTGTCTGGATCCGTTTGCTCATCTCGGGGAGGGCTATGAGAACCTTCTGTCTATCACCCATGGTTTCAGCTCTAACACCTGTTTCAAGACCAACCTCTAGTCGTGCTCGTCTACGTGTGTAATACTTGTGTGGACCAATCTCTCGTGGTTGCATAGAATCAAATCAGAACCCTGCAGGTAGGAGAAACCTTTTCTGATACCACTGAAAGATCCCCACCTCTGCTATCCTCAATTTTTTTGATTGGCTTAGGGCTTGGATCCTTGCTTACAATGTTAGATAACAACAATAAAGCATAACCAACACTAATAGCTCAAAGGATCATGCAAAAAAATCAGCTTTACCAACTGCTGCAATTATACTTTAAAAATGGCGACTAGGGTTTTTGGGAAAACCTCCACAAACCACACTCAAATAATATTATTTCTATCAAAACTGATTTCTATATTATTAACAGCCTGAATATGCATTAAATCTGAATTTTTAGAGGCAAATAATGGCTGCAAAACAGTCTAGAAATCTGCATATAAATCTGACTGAAAATACCTTTAAAAACCCTTCAAAAATTCTGAAATTACTTCTTTCTGATTCCAAAAATGCAGTACAATAGATGGTAAATAATTTCAGACCTGGAATGACTCCACAACAGCTCACAGTAGACAAAAGATGGGTCGCTCCACCCTGACAAATATAATAATAGCTGCTGCAATTTATTTCTTCAACCCACACCGCTGGAATCATAGTTTGTATACTCGTACTCGGCAAATACTTCCTGACCCCCAAAAAAACTCGCAATATTCGGCCAATACTCAGGAATACTCGGCAACTTAAAAAATACTTAAATTTTCTTTTAAAAAAATAAATTTTAAGCAACACATAGCTACAAAATGTATCAAATTAGCCCATAAAATGTTGGAGAATTGTTTTCTATTATATTTGAATACAAATACAATACAAAATCACATCATCATGCAAATACAACTAATCGATAAGTAATATGAATTTATGATGATTGACATTGAAAAATATCATCATAAATTTCATATCTATGCAAGTTACAATATACAATAAATTACATTTTCCTCTTCCCTAATCTAGAGAAATATTGGGGAGAGGGTCTAGTGCCTCTACTAGTCCCCACACTCGGCTGCGTCTCCTTGCTCCTCCTAGAAGGCTGCGACTCTGGCTCTATCTTGGAACTAGATGGTGGTGTTGGTGGCTCCTCTGTTGCATGTTGGAGATCACCGATGTCATCCAATCCAATATGTCCCTGAGTCTCTGCTAGTGCTTCTCCCTCCATAGCTTTCCTCTCAAAAGAAGCAATCTCGTCCTCTGTGAACGTAGGGGTTTTCCTTCTCGCTTGATCCACTCGCTGTATGGATCTATCTCATCCAAATCAATGAGCTCCTCTGATTTGGCCTCCACTTTGCTTGTGCGAAGCCGAAGATTGTATTGCACAAAAACCAAGTCGTTGAGCCATTTTTGACTCAACTGTTGTGTTTCTTCATGTGAATGGCCTCAAACAAACTCCAGTTGCGTTCACATCCAAAAGCGCTACAAGGTTGAGATAGAATTCGAGGGCTAGCTTTTGAAGATGCGGGGTATTCCCTCCCCAATCCTCCCACCAAGAACCTACAAACAAGATAATAAAATTTTTATAAGTAATTAATAAAATCAAATCTGTAACTAATAAGTAACTTGGTAAACATTCTAATTTTTATTACCTGGTGACTGCGTGGCTCTCCCTCGAATAGCTAGCACCGAAGAAAAGAGCCTCCCCCTAGCATGTTTGTAACTCTGCAGACTCTAAAATGACGAGGTCCCTTGTCTCAACATCTGGTATCATCCTCTCAATACATGTTGAAAGGCCCTCCATAACCTCTCCGTTCACATCTGTGAAGCTGTCGGAGTAGAAATACTTGGGGTTGAGGTAGTGCCCCTCTGCATGAATAGATTAGTGGAGTTGATTGTTCCACCTCGATCAATAATCTCCCAAAAGGGACCATATCTGACAATATCCCCCCTGTAATAGTTTTGGATAGACTCTTTGGCCCTATCCATGGCCTCATATATAAACCCCATGGGGTTTTGCTCCCCATCAACCAAACACAAAACCCTCACCAATGACTCTGACACCTACACACAAATTAAAATGTAAGGTTACAAACTTACAATACAAATAAAGTAAAAAAGTGAAAACAATATATTTATAATTTAACAAATTAAAATAAAGGAATGAAATATAAATCGAAGTTTGAAATTACCTTGATGATCTCTATAGCTCTCTTTGCAAAGATATCATCAAAAACTATCTTTGCAACCTCTCTCCATCAACTTTCTTTGAATATTGTGAGTCTAGCCATGCTTGACTCACAAACATTTGTTTCAAAGGTGTCAACAAACTAGAAATACTTTGCAACGTCAAGAAGTTAGTTGCAAACTTTGTGACACCGGCTCGAACAAGCTCTTTCCCCTTTGTGTGTTCTCTCATCAAGCTCAAAACCCAAGGGTGATTGTATATGTACTTCGTTATGGTTCTTGCATCTTCTACAACCGGCCTCACCCAATCAATTTTGCCTATGTCCTCCAAAAGAAGGTTAAGACAATGAGTTGCACAAGGAGTCCAAAAGAGTGATGGATGTCTCTCCTGTAATAGTCTCCAGCCGCCACATATGTTGTTGCATTGTCTGTGACAACTTGCACAACATTCTGTACACCAACCTCTAATACAACCGTCTCTAACATAACACTCAAATTCTCTGCATTTTTTACTATGTTAGAGGCATCAATAGACTTCAAAAACACCATCTCACCATTTGAAGCCGCTAAAAAATTAACAAGGGTGCGGTTCCTTCCATCCATCCACCCATCTGAAAGAATGGTGCATCCGAATTTTTGCCATTGTTTCTTTTTGCTCTTCTAGAATGGTAGTGGCATCTGCAACTGCACTCTCAAGCAATTTCCCACTCAAATCTTTTGGAGAGGGTGCCTTGTACCCTTTCCCTGCAACTGTCAATGCTGTCACCAAGTACTCCCAGTATGGGCTCTTTGCCACATTGAACGACAGGTTGTTGTAGTACCAGAAATTTGCACAAGCTTTATCTACTTCCTCGTGCATATCTCTGTTCTGAGGCCATAACTTCCAACAAAGGTTGTGCTCAAGTGTTTTCCTTGCACAAAAAAAGTTTTGTATGCCTTTGCTCGAACTCGATGAAGATGTGCCTCTTCTGGCTCTTCCGCTTCGTATGCGTGGACCACAAGTAGAGCCCACAATTGTTGTCGTATCATCCTCTAAATCTCTGTCATTGCAGCCCCGGGTGTAATATAGTTTGTGCCATGGCCGCTCGCACCCTTGCCTTCTCTAGTTTCTTCTCCTCTAGCTCTATCAGCTCTGCTCTCATCTCTCGCTTTGCCTCTTCCGACACGTTGGGGCAAACCGTAACATCTCGGCAAACAATACATGAAAGGTGATATTTCAAACGATTGATGCCTCTAAACATTTTTCTACCATAGAAATTGCAAATAACTTCATTTTTAGTAGCTCCACGTACACCATACTTCCATGCTTTGGAACGGGCATTCGCAGGAACAGTCCCTGCTAGTGATGCTGACCCAGATGCCGAATCTGATGCCAAGCTTGATGCCATAGTGAAGCTCTAATCTGCAACACAATGCACATTTAAAAAATTAGAAAAACGTAAGCTTAATTAAATTTAAAAAAACGTGCTTGAATAACAAATTTGCTTAAAAAAAAATACATACTTCTGGTTGCAAATGAGTATAAAAAAATTACAAGCATTCGATTTTACATTACATGTATTTAGAATTACAAAACGAATCGATTACAATACATATACATAAAATTTAACTAGTTTACAATGAATTTACGTAAAAAAATAAAAATACATACCTCTGGCTGTAAATGAGTATAAAAAAATTACAAGCATTCGATATTACATTACATGTATTTAGAATCACAATATGAATCTTTAAAACCTAAATAATATACACAAAATTTGAAAAAACTTGAGGAAAAAAAAACCTACCTCCAAAAGAAAAAAAAAAAAACCTACCTCTAAATGCAATTCTCCAAATTCTCTTTTCAAATTCGCTCCCAAATCCACTCAACACAAGCAATGCAAGCTCAAATTGTTGTGTGAGTGAAAATGAGGGACTGGAGGGCCTTAAAAAGAGAGAAAACCGTGAAAAGCAAAGTGTTTTTGAGTGTGAAAGCCGTATATATGTGTACATGCAGCGTATGGCGAAGTTTTTGCACGAACTCATTTGAGTTATGGCGAGTACTCACCGAGTTAACTTGGCGAGTACTTGCGAGTATTCCATCTATGGCTGGAATGATAAAAATTTGTGAAGATCAATGGAATTTCCTGAGTAGAAATCCCTCTCAATGCTCTTGGGGTTTTTCGTCCACAAGAGGGGTAAATCCTAAGGGTTTTCGTCCTTGGATTTATTTGCAAAAAGCTCAAAGCTTCCAATGCAAAGAGAAAATATCAATTAAAAATTTGGAATGCCCTCAAGCAGGTCGACTTCTTCTTTATATAGGAAATGGGACCCAAGATGACCTCCATCACATCCAATGAGCTTCTTTCCCTCCGTTGCACTCCCATAGGCCAAGTTGCATTTTTTAATGGGAAATTTGTGCACACTTTTCTAATTTTCTAACTCCCTTGAGCTAGTTGCATTTTCCCTTAGGAAGTACATTTTAATTAAGTGCTTTTATTTTTAATGCACTTTCCTAAGTTTTATTATTAATGTTAAGTTTGTTAATTTATTATATGTGCTTTTGCAATGTTATATTTTAAATTTAGCACAATATAATAAAATTGATAAAACTTAAGTCACCCTAGAGCTCACCCTTTGGCACTGGGTAGACAAAAAGGCCAAAGGTCTTCAATAAATTTATTTGAAAAGAAAAAGGGACATTACAAAACTTCCCAAGCATTATGAATGATTCGCAACATGAACAAGTAATGAACCAATAGGTTTTTTTGGAAATTGGTAAAAAGTTGGGGGTTTTGAAAGGACCCACATCCTTTTACAATAAGCCCAAAAGGCCAAATTTGTCCTTGGAATAGTATATTAGAGAAGCCCAAAGGCAAGAGGAACAAAGACCCATAAGGTCCAAACCAGAAAAAGGAAGAAAGAAAGTGCCAACAGCTAGAACCAAGAAAAGCATCAACCGACACCCGAATCAGCAAAAGGGAAAAAACAAGGGAAAAAAAGCTGCAACCGGATGCAGCAAGAAGGAACAACAGAGGAGTGGGGAAACAGCCCCAACAAATAGAAGACAAGAGGAGGAAACATCAAAAGATGCAGCCCCGAACGAAGCTGATCATAAAGGGGAAAACACAGATCAACGCTTATCTTTCTTCCCTTCTTCGAACGCACTAACTGCCAATTTCCATGAGAGTGTTCCTCCGAGATAAGAGGATTGGAAATTGATAAAATTAGTGGAGTGGATATTTGTAACTCATTGTTTGGAGAAAGGGGACCCTCCTTATCCAAATCAGAGTGATTGGATTCATGAGGCCTCTTGATTCTTGAAGTAGGTTTCTCCAAAGAGGGGGATGAGCCAAGGGCTGTCCCACCTCAGTACATTCAGCATTAGCAGTTGGAGCAGCGACAGAGGTCTGGAGCATCCGCCGATGGGGTAGAACTTCAAATTCTTGATCATCTGAGTCCGATCTAGATTCATCGTCAAAAATTGGAGGGCTCCATCTTTTGGGAATGGATCCTTTTTTCTTTGGAGCATGGAGTTCTGCTTTGAGGGCGGAAGCCCGAAGGTGACCTGCAATTTCTACATCGGAAAGCCATGTTTTCATAGTCAAGAGCACTGGACGTGATTCGTAGCTCCCATCTTGAGAGTCATTTTATCCGACAGTCCTTTACTAAGATCCACTTCAACACAAATCCTAACAAAAGTAAACAACCCACTCTGTAACCTCTTGTCATCTTGTTTGATGAACCTTCCTAGACTATTGCCAATATCTTCCAAACTCAGGAAAAAATGGAGAGGAAGGTTTGGTAATCTGACCCAAACAGGAACACGTGAGATGGAGAAAGAGTTTGGGTCGAATTGCAGAAACCATGGGGTAGTAAAGAGTCCGTCGTGCCCCAAAACCAAGGTCCTTCATCAATAATCCTTTGATAGTCCTCTAGATCATAGAAGTAAACTACAAAGAATCCCTAGCATAAAAGAAATACTCACAATTTTCTATCCACGAGGAATGAATCCATTGGATCAAAGCATTAGTCGTCGGCCAAAACCCATTAAACCTACAAATGAGGGCCTTGTTTTCCAGGTTTTTCTTGAAGGTAAGGGCTTCTTCTTTGAAAATCTTCAGTGAAGGGGAAATAGATGTTTGCTCCACAATGTAGGCAGGGGGAGGAGGAGCTGAAGCAGGAGTGGCATTCTTAAAAAGGGCCTCTCTAAAAGGTGCGGGATGTCTCGTCTTGGCTCCGCCCAAAAGCTGATTAGTCATTGAAATCGTTGAATCTCTACCAATCCCATAAGAAGAGAGCAGGGATTCATCATTCAACATTCTACCTACAAAAACAAGGTTTATAGAGTCCACCCTACAGCCCAATCTCTGTGAAAGAACAACTTTAAGGTCCTTACCTAGAGCTAGGTGAGGAAGTTGAACACAGAGGGTAGATCCCCTCAAAGTACGCACAAAGATCGTGAAGCGCCCCGAGAGGGGCCGAGCCATTGAAGCAGAGAGGATTCAATCACCCCATACTTGTTGTACCTAACCCCGTTCGCATTACGTGTATTAGGCGCAAAACCAGGCCCAGGAGACACTGTCATCTCTCGTTTCTCCTGGTGCCATCGCCCAGAAGACATCTTCGCCGCCATCCCGAGCTCTAGCCATTTCTGTAACACTGGTTTCAGATTCAACAATCGTCGAAGAAGGGGCATTTTTGACAACGAAGGACCTAAGTAAGGGCCCGTGAGCACAAAATCCCCATTCTGCTTGATCAAAACCAAACCCATAATCCTCTGCCGTAGCTCGCAGGATCCTGTCACCATCATCTAGAGAGTCATACCCACCGCCAAGCGCCACACCGGGTCAACTAGGGTTAGGGCACTCAGACTGCTCGTAGCTCGCCATCTCGTTTTTGTAGAAAGTTGTGACTTTAGATGTGATCCTAATGAACCAATAGGTTGAGGCTTTGGATGAGAACCCATTGCTTGGCTGATTTCAAACTTCAATATTGGGTGCCTCGAGATATTATCCGGGCCCCATATTCTTATATGCATACAACCTTGAATGAAATGATCTATATATCATTTGCTAAGAGTTGTGACTTTAACCTCATTCCCTTCACCTGGAAATGACTCCAGTTCACTTTTCAAATCACCCATCTTCTCATCAAGCTTTTCACAAAGAGCAAGTTCATAAATATCAATCTCTGCTAAAAGCACATCAACTGCATGATGACCCGTTTCAATACTTTTACAGTTGTCCATGCAATTTTGAAAAGAATAGTCACTAGCGGTGGTAAGATACCAGCATCAACAAGAACAACAGAATTCGCATCCCAAGTAGATAAATTAATCAAAGCATCATATAGGCAAACATCCCTTGTTTCTTGTACTCTTTCTAATGCTACAACATAAAATGTGTATCTGCTGTCTTTTGCAAGGTATAATTGATCAGTCTTATAAGCACAATACAGACCTAACTTGAAATTCTCATTCCCAAAGCATCCGGAACTGCAATTGCAGACTTCAAATCAGACCGATTAGCAGATATAGGTGCAACAAAGTGGGCTGGAATAAGCTTCTTGAAAGACGAATCAGCTGCAATACAGTCAACCTCATCCTTTACCTTTTTTGTCTCCTTTAGCCCTCAGCTTATGACCAATTTGCTTCACAAGGAGTGCAACATTCAAGGTTTTTCCAACACTTGTTCTCACATAACAACTGTGTTTCACCTAATAGCAGCATCCCACTGATACGGCTGATTACACATGGAAGATATCATGCCAATGTAGAATGGTAAATCAGCAATAATGATATTGTTCTCATTAAAATTTATAGCTTTTACGTGCCTCACAATGTCCTCCCTTTGTAGTTCTTTGGTTAAGACACCAGGATCCCACACCATCATGCATGGGCAATTTTGAAGTTGAGGGAAAGGATTCCTTTTCCATTTTGTGCCCTTCATCTTACATTGTAATAACATAGTATGAAGATGATGCAATAAATCCTTGCTACTACTAACCTCCTTATAAAGAAGATCATCAAAGCGTTTACCTTCTGTTGCTGATTTGGAAACCTCCAAAAGATTTAAAACAACACTACCCCTATTGTGACTCATGATTTCAGACAGAAAACAAGTGGAACAAGAATCAACACCTTTCACAAATTCATGCTCATCAACACTACGGCTTGGTAAATCCATCCCATATGACAATGACTCATTCTTTGGAAGATTGATAGGTACCTTTTGGACTGAAACATCTTTTTCAATTTTGCATCCAACAAGTAATGTTTGTTCCTCTTTGCCTTCCCCACTAATACAAACATTTTGCTCATTAGAAGTCATACCTTTTTCCATTGAAGATTCTTCTCCTTCAAATTGCATGGTGGAATCCTCTATGGGCTGCTTCCTCTCAAATTTTTGCAGCTTTGATTGTTCTTCTTCCTTAGCACGGTGGATATCTTCCTCTTTTGTCACCTTGAAAGGGTTGCTATAGAGGGAAGTTGTATCTTTGAACTACATCATGATTTCCCCATCTTATAGCTGATTTGCTACATGCTCTTTGACTTGTTTCTTCATAATGGAGGGTTTTCTTCCCTCTATGGCTGAGACCTTTCTGCCATGGTCCTTTGATGATCTTCGGGCATTACGCCCTGTGCCCTTACTATTCTTCAACTGGCAGAAATCTATGAAAGAAAACATATCTCACACCCTGTAGCTGAGGGCTGCATATTATTCACCCCATTCCTCTATGTCATCCGTGTGACTTGGTGGATTGCACTCAACTAGAGGTTCTTCTCTTTGAAGGAATTTGGCTCTGAATTGAGAGAGGGTCTTGCTTGGGACCTTTTCTCCATGATTGGTTGAAGATCTTCCTTCACCATGATTACCTTGGTTTCCTTGAGGGTTCGGTCCTGGTAGTGCTTAGCTCACGTATAGATCTACTCAAATCAGCAATAGCTCCTACAAAAGAGTCTCTTAGATTCCTCTTAGCTTCCAACAAGTGGTTTTGCAATTCTTTGTTGCCTCTAGTGAACACTTCATTCAAATACCTCATCTCATTTGATGGTGGTGACCTTTCTCTATCACCCATATCTTCCTTTCTTGGAGCTCTTGAGTAGTGATATCTAAAATCCCCTTCACTTGTGTCCATGCAAAACTGATCTTACAGGTTGGGAGAATCACAACTCGATACCACCGTAATGTCCTTCTTTCTAAATATGAATGATATAAACTAAAGACTCCACAAAAACTTAATTCTAAAATGGTATCAAAGTGCCCATACAAACAATAATGAACAACAGACTGAAAATAATTTTATTTGATGCAAATAATTTGTTTCAAGATACCCACAAGGCCAAAAATGGCGATTTGGGTTCAAAGAACAACTTATAAGTGAAATTAAAAATTTTCTACACTTGTGTGAGTTCATAAAAATAAATCAAGGGCTAAAACAGTGTAGAAAATAACAGCAGTGATTATTATCAAAATGGTACCAATAGAGGGCTGGAAAATGATGTTAAAATTGCCTTTAGTGATGCTAAAGACCCTCCAATCATCCACAGACCGAATCAGCAATGAGATACCCCTCCAAAAGGGGTCGCAAATCTCCCTAGGTGGTCGCTTTTAACCCAAAAATGCACAGATCTGTTCCAACTGCAAATTGACTTGAAAATAATAAAGGTTTGGCTGATCCAAACCTCACAAATTCAGATCTGTTTTGAAGATTAGCTGAGAAAATGGTGAAACAATCCACAAAATGCCCTAGATTTGAATTATATCCTCCCAAAAAACTGCAAATCTGAAGTGTAGCCCTATGTTAAAGCCCAGGTGGATTCACCTCACAAAGTTGAGGAGTTTTCGTTCCCAACCTTTAAACCTTTGAGGTTTTCGTCCCCAAAGATCCTTCTCCTTAAGGGTTTTTGTCCTTAGAAGATTTGATGTAAGAAAATAGATTAACATGCAATGATAGAAAATAGATTTGCAAAAAGATCCCCTCAATTGAATGCCCAAACCTCCTTTTATAACCTTTCCTTTCCTTTTTCCGAATTGGGTGTTCCATGTGGGACTACAAGTGATTTTTAATTTATAAAGTGACTTATTTCTATTTTATCTTTATGAATACACTTTATCATAAAGTTACTTTGATAATAGAAAGTCCCCTTCTAATTAATCGTTATAACTTAAAGTTGCTTTTTCTATAAATATTACAAGGCTTAATAAAGCAACTTAACAATATAACGATAAACTACTTCCCTTGCATTTCCCTTTAAGCCCTTGAGAAATCATCTAGGGTAGAAAGGGTCTCATGGTGAGCTTGTGTTAAAGAGGAAACATTACAATCTTTGTAGGCAACTACTCCCCTATACTGTTGTTTTACAATGTATATGATTTGCACATTATCTTCTTTTTCATCTTTGCAAGGGAATGAGTACAATGTTTTGTTTTGCACACATCTTAATTAGTGAACTGAAAAATAAAGATTTGAGGATTGTGTCCTTGTCATGTTTACAACCACCGTTATAGATCACTGCCACTCTGATCACAAACACTATGGGATGGTTACCATTGCACTGGGAACCGATCTCGATTTAGTCATTTTGGTGCAAATGTTTTACCACTATTGTATCATTTGGCCCCTTCATTAGCGGCGAATGAGAGGACGCTTATTGTCCTCCCACCTCCGGTGCCTCTGTCCTCCAATCTGTTTCTACTTACTCGGCTGATTGGAAATTGAAGCTCAAAGATTTTCACATTGTGTTTATTTTTATCTCCACGCACAATGTGAAATGTTTGATTCAGTGTCGGTTTCCACCGAAAATGCATTCTGTTTACAAATAATTTATTTGCCACTTTTACAACTATAACAAACAACTTGTTTATTGACACTTGACCTAGACAAGACAATAAATACAAAAATAAAGTAATATTTAAATTTTTTTAATACAAATACATAATGACACAAATAGACTATTATGATACACATTTGACTATGGAAAACTATATCGAAAAGATCCCCTTTTAAATTCTAAAATACTGCAAACCTATAATTATGGGTTTTACACTATAATAATCTAAAAAATAACAACATACACTAAAGAATAAAATATTAAACACAACCTAATAGACATAAATAATTAGTGACCTAATAAAAATAAAATAATATTAAACCAACCCTATTTTTTGATGGAGATTTAAAACTTTGGTTTAAAATGTGCATAAGCAAAATCTACCAATCACAAAAGACCTATGGGTTGCATTTTTCTTTCACCAGATGTGAAATTCCAACCACAAAAATGCTATGTTCCACCAAGTTTTCGGGACGGGGATGGGGGACGTGTTTCTGGGACGGATTTTTTTAGGCCTTTTTTTAGGGGACGACAGGGACGACTATTAAAAAATAAGGGAAAATTTAAAAAATATAGGAAATTTCAAATATTCATATGATAACATTGCTAAAGCATTCATCACACACATTATAGAACCTTAATAAATAAAATTAGAGTTGAATTGAGATTTCACATAAGATTTAACCTTAAAAATATAGGAAATTTCAAATATTCATATGAATAATCATTAATGATAAGTATAACACATTGACTAACTTAATAAAGCATTCATCACACACATCATAAAACTTTAATACATAAAACTGGAGCTGAATTGAGATTGCACATAAGATTCAAGTTTCAATTACAATGAAATGCCCAAGGGCAACAAAATGTCTGAAACATAGAAAATCAAAATGAAAATATATAGCTGCCCCTAATCAAACTCCGCTAAAGTGGCATCAAAATCAGACTCTGAGTCACTGGAACTATGAGGGGTTGCCTCATCCAATGGAACCCCAACCAATCCCACTGTGCCTCATCAATTTGTGAAGCATCTTCGGGATCAACATCCCAATGTGTGGCTAGAGTTTGACGATACTCAGGAGTCTGTTGATCCTGAAGTCTCAAGGCACTATGCACGGCTACTAACTTCTCTGCTCGTCGAGAGGTAAGGTGGTTCCTCTTAACTGTGTGGATGAGGCCATATGTGGACCAATTCCTCTCTGCAAAGAGAGGAACTAACAACCTGTGAAAGGAGGCGAGTGGCAAGAATCCTCAAGTTTGGTGCATCCTTGCCATGCCATGTCCACCATCCAATAGGGTCTACTTGAGCTAATGTAGCTCTATCTATCCTCGCCTCTGGCTTGCTAAATGTTGGTCCACGAAGATTGACAAAGGATAGCCATTGGGTCTGCAATAAAGTGGACTCCTCATCAGTGTACATCTTTGAAAAGCCTTCATGAGCCCTTCTTTCACCTCTTCATCATCAGATGGAGGCACTCTCTTAGGTTGTGCTGCATACCATTTGGGATTTAGAGCATAGGCTGCCATATGAAGCGGGGTGTTCATTGTGTTCCACTGCCGTGTCACAATGGGCCTAATATGCTCCTCATAAAATCCCAAATTAGGATCCTTGCTATGAATGGCTTGCTTCATTTGTCCAAGCATGTTGTCAAATGTCTCATAAATCTCTCCAAGACTAGGAGAGTCTGTATTAACATATCTTATGACCCCCACTATTGTTGAGATGAAGGAGCAAACATATCTGCAAACAATTTACAAAAAAAATAGAAAACATTAAGATTCAAGAATGAAAAACTAAACTAATTTATAAGTTATAAACATGGATAAAAATATTTAAAAATTAAAAACTAAACTTACATATATAAAATCAGCAATAGCTTACCTGACTGTGGTCCACCAATCATCGTCAAGAATCTTTTGTTTCACACCTTTTCCTCTAGAAGTGTTTTCCTTTATACCCCACTCCTGATTAGCCATCATTAATTGCAAAGCCTCCTGTACCTCAAGCATCCTCTCTAACAAAATGAAATAGCTGGCATATCTAGTGTCCACGGGCTTGAGGAATTCCTTCCTCGAAAAAGACCTGAATAGAGTGAGGTGTGATGGTTGCAAATGAACATCTGTATGTGTCTAGCCTCTGCCACCACTGCCTTCACCCAATCTATCTTTCTAATGTCTTTCAATGCATTGTTCAACGCATGAACACAACATGGATTCCAGAAAATGTGCTTGTAAGCACCCTCAACCATCATGCCAACTAACTTACATACGTGGGCTGAATCAGTCACTACTTGTACAACATTAGAGGGCCCAATCTCCTCTATAAGCATCCTTCAAAATTTGAAATTGGAAGGTTACATCCTTCCTCTTCCCAGACAATCAATAGCTCTAAGAAAATAAGGGCCAACATGACATGTGACAATGATATTGATGAGTGGCTGATGTTTAATATCGGTCCACCCATCCATGATGATAGAACAACCCACCCGTATCCAAGTTTGCCTCATCTCCTCCATCACCACACTCACCTTAGAATATTCTTTACCAATGAGGCTGGTTCGTAGTTTGTGTTCTCCAAGAGGGAGATATGAGGAACCAACAACAATTACATCTTTGAACATTTGTTTGAAGAAAGGGGAACGTGACACATGAAATGGTATAAAGCATTGCAAAGAAGAATTTGGCAATAAAGAGTTAATTACTTACCTTGATTGCACATTAAACCATAGTTACCAGGTTCGGCCGGATTTGTATGAAATCCGGTTCGAACCGTATTTTTTGAAGTAACCGAATAAATCCGGTTCGGTTCGCCAAATTTTTGCACAATTTTTTTTTTTCCTTTTTGGCATTTCTTTCCTTTTTTGGATTTTCAGTGAAGAAATCGAAGGACAGAAAAAAATTTGCCATTTTTGGAAAGGCTCCTAAAGATGTAGCAAAGAAAAACTTGCATGTGCCATAACTTTCATTCGTGGCTCCGTTTGAGGGTCGTCTTCTCTAAAAGTGTATATTTTCTCGAGCTCTACGCATTGATGGGAATATTTTTCTTATTTTCATAAAATCCATTTTTGCACCTTTTTGGACCAAGCAACTTCTTGCAATCTTTTGAAAGAATCATTATGATGATGATGATTATGGTAGATGGATGCTTTTTTGTATGATTTGTCTATATATAATGATATAAGTATACAATAATATAAATTTATAATAATATAAGTATATATATTCCGAACCGGATTTTTCCGTATTTTTTCGAATTTTTTCGAGAACTCCGAATTTTCGGATTTTTTTGCCCTTCCGAATTTAATCGGATTTCCGAACCTAGTAACTATGATTAAACATACTGTAAAAAGAGAAGTCTTTCTCTTTCCCTTTGCATAATCCCCTCCTCGTTGACTTTCAACATCCACGCATTGGGTAGGCACTTGTGTAGTCTCCAATGGCATCCCTTTTTTCGTTGTCTCACCCTCCATGTGCAACCTAGTCACCTTGGTCTTCTCTGCTAATGATATTCTTTCACAACCTTTTACCCCTTGTCCAGTTATGCCCAAAAGATGTGAATAAACCTGCGTGTAGCTGCCCCTAAATTCTTTGTTGCAAATATGGCATAACCACACTCTACTCCCCCCTGAATTTTTTTTTTTTCTTTGTCAATGGCTGTTACAAATTGTGAAAGAGGCTTTTTAGCATTGAATGGCCCCTTTGCATAGATTTTGAGGAGTTGTGAAGGGCAATCAAACGGATTATTTGAACCCATTGTTGGTGCAACACTCTCACTCCCTGAAGAAACCCTATTTCTGGTTCTACCTCTATGTTGCATTGCCAATTGAATCTCTTCACCCTCACTACCCTCACTGCTGCTCATTGTTTTGTATTGGAAATGCAACAACCTTCAACTGCAAGTGAAAACAAAAAACAAAAAAATAAACTTCCCTAAGTTTGTGAAGCTTGAAACTATGATAAAAAAATGAAACAATGAAGAAATAGTTTGTGCAAATTTGTAAAATGAACAAAGGATGATAAACATACCTCTAATGGAGTAGAATATTGCTCTCTTGCCTTCTTCTCACTGCTGCTCTCTATTCTTCTCTATGCTCTTTTCTTTCTTTGTCTTCTCCTTCACAAAATGAGAAATGAGTCAAATGAGTTTCTTTTTTTTGTTTTGATGTTTGTTTTAGGTTTAGGGCACTTAGAAATGCAAGTGGGGGTCCTTGTGGGCCCCCACATTGCTTTACTTTTAATTAAAAGTGTGTATTTAAAAAAATGTTTTTTAAGGCTTTATGCGCAGGGGACGGCTGGACGTCCCAGTACGGTCGAGGGACTTCTAGAAGTCCCCTAAACGTACTGGGGACGTCTAGCCATCCTCGCCATCCTTGTTATTTTTTTTGACGCCCCCGGACGCGTTTCCGATTTGTCGAAGAGTTTGGGGACTGGAAGGGGACGTTTCCTACCCGTCCCCGAGGTTCAAACGCGTCCCGGTGCACGGGACAAGCTGAAAACGTGGGGATGCATCCCCGTGGAACATAGCAAAAATGTCTATTTGACAACAATTTCACCATATCTACAGGCATAATATGAAGATGATGTTAACAGATAAATTGTCTTTTTTAATCTTTTGAACACAACAAACGAAATATTAATCCGATATCATATGAGTAAAATATGTCTATTTTACTGATCACTATCTGCTGGATTTTTTTGACATAATTCTTTTAACCTCCTTTGTTGTTGCACTTGCACAAGCTTTTGATTCTACACCACTCAAAAATATTTACACTCCTATTGCTGCAAATTCATACAAATTACAATGATGAAATATATATTCTATAGACCTTTATGTCACTTTGAATGCTCCTACACAAAAAAACTCCATGTACAGGGGCAGCCAAGAGTAGAAATGGAGATGCCCCATTCCTCACTTAGAATCCCATACAAGCTCTCACAAATTCAACCAACACTAATACCATGTGAAGTTTGGTAGAGCTTCTCACAAAAAACACAGAATCTCGAGTTCTCACACAATAATTCTTCGTTGTATATAATCAAATAATTACATACACATATATAGGAGAAGTAGCTCCTATAATTAAGGAGTTTCTAATAACCTCATAAAACTACTCATTTGACATATATGAGTTGTTCTAACAACTCAACAAAATAACTCCTTGCTATGTAAGTTGTTTAAACCATCCAAAACAACTTACATAATACATTATAATAAACTCACATATAAGTTCACACTAGCATATTTGTTCACACAAATATATATCCTCGCTAATGTAAGCACTAACTAAGATATTCCTATCAACTTTAGAACTTAGAACACACATATATAGGAGAATACCTCCTATAAGTAAGGAGTCTCTAATAACATCATAAAACCTAAGTCACCGTATTCGAATTCGCTGACGATGAAATCCGTAAAAAAATCTTCGCTGAAATAAAATTTGTGATTAAATTCGACTACAAAAATACTTTATATTTTTAAAAATCTAAAATAAAAATATTACTAAATACAAATATAATATATATATATATATATATATATATATAATAAAAATCAAATATAAATATATAATAAAAGTGTAAAAGTATTACATATAAAATATAAATATAATAAAAACGTTAAAATAAAACCTAAACTAAAGACTATATAAACTAAAATTAAAGTTAAAGTTAATATATTCACCAATCGAAACTTAAAACCTAAAGTTATATTCACGAATCTTCTACTCGTGATGGAAGGTAAATATATAAACACGAGCTTCACGAATCTTCTTTTTTAATATAGTTGGGGTAGTCTGAAAGGCCCACAAAAATACAAAGGGCTTCGTGATGCAAACACATGAAATGGAACAAATAATGATTCGTGATTGCAAACACGGAAAATGAAAACTTTCAATTGTAAAAATCTTAGAAGACACGATTTCAGTGAAAAGAGAATTTTTTTCGTAGATGGCAAATAAAATTGCGAATTTCATGTGAAAGCTTGAGATTCGACGAATTTCGCATTTTTCCCTTGAAAATCGGCGAATGCGGTGACTTAGCATAAAACTACTCATTTGACATATATAAGTTGTTCTAACAACTCAACAAAATAACTCCTTGCTATGTAAGTTATTTAAACCATCCAAAACAACTTACATAATACATTATAATAAACTCACACATAAGTTCACACTAGTATATTTCTTCACACAACTAAATATCCTCGCTAATGTAAGCACTAACTAAGATATTCCTAACAACAACTTTAGAACTTAGAACACATATATATAGGAGAAGTAGCTACTATAATTAAGGAGTCTCTAATAACCTCATAAAACTACTCATTTGACATATACGAGTTGTTCTAACAACTCAACAAAATAACTTCCTTCGCTATGTAAGTTGTTTAAACCATCCAAAACAACTTACATAATACATTATGATAAACTCACACATAAGTTCACACTAGTATATTTGTTCACACAAATATATATCCTCACTAATCTAAGCACTAACTAAGATATTCCTAACAACTTTAGAACTCAGGACCAAATCTGCGGGCTTCACACCATAGTGTCCTTACAAATATTTGCGGGAAGAAAGCTTCCAACTTTAAGATACTCTACTTGAGCTTTACGCTTGCATCCTCGTTTTGCTCTTTGAGTTCACTCCTTAGACCATTGAACTTTGACTACTTTTCTAAGGCCATTGGGCTTTGTTTATATAGCCATTAAATGCCACAACTTGATAAGTAATATGAAATTATGATCCAAAGGATCCAATATAGACTAAATAACCAATTACGGGAATTAGTTGGCCTTTTTGAGCTTAGTGGCTTCAAATGATCTTTCCTTGATGTCTTGCGGCTTCCAATCAACTTCACAACATCTTGCAAATTCTAATGTAGACTTGTGGCGTTCTTAGTGCTCTACAACCTCCATCATTACTCATGAGATCTCCGACAAATTGCGCTAACTATGCAACGGGTTCCATAAATTGTGCCGATTGCGCAATTGACCTAACATTGTGCAAACAGATCTGCACAATATGTAAATATTGCGCAATAAGCTTGCGCACTCCACAAAATGCAACACAATGCTCTATGATCCGTCAACATGTTTCTTCTTTGCACGTCCATTAAACAACACAAAATACTTGCAAAATGCAAACACAAATTGACTCTATTTTTGGTTTATACAAAATTGCCTATGAACCTAGATGCACCGCATCGGGTATGAAGGTGATTTAAAGGGGATATGAAGATGCTAAAAACAAATGCGAATGTGATAATCTTTGAGAATATCAAGTGGTCATAAAGAGATAGTAAGGAGGTAGTAGGAAAGTACTAGGGAGGTAGTAAGGAGGCATGCTAGGGTAAGCTAAGGTTATGCCGCGTATGATAATTATCACTAGGTACTATCAATCAGCCCATCCCCACTCCCAATAATGCCCCTTAAGGCACACACTCATGGAGATTAATGCACCAAGAATTGGCAAAGAGAAATCATTAGTGAAAGTGAAAAATGAGTTGTATACACAACTCATCAAGAATTATGTCCCTAAGGGGTTTGTTAGGCGCCATTCTCTCTATGCATGTGTTAAGGCCATCCATAACCTCCTCATTGACCTTAAATGAATTATAGAAGAAAATATCGGGGTTAAAGTAGTAGGTTGCCACATGTATATATTGGTGGCATTGCCTGTTCCATCTCCAATCAATTATGAGCCGAATGGGTTAATATTTTTTTCCATAATAATGCGCTATGGCCTCATACAAATAACCTATTTGGTTTTTGTCACCATCTACTAAGCATAGAACTCTAACCAAAGGCCCTGTCACCTAAAACAAAATAACTTGAAATTTTAAAATTAAAATTAAGAGAAATTTGAACCAATTTTGTTATTAAAAAAATGATAAATAAAAAATAGCCAAGTTTAAATTTACTTTAAGCATCTCCTCTCGTGCCTTTTGCAAACACATTATCAAAAATGGACCCTTTCCCCTTTGATCTTCCTACAATAGGGAGACTCCAATTATCATGTGCTCACTAACATCTGCTTAAGAGATGTTAGTTAGGCTGCAATGCACTGCAATGTGATGGAGTTTGTGGCGATTTTTTTGACTCCCAATCGCACAAAACTTGTTTCTGTTGGTGTGCTCTCTCATCAAGCTTAGTGCCCAAGAGTGATTGTAGATGCATTTTGTAATACTTATGGCTTCTTCAACCACACTTTTCACCCATGTAATTATTCCAATATCTTCGAGTAGAAGATCAATGCAATGGGTTGCGCAAGGGTTCCAAAAAGTGTAGGGCGCCTCTCCTCAAGAAGTCTCCTCATTGCTACTTATGTTGTTGCATTGTCAGCCACAACGTGGAGGACATTCTCCACACCCACTTCTATGATCACATCTTCCAACATATTGCATAGTCTCCACATTTTTCACTTGGCAAGAGGCATCAATGGACTACAATAAAATCGAAGTACCACTCGAAGCCACTAGAAAGTCTATCATATTGCGATTCCTTCCATCCATCCACCCATCAATCAAAATATTGTAGCCTTTTTTGTGCCATTTTCTTTTATGATCATCTATTGTCACTTGCATATTTTTACGACTTCCTCCATCAATGGGCCACTCAAATCATGAGGACTAGGTGCCTTGAACCCCTTTCGACAAAGGTTAATGTAGTTATGATGTAGCACAATTACACAATTCAAACTTACCTTTAGTCTATCGGTGGGATTTAAGACAATTACTTCATTTACTCTGCCTAAGTGATTCTATGACAAGCCTATAATAGCTTAGAGCTTGCAAAAATTGACAAATGACCACATGTAAGGTACCTTCACTGTCATATCCTGCACTCAATGACCTTGCTCTAAGGTTGATTTATCTTTATACATGGTTCATGAGTAAAGAAAAAGGTCCAACTTACTTGTTTAGGCTCAGATTTCACTATACTTGTCTTTGTTAACCTTTAGATCAAGCATGTAACTGTTTCTCCCTTAGTTCACTTCAGAGCCCTTACTTCCTTTTGTACTATTCATACACCTGTAACAGCTTGGTTCCGACCTTCAATGGACTCAGAACCTCCCAAAACAACAAGCTCCTCTACCTTGTCAAGATTGGTCTCTCTATGCCCTTAAGATAGGGTATTCTTGCTACAACCAGACATAGGGGTCTCTTGAATTGCTCAGAAGGTTATAAAAACTGCATTAGTCATTCTTTACCATATCCAATATGCTTGCAAAAACTCAGATCCCCAACATTGCATTTGCTCCTTCATTTCTTGTTTTACCTTCTAAGCTTTATAAGTCCTAATTAGGTCTGTCTGACTATACTGTCAGGATTATCTTCACTGCCTCTTGGTTTCAAAGTGCAATAAATGCATTATTGGTACCCATTAAGCCATTCTTCCACTCTTCCAAGTTTCAAGATTGGATTCTATAGCTATCACTCACCTCCTTTGCAAGGTTGCCTTCTCAATTAGGTCTTAACTGTGCATGGTCACTGTTTCAGTCAACTGCTACCCGTAGCTTGAAATTCCACCCTAAAATCATCAAAATTCTTCTTGAATCATCTTCTACTCCTTATTATTGTTTCTAGTTTTAAGTTTAAGGTAGAACTTCACTAGTTTGAGGGTTCAAAATTCATACCCTAGCTAATTCCAAATGGGAGGCTCATATGGCCAAGGAAGAGAAAGATTCACAATAAGTTGAACACAGTGTTGATTCAAAGGCTACAAATCATACCTGAGCATTGTTTTACTACTCTCATCATGATGCTTTTACCAGTAGATTATGACATTCCCTCAAAGCCCTGGAATCTTTTCATTTATCTCTGTTCTTTTGTAAGGAATCACAGTTTTCCAATGCCTTAGGGTTTTCCAACAACAAACCCTCAAACTTCTTGTCCTGGGATGGATTATTATAAGGTGATAGAGACTCAGAGACCTCCAATCTCTTTCTGTCCGGATGATGCAACCACTAAAACCTTCTAACAAGCTTTATCTATCTGGTACAGTTCTTCTAGACAGGGTATCCTCCATAGTAGGGGTTGTATGTTTCCGAGCAATAAAAAGGCAGAAATTTATGTTTTCGATAGAGATACATGCAATGACTCCAACTTGATCACACCTCCTTAATCCCAGAATACTCTCAAACTCAAATACGGTCTTGTATCTTTGGCTGTGAGTAATACTCTGCTACTGTGTACTCTCAGAATTCAAGAAATGATAAAGCAAAATACAGTCTCCTTGACACTGTGCTAGTCTTTATGGATTCTTGGAGGTGTGATTACCTATATAAACTCGTGTTAGATTTTTTACTCTCTAAATCCCTTCTGACAACTCCTTTTCCTTGTCTCTTGGTTCACTGTTATAGTGACACAGTCTTGGTTTACAAAGTAATTTACCAAAATCTCAGTCTTTACTTGTGGATGAAGATATATCTAACCTTTAACCTGTAGCATCTCTTCTCAATCAAATTTCTTTACTTCTCCCTGCCCACTCACACTTCTAATTTTGAGCATATATTGATCTCACAAGCACACAAATTTGATTCAGGGTTATATAACAATTTCAAACTTGTTTCCACATACAAGATCATACATCCTCATAGAAATTAATGCAAACACACAATTTATAAACATCTTACCATTTGCAGATCCATGAAACTCGCATGCATTCAAGACTCAATAAGAAATGTATAAGGATCCTTTTCCACTGTCAAACAGAAACTAGTTCAGTCATATCAAGTGTATACAAAAGATAAGTTGCTCTTCTTTCCTGAAATCTTCCTTTCCCTCTCACTGATCATTCAAATGACAAGGTAAAACAGTTACATCATGCCATATATACCTTCTTGGATTAGTTCCATTCGAATAGGAGGGTGGAGTTTAGACTCTTGGTCTTATGAGCACTCTTAATCTTAACATAAGATCCTTACTAAAGAGCTATCTCTTTACCTTCCAACCTACATTATGATTCCTAGCTCCCTAGAGGTCCTTTACAAACTTGGCACTCCATGAAAGATCCCAGGAAATAGTCCAAAAGCTACTAACAACCCAAAAATAGTCTTCATATTTGAATTTGACCTTTTGGAGGGAAAATGATTACCTCGAACTGACACCCCTCAATGACTCACAAATACCTATTAGACCTATAAACTTACTTTCAAGCCAAAATTGAGGACATCATGTCATATTTACAAAGAAGGAGATGGTGCTCCTGCATCAAGTTACCAATGTATTCCAATACGGGCTTCTCGCTGCATTAAATGGCAGGTTGTTATGATACTGAAAATTTGCAGCAGCTAACGCCGCTTTATTATGCTTTTCCCAGTCCCAAGCAATACTTGTGAGCGAAGGTTGTGCACCTACACTATTGTGAGGAATAAATAAACCATGTGAAGCCAAAGGAATTTGGCTTGAATTGTCTCCAGTGGATGAGCCTCGCCCGAATCAATTGGTAAATACAAGACCTTGCTAATTCATCAAAATCAAAGGGGAGTTCATAACGGTTGCAACTACTGCAGCTGTACTCTTTTTCAATTTTTCTTCTCATTGTAACCAAGAAGAGGATTCATCTCTCTTGTAACTTCAAGCCTCCCATTTTCGCATAATCACATATCTCAGCTTGGGACTTGTGCAAGGTGGTATTTCAGGTGATTGATGCCTTCTCTGATAAGAAAACCAAAATAGTTGCATATCACATGATTGCAGTTTAACCCCTCTACGGGATGCTTGCAAGTAGGGTCATTGAACTTCTTAGTTATATTACGGCGAGCTGAAGCAAATTCCATTCTTGTATATCATTGCAAATGCAAACTGCAAAGTGTAAACCCAATAAAGCAAAGAAAAAAACAACTTTCAATTTACAACCCTAGCTGCCTATCAAGGAAAGAAGAAAATAGGAAAAAAAGAACCAAAAAAAGTTTTCATACCATATATGATAACATTAGATCTAAAATGGAAAAAAATTTAAAAATGGAAAACCTAAAATAAGTTTGAAAAACTTTTCTCTTAGAGTCTTACCTCGCAAATCCCTATCAGAATCCTTCAAAGCTGATTGCAATCATGCCACAACTGATAAAAGATAAAATGTGTTTTACCAGAGAAAACACAACATAAAATTGAATGCAAAAGTGAAAAGACATTTTTTTGAGCGTTGGCTGTTACTATTTTGCTACAGGTGAGTTTCTTGGCATTGCTCCCGACTCGCGAAGTTTTGGCATTTCTTGGCGACTAGTAGTGAGTTTTTGAACTATGGAATTGGCCCTTTGAGCAAGGGGGAACCACTACTTTACATGGTGCCAATTATGCAACCGCCACTGTCAATTCTGCAACCGCCACTTTACCCATTGCCAATTACACAACTGCCACGGACAATTTTTTAACCACGATTGACAATTCTGTGGATGCTACTCTGCCTCAACTGATGGATTCATCATGGTAAAGAAAACTGTTTTCTGGTTGATTGATGAAGAAGTTTTACTTTTGATCCTTATGGATTACGTGAACAACCTCGTCGTTATTTCTGAACTGTGATTGCAAGCCAGCTTAATCTTACTACAGCTGTGCAAAAACTAGGCATAAAGGCTGACCTGCATCATAAGGCATGATTAGCCAGTGAAAGGTAAATGTAAAGGTAGCTATTTAGGTCACCACCAAGCAAGACACCAATTTGGTGTATGAGACCGTCCTTATGGAAGCCCACAAGGTGTTTGTATTTCCATTTATCTTGCATATTATTCAACTAGGGGCACTACCCTATCCGCCCTGGGTTCCATCATGTGATATCTACAATCGACTCAGAGTACACACACCTTTGCCATCAAGCCCACTCAGGTTGTACAGTATGATGAATGCCAACAAAATGACCAAGGCCAACAATATGATCAATAAGGACTCTCAAATGGCTGCAGGAGGATAATGATAGGATCATAGGACTATCTAAAACTGCACTGTTTCAACAAAGGCTATGTCCTGCAAATGAAGGAAACCAGAAACGACTCCAAGAGGTTCCAGCCAGGACTAAGAAAGAGATCATTACACTGGTCCCTAGTTCTACAGACATTTACTGAACATTTTGATGATAAATAACATACACAAGAAAATTCCGGCTGAATATCAAAAGTTCAAAACAGAGATCAGGTCTGAGTTGATAACACCATCTGGCACACATCTTCTCGTTGAAAAGACACGATGATTGTTGCCTTTCAAACAAATGGTCATCCCGAATTCCTTACCTCCTTGTATAAGGCTGGATTATTTGCAGGAGGCTGGACATAATCTCTCCACACAAGGTTGGGAAGATCTTGCAGCCCATAAACTAAATTGTTTTCTAAAAGTTTGTTCCAAATATACTGACCAGAAGGGAGATTGGAGGTCTTCTTATCCTGATCCGGATCCTGATCCGAGGAGCAATCCATGTTACAATAAAAATATGCTTGGGAGTCTTATGTCGCAAGCAAATCTACATTGTTATTTGTAAACAGAACAGTATGGCCAATAAGAATTGTAATCAGGATTGTGCTAATTTGGAAGTTCTGTACATTACAAGTCCCCGAGAAGAGATGCATCATGCATATTTGTATCTTTCCCTGGGGATGCAAATACAAGTTATTTCAGAAAGTGTAGGACAAAAACAGAGGTGGTTCATCTTCTAGCAGTGCGTCAATTCCTCAATGCATATGTTTTATTATTCCTATAATGGTGATGGTGTGATGTACTTGTAATTTTGTTGTCCTATCTTTTCTATTTTTTAAAATGGAGTGGAGACTCCATTAAATTTGTACAACTTAGAAGTTTTAGACCTTTGGGTTATGGTTGGGTTAAATGAGTTACATGATCAAGCATCTTTGTTCTTTGTTTTGTATCAGATTTACCTTTTTTCATTTAATCATTAAGACACTAATGGGCTTCTGTGTTCTTTAGAGACTGAATATTCAGCCGACAATTTGCAAAGATGAAATTGAGTTCACATTAAAGGAATGCCTTATGTCATGCAAGTCAGATAATAGCTTGGAAATTATGTTGGCTAGCTACCAAGTATTCAATCACCACTAAGATTTTAAAAGGTTTTCATTTTCAATAAGCATTATCCAGTAATGCTTCACGAACAGAGGTCATGATACTCAAGTTTTATAATAGCTGAAGCCAAATATTTCAAAAATTAACCTTTTAAGACCACACCATTAGATTCATTTCTTTACAAAAATGACATTGATTTTGATCTAAATCATTTCTTTACACCTTTTTATTTTGACTTCAATGATTTCCATGTTTATTTACTCCAATGTCATACCATGGTTTCAGGTCCTGAAATTTGGCAAGATACAGAAGGCAAGGTGGACATATTTGTTTCTGGTTCTGGGACAGGAGGAACCATAACAGGTGTTGGAAGATATTTAAAGATGAAAAATCCATCCATTAAGGTTGTCTGTGTTGAACCTTCTGAGAGCCCTGTAATTTCAGGTAAGATACACTAAACCGTAACTTTTGGAGTTTAACTCAAATTTGTACCCGTGCTTTAAAGATTGAGTTGATATTTTAACATTGTAATATAACTATAATATATCACATCTTCAAAATCATCGCAAAAGGCCTTTTTTGGCATTCTGCAGAAATTAGAGTCAATCAGTAATAACTATTCATGATGTTATAATTAAACCACACTATAAAGTAACTGCTTCCCTACATACGATCTAGTATGTGCAGCTGACATGTTTCCAAAATACGCATTATGGAAAACAACTATGTTGCACGGAAACGAAAACGGAAACAGATATGATACTCATAATAATAATAATAATAATATATTATACTCATTTTACATGTATATGCATAGTACTCGTTTTATAATTGTACTCCATGAACCATAAAAGATAATTGATACATTAGACATTAAACTCTAATTTTAAAAAGTAGCCTATCTTAATTACTTTTTAAATAACAATATAACTTTTTTTTATATACATAGAATAATAGAACTCCTAAACTAAGACATAAATTACATGAGATTTAAATAATATAAACAAATAGAAACTTGAAACTTTGAAAGTTGATAATTTTAATACTAATATGAAAGACTACTCTCTATGGCACAAAAATTATTCCTTCTTTTGTCGTGCCCTAACATATTCTAGTCTGCACAGAAACTTTAATGAACTCGCATTTTTCTGCACCAACGACCTCCCTCAAATCATGATTTCGTTTTCCTTCAAATCGTGTGCCTTAGCAAGAATTTCTGCCTCTGCAAATCATCGTGACCTCTTCTATTCTCCTGTCGAGAGGGCAAATACAAAAGAGACGTCTTTTTCCACAGTTGCGAGGGCATTTTCAAACGATTTTTTATCAATCGCGACCAGGGCACGTTTCTATGGCGTTCCCTCCCGTTTCCCCGCGTTTCACGTTTCTGAAACGTTTCAACCCAGAAACGGCACCCTCCTAGGCGTTTCCGTGCTTCATAGGAAAACAACACAGCTAAGGGATAAGTCATTCAATTTGTGTTCAGGAAAAACAACACATGAAAAAGGAAGACCACAATACATTTCTAAAGTAGAAGCTTACATAATAGAAATACTTGGCATTATAATCTTATTGCTTCCTATGTTAGAAGATGTGAACAGAGAAAGAATGAAGATAAACCTGATTACATACTTAGGAGTTTGTGTCCGTCATTTTATTATGCTAGAAGTAGTTAAAAAATTGTTGAGAAGGTTACAACTGAACATTAGTTAGTAGATAACTAATAGTTTGTTATGCATAATATATTTTAACACCCCCCTTAATGACTCAACGAGAGACAACATGTTTGTCCCAAAATTTTACAAATACAATAAAACCACTAAGTTTAGTCATTAACTCTATAGGTTGCTCCTTAGATATTACACATCTTGGATGGTGGAGTCTCCCTCCACAATTCTTTGAGCAACTTTTCGTGCGATATCACTTTGTGCTTCTTAGAAGATGTGAACAAAGAAAGAATGAAAAGAAACCGGAATGCACACTTAGGAGTTTGTGTGTCCATCATTTTATTATGCTAGAAGTAGTTACAAAATAGTTGAGGAGGTTACAACCGAACATTAGTTGGTAGATAACTAATAGTTTGTTAAGTATTAACTAATATGCATAATATATTTTAATACCCTAAATCTTTTGTCTGATTTCTCATGCGGGACTCAACGGTCCAAACGCCAACCAGCTACTCAACTCACTTAACTCACGAACAATAGCATTAATCACTTTCTAATTCCAAAGTAAAGCGAATCTACTAACTCTAAAGGTGGCGTCTCACACATGAGATGCATGCCTCATATATTGAGTACTAACAACATTTAATCAAAACTAAACCTTGGATCACTAGACCCAACGAATCCCTCTTGCTCCAAAGGGGACCAAAAGATGACCTAAAGTCATATGATTGTGAAGCTATCCATCAACACATAGTTGCAACCTTCCAATTGGTTCTCTATACCTCACGTATTAATCGATCCATGTTAACATGTTTAATACTTCCCTCGTAGCCCGACCTTCTATGCCCTTATGCCTAATGCAATTCAGTGCAACTTTTGACGACACGATGATGAATATCATATTGGGAATATCTATCCCTCGACCATTAGTACTTGTATTGCAACACGCACATCATCATCGAATACTCAACTACATTGATCTTGTAATATCCCTTTTGGGGATAAAATTGAAAATTAAGGAAATTAGCTCAAACCCCAATATCAACAAGTCTGATTTTAATAACGGCAATTAACAAAGGGCCAAAAAGAACACTCTCAAACCCTAGCGAATAGGGGAGAGAGAGAGAGAGAGAGAGAGAGAGAGAGAGAGAGAGAGAGAGAGAGAGAGAGAGAGAGAGAAATCCATCATAGAAACACTTAAAATTTATGAGAAGTTATTCCTTGGATTGCCCTTGATTTTAGAAGCTAGAAAATGTGATCAAATCATCAAACTCAGAATTCTGGAATTTATTATGGCACAAAAAGCATTCCTTGAAATTTTAGAAGCTAGAAAATGTGATCAAATCATCAAACTCAGAATTGTGGAATTTATTTGAAACTTGTAAATTCAATAACTCTTAGAAAACAAGGAATCTCCACACATATGAATACTCAAAATGATCATAAAAATATTAGCAATCAAATGAGACCAATATCATAATTTTCCAACCATGGGAACCCTCTCAAAATTGATCCCAAAATCTCTAAATGAGTAGATAAAGCTGCCCAATGCCAATAAAAATTTGAATATGAAGTATTCTTCTCAAATATGCAATATTCTTCAATACCAATCAATGTTGAAGGGTTTTCGTCCTCCAACAAAACCACTAGAAGGGTTTTTGTCCTTCTAGGAAGCCACACAAGAGGGTTTTGTCCTCAAGTGGAAGAACATGGAGCAACAAGCTCACAATGCCCAAATAGGAAAAATGCCAAAATCTAGATGCTCCAAATGAGCTCTCTAATCTTCTTTTATATCCTCCTTTTGGCGCCAAGGCTCATAAAGGAAAGGCCGACCCCTAATAAGTCATTATAATCTTTTATTAAGCCTCATTAAAGGCACTAAACCCAACCGACCCACTAAGAGGGGAAATACAAAAATAAAACATGAATATGAATGATGAAAACTGAAATATAATCCATGATCTTCCATGGTTCAACCGATGCTTGCTAAGGAATCCTTTATTTCAGATTTATTCGAAAAAAGGGACATTACAAGTCCTCCCTTCCCGAAATTGCTTGTCCTCAAGCAATTGCAAGAACCCGGATCCCAAATGAATCTTAACTGCTTCTTCTTGACATACCTGCACATGAAGCAAACATATTAAAGAAAACAAGAGTGTTTAACAACACTTTTACATCCCCTTTGTCATGCCTTAGAAACATGACAGCTAGCTCTCTTTGTTGCTTGATGCCACTTCATAATTTTCATTCAGATGATGGCTTCCCAATACTTTAGCAAGGCTGTCCCAAAAATAGCTATGAGCATGCATTTTTCCTTCAAAAATCAGAATCTTCAAATCTGAAAATAACTCACCACAACCTGATTTCTTTCCTCCTTCCAACTGGAATCTTCCTTCCTCATTTTTCCATGAGGGAATGCTCTCAAAAAATGAAAACATATTGCTGTTCATGACTGAAAATGGCAGCCCCAAACCTGATTTTTGTAATTTCAGTCTTATAATCATGGCATAACAACTAGCAAACTGAAATTTCACGAAAAATGGAAAGTCCATGAGTAATGTGGAGGCTGAAATTTGATTTGCATACTCTGAAAATTTATGAACAACAAGTCTACAACTGAAACCAACAGATATATTGGCCGTAATCTTAAGAAAATCAGCTTTCTTATTACCCCTTTGAATTTTGATTTCACAACAATCAACCATCATGCCCAATTGAAAATTCATCATGTAATGGTGCCACAAATTAGGTGTACTCAAACAATTACCTTGTTGTAGGAGAGCATCTTTTTGCCCAAAAGTGAATGCTTGGAACACCAAAATAAGTATTCTGGGCTGCGTACTTACCGCTGTCCATAACCCCACGATTTGTCCAACTCATGACTGAAAATGTGCATCCTATCATCCAATGAAGTGATGACAACTGAACATTCATCACGAGTGATTAGAAGAGTTTTGAAAATCTGAAAATTACCATCTCTAATGGCTGCCATGAACATGCTTATTCTACCCTCAATGCATAGTGGAACATTTTCCCAAACTTCTCCAATGATTTGTTGGGTCTTTGGAACCCAAACCATGACCCCAAGTGACAAAACATTATGCATTTGTGGCACTTCTATATCTTGCAAATGGGCTGTCCTATGATACTCTGAAATGCACACCATACTATTTTCCATTCTCCCACAATAATCAGCTTTAACACACAAATGAGGAAGCAACAAACAAGTGTGTCTCAAAATTGATGAATCGAAAAGATTACCTTGTTGTAGAAGACCTTTTGGTTGCCCCAAGTGGAGTGTTTGGAACACCAAAACTTGATTTCCAGGCTGCATATCAACTGTTGTACCTAACCTCTTTGAATTGCTCAATCTATGCCTGAAAATATGCATATCACTCCCAATTGAAGTGACCATAGCTGAGAGTACTTCAATGGTGACCCATAATGCCTTGAAAATCTGAAAATTATCTTTCATTATGGCTGCCTTCTTGTGCCAATCAGCAAGTATGATGAAATGAGATCTGAAAATAATGTTCTCCATACTTATGTTACAAACCATATCCATTTCTCTAGCATACCTCTCATGTTGACCCACAAATTGACATGTTGTAAGCAATGAATTTAAAAGACTTTCATACCTTAAGCTGATCTTAAAATGTTCATCTCTCTTTGTCACAACAACATCACTCAAACATGACATGTGATCCTTAACAATTTTCCCATCATGATATGAGTATGGCAGCGATATAAAAGGAGATAAAATGTCATCATACCTTGAGTTGTTCCCCACATGTCTCCCTTCCCATGCCGGATGAGGAGTGATCGAAACATCCTCCATTTTCCAATCTTGTGACTCAGAATTTCTGAGTTGAAATCAGCCTTCTTCTTCTCCTCAGATTCAACAAGTGAAGCCTTTTCCGCTTGGGCTTCAACCACATCTTGATGGTGTTCACATAGGGCATCTTGTAGCTCTTACCGTGCTCATGGACACCATAAATCTGCCTCTTATTGTCTGCTGTTCTGAACAGACCAGCAAGCTTATTGCCATCATTTTTCATTGGAGAAGGGTTTCCAACCAGCCCTTCCTCTTCCCCAACATGCTCAACACCCCTTGCTTCATTTCTGGATTCATCACATGTCAAAACATTTTCAATATTAACCACAAAATGAGCAATATTTACCTTATGAAGTTGATTCTTCGGAATGGGTGCAAGTGTCATGGCCTTAGATCTCTTGATCACCAATTCATCTTCCTTAATGACTCCATCTTTTATTGTCATATGAGAATTGCTTGAGCTATTCATTTCACCCTCTTGTTTCTCAAGATTCCCTTCATTCTTCCGCTCATGCTCCCAAGTGCCCTTAGTATTTTCCAACATGCAACCATTAGAATTCAAGGAAATATTATTGATAATTAAAAATTCTTTACCTTCCCTTTCTCTTGGCTCTTGCTTAGCCATTTCTTCCTCTTCTTGTGCTTCCTTAGGGCTGCAAGAAAAATCAATGAAGGGTTCACCTTTGGCCATGGTGGTGGGTGCTTCTAAGGCTCCCAAGGGCTGCTCCCTTTTAATAACCAGCTGCTGCAATAATTCTTCCTCCCTCTTCTCCTTAGGGAAATAGGTATCTCCATCCTTGCATGGCGAACTTGGGGTTTTGGTCCCCTCTTCAACAAACTTTGTGCTTTCTTCCTTTTGCTTGTGTGGCATGTGATGTCTAGGCTTGGGCCTAGGTCTTCCTTGATTCACTCCTATGAATTCCGTGAGTGAAATAGCCTCACGAATCTCCCTTGGTAAGGCCATGTATTCCTCATAACTTGCAGCGATGTTCCGTCCACCCGTAGGCCTTGCTTCTTCCTCCGAATAACCTCCTCTCTAGGAAGGAAAGTGGGCTTCAAAATCGATCCTCGGGCTGATCCCATAGGTCGCTTAGCATTATTAGCTCCATTCGAGCTACCTTCACCACTTTGAACCCTAGGTTCAATGATCCTTTGGAGAGATAGGGCAAGAAAATCCATGGTGTCCACAAGTCTCTCTTGGCCGGCAATTAATTTATCAACTTTAGCTACTTGAGAGTCCATAGTGTTCTCCTTCTTTGATAGTATCAAACCCTTGTTGCCTTCTTTCACTGAAACCCTAGGCCTTTGAGAATCCGTGCTCTGATACCACTGTAATATCCCTTTTGGGATAAAACTGAAAATTAAGGAAATTAGCTCAAACCCCAAATACAAGCAAATCTGATTTTTATAACAACAATTAATAAAGGGAAAAAAACACTCTCAAACCCTAGCGACTAGGAGAGAGAGAGAGAGAGAGAGAGAGAGAGAGAGAGAGAGAGAGAATCCACCATAGAAACACTAAAAATTATATGAGAAGTTATTCCTTGGATTGCCCTTGATTTTAGAAGCCAAAAAATGTGATCAAATCATCAAACTCAAAATTTTAGAATTTATTATGGCACAAAACAAATGAAACTTGTAAATTCAATAACTCTTAGAAAACAAGGAATCTCCACACATATGAATACTCAAAATGATCATAAAAATATCAACAATCAAATGAGACCAATATCATAATTTTCCAACCATGGGAACCCTCTCAAAATTGATCCCGAAATCTCTAAATGAGTAGATAAAGCTGCCCAATGCCAATAAAAATCTGAATATGAAGTATTCTTCTTCAAATCTGCAATATTCTTCAATACCAATCAATGTTGAAGGGTTTTCGTCCTCCAACAAAACCACTAGAAGGGTTTTCGTCCTTCTAGGAAGCCACACAAGAGGGTTTTCATCCTCAAGTGGAAGAACATGGAGCAACAAGCTCACAATGCCCAAATAGAAAATGCGCCAAAATCTAGATGCTCCAAATGAGCTCTCTAATCTTCTTTTATATCCTCCTTTTGGCGCCAAGGCTCATAAAGGAAAGGCCGACCCCTAATAAGTCATTATAATCTTTTATTAAGCCTCATTAAAGGCACTAAACCCAGCCGACCCTTAAGAATGGGAAATACAAAAATAAAACATGAATATGATCTTCCATGATGAAAACTGAAATATAATCCATGAGTTAATCCTGAGGGATATGTAGACCCCAAAATGCAATTTGATTGTCTCTAACAGTATTGATGGTGGGAAAATACAAAGTGTTACATTAATGGTGAGCCATGTTACATTTATGATGATCACACAAATACTTCCCATTTGCAAACTCTTAGCCATACTAAAGCTTTGGGTACTACCAAAAGCACTGTTATACATTTTGAGCTCCCCTGTTTCTCCACTTTCAATACATTTTTTCTTGCGAATCACAAAGGGAGACATCCAAACCAAAAGATCACTTTTAAGATGGACTGGGAATGGGAAAAACCTAAACGAGTGGTCACATGCCTACCTTAATGCAGAAAAGGAAAACGACAAAGTGCATTGAAATACCAGAATTTTAAATTTTTTTGCATTGCACTTTATCGAAAGCACCTCTTGACCTCCTACACACTAAGAGTGCTATAGTGCAACTCAAAAACCAACTCTTTTAGAAAATCGCTCGGCATGTAATGTCTTAATCTTGCATATAGCTTAGATTTACATGCATGCTCATGTTTGCACTTAATGCAAAAGTAGACAACTAAGAGACAAGTGAGAATTGAACCTTTGAACTCTTACACCTGCAAAGCTTTGACCAACTCAACTATAGTTCTATTTGAAGATTATTGTCAACAACATTAATTTAAGCAAACACTGATTTAACTTTTAGAAATAAAAATAATAACATCATAGGGAAAATATGCAATTGTGATTTTTTTTTGCGGCAATTAGAATTATTTTAACTCGACAATTAATTTTTTTTGGGACCCACACTTCCACACTTTGAAGGCAACTTTTAATAATTATTTTGACTCTTAATATGCGGACATATTAGCTTTCACGGCATTCACCAAAAAAATAATGCCACTTAGCTGTTTTAAACGCCATTTTTCACACCTAGTAGTTTGCTCACTCCAATTTTCATGACCAACACTCGCAAAAATTCCTTGATATTCAAAACACCATTGGCAGATTTGGGACATCTCTTTCAAGTTTGAACAACCTTTCTCTGTTTCCCACACTTCTTTAGGCATGATTAACCATATCTATTTCAACATATTTCTTCTTTCGGGTGGGTTGAAGCAGAAATTTAATTTCTTTTGAGCATAGACATACCTCAAGCAATATAAGCATCCCCTTAAAATTTATTATGGAACTTGAGACAACTCTCCATGGTTGAATATTAATAACAAAGCCTCTCATTTCATATATGATGAAATTATATTGAAATAAAAACATATATTTTCATAAGGTTTATGGGAATATAATATGGAAAATTTAGTGCAAGTGCTTACTCTCCGGTTATTTCTTTAAAAATTAAATTCGCACTTCTCTCCTCATGCACCGATCTTCATCCTCTTCTTCATGTTGGAAATGTGATGTATATTTCCCATGATGCATAAGGGGTTACACGTGGATGAGATTTCACCAAGGAGAGCTGCTTGATGAGACACCTCTAAGGAAATACTTAGATGAGATCTCGCCGAGGTGAGTACTTGGATGGAAGTGGATGCGATACCTCCGAGGAAACACTTTCATGAGATCTTGTTGAGGCAAGAACTTGGACAGAAGTGGATGAGATACCTTTGAGGAAACACTTTGACAATATCTCACTAAGGCGAGAACTTGGATATAAGTGGTTGATGTACCTCCGAGGCGACATCTCGGTGGAGCATTTATTATCACAATAGGGATACCTTTCGGAGACTATAACTTCTTCATATGGACTCCAAACCACTTATGCCCTTTTTCCTTTCCCACCTCAACCTATGATTATTCACGTGAATGGAAGTATCACATCTCCTCCCGCTAGAATTAAGATGGGGCATATAATTCACTTGCATCCGAATAGACTTAGGAGAGCAACTTAAGTGCGAACATTTACTCTTAGCAGTTGTTTTAATCATGAGGTCTTTCTTCATTAATTTTGCTGTTGACGTCATCAAACTTTTCATAGGTGGAGGTCTAGTGAGCAAGCCCTTCTCGTTCCACCCCAATATTAGTAAGCATGTCAACGCAAACATTACCTTCTCTATAGGCATGCTTCAAAATGACTTCTTCAAAATCCTTGATCAAATTAGAGCATTCTTCCATAATACTGCAGAGAAGACAATTGACAATGTTACGGAATCCCCTTCAATAATAATTTTGTTGACTTTAATGCGTTTAGCAAGAAGCATACCCCAAAGAGCCGCATACGCCTCCGTGTAGTGGTTTGTTTGGATTCCTGTAGGTCCAGCATAGGCTGTCACCATATATCCTCTACAATCCTCTAAGATGCCTCCTCCACCTGCTTCACTTGGATTACCTTTGGAAGTGCCATCAAAGTTTAATTTGACCCACCCCATCGGCGGACAGCCCCATTTAACCGAACGTCTAATCTTTAAAATGCCCCTATCATTGTTATGGGAGAAAGTCTCCAAATTCCAATTGTGGGCTTGTTGAAGCTCAAGATTACCAACATTGTCACCCTCGCAAGTTTTGTTGCAGGAAAGATAACATGCCTTTAACATGTCAAAGGCAATAATTTTGACTTTAACATGACAATTAAAAGAGTTTTTGATGTTATTCAAGTTTATTTTATGAATTTATATGTTTTTAAAGTAGAGATAAAGTTGTCGAGTGATGCCGAGTAATTGGCAAGAAACTCCCAAGTCATGAATAACAATTCAAAATTTGGGCTGCTGAGTAATGTCTGAGTATGAGTTTTTGAACTATGAAATAAACTACTAAAAAGGGATTCTGCATGCTACTGCAAAGGTAGCTTAGGAAGAGATCAAATTACGATTGAATCTGTGTTGTTGCATATTTCAGCATATAAAATATTCTAGTATTCCTTTGGTGTTAGCTGCATTTAGTGTTTTATGTGATCAGCATTTTTGTTTTTACTTCATATTTTTCATCATCTTAAGATTATCCTACTTGGGCAATCAACATGAAGTGAGATTTTAATCAATTTATATTTAGTTTAGTCCCGTGGAAAATGCCCTTGTATATGTACTAAAAATTGATTTGGTGGTTGAAGAACTGATATAAAAAGAGTTCTAAATTCCTTATATAACTGTGCTTGAACCCCGAGGAACTAAATGAACTATCCTACCATGAAAGAGAAAGGATATGGAGGATTATTAGTTGTCATGTTCTTGAGCGCAACATTTATTGTCTAACAGTATTCTGTATTTCCTTTTTGAAATGACTTGTTTGTGCAATTATAGGAAAAACCTAAAGAATTTTGTTCACGAACCAAACAAGCAGATAACTGCTCATGTATTTATGTGGGCATGATTTGTCATTGCACAGTTTTGTTGGAAATGATGAGCATGATTTTGAATCTCTTATTACACCCCCATTGGTTGGCATTTTTCAGTCTTCTAGTTACATGTTCTTATAAACACCTTTTGTGTATTGTATTAGGTGGGCAGAAAGGAAGCCATAAGATACAAGGAATGGCACGGGATTCATACCAGAAAATTTGGACATGGCTGTGATTGATGAGATTGTTGCAGTTTCATCAGACGAAGCAATAATGTATGCAAGGAAGATTGCCAGAGAGGAAGGGTTGCTTGTAGGTATTTCGTCAGGTGCAGCATTTGCAGCTGCATTGAAGGTAATAATTGGCTTCTCTCTCATTATTTCCTGTATAAAGCAATTGCAGAAATTAATTTGGTGAGAAATGATTTCAGGTTGGCAAGCGACCAGAGAACAAAGGTAAATTGATAACAACAATACTACCAAGTGCTGCTGAAAGGTATTTAAGCACGGATCTGTTTTCTTCCATAAGAGAAGAATGCAATAGCATGAGATTCTGAGCAAAAATGAGCATCTAAGTCTGTCTGTCCTTGGTATTGTCATGGATTGAACGAAATGTTTTCTTTCAATATTTCTTCCTATGGTGATGAATATTTCATGCTTTTGTAAAATTTGGAAGTAAGTTGCATGTATTTTAACGTTTTCCTCCTCCTAGATATAAAAGAACTTTGATCTACTGAACTATTTTGACTATTTGTGGTCAGATTCTCAAAATAACATCTAAGTTCCCTATTTTCACGTTTCAAACTCTGTGACATAGACTATTAATCAAGAATGAAGTTTGAAATAGATGATTTTCATTGTACTTGGCCTTTCATCTTGCACAATAGCTCATCTTGATACAAAACTCCATATATTAAGGGGATTGGAGATCCTTCAGTTGATGGCTGTGCCTACTTATGACAACTTGTAATATAGCTCAGCTTCTTTGTTTGTACAGTTATAAATATCCTTTATAAAAAAAGGAGATCAGAGAACAAATATCTTAAAACGTGAGGTGTTAAACTTGCTTTAGATTCACGACTCAATAATTTCGTTGGTCAACACTTTACTACACTCATTGCCAACAATGTTCGTCTTCTTAATTATCTCATTTGAGTAATGGCTGATGACAAAACTGGATCTAGGCACACATAGGTGGATACCTCCCACACCTCCCATCAGAACTAATGAAGAAGAAAAATAATGAACTTCAAAAATGATGCGTTCATTAGGATTTGAACTTGCATTACCCCATGAACATGGCGCTCGGACACAAATCAAATTTCAGGTTGAAGGCATTACTTATGCATGATAGTTTGCCAAATTTACCAATATTTTAAATATAAATTTATTAATAATGTTTTTTAAAACATTGAATTGATCACATCACACAATATTTTAATAAAATAACACTCTTAAAACCATTACTAACAATAGCCTTGAAAGGTGCATAGAGTGTGCCAATAAACAATTCAAGGCAATATCCGATATTTAATATTTATTAATTATATTTTAGGAAACATTGAAATGATCTCATGACATAATTTTATGACAAAAGAACTCTTAAAATGAAAACTAGCAATGGCCTCTCAAAGCTGCAAAGCCTATGTTAATAGGCAATAGGACTTGATATCCGTTAAATATGGAAATGTGATGATCAGCTTGAAATGTGCACATGGAAAAAAATGTTTTGAAGGCAAGTTTATGAGGATATGATTGAGAAAGAAATTTGAGTAAAGGATGGCATGTGCTCTAACTAGAAAAAGGTGAGAAAAATGTACACAAAATAAAGTAGTGAATACATATCAAGTTAGAATGAGTTAATTTGATAAAAAGTTGATAATTCCATTTTGGGTTGCTAGATTAGTTAGGTTGTGGTCTCATGCAAGGGGCAAACTAAATTCTCTCAATAGGTGTTGCAGAGAAAATATAGGATGTTTTAGCAAAGTAATGCGGTTCCATGGATTTTTATTTTTCTCCGCAAAAGAAAAATAGGAGGCTTTATGTGAAACCCAAAAATAATATTAGAGAGAAATTTGGAGTGAATCACATGTCAATATACGACATGGCAAGAAAAAAGTTAAAAAAAATTTAAGCTGATTGATTTTTTTGGTGCCCCAACTGCTTGCTTGTGTTGGAAAGCCATTTCGGAAACAACCCCTTGTCAGAAATTTCAGGAATATTTTTATTTAAGGCAACAAAACATTTTTATTTTCATGGGGACCACGTTCCCTAAATATACAGGAATAGTAGCCCCTAGCACGAGACCCGTACGTTAGTTAGAGGTCTCAATTATTTTGAGCTTGATGCAAGTTCAAAGCATGTTAAGGATATTTGGGATATTTGAGCCCCCTTCATTGTAATTGGGATCTGGTCCAAGATTGCTCTATGACTGGACATTGTTACAACCTTTCTAATTACCCGTGATTTGAAAAAAGCTGAAATATATATTGAAATGTTACTTGCCACTTTATATTTTGAGAGGCTTATTTTTCCATTGTTATCATCAATATTAAAGCAAATATTATATATTCATATTTATAGGATATAACTAAAGAATCAAAATTTTGTAATATGTGTTAGCTATGTTTTTGAAGTTATATGAATTGTTGAAAAAATGTTTGAAAATCATGTAATTATTCTAATTTACAAGTTAAGAGTAATTGTAAAACTCGGTGATAATCATGTTTTGATTGTTGATTTGTAACATGAGCAATTACAAAACTCAATGATATTGAACCCAAATTTATTCAAGTAGAAATTTGATGTCAAAAGAACAAGTAGATATGCACACACACGTGCACACGCATGCATGGTCCACAAATTAGAAGAGTATGTTATCATGCAAAAACCACATAGACTTTCTACTCCCGGTATAAGTTGCAACTCATATTGGCAAAGGATGATAATAAGATTTTACCCTCTTTTATGGTCAATTTGCATATATCCTAACATGAAAAATTAGTTATTAGAGCAAAAAGGTTCCCTAATCAAGCAGCCCAACAATTATTATCTCTTGTCATCCTCTAACTCAATAATTTAGATGTAATTTTTGGTCATGAAAATTCTTATAATCTCCGTCATCCTTTATCTTAGCAACTAAAATATCAATTTTGGTAATGAAAATTCTTAACTGATCTGATTATATGGTTATTACTACAACAACCAAATTATCACGAGCCGAAGATTTGGAAAAAGATAGGTTGCAATAAAAGGAACAATAGAACAACACTCTAGTCTTCTTTTCTCTCACAAGAGCATTTCCAAATGTATAAATATGCAAATAAGTAATCTTATCTCACATTACATTTGCAAGTCCAAAATGAACCTTTTCAGATTGTTAAATCTATGTGTTATCAAATATCACAACATTATAGATTAAAAATAGAGATTTGTTAAGCATTTGTGAACCATCAAGCAAAAAGATTCGTCTAACTCTTTCTTGAATACGAAATCCAACTGCGATTACTTGCGAAATGATTTCTTTTGCTCAAAGAAGCTAAAAAGTTTGAAGCTACGGATTATTCAAATTTTATTGTCCTTGTAGTTGCTTTAAGGACTAAGTTGTAAATTTCATTGTTTCTACAAATATACAGTTTATTCTTTTGTATGCCCCTTTGTCGTAAATATTTTTTCTATTATTGTATGGAGCATCTATTCAAAAATAAATAAATAGAGAATTCTTTGTGAAATCATGTGTTCCTCACATTCATATATAATTGAAGTTTTCATAAACAAAACAAAAAAATGGCTCATTTTAACATTGTCAACATATTGATTTTACATAATGGAAAGTCCACATAATGCAAAAATGATGAAAGTGCATTGGATATTCTATCAACACATAACAATCTTCAATGCAAATTTCACTCATCATATTCCCAAAAAAGCAACCAATATCAAATGGTGTTTAACTCAATGGTGAAAGAGGTTTAGCTCTTAAAGAGCCTACCAAGGTTCAATTCTCGTTGAAAGTGAAGTCAAGAGATATTGTAATAAGGGATGAGGTCAGGATCGTGCTCCGGGGAAATTTGGTGGAATGAAGACCCTTTAGTCCTTAGCCGCTTAGCCGAAGAAGTCTGCCCACCTCAACCGTGGGATATGATGGTCTATGCCCTGCCAAGTTAAAAAAAAAAAGCAACCAATTTTCCATTGAAAGCGCATAAAAGTTCGGAATATGTCAAATCCACTTAGAATGTTATATAGGATTATACATCATAGTAGAGTCAAGTTTCCTCTCATAATTAACTATCAACACATTCTTAAGATTGATGTTGAGGCTTCATCAAGAGGATAATAGGTTGGACTAAATAAGGTAGCTTCAAGCAAGGTTAATTTTAGTGGTGAATATTCCTTAATTCACGAATATTCCGATTTTTAAATTTAAATTTGGTGAATTTTTAGGGTGGGAATTAGGACTAGGTTGCCACATTCTCACGAGAGCGTTGTTGAACATGACATAAGCGCACAAGAAACATGCCACATGTTGCAAAAATTTCCATGGGATCATTAAATGTTGGCAAAAAAATCTTGAGACGTGTCATTGAAAGTGATGTCAATGTACAAGAAACAACCACTTTCTTGGATGCATATAGAGTTCACCCTACAACCATGGAACACCTACCACTTATTCAGGTTGCTCGAGATTGGAGCTACAACAAGAACCGTAAAGGAGATAAATGGAAACTACGGTCGACTAAAGCAATTGTTCGGGTCCACCTGAGATTTGTGGATGTCCCAACTCAAGATTCAACGTCATATGACCTTTTCTGTTGGTCAGAACTCCTTTTATACAAGCCTTTCAGAAATATTGCCTCCGAATTTGGCTCAAGCCCACATGACATCAACGACACTCAATCTACTTTGACAACAACACTTCACATTCACAACATTCTTGAGAGTGACTATTAGCAAACTTACATGTCTCACTTGCATTTGAATTCAATTATTACACAACTAACTATTATCTAACATCCCTTCTAATGTATTTTACAACATTTGTTCTGGCTTTAATAGAAAATCAATATTGTCAATCACACCCCTTATCAACATCAACTACAAAAGTAATAATTGTATTTCTAAATCGAATAACAAATACCATTCGATGTTCACATTGCATTGTACACATGCGATTGCTAGTATAGGATTATACATCATAGTAGAGTCAAATTTCCTCTCATAACTAACTATCAACACATTCTCAAGATTGATGTTGAGGCTTCATCAAGAGGATAGTAGGCTAGACTAAATAAGGTAGCTTCAAGCAAGGTTAATTTTAGTGGTGAATATTCGTTAATTCACGAATATTTCAGTTTTTAAATTTACATTTGGTGAATTTTTAGGGTGGGAATTAGGACCATGTTGCCTAAATTTTCTAGGTGCAAGTTAATTTTAGGGTCGGTTCACCTAGTATTTACACCAATAGTCAACTTTTTAAAATCAAATAGCCTTTAGTACGAAATTGAAATTTTCTAAATTCATCTTCTTATATATATTACTTACGTATTTACAATTTTGTATGCAAATTCCAACTATCAAATATTCCTCATAATTCCTTTCTTCTTCAAAGATCAAGATTGATTGTATATTGCAACCTTGCATTAAGTTATTTTTAATTCTTATGGTATTGTATTACATGTTACCGATTGTAATGCTTCCTTTCGGTAGCATGCACAATGCTAACGACCGTAGCGTGTGTAATGTGTATGCTCTGTCTGTAGCAGCACACAATGCTATCGGCCGGGTAACATGTACAATGCCATTGACTGGTAACATGTACAATGCTATTGGGCACTAGCATGTACAATGCTACTGGATGATAGCATAAATGTATGCTACCGACCGGTAGCATGTACACCGACTAGTAGCATGTACAATGATATTCACAGGTAGCATGTACAATGCTATTGGATGGTAGCATAAATGTATGCTCTTTGGCGGGTAGCATTGTACATACTACCAACCAGTAGCATTACTGTCCGATAGCATACACTATGCTCTTGGTCGATATCATTATGCATGTTGTCGTCTGGTAGCACTATGTACTCTGCTGAAAAGGTGTGCATTGCTAATATTCAAATCTTTATGTTTCACACTTTATAATTTTTTAAATATTCTCGCTTAAAAATCGACCTATTTAAAAATTACACTTGGGTAGGTAATGAAATATGTGAATAATAAAAGCAAGACAAATCAACTCAAAAGAAAAAAGTAGCATATTAAATTATTTCAATTAACCAAAAAAATGAGGACCCACCTAGCATCCATTGCAAACATATACATAGGTAACAAATTATCATTAAATTTTTCTTTATTTTTGTCGATTTAGTTTGAATTTTTATATCTTTGTAATTGTATTCCACATAAAACAATTAACCAAAACATATCCCCTAAAGAAACAATTAACATTTCAATAGATGAAAATATAATTGATGATGACATCCCGAGTCGGAAAACAATCCTCACTACCAAATGTCTCCAATAGATGAATGTTCTAATGAAAAGATTCAAGTAGAAGACAACATTCACAAAGTACTCTTCAAAAAAAAGAAATTTGTGTGAAGGAAGAAAACTACCTGGAAAATTGGAAGGTCTTTTAAGGTAGACTGGGTAGCAAAATATCCATTCATTGAACATGTAGAGCTAGAAAATGGTAATGATACTCCAAAAGAATGTAGATGTACAATTTGTAGTTAGAAATTAGGAAAAGAACATAAAATGCAACTAAAATTAGACACAATTGAGAAACATTGTGGCAAATTATAGTCAAGAAAAATGGTGGAAAATAAAAAGACACAATAGAAAATATGAAAGAGTGCACACATGTAAGATATGCGGAGGAGTATGACAATGAGTAGAAACATTATTGAAAACTTATGGAGAAAGGAGGAACAATTAATGCAAAATTTGGAAAAGCTGTAAATGACAATCTTAAGGCATAAAATTTGTTTTTTCAATTGTATTCTTCATTCTTAAAATGGGTAGACCTATTTTAAATTTTTTAGAATTTAAGAAATTATTTAAGTTTAATGGGTTTCCTAACCTTCCATAATCACATTGGTCAAATAGCAATGCTTGGGAAATGGCAAAATGTCTTGCAATGATTGAAAAGGAGGATTTGAAAGAGAAAGTTAAGAATGCAAGTTTTATCTCCCTTTCCATTGATGAGGTTACAACAATGGACAACACATCTTGGGTTTGCATGCATGTTTATACTTTTGAGAACCACACAAGGCAACCTCATCTTCTAGTTCATAAAATGAAGGAAAATTGCAATCTTTATTTTTAGAAATTGGTTATATCTAATTTGAAGGATATAGTTGGGATGAATGATTATTCAATAGCTACAAAGCTTATATGTGGTAGTGCCGGTGTATCAAGAATGCAAGGCCATAGAACTGGTCTATGTGTCCGCCTACAAACATTAGTTGCACCTTATATAATTTCAATTCATTACATGGCTCATGGGATGAATCTGGCATACAAGATAGTTAGCACATTTGAAAATGTTACAAAAGTTGAAGAGCTTATTCATGAATTGCACGTATATATGTCAAGCAGTCCAAAAATATTTCTAGAGTTTCGAAATTTGCAATTGGAGTGACAGATGGTAAAAATTTCTTAAAGACGCTCGACACAAGATGGATTTTCTGAAAAATTAATATCATAATTGCATAAAGAAAATTTGAAATCTTACTATTTATTCTTGCTACATTCATAGGAAGTATTACATCCATTTAAATAGGAGAAGTTGTTCTTATATTTAAGGAGATATAATCTCCATAAGTATCTCCACACATAACTCCTAAAACAACTCCATGCTATTTTACGTGAGATTTTGTTTTCTCACAAAACTAATATTGTTAATGATTTGTTTACTCAACAACTCATAACAATATTTACTCACCCACTCATAATTACATTTACAATAATGTAATTAATTATTACAACACATATTATATTATCCTAGATAATATAATCACTTACATAATATTCTATGTTCACACTACAACATAGATATTCCTAACATTCGCCCCCTTAGTGTGAACATGGGGTAAGAGCTCCTGGAAACATCAAACTTGTCGGAGTAGCCATTGCTACTGGATCTTGCTATCTGGATCTTGCTGCTAATGATCATCCTTGTCGTATGAACATCTTCATCGACTGATCACCTTCCAACGAAGTACCTTCCACCGAAGTATGGCAGTCAGAGGACCGTACGATAGTTAGAGGACCGTACGTAGATGATTTGCCCCTGTAAGCTGAGTCAAGCAGTTTGCTTCTTCCACACCAAATAGACACTCAGGAACTGTTGTTAGTCTATGTGAACACATTAAAATCAAAACATGAAACTAGTTTCACCCCCTTGTGTATAAACACACCACATAACTGAAATAAAATATCACCACATCTCTGCCTGCAACCCCATCATTGGTGAATGATGAGAGGACGCTGATTTTCCTCCTTCCTCCATTGCCTCCTTCCTCCAACAAGAGAAGAGTCTACCATAGGAAATCCTCATCACTAGGACAGGAAAGTTCTTCATCAGTTGAGTAGACTTCCCAATCGGTTTCTACTTCACTAGAAGGGCTTTCGATCTATCTTGTCATCAAGAAGATCCTGAGCTCTTTTTTTGATTCTCAAGATTACATGCCCAATCTCATTACAATAAAAGTATTTTATTTTTCCATGTGAAGGAACCTTCTTTGGTTATGAGTTTATGTTTTTCCTTCTTAGATGAGGAGCTAGGTTTGTTTCCTACATATAGTACTTCTTCATGTTCTTCATGTTGCTTTGTTCTAACAATGTAGAAATCACTCCTTCTAGACTAATAGTAATTTTACTCAAAGTAAATACAATATTTGAGTAACTCTTAGGCATGCTATTAAGAAAAATAGCTTTAGCATCATCATCTTTTACATGTTCTTTAATTCCACTAGTTGATTTAGCAAAGAACGAAACTTACTTATATGATCTGCCATTTTTGAGTTCTCTTCCATTTTCAACCCGTACAAGCGTTGCTTGATGTAGTCTTTACCATTTCACTTGAGTAACCAAACAATTTGTTAAGAGACTCCCAAATTTCTTTTGTAGATTTTGTGAAATCCACATGATGTAGATAGGCTTTTAATAAGCCCGGACCAATGGTACCCAATGCTCTCGATCTTTTGCATTCCACTTTGCCAATTCATTTCCTCCAAAGTGGGTGGAGTTGAATTAGACTTCACCACATCCCATAGATCAATTTCTATTAAATGTAATTGCATCCGTAGTTGCCATGTATGGAAATCTTGTCCTTCAAACTTTTCAATCGATTTAGTTTCTCTATTATTTTGTACAATATCGATAAAAAAATACAAAATTGAATCAAGTACTTTAAAATTTTATATTGAATACCTTTTAACCTCCAAGCAAGTCAAGAACTTGTATTAACAATTCAACATTATTGAAAATTGGAGAAAACTTTCAGTAGAAGAATTGATGTGCTTAATTTGATAGCTGCATAGTAAAATCCGTATTTCTTCCAAACTACATACTGGGTTCTGCTGAAATTTCTTCTGTAGTTTCTTGACCAGCACGTGATTTTGCATGCAAAATTATAGAAAAACCCACATCCGGAAACGAAAACTATGATATATTCTTTGAGACGGATTTGATCATGAAAGCACTGAAATTTCTTGCATCAAACCTGCTCTGTTACCAAATGAAAAATTAATATCATAATTGCATAAAGAAAATTTGAAATCTTACTCTTTATTCTTGCTACATTCATAGGAAGTATTACATCCATTTAAATAGGAGATGTTGTTCCTATATTTAAGGAGATATAATCTCCATAAATATCTCTACACATAACTCCTAAAACAACTCCATGCTATTTTACGTGAGATTTTGTTTTCTCACAAGACTAATATTGTTAATGATTTGTTTACTTAACAACTCATAACAATATTTACTCACCCACTCATAATTACATTTACAATAATGTAATTAATTATTACAACACATTATATTATCCTAGATAATATAATCACTTACATAATATTCTATGTTCACACTACAACATAGATATTCCTAACATTTTCATGTATGTGTTTGCACACAATTTTTTTGATGAATATCCATCGTTAGCTAGTTTCATGTTTAAGTACTATATGCATGTTGACAAGGAAAAATATCTTCTTTATCGCTTAAGAGATTTGAAAACATTGTTTACAATTTGCGGGATTATAACCATGTTGAGTGAAATCATTTCCTTAACAAAACATGCTCAAGAAAGGTCCGTCTATATAGTCAACTTCATTAGATTGAGAAAACATGTATGTCAAACATTAGATTTGTTATACAACTCCGATGAATATTTTCAAGGACATGTATTCAGTAGTTGGCAAACTATAACAAATTTAAAAGATCCTAAAAGTTGTTTTAGATTCAATATAAGTGGTCATCGTTATATCCGGTAAATGAGAAAGATTCAAATGCGAGAATTTCCAAAAAGATTGGATATTGTTGGAACAGACATTGAAGAAGCACTGTAACACATAATTTTTAAGGTCTTGTATCTCAAACAAGAATCAAATTGTAAAAAATTTACAATGCTTATCCAATGAGATTAAAGAACACTTTAAAAGGGATGAGATTCTTGAGGCCATGGGATTGGTCAATCCTATATTTTAGAATTCTCGGCAGGTAAGAAAGTTATAAGTGATTCATATAAAAGACATATGGGTATTCTCATTAAGCATTTTGGAAAATCAATAGAATATAACGAAGTTCAAATTAAGGGTCTTCTTCAAAAGGAATTACTTTCATGTCAATCAACTCATTTCGGCATCACAATGGTGAAAAATATGACTTACTAAGTGAACCAACAGATAATGGTGCAATTACACGACTATGGAAAAAGTGGTATCCTAGTAGCATCCTACATTAAAGCATTTGTAAATATTTTCGATTGTATGAATTTTGTCAAATAATGATATTGAGATCAGTTGAAGATAAAAGATTTTTAGCACATTAACATTTATTAAATCAAAATATCGAATTAGACTGGATAAAAATCTTGAGACTTGTTTGAGATTGTATGTTTCACATAATGATATAAACACATTTCTTTATGAAAGAGTAATGGAAGTATGAAACTATCTTGCAGAAAGGAAAGGGGTTTGTAATTCTAATTCAAAAGGAATTACTTTCATGTCAATCAACTCATTTCGGCATCACAATGGTCGAACGATATTACTCACTAAGTGAACCAACAAATAATGGTGCAATTACACGACTATGAAAAAAGTTGTATCCTAGTAGCATCCTACACGAAAGCATTAGTGAATTTTTTCGAGTGTATGAATTGTGTTAAACAATGATATTGGGATCAGTTGAAGAAGAAAGAGTTTTTAGCGCATTAACATTTGTTAAATCAAAATATCGAAATGGACTAGATAAAAATCTTGAGACTTGTTTGAGAGTATATATTTCACGAAATGATGTAAGCACATTTCACTATGAAAGAGTAATGCCAGTGTGGAATTCTTTTACGAGAAAGGAGACGGGTTTGTAATTCTAATACATGAGCTAACAACAACAAAGAAGATATAAACATTAAAACTGTGACTAAAAATAACAACGAAAGATTAGATAACAATTTGAGTTTTGAAGACCTAAATAGTCAAGAATTGTTTGAGCTACCTGATATTGACTAAAGATGTATGTATGGACATAATATTTCTAGAAGTCAAATTTCATATCATAGTATAAGTATGTAACTTGTTATTTGTTATATATGCATGTTCTTTATTGAATAATATTTTCAGTGTTGTAACTTCTTGTTTATAGTTTTTAATCGAGAAATGTGATACTTATTTTTCTAGTGTCTTTTAAATCAGAATAATATCTTAGCATATTATTGCATTAAAAAATAAATCCAACTTCAGTTGACGGAAAGTATTTGAAAATGATAATAATCAATTATGTATTATGTAATATCAAACATAATTGAATATTCTAATCACATTATGATTTTATTTGGAGAACTTACACATGAATATAATACAAGTACAATACAATATAGATTGAATTCTCACTATGAATATTTTCATATAATGAAGAAGATTAAAATTACGAAAAATATATATATATATATATATATACAGAGAGAGAGAGAGAGAGAGAGAGAGAGAGAGAGAGAGAGAGAGAGAGAGAGAGAAGTTAAAATGTTTTACAAATTTCAACTGGTTTTTAAATGTCAAATTTTAGAATTTCAAATTGTAGCTTCACCATTAAGAAGTAGTGTCTTTGGTTTGTGTTATTGTCTTCTCTACACGAGAACCTTCTTTTCAAACATATGACCTGAACAAGATCCTTTCATGGGTTGCATTGATTTTCAAAAGTATTTCAAGTTCTAGATTTGTTGATTCACTAGTAGATAATAATGTTAGATCTTTTTCTCATTTTTTCTTCAATGATATTTCAGGATCCATTCCATGTTCCTTTATGATCCTTCTTAAGGTATTATTTTTCTTGTTTAAAGTAACAAGATTTTGCTTCAAATCAATAACTATAATTAAACTTTTCCTTGCACTTTTTAAATGCACATCAAACATTGTTGCCTCATTCTTCAAATTCTAGTACTTCGACTGCATTTTAAAAATAGAAAAATAATTAATAATTTTTAAAAAATTGTAAATCATATTTGAAAATTTATTAAAACTTACCAATGCCTTATCCCTTTCTGCATTCACAATAACTACAAGGCCCTTGTCTCTTGACCACATATTATGGTAGGCTTGTGCTTTTGCATTTAAATTCTCAATTTTGTTCAACATTATATCTAACACATCATCATTGTAAGAATTTGTAAAAGACACATTACCAAATACAATTTGATTCAACAAAATATCAAGCTTTGTTGGTTCGTTTTGAACCAAAGAATACAATAAATGTCTTTGGGAGTGGTTGTTAAATCAGGAATTTATTTCTTTTATCAAAACTTTAGCCCTAAACTCCCACAATCTTAATTGTTTTATATCCTTTGTTAAAATATCATTAACAATGGCTAGAAAATTATCAACCAAAATACTATCAAGTGAAAAACTGGGTTTTTTTATCATCATTTAAGGTAGTTTTTCTAGAGAAGGTGTGTTTGATCTTTGTTATCTTCTTTGGAGAAGATTGTTGCATCCCATGAATCATATCTTGCAATTGAAAGTTCCATGGGCATGAATCGCACATTCAATCCCAAGATATTCCTCATCCAAATCAATTTAATTCATTATAGAAACACCCTGTGCACTTGGAACATTTCCCAACGAAAAAGTTGGAAACTCACTACAAAATTCAAGGTGCCCCGCTTGAAGCTGGAGCATTAAATGAAATATGTTTCCCACTAGTCCCGGTCCGACATTTTGTTGTGGCGACGCGCAATGCCATGCCATTTTTCTCCTCGAAGTCCCGGATGTATTTGGAGATGGAGGAGGCACTACAATAATCAATTGTAAATAACATGAGAAAATTGAAATGACAAACATAATAAGAATGAAATAATATAAAATTATATATCATTTATGATTAAAAAACATTACTTATTTGCGTAGATTATAGTTGAGATGCAAATGGGGCCTATTGTAGTTGTTGTGGTTGTTGAGGAGTAGAGTGAAAATATTGGGAGTGGAATACTTGGTAGTTGTGATCTAAACGTAATTAACCATTAATAATTTAAATTTATTAGTTTCTTTGTTTAAAAATATAACAAACTAAAAATAAATTAAAATTACAACTTAAATGAGATACATACCTTGAGGTAATGAAGATATATCTTGATCTCGTGTTTCTTCAAATTCATATACAATTCTTGTTGGACTAGCACGAGCCCGATGATATAAAAATGTGCTATCTCTTGAAGGTCATTGCGGCCAAGGAATGTAAACAAGTTATAAATGTTTAATGTATATTTCTATGAAATTATATATACTTTAAAACATATTGAAATATTGGTGTCCCTGATTTCACTCGAAATCAGGACTACCCATTTGAAAAAAATTGTTCTTTTTAAAATAGCGGGTCATTTTGTGTTTTTATTGCCAAAAGATGCCTGTATTGCATTAAGATATTCCTAGTGAATCACATGAGCCAATTTCGACAAATTCCCAAAGTGAATCACATGAGCCAATTTCGACAAATAGCTTGGATGCCGAAACTCATTTTATCCTTTCGCCAAGTTTTGTTTTGGGAAAATTATATTTAATTATTTAAAGCCCCGTTTGAAGTAAATTGCGCTCCGGTTTAACCCTGTTGAAGTTTGACATGTCAATATTCACATATACTAGGGTTTTCACCAGGAATGGATCCTGGGCTTTTTCTCGTGACTTCTAGCAACATTTTCGTTTTTATTTATTTTTGTGTGTTTTTCTCTCGTGAAATTCCCTAGGTTAATTCCTTCGCGATTCATCTGTTTTCTTGCAGAGTATTTGGAGATCATCTATGGCCGCCATGCCGAAGGAATCAACCTTAGGAAGTCAGTTTCTCTTTAAAAAGACGAAGGCATGCAAGCAAAGCCTCAAATTTTAGGGCAGCGGGCTTAATATGCAGATTTTTATGATAAAAATCAAGTGTTCACGCTTGGGAATCTGTATTTGTCTGAATTAATTATAGGTATTCATTACACGTGCTCATATAAGTGAAAGAGAGTGCAAATCAATGTCAGGCACATTGAATATGTCCTTTGAATCTGAAGAAATTGCTAGATCTGCACCAATTGCAAAGAATTCCGACATAATTAAAAGAAAAAGAGTTGCTCAGACAAAGATTGCTCCAGCCATGGCAAAGCGGGATGAAAGGGTAGGCTCTGCAAAATCATGCATAACTTCCAAATTTGTTGAAGTCAGTGATACAAACAGAGACCATGCACCTATCACCGATTTAATTGTCAAATCTGCACAAATCGATCCAATTGCAAATGCTTCCGACAAAAATTCATCCTCTTGTTTCTAATGCAGCCCGTGTAGAATTCAGTGCATGGAGAATTCCTTATAGGATCTTGTGCATGTGCTCCCAATCTTCCAATTGAAGCCTTCATTGAATTTGCATTCACCGAGTGCTTTCCAAAATTTTTAATTGCTCATATGCAATTAAAAATAAAAATGATGAGTTATTTATGGCAAACATTGCACTGATGCATGTACTGGAGAAGAACTACAAAAGCTTCAAGGATAAGAGGGAAGACATGTCAGTGGCAACACCTGTAAGAAAAATCATAGTCAGCTGTTTCTAGATCCAGTTTGGTGAGAATCAAAGGCAAAAAGAATCAACTGCATGTAGAATATGAAAAAAGAACAAGACTGCAACTTTCCTCTTTCTTCTTCTTTCTCTTATTTCCTCGACAAAGTAATTGAGCGATCAATTAAATTATAAAACTTAAGTGATCGGTTTAAAAGCCATTACTTGAAGAAGTCAATTACTTGGAAATAGGTGGCATACATGTAAAATAGAAGGTTCTATTTTCAGTTATAAATCATGCATATCATGCAAAGAGGAATTCGAGGAGGGAGATTGCCAATTGTTTCCTTTCCGACTTCCACATGTGCTAGTTCACTAAAGGCTTCCTATTTGTAATTTCCCCTCTACATGCTATAAGTAGAGGAAGAACCTACATGTTAAAGGGGAGAATTTTTAAGCAACATTCTTGTGTTCTAGACTTTGTGCTGAAACCCCTGATAGCTATTTGAAGCAGAGGAATAGAAAGAAGCATATTTCCAGAGAACTTTGTGTCAACGGTGCATTTGTTTCTAAGTTTCTGTCTTAGATCTATTCATAAACTTTGTGTTATTCTAGATCTAGATCTGAAAGTTCCCTTTGCTTATAATTATGTATGTTAATATCTATTTGTTTTACCTATGTGCATGCAATCAACTCTATAATCTATTGATTGAGTTGCACATCTTCCCCCTTTCCTTCCATTTTCTATTATTTCCCCTTCTTCAGATAGTTCCTTTCTTTTATAGTTGCTTATTTGTTGCAGAATCATATAGCTATGGTTCATGAGCTACACGGTTAAATTAATACCCACAAATAGATATTAGTATATATAATGACAAAATCTTACATGGGAGCATCACCGGTAAATGAGGGAGATTTATCTCATGACTGCCTAGGTTTTCAGCTATGCAAAAATCTAGCCAACAGTTTTTGGCGAATCTGGGAACAACTATCTTTGTAGATCAAAACTTATCTCTTGCAGATCAGAGTGTTTTCCCATTCAACTTTCAACATGGCTGAACGCCCATTCACCCGATTTGTGAAGGCACAAGGAAGGACTGATCATTTCTTCAGATTACAAGAGCAATTCAATTTCAATCATCCTTCTCAAGTTAGAAGCCGTAGATCTAGTCTCTCACTAGGAAGAAGAGTACACATTCATCCAGATCCGGATCGTCTTTAGCATAATCTGACAGCTAGAATTATCCATCAAGTATACTCTCGTAGAAGACGTGCCCCATTCATCATGCAAAATCAGAATCAGAACCAAATAGTACTGTTCCATGGGGTGCAACCTTTGGACCTCTGAATCTGACTCCTATGCATGATCTACCTAAAGGGACAAGAAAGAATTTTCCAAAATTCTTTGGAGATGGAAAGCAAAATCCAGATGACCACTTGGCTGCGTTTTTCATATCTTGTGGAGTGCTTATAGTCGAACATGAAGATGTATCTGTCAGACTCTTCATAGAGACTCTGCATGACTTGGCTGGAGAATGGTTCTACCAGCTAGCTCCTGGTACCATAACCAATTGGGCTACTATGCGAGATGCATTTCTGAAAATATTCAAAGCAACTAAAGATTCCAGTACATTGATAACTCAACTGACTTAGTTGAAGAAGGAGCCACATGAGCACATGTGGGATTTTATTGCAAAATTCCAAAGATTACTGTACAAAATTCCGGCTTCTACTTCTCTGAATGATGAGAATCAAAAGGTATTCTTCATCAATGCTTTACTTCCTGAAGTAAGCTATCAACTCCGAAGAGCATGTCCTGCTGACTTGTTAGCAACTCAAAATATGGCGGTTGAAATTGAAGACGACCTCATCATGGCTGGAAAAATAAAGAGCAGCACTTCTAGAGCTGAAAGTTCATCTTCTGCTACTACATCCGATTCACTATTGCAAAAGTTAGCAAATGAGATGTCGTAGATGAAGAAACAAATGGCTCAAATGGCTTAAGGTAATAACACTGCCCCTACTTGGAATTTCAACAACAACCGGAACCGAATTGCTGGTTCCCAAAGATTAGCAATTGAAGTTGCTCCCAAAAACAATGTGGAGATGAATGAAGAAGATCAAGAAGCTGACACTGATCAACTCGAGAATGATGATTTTGTAGGTCTGTTGGCGACTCCAACATTAATTACCTAAACTACAAATCTGAACATGACGATGAGAAACTTCATGAAGATAATCATGGTCATACATATGCAGTATTTACAAGATCACAAACTCACCAAGCTGAGGCATTAGCTGATGAACACAGAAGAAGTAACCCTTTACCTTCTTCTTTAGCTCCTAGAGATAAGAATGTGAGTTCTTTGTCTCAACCACAAAAAGCAGCTCAGGTATCTGAATCTATTCCTTCTTTTGACATTATTGACCATGCCAAGAAAACTAGAGTTCAAATGTCAGAAGCTGAATACTTGAGAGCCTTTCCTGAGTAGTTAAATAGGCTAGTCAAATATGTACAATCACTAGGACAATCCAATACATCAAAAGGCCTTTTGCCTAAGCCCAAAGATACTCCTCCCCAGAACAACACTACAATTGTTAAATCCTCACCATCTTCTGAAAGAGTGGAACCATTCTATGTTTCCTATTGATTAATGGTTTCAAGTTAAGCAATTGCATTTTAGATTCAGGTGCTTCTAACAATGTCATGCTAGCTAAAGTTGCAGATGCTCTTGGGATTACCCTAATGAATACCATAGGAAGGTGCTACTCCATGGAAAGACAAGTCCCTTTAATCGGATAAATCAAAGATGCACAAGCTATTTTGGCAGCTTTTCCTGACAAAAGATTAAAGATGACAATCTTAGCTCCTGAGATATTCCGGTCTCTTACGGGATGTTCTTTGAGCATAAACTTCTACAAAGAGCTAAGAGGAGAAGTAAAGATGGATTGGTCCTGTGCTCATATTCCTATCAAGGGGATTAATCAGAAGCTAGAGCCGAAAAGAAGTCCAAGTACACGGTGACAAAATCGAAGATCCTAGATCTCAAATTCTTTTTCAGGAATCTGACCATGGGGTCTATTTCTTGGAAATGGATAAAGATGTTCCAGAGTCAGAATTTCAACCAGAGCCAACAAAAGAAGAAGAAAAAGTTTGGACTTTGGAGTTTAAAGGCACATGTTGCTCTTTTGGATCAGGAGCCGACATTCTACTAATATCTCTAGATCATGAGATATTTCCATACTCCCACAAGCTGATGTTCGAGAACACCAACAATACGGCGGAGTATGAAGCATTACTTCTAGGAATGGAGCAAGCTAAAAAGAAAGGAGTAAGACTCCTCAAAGCCCAAGGAGATGTTGAACTTCTAGTAAAGCAAGTTTGAGGGAAAAATCAAGTCAAAAGAGATGAGATGAAGCATTATAGAGATAAAGTGCTTTCTGCCACACTGGATTTTGCAGCCTTCTCTATCAACTTCATTCCAACCAATCAGAACTCCAAGGCAGATTCTTTGTTAGTCACAGGTGCACTATTGAATCCGGATAGACCACTGTCCATATTCAGACAAGGAAAATATAAAGTGGAGATGGTCTACCGCCCCAAAGTCCCTGATAATGTTGAACAGTGGCTAGAATTTCAATGAGGACAAACAAACATCTGCATTTCTAGAACAAGGCAACTTTGACAAGTTGTATGTTGAAGGGAGTAAGTCACTACCATGACAAACAATCATAGGAAAAATTGATCCAGTTATGATGACAGTAGTGGAATAGTCCAACCAAAAGGTAACAAAATCCCCAAGGGTTTAGTTTCCTTAGTGAAGAATTTCGACAAGCATGATCGGTACCTGAATAAGAACAAAGAACATGGTGATGGTGAATCCTCAGAAATGCAACAATAAATTTGGGAACGGAGCAAGTTGATGCAGACTTATCCACCATAGAGAGAAGAAAGGATGAGCCACCACCAAATGAAGTTGATAAGGACTTGCCCAAGGTATTTGACAAGAAGGCCAAAGAAAGGAAGTTCGACATCAGGGTCTGGGTACTCAGGTGGGACAAGAGACATGAACCGAAGGGCATGCACGAGAAATCTGATTCACTCTGGAAAGGGCCCTTCGTGATCAAAAGAGCTACGAATGGATACTTTCTTCCTTTCCTACCAGGATGGAGTTGAATTGCCATTGCCTTTCAATGGGCAACACTTGAAGTTGTTAGGACATAAACGAGTAGGGTAAAACCTGTATGTATATAAATAAAACTTTTTCGTCTTCTTTTCTTTTCTTTTTCTTTTTGTGTTGTTTTTGTTTGCCTGACCCCAAACCCAATGGACAAGATACAAAACCAGAGATGTTGGGATCTCATATTTACCCTGTCATTTTGACAGAGGAAAATATGTCCACAAACTACAGCGCTGATTGGTGTCCCAGTGATTTCGCTTATGAAATATGGGACTACCCATTTGAAAAAATTTCATTCTTTTTAAAATAGTGGGTCGTTTTGTGTTTCTAAAGCCAGAAGATGTCTGTATTGTATAAAGATATTCCCAGTGAATCACATAAGCCAATTTTGACAAATTCCCAGTGAATCACATGAGCCAATTTTGACAAATACCTAGATGTCAAAACTTGTTTTATCCTTTCGCCAAGTTTTGTCTGGGAAAATTATATTTAATTATTTAAAGCCTCGTTTGAAGTAAATTGCGCTTCAGTTTAACCCTATTGAAGTTTTTCCTGTCAATATTCACATATACCAGTAGGGTTTTCACCAGGAATGGATCCTAGGCTTTTCTCGTGACTTCTGACAACATTTTCATTTTTATTATTTTTTGCATGTTTTTCTCAGTGAAATTCCCCTAGGTCAATTCCTTCACCAATACAATTTGTTTTCTTGCATGGAGTATCTCGGAGATCATCTACAACCGCCATTCCGAAGGAATCATCCTCGGGAAGTCAGGTTCTCTTTAAAAAGATGAAGGCATGCAAGCAAAGCCTTAAGTTTTAGGGCGTGGGCTTTATATGCAGATTTTTGTGATAAAAATCAAGTGTTCATGCTTTAGAATCCGTATTTGTCTGAATTAATTACAGGTATTCATTACAGGTGCTCATATAAGTGAAAGAGAATGCAAATAAATGTCAGGTACATTGAATATGTCCTCCGAATATGAAGAAATTGCCAGATCTGCACCAATTGCAAAGAATTCCGGCATAATTAAAAGAAAAAGAGTCTCTCAGAAAAATATTGCTCCAGCCATGGTAAAGCGGGATGAAAGGGTAGGCTTTGCAGAATCATGCATAGCTTCTAGATTTGCTGAAGTCAGTGATACAAACACATGCCATGCACCTATCACTGATTTAATTTTCATATCTGCACAAATCGATCCAATTGCAAAGGATTTCGAAAAAAATTATCCTCTTGTTTCTAATGGAGCCCGTGTAGAATTCAATGCATGGAGAATTCCTTCCAGGATCTTGTGCATGTGCTCCCAATCTTCCAATTGAATCCTTCATTGAATTTGCATTCACCCGGAGTGCTTTCCAAAATTTTTAATTGCTCATATGCAATTAAAAATAAAAATGATGAGTTATTTATGACAAACATTGACCGATGCATGTCTTTGGAGAAGAAATACAAAAGCTTCAAGCATAAGAGGGAAGACATGTCAGCGGCAACACTCATAAGCAAAATCACAGTCAGCTACTTTCCAGATCTAGTTTGGTGAGAATCAAAGGCAAAAAGAATCAACTGCATACAAAATATGAAAAAGAACAAGACTGCAGCTTTCCTCTTTCTTCTTCTTTCTCTTATTTCCTTCGACAAAGTAATTGAGCGATCAATTAAATTATAAAACTTAAGTGATCGGTTTAAAAGCCATTACTTGAAGAAGTCAATTACTTGGAAATAGGTGGCATACATGCAAAATAGAAGGTTCTATTTTTAGTTATAAATCATGCATGTCATGCAAAGAGGAATTCGAGGAGGGAGATTGCCAGTTGTTTCCTTTCCGACTTCCACATGTGCCGTTCACTAAAGGCTTCCTATTTGTAATTTCCCCTCTACATGCTATAAGTAGAGGAAGAACCTACGGGTTAAAGGAGGAGAATTTGTAAGCAACATTCTTGTGTTCTAGACTTTGTGTTGAAACCCCTGATAGCTATTTGAAGCAGAGGAATAGAAAGGAGCATATTTTCGGAGAACTTTGTGTCAACGGTGCATTTTTTTCTAAATTTATTTCTTAGGTCTATTCATAAAATTTGCGTTATTCTAGAGCTAGATCTAAAAGTTCCCTTTGCTTATAATTATGTATGATAATATCTATTTGTTTTACCTATGTGCATGCGATCAACTCTTTAATCTATTGATTGGGTTGCACATCTTCCCCCTTTCCTTCCATTTTCTATTATTTTCCCCTTCTTCAGACATTTCCTTTCTTTTATAGTTGCTTACTTGCTGCAGAATTGTATATCTATGGTTCATGACCTACACGGTTAAAGTAATACTCACAAATAGATATTAGGATATATAACTGACAAAATCTTACACGGGAGCATCACCGGTAAATGAGGGAGATTTATCTCATGACTGCCTAGGTTTTAACCTATGCAGAAAATCTAGCCAAAAAATAAATACATAATAAATACATGTGATTAGTGGCATGGTGGACGTGTCAATTAGATGAGAAGTTAAGGAACTCCTCATCTGTTTCACTTGATAAGTGCTTATTTGTGGAGTGTTGTCCTCAACTCGATGATCATCCAACTCCAAAATAGTAACTAAATCTCTGGAATTTGGTGGGAAATGTCTTCTTATTGCATCCTCTATTTGGGTTGCAATTGCAACAACTATCCCAATTTATAATTCAACAGTGAACAAACTATTAATCCCAAATATAATATATAAAATATGAAGAAAATTAATGATAATTATTAAGAAGCAAATAATCATAAATTTAGGACTCACCTTCTCGTTGTTCAATTGTTAAAGACACGGTTGTTAGATTTATGTTGTGTTGGCCATTTGTGTCTAGATGTTGTCATTGATGTCAAAGACATTGATGACAAATGATGTATAGAGGTCATATGAGTCCAGTATGAAGTATTTTTCAAGGTGAAGTCCGAAGGTTGATTGGTAGTGTCTAAGTTTGGTAAGCTACTATAGTATTTTGGTACATGACTAGTCTATATAAACGAGTAAGTGAGCTCTAGTGATGTGTTAGAGGTATATGAGTGTCTGTAAAATGGAATTTATAATGCTTCAGAATTTGTTTGAAGTTTGTCCAAATTGCTTTGAGTGTGTTTGAATGCTTGAGCTTATCCGAAGTATGTGGTCTTGATTTAGTATGAGTCTTCCTGAGTTGTTTAAAGTTATTCAAGAGATCATGCATGGTTCATAAGATATTTTATAGATGTATGTGTGTTTGCAAGATGAAATACGCTTTTGCTTTTGAGTCCGAACTACTTGCTTCGGAGTATGAGCGCTTGTTTGTAGTCCGAATCGATTGCTTCGTAGTTTGACCAAAACCTCGTGATAATGCTATTGTGAAATGTGGTGAAGTTCAAGAAGATGTAGAGTAAGATTGAAAAGGTCTTAGTGAGCTTGAAAGATGGAGAACAGGTCAGTTCATGGTTTGTCATGATGTGAAGTGGTCATTCTAGGCCTATTCCTAGACCTAGAGCATGTGGTATGGCATGGTGGCATGAGATTTGGAGCAGGAAAATCATAGTCAAGCATGGTTAGAGGTTTGTAACATTTCACATAATGTATGTAAGGATATTTAGGCATGTTCTCATCTATTTGACAATATTTCATGGTCCTTGGGAAGCAAAACTTTGAGAACAAGTCAAGAACACATAGGTAAGTCATGGTGGTTGAGAAGTTTCAGAAGTATGAAAACAAAAGTGAGACTTTGGATAGTTGAAGGAGGTCACTCTAGTGGTTCATGTCAAATTTTAGGTTCATAATTTGAAGGAATCGTAAGAAATACTAGTTTTGGTTATATTGAGTTTCTAAAAGTGCCTTTTCCAGCTCGAGGTCATGTTTTAAGTATTCATTTACTCATAAAATCTTTTCATGGTGTCCTGTGCTTTTCACCATAGATGGGGCATAGAACTAAGAGTGTTTTAGAGTTGGAATGGAGTTAAATGGTGTCCTAAAATTTATGAATGATTGTTAATAAGCTAAGATGGTCTAAACCCTCCTCAAAACCCTAATATAGAGTGACTGGAGAAATCTTCTCGATATGGTGTCCAAATGACCTAGAAATGCTAATGTGATGATTTGGGATTGCATAAAATTCATCGGATATCATTTTAGTGGTAGTTTGGTATTCGGCTATTTGGGGAGAGAGAGAGAGAGAGAGAGAGAGAGAGAGAGAGAGAGAGAGAGAGAGAGAGAGAAACCCTAGTTTTGTGGGTTTTACGGTTTTGTGGCTAAGATGGGGGTTCTAGGATGAAAAATAATGTGTTCTAGAATCCTTAGGAGATTTTATACACATCCATGAAAATATATGAGCAAGTATAATGGAGAAAATGGAAGATACAAGTGCTTAAAGTTACCCTACGATTTTGGCCTTAAGGGCTAAAATGTTAGTCTTATGCTTTGAAGTGAGTTTTGTCATTTTGATTTTTGTTGATGCATCTAATGGTAATGGATAGTTTTTATACACCTGGTATGATATATTTGAGCTCTTTTTTTTATGTGGTGAAGCGGTTTTCAATTTAAACCCTATTGGCTTAGAAATCCCTAGTTGGCTCCTTGAGAAGGTGTGAAGGAACATGTGTGTTGGGTGAGATTTCTCCACATGACATATAGTTCTTAGTTCTTTTACATGTTGGTACAAGTTTTCTTAAATTGTTACAGGTGGTGGCTGATCTTAGAAGTTGATTTTAAGTTATTTATGCATGTTTCTCTCAAGACTGGTTCTTGAGTCCTTAGAAACTGAATGAGGAGTTGTAGAAATTGGATTGGTTGATGGCCTTCCAATATGAGTTGGAAGATGAAATGAGATGTTATAGAAACTATACTCAAATACCTTTCCATTGATATATGGTTTGTGTCTTGATGATTTTATTTGATAGGTGAACCATCTATGTTTAGAAGACATAATTCTGGGGTCTTGAATCCAGTTTGGAGTAGTTGTAGAGATTGAGTTGTTTGGAGGTCTTCCATTGTGAGTTGAATGAAAAAGTGATTTGTTCTAAAAATTAGACTCAGAGATATTTCCAATGGTATATTAATTGATTCATAATGATGAGATTTTCTATTTCAAGTTGGTCACTCTTCAGGACTAAATTTTTGGGTGCTTGAGACCTAGATGTGCACAATTGCTTCTTGGCGAGTTTCATGGTGGAGATGAATGTTTCAGTTTTTGCTGATCATGTTGATAATAATTTTATGTTTTTCCCATGTTTTATGATGATTTTGGATCCATGATTTTTTTTTTGAAGACCTTGGAGTTGTTGGAGCATTCATTGGAGCTTGGAGTGTTTATTTTGAGCTTGCATGCAGGCAAACTTGGAGCTTGTTGATGGTGTATTGACCTTTGCCGACCCTTGTGGTATCTTGGAATGATTTTATATGATGTTATTATTATATTTTTGAGTGTAGGTGACTGATTTACTTGGTCATGGCCAACTTAGGACGTGTTATGATCTTGAGTTGTGTATATAAACATGTTTATTTGGTCATTTGTGACTAGTTGTGTGTGTGGTGAAAAGTGTGACCTAGAGGGAAACGTTTGTAGCCTAAAGGAGGTCTTAGAGCCCATCATGAGAAGGAGAATTTTATTATGTAATATACTAAATTAAGATCAGGTAATTGTGAGCTACAACAAGTATGAGATCAACTTGAAGGAGAGGAAGATTTTGAGTAAAGAAGAAGAATGTGTATTTGGTCATTTGTGAGTAGTTGTTGTGATGGGGTTATGAACAAACTATATAGGAGTGAAGAGGAGTGCAGAGGGGTTAAAAAAATTAAGAAGACCCATGAAGACATGAGAAATTTTTAGGATTAGGTGTGCAAGGTAGATTGATATATTCAGCCATGAGAGGAAATATGTGAGTGTGTTGAATGAGAGAAAATTTTGAAGAGAGTTTGATTTGTTTTAGAGCTCAATTTGGAGTACAATCATCCATGGGATCAACATAATTTCAGTGGAAAATCTTTTATCAAAATCTCCTATGATGATTCATATTCTTAGGAGTCCTTTGTTGTGCATAATATTAGCAGAGGTTTAGGGGTTGGTGTTCCTTGTGGGGTTGGTGCCTCACTAAACAAATTTTGTAGGATGTGTAATATTCTTACAATTCCTTACTTTTAGTAATATAAGAAATGGTTTTCAGTGGGTTTTATTCCCATAAGGGTTTCTTTCTTACATCTAGTGTTTTCTCTCTCTCTCTCTCTCTCTCTCTCTCTCTTATTACATGCTCTTGTGAATGATTAATGCACATCTAATAAGCTCACATGTGGTTATGAATGATGAATGGTTAAATGAATGTTGAATACTTGTCATGGTAAAAGAAATTAAAGTTTTGAAGGACTGATTCACCCCGCCTCAATTCATTGTGCTTCCAAGATGTGGAGTGTGGTAGGAGAAGGGGTCCTGAATAAATTGTATAGAGATTCATAATATAATACAAGAATAAAATTTGTGGAATTAATAGTAATAGTTTCATTCACATTAATGTTACTTAGGTCAATTCTTATCCTGGAGGATAAGAAAGTGCACCAATCATATTTCTGTCCACTAAGGGTGCACACAATATAAGCCAAGGCCCAATATGGAATATTTATATATTGATCCTACAAAATAATTCTTTCTTAGAAAAATTGAACCATAACTTGCTAGAAATGGGTGACTAAAATCCTTGAGGGGAATTCCCTTTTTGAAGGATTTGGGGAAATTGTAAATGTAAGGAGACAAAAATTGATAAATATTTAATAAAACACAAAATCAAAATTTGTAAAATAAAAATGATGCAAACAAGAATACAATTATTAAAAACTTACCAAAGCTGCATCAATAGATAATTGGTAGTGAGACTCCAAATACTTGACATCTTCATTTGTCAAAATAGCCTTCATTGTGACATGATCCACATCTTTGTGCAGTAGTCTTGTCAAACAATCAATGTTTTTAGGGGGTGTGTGATGGGAGTTGAATATGAAAAGTAAAAGAGAAACTATTATGGTTGGGTAGAAGATTCTTGAGTGTTTTTGTGTCTATTGGAAACTGGGGCATATAAACTAGCTCTGTGAAACTTGCGGCTTCAATACATTGTGAAAATGAATTGGGATCTGAAAGAAGGGTGTAGAGTAGTGGAAAGACAAGATTCTTAAACAAACACTTACGGATTCTAGTTGGTGGGACCGGGATCGCGGGTTGTTTGGAGCTGACCTTCCTTCTTGACATTTTTGCAATAAATGGAAGAGACATTCCTTCCTATTTCGAGATGACCTTCCTTCATGTTTGGAGATGACCTTTGCTTTTTCGGCTCACGCGCTAGTTGTCGGTGGATGGTTGAGGTTATTTTCTCATTTTTTTAGTCCGGCTAGCGAGTGCGTAAAATTAAAATGACTATTGGTTGTCTATATATAGGCAGATCTTGAGGGTGCTCTGGTCGGTATCATGGAGAATGCTACCATCGGTAGCATGTAGAATGCTACCAACCGGCAACATTTTCTATCATACCGATTGATAGTATACAAAATGCTACCGACGGACAACATTCTCCATGCTATCATACGATAACATTACGCATGTTACCGATCAAGTAGTATTTTATGTGCTACTCTTAGGTAATAACATACAAAAATTTCCTCCTTTATCCATGCATGAAACTTTGATCTTCTTCTCCTTTTGGTTTTCCACAAGAGTGTTGAAATCCTTGAATTTCTTGAAAATTTCATATTTCTTTTGGAGAAATTATATTCTTATCATCCTGGAAAAGTCGTCTATGAATGACACATAGTACATGGCTTTCCCAAGTGATGGGACTTGCATGCATAGTGCTTATGGGAACCCCTACTTTAATATGTTTTTCATACACACAATGCTCATAGAATTCAATTTCAAAGGACCCTTGGAAGTTCCTATCACCATTTCTTTGGATTGTAGTTTGCACAACCATTTATTGCTGATATGACCCAACCTTTAATGCCAAAATATAGTGTTATTTATCGAAAGCATGTTGGTTTTCTCATGTACTTCATTGAATTTAATAACAATGTGATTTCAAGCACTAGTAATTATACTCGCATCAAATTTGAACAAGTATTCAATGTGCACTCATCTTGATAATACCATTTATCTATGTAACATTTTACAACCATCCTTTACGAACAACACTAGTACTCCAACATGTCACATCTTATTAACCAAAACAAAATTTCTCACAAGATTTGGTACATGTAGAACTTTAGGAGATTCTCGATTCTCCCATCTTAAAATTTTATCATTTCTCTTCCTCAAAAATATTCTAGAGAGAAAAACCATCTTCCAAAAAGACATTATCACCATCATACTCATGTTATTCACTTAAAACACATAAACAATTCTTGGAATTTCATCTCGCTTGTGCTTAAGGTTGTGAACCATTGAACTCCAAATACCATATCAATTCCTACCACAGAATGGAAAATATAACACTATTCAACAAGTAAGCACATATAGTGATTGTAATCAAATTACTTGTTTAAATATGATTATCAATATCAATAGAAGACAAAATAACACAAGATTGTAGATAAATGATCTCAATATGCAAGTAGAATAATTTAGCCACTTCGAGGGGGAAACCTCCAAACCATACAATAAGACTCAAATGCTCAATATGATGATTAACTACTTGTCACTACTACCTATATATACCAATCTTATGTTATGGCCAACACCAAGGCCAACCTACTAAACATATGAAAGCATAAATGAATAACATATGACAAGAAGAGAGATTATGTAAGCCACAAGTCGGCACTACATATCCAATATAAGCTATAAGACTAAGGGCATACATGCCCCTCCCCTTCAAAGCAACATTGTCCCTAATGTTGGGAAGCCCTGGATGTTGCTACACAAATGCTTCATCCTCCCATGATGCATCCTCAATATTCATATTCTTCCACTTGATCAGGTACTCAGTAATGACTCTGGTCCTCAATATTTTGGTGCGTGTCTGAAGAATACCTTCTAGGTTCCAATATGATCCTTCCTTCCTCATCCAGTTTAGGAAGCACTGACTGGGTGGAAATGTGCTGCCCAATGAATTTCTTCAAGCAAGAAACATAGAAGAATGGATGTATTTTACTTCCTGGAGGGAGCTCCAGATTATATGCCACACTACCAATTTTCTGCAACACTTGGTAAGGACCATAGTATTTAGGAGCAAGGTTATTATCTTTCTCTTATTGTTTTAGTGATAATTATTTATATGCTTGCAAATGTACAAAAACAAAGTCACCCTCTTCAAAGTGTCACTCACTACGATGTTGATCAACCTTTTTCTTCATGCGGTTTTGTGCCCTTGCCAAATTATCTCTAAGACTAAAGAGTACCTCATGTTGGTGATGAATGTGATATTCAATTTCTCTCACCTTTGGTTTGAATTTCAAGCTAGAGATGAGTGATGGAGGATGGTACTGTAAAATTCCATAAATGGAGACATTTTGGAGGAGGTATGAAATGAAGTATTGTACCACCATTCTACAAGTGGCAACCATTGCACCCAATGTTCTTGTTTATCTGAAGTAAAACATCAAAGATATACCTTTAAACATTTATTTTCCACCCCAGTTTTCCCATCTGATTGAGGATGACAAGGTGAACTGTGGGCCAGTTGGGTACCCAAACAAGAGAAAAAAATCAGTCCAAAAATTGCTTGTAAATATTGGATCATGATCACTTACTATAAATTTTTACATGCCATGGAGCTTTTTAACCGTGTCCATAAATGATATGGAAAGCTGTATTTAGCTATGAAAGGATGAACCATGGCACAAAAATGAGCATACTTGGTAAGTCTATCCAACACCACCATGATGACACTTTTCCCTTCTGATTTAGGTAATCATGTGATGAAATCCATCGACACCTCTTCCCATCTCTCACTAGGAATAGACAAAGGTTGGAGGAGACCTAGTCTCTTAATGGTCTCACCCTTATTTTGTTGACACACCAATTATTCTGCCACAAATTTTTGAACATCTCCTTTCAACCTCTCCCAAAAGAAATCCCGCTTAATTCTATGATAAGTTTTCAAGAACCCAAAATTGCCACCTAGTAGAGAAGAATGGAGCTCTGAAAGAACATGGTGTTTAAGTGTAGAGTTCTTACACAAATATAACATATCTTTGTACCATAATGTATCCCCCTTCCATATAAATTGTTTTGATATGGTTGGATCTGCATGGAGATTCTGAATGAGAGTATGTGTTGTTGCATCTTTCTGTCTTTCTTCCCTTGCTCGATCTACCTTAATCTACCTTTATTATAGAGATGGCACATAATAATGCTTCTGAGGACTCATCCCTCCTAGATAGAGGATCAACGACCACATTTTCCTTCCCTTTCTTATAAATAATCTCAAAGCCATACCCTAACATCTTAGTGACCCATTTTTGTTGTTATTATGAAGATAGTAGTTGTTCCAAGAATTATTTCAAACTATCATGATTAGTTTTTACCTTAAAGTGTGTATCCATCTAGTATGGTATCCATTTTTTGATTGCATGTAATATTACCATCATTTCCTTCTCGTAGGTGGGCTTCAAAAAATTCTTTCCTTTTAGTTTCGACTCTCAAATGCTATAGGATGTCCTTCTTGCATAAGTATTACTCCGATCCCATTTCCTAAAGCATTGCATTCAACTATGAAGGTATTGGAGAAATATGGAGTTTCCAATACTGAAGTGGTGCACATGCCACCTTAAATTTTTCAAATTCCAAAAAGCTTCCTCATTCCATTGAAATGAGTCTTTCTTCAATAATTTTGTAAGTGGTGTTGCTATATACGGTCATAGTTTTCAAAAAAATATGTGATAATACTATGTGAGATCTAAGAAACCTAGTAATTCATTGAGGGTTCTTGGGACTTCCCATTCCACCATGGTCTTGATCTTGTGTGGGTACACCTTAACACCTTTATGAGAGACAATATGGCCCAAGTATTCGACTTCTGTACCCCAAAAGAAAATTTCAAAGGCTTGGCATATAGTTGATGTTTCTCTAAGACTTCTAAGAGTGTATTGACATGCTTTAAATTTTTCTCCCATGATTTTTGTAGATGAGGATATCCTCAACAAATACTAAGACAAACTTCCATAGGAATGGTCTAAATACCGAATTCATAAAACTCGAAATGTGAAGGGTGGATTGGCAAGACCAAAAGGCATCACTAGGAATTCATAATGCCCTTGATAAGTTCTGAAGTTTGTCTTATGAATATCTTCTTTCTTTACTCTAATTTGGTGATACCTAGACCACAAATCTAGTTTTGTAAAATAAATTGCACCATGTAACTCATCTAATACATCATCAATGATAGGAATAGGAAACTTATATTTGATATTGTACTTGTTGAGTTCTCGGTAGTCTGGACACATGATCCATCTTCCATCCTTGTGGTAAACCATCATCACTGGAGTAGAATAAGCACTGATATGTGACAAATAATACCCATTTCCAACATCCGCTTGATCTCACTCTTTTTCACATATGGGTATCTATAAGGCCTAATGTTGGGGGATTAGCTTCCTGAAATCAATGAATGGAATGATCGTGATCTCTTTCGGAGGCAATCCTTTGGATCCTGAAGACAACTTCATGTTGATCAATAACCTTCTTTAGATCGGGATGCACTCTTTTGTTATTGGTGGTCAAACTTCCATGGAGAACAATCATGCTACAAATCCTTTAGCCCCCTTTTAAGAATCTTTTGCATTTGGTGAGAACTAACCACCTGAAGAGTTTTTTCTTGTAGTCCTCAAAGTTCAAATTGTTTACCCTCGTAATGAAAAAGTGTGAACAATTCTTGGAAATTTATCTCAATGGTACCCAAATTTGTTAGCCACTAAATACCTAAGGCAATATCAACTCCACCCATGGGAATAGAAAACATCGTAGATTCCAATGTGTATTCACTCATCATAAGTCTAATTTTATAACATTTACATGAACATTGGACTGTACCACCATCTACAATCATTACTTGAAATTCGGTGTTGGGTACATGAAACAATTTAGTCTTGTTGTCAAACTTATGATTGATGAAATTATGTGTGTTACCCGAATCAATCAATAATATCATTTCGCTTCTTAAGATAACCCACAACCCGAAGGGTTTGTGGAGTACTAATACCGATAGAGAATGCCATGAAATAATGGGTGTGGATCTTGATTCTTACTATAATTTTTCCACTTCCTCGCTTGATGTTTCCTCATACTCTTCCTCATCACCGGTCCCTTTAATGTAGAACAATTTTTCTCGAACATTTATGATTTGGTCCATATTTTCTATCACAGTTAAAACATAACACTTTTACTCTTTTTTTTTTCATTTTTTTGAGGTATAAGTTGAATTAGCCAAGGATATAATGGAGGCAAGGTGCTACGATATTTTATATTACTGTATTGCCTTTTGTTGGAAAGAAAATTTTCTCGCCTACGTGCCATGATAATATAATCGAAACCTTAAGTGGATTAAACAAGCACACCTCATGCTGAATGTGGTCCTTAAGACCCCCAAGAAATAGGTCATTCTAATACTCTTTTGTAATATACTCCACACGAAAGGAAAGATTTTGGAATTGATGGACATCCTCCTTAATTGAACATGTTTGTCATAACTTTGCTAATTGGATGAATTAATTTTTGAAACACTCGAACTATAGTGTAATTTAAGCTCTTCAGTGAAAATTTTCCATGTGACATTTAGACCATTCTTTTTCCCTTGAGCACATAACCAATGATACCAAACAAATTGGTCAAGTTCTAGCTATAAGGATGCCATGGTTACCTTTTGTCCCGATGGGATCTTATGGAGACCAAAGAAATTCTCCATTTGGGTAATCTAACTGAGAAGATCCTTTCCATCAAATTTACACATTTCCACTTATGGAATAATGTACCACCGTTGGTGAGGAGATCCACCGAATGAGTAAAGGAACCTCCTTGATTAGATTGATTTGGACTGTGTGAGTATTCTTTAGAGGAAACCATATGATTGGAATTGGGAGTTGTGTTTGAAAGAGCAAGCAAAAATCCTACTTCATTTCTTGAAAAGTCATTTGAAGTTCCCCCTAAGGCTACCTTTCAGATGAAGAATCTCATTATTAAGGTCATCCTTACTCACCATATTATTTACCCTTTCCTGAAGTTGGATGACCACCTCAGATACTCCCAAACCAGAAGATTCTAAATTTGTATCTTTCTTATTTGGGGTCATTCTGGAGTTTCTTGACCTTTCCCTTAACCTCGGGTTGATATACCGATCATGATGTAGTGTTTGGGACTTGGGGTAGACGGAATAGGGAAAAATGTAGGGTTTGGGGTTTCACAATTTTTTTGGCCAAAGAGAGGAAATCATAAAAAAAATCCGTAGCTAATTTTTGGAAAGCTTTCCAAAAATGTAAGAAACTTAGAAAAATTCCAAAAATTGCACCCTAGGGAGCCGAATTATGAAAAAACATAAAACCGCTATAAATTTTGCAAAAAAGTCAAAAATGCTTGAAATTTGGAGAGGATCTTACTTGACTGATTTTTCCACACCAAAAAAAAATTGCAAAAAAAATTGCTACCAAATTTGAGATATAGCCGAACCTTCACAATTAGGGTTTGATGCAACGTTGGCCAAGATCAAGTGGTCGATACCACTTGTAATGAAATTACTTGTATAAATATGATTATCACCAGCAATAGAACACAAAATAACACAAGATTATAGATAAATGATCTCAATATGAAAGTATAATAGCTTAGCCACTTCGAGGGGGCAACCTCCAAACCATACAATAAGACTCAAATGCTCAATATGATGATTAACTACTCCTCACTACCACCTATATATACCAATCCTAAGCTATGGCCAACACCAAGGCCGACCTACTAAACATATGAAAGCATAAATGAATAACATATGAAAAGTAGAGAGATTATGTAAGCCACATGTTGGAACTACATATCCAATATAAGCTATAAGGGAAAGGGCGTAACAATGAGTTTAAAATTATGGCATTTTCTTGAACACCTAATAATATTGCCATTTGCAACTATGACCTAAAATGATGGTACCAACTAAACAAAGCAATTCAAGTGTGTATCTAAATTATCTTTGGAAAAATTATGAGCACTTCCGAGTCAATCGATACAATCACCTTTTGATTTTTCAAGAAAACCACTACTTTAAGAGTTTGTGGGGTGTTAACACCTAAAAGTGCATGACAAAATATAGTTGGTTGGGAATCTTGACTCGATCTCTGCAACAACCTCTACTATTTTGTCTTCATTCTCTTATTCTTCTTCAAGGAGACCCTCAATATAGAACTTCTTTTCTACAGGTTTATGTCTGCCTTACTATATTTTTATTACAATTAAAACATAACCCTTTTGATATTTTCCCTCCAATTTGATGACGAGTCAACTGCAGTAGGATAAGGGAATGGCGGTGTTAGAATGCTACATGATATTTGATGTTAGTGAATATGCGTCTCTTATTAGAAATAAAAAATTCCTCTTCCATGTGTGCCTTGATAATAGGATCAGAAACATCAATGATTAATCATTCATACCTCATGTTGAATGTGATCCACAGAGACTTCAAGAAATAGGTCATTTAGATTATCATATGTAATTGTCTCCACAAGCAAAGATAGGTTATGGAACTTATGAACATGACCCTTGACCAGCCCTATTTGATGTAACTATGTCAATTGTCTAAAGTAATTATTCGTTACAATACTATAATGCATTTTAGCTCCTCTATAAACACTAATTAGGTGATATTGAGAACCTTCTTCCTTTGAGTACACAACCATCGGTACCCAAATGAACTGTTCAAGATTTAGATATAAGGATGTCACAAGAAACTCTTACCCACAAGGGATCTAATGTAGACCAAAAAAATCCATTTGGTTGATCTAGCAGAGTGGGTATTTTCCATCAAACTTAAGCATACCCACCTTTGGGAGTAGGTTCCACAGCCCATAACTAATGTTAGACACGAGGGAATGTTGTGTGGTACTTGAATCAAAATTGGGATATCTGTTAGATCCACCTTGATTCGGTTGAAAGTTTAACAACTACATAATGTTTTTACACATCTTAGCCATATCTCCTTTCATGTTACAACATGCCATGTCTACATCTCCTTTTATGTCGGTGAAAAAACTCTCCTAGTTTAATTACATATTGCGCATACTCTCTCAAAGGGTTGCACTTTATCATCCACCAAAGAAGGCATAACATCAAAAGTTCCACCAAATTCAGATTCCAACTCAACCTCCTCTTTATTAAGAGTTTTCATGGAGTGGCTAATCATTTTATGTGGGCTTTAGTTGATCTCCTACCATGGCTTTAGGGTCTAGGGTTTTAGGATGATGTCAACCTAATAGAAAAAATCAAAGAGCACAAACCCCTTAAAATTTAGCGATGTTTCCAAAAATGTAAATAAGTCAAAGAAATTATGAAATTCATTGCATCTAGCGGAAATTTGTGAAAAACACTAAAATGAAGATAACTCTTGTAAAACATATGAGAATAAGCTGAAATTTAAAGGGTAGATTTCTCTAATATTTTCACAACTTCAATAAGAAATTGTAGTGGTTTTGCGAAATATATGTGAACCCTTAAAATTAGAGTTTCAACCAAATTTTGGCTTGAATAGAAGCTTTGATACAACTTGTAATGAACTTACTTAGATAGATAATTAGAATAATAACATAAAAACACCACATAAGAGTATAATATCCCAACTATGTTACTAATCCACTTCAAAGAGGAAACTTCCACAACCTTACAAAATGAATAGAATACTCAATATGATGTTAAATTATTAATCACTTCCTCCTATATATACCCTACTTTGGATATGGCTACTCCATAGGCCAACCTCGAATAATGATACGAAAGCATAAATAAATGTGAGATGACAAGTTAAGAGATCATTTTAGTGACAAGTCATCCATACATATCCCAATACATATTATAGGTCAAACATGTAGCATGTATAATAAGAAGAAGGGGAGAGTGTGTGATTGGTGGATTCTGGTAAGAAATTTACAAATTATATGGATTGGAAATCAAGTATCCATATATTAGGTTTTGAATTCATCGCATGTGGTAGGTAACTAAAGAAATCAATGATGTTGAAATTATTGGAATTTGCAATCTATTGAAATAAATGATCTAGAACTTGGCCAATCTATTTGTAGAAAGTATCTTATGATGCTCGGTATTAGTTGTGCAAATATAATGGCAATCATTATTGGCACGTTTAGCTTGCATGAGGATCATGTTGTTATTGAATGCTCAATCTAGGTGGTACAAGAAAATGTTATGTACCATTAGCACCTTATATTGGAAGGATTGAAGGCCCTTATCATCGAACAATCTATGTTAGCAAAGAGGATGAAGGAAAAGCTTCCTCTTGAAGCCGGTTTAAATTTTAAGGGTCCATCCAAATAAAAATCGTAGAAACTATTTGATAATTTTTGAAAAACCACTTTTGAAAGTATGACGAATCACGGGAAAATTAGTTTCATGGAGATGGAGAATTTGTAGCAACATTTAGGAAAAAGGTCGTCGCATTCGTAGTAGTAGAAGTTTGTGCATGTTACTAGCCAATAGCATTCTTTATGATATCAACCCATAGTATTTTGTATGCTATCCAACCGTGTTGTTAAAATTAATCATTGAAATTTTAAAAATGTCAAATTTTTGCATTAAGATATCTCCTTGGATCACCTCATCACACCATGTCGTATGTTTGCTCATATTTTCTCTTCTATCATCCATGGACATATTATTGTCTTCGTGGTTGCTTTGCCACCTCTTCACCACCTTTTGGCCTTCGTGAATTAATTAATCAATACTTTTAATTTAATTATTTAAACTTAGTTTTTATAGATAAACACTTTTGAATAGGAGCTATGAACCGGATAAACGATTTTGGCTGGAGTTATGAACCGGAGTACAATCAACCAAGATATATCAATTAAGCTCAACAATTAGTGAACCAAGAGCCGCCACCAAACATCTAGCGAATCACGAGCCGTCACGCATGCAAAAACCACCAATGAACCACGAGCGCCACACATGCATACACCATAAGAGAACCACGAGCCGTCGTGCTTGAACACACATCTAGCACAAGTCTTCTCGATCCAGAGACTACCTCAATGAAAACTAGTGTGTCACCCGTGCCACCTTGGACATTGCCACTCTAAAGCGGGGATCGTACCTTCCGAGATTTCAACACGGGTGGAGTGAAAACAACCATCCGACTTAACCACTCCACCCAAACCCCATCAACTTTTAAACTTAGTTATTAATAACATTAATTTAATTAATATTATTAATAATTTAGTGTTAAATAATTAAATTGATATTATTATTATTAATTATCCAAAATTTTAATTAATTATTAAATTTAATATCTAAGTGAAGTCAAGTGGGCATTCACTCTCACTTAACCACTCAATACATTTTGAGGATGGTTGAAGATAAAGATTTGCTCACACTCACCCATCGCAAATATTTTTAATTTTTCCATGGCAAGCCAAATTGGCAAAATGGACAAACTTCTCCACTTTCCCATTTTCCCTATGCAACAAGTCCCTCATTAGCAAATGCTTAATTTGCTCCACTTCTTCATTCCTCCATTCCAAATATTTGATTCCCACTTCCCAAAATCTCAGAGGTAGTTATTGCACGAATTAATTTATCATTGATTTCTATTTTGTTTTAACATCTTTTCTTCTCTCATGTACGCGAGACAATATTTCTGGAGCACACAACTCAAACTTCTCGTGAAGAAATTGAAGAGTGGCACTATCCAAATAAAATTGGTGAGCAAGAAGAAACCAATTATAATCCTAACAAGCAACACATTTGAGAGAATAAATTCAAGGTTAGCAATAAAGCAATACTGACGGGGATTATTTAATTAATACGATTTTGTGTTAAATGTCCGGCCAAATAATATTTCAGCATTGGAGAAGAAGCAAAGTGAAATTTTAAATTTATCTAAAATGATACCTTTCATATTATAATAATTATAAAACATGGTGTCCCAGATTTCACCCGAAATGCAGGGCTACCCATTTGAAAAAATTTCGTTCTTTTTTAAAATAATGGGTCTTTTTGTGTTTTTATTGCAGAAGATGTCCGTATTATGTTAGGATATTCCCAGTGAATCATATGAGCCAATTTCGACAAATCCCCAGATGCCCAAACTCATTTTATCCCTCCACCAAGTTATGTTTTGTGGGAAATTTTTATTTAATTATTTATTGAATAAATAATGCCTTGTTAAGTAAATTGTGCTCTGGTTGAATCCTTTTGAATTTTTTCATGCCAGTATTCACTCATCTCAATAGGGTTTTCACCAGGAATGAATTCAGAGCTTTTTCTGTGACTTCTGATAACGTTTTTCGATTTTATTTTTTTTCTTTTGCATTTTTCTCCGGTTTTTTCTGTAATTTCTTTGTGAAATTATCCTAGGTCAATTCCTTCACCAGTATAGTCTGTTTAATTTCTGAAGCATCTAGAGATCATCTACCGACACAACACCAGAAGGAATTAGCCTCAAAATGCAAGCTTCTGACAAAAAAAATGAAGTTGTGCACAAAAAGCCTCTCCCGGTGCAAGTCGTATTTTTGGAATTAATGAGTGTAAGCTGCAATGGGATTTTTGGTAGTGGCAGGAAGGCAGGGAATTTCTTACTTGCCTTATAGGGTAATTTTTCCCATGAAGTCAAAGTCACTTAAGCTGCGATGGGAAAATTAGAGGCGAGCAGGCAGGCGGGAATTTCTTACCTGCCTTGTAGGGTGAAAATTCCCATTATAAAATAAAGAAAAATCACTTAAAGCATCGATGGGAATTTTTCTATCTTCTGTGAGCTAAATTTTCCCACCAAAGAGATTTATTCACCCATGCAAGTTGCACTTTATCAAAGGAGGCCAGTTTTAATGCAAGTCGCACTTTTTGGAAGGAAGACTTTAAGCTGCTAGTGGGAATTTTGGCAAATGGTGGCGCAAAGGGAATTTCTTACCTGCCTTGCAGGTACTTTTCCCATGAAGTCAAAGTCACTTAAGCTATAATGAGAATATTATAGGTAGCAGGCAGGTGGGAATTTCTTATCGCTGCAAGGTAAAAATTCCCATTATAAAAGAAAAATCACTTAAAGCACCGACGGGAATTTCTTACCTGCCTTGTAGGGTAAAAATTCCCATGATGAAAGTCAAATCACTTAAGTGGAAGAGGGGATTTTTGGAGCTGCAGTGTAGGGTGGAAATTCCCATCAAACTGACTTCTTATTTTTAGCAATTCCTCTTGCCAAAAGTGTAACCCACCTTGGGTGAATACAATGCATTTAATAATATTTATTAATGGTTTATTCACCCAATTTTGGCACCATAAATAGAAGGAAAGTCAATGCAAGTGGAAGAGCTAAGGAGAAGTCAAGGATGCATGCTAAAAATAAATAAAATAAATTTATTTAAAAGCAACCAGCAACATGCATAATTGGGCGCCCAATTTGGGTGAATAAACATGATTGTTTATTAATTAAATTTCCAGAAATAGGAAGGGAAATTATTAAAAATAGAATGTTGAGGGTTATATAAGCATGAGCTAACATAATAAAGAAGCAATTAATTATTTTTGCAAAGGATTTCAGCCTGGACATGTTTTGGCGCAAAAGGAAGGAGGTTTTTGCATTAAAGAGTGTTTTTCATTGCCAGGGAGCTTTAAGGATTGGCGCCTAGGGTGGGAATGGCTTGATTCTTGCTATGATAATTATCTACATGTATTCATCATAGGTTCTCAAATCAATGTTAGGTACATTGAATATATATTTTGAATCTGAAGAAGTTGCCAGATCTACACAAATGGATCCAATTGTAAGGGATTCTAACAAAATTAAAAGAAAAAGAGCTCAAACAAAGATTGTTCCAGCCATGTTGAAGCATGATGAAAGAGAAAGATCAGCAAAATCATGCATAGCTTCCAAATTTTCTGAATTCAATGATACATACATAGGCCCTGAACCTATCACCGATTTAATTGACAGATCCAGATTTGATAATTGCAAAGGCTTTCGACAAAAATCATCCTCTTCTTTTTAACACAGCTCATGTAGAATTCAATGCATGGAAAATTCCTTCTAGGATCTTGTGCATGTTCTCCCAATCTTCCAATTGAATTCTTCATTGAATTTACTTTGTTTGTACTGAAGAAGAATTGCAAAAGCTTCAAGGATAAAGGGGAAGACATGTCAAAGGCAATACCCGCATGCAAATCACAATCAGATGCTTCCAGATCCAGTTTGGTGAGAATCAAAGGAAAGAATTCAACAGATATGGGAGTGTCTCATATCCACGACAAAAATATCATTCAGATCATTCATTGCTAAAATAGATGAAGGTATACAATGTAGGTTTGGATCAACATGCGAGAATATGGAAGAAGAACAAGGCGGGAGGGTTACAACTTTGTTCTTATTTCTTTTCCTATTTCTTTTATTTTCTCGACAAATTAATTGAGCAATCAATTAAATTATAAAACTTAAGTTATTGGTTTAAAAGCCGTTACTTGAAGAAGTGAATTACTTGGAAATAGGTGGCAAACATGCAAAATAGAAGATTCTATTTTCAGGTTAAAAATTATGCATGTCATACAAAGAGGAATTCCAGGAGGAAGATTTCCAACTATTTCCCTTTCATAGCTTCTGCATGCGGGAATTCATTTAAAGCTTCCTATTTGTAATTTCCCTTTATATACTATAAATAGAGGAAGAACCTACGGGTTAAAGCATCGGAATTTGTAATCAACATTTTTGTGTTCCAGGACTTTAAGTGAAACCCCGATTTCTACAAGCGAGAGGAATATAGAATAAATATCGGAGAACTTTGTGTCAACGGTGCATTTTTCTTCTTACTTTCTTTCTAGATCTGTTCATAAAATTTGTGTTATTATAGATCGGATTTGAAAGTTTCCTTTGCTTTGAATTCTATGCTTAATGATCTATTTTTTTTAATCTATGTGCATGCAATGAACTCTGTAAACTATTGATTGGGTTGCACATCCTCTCTCCTTTCCTCTATTTCCTATTATTTTCCTCTTCTGTAGATTTTTCCTTTCTTTTACAGCTTCTTACTTGCTACAAAATTGTCTAGCTATGGTTCATGAGCTACATAGTTAAAGTAATACCAACAAATAGATATTAGGAGATACAATTAAAAAAATCTTACACGGGAGCCTCACCGGTAAATGAAGGAGATTTATCTCATGACTACCTAGGTTTTTAGTTGTGTAGAAAATCTAGCCAACAAAACAACAGTCCTGTGTATACTTGTGGGAGCTCACACTTAGAGATTGTGCATAGTGGTTGATTTGCATTAGAATTGAGGAGGAGGAAATATGTTCAAATCATATATGAGGAAAATGGAGTTGCATGTTGGTGCCTAAGAAAGAAACAAGTTTGCATGTAAAGACAAAAGCCCACTTTTTAGATTTACAACCAGCAGGTCTGTGCATGCTTGAAAGATCCCATGGTTCGGGATAAGGAAAATAGTTGGTATACATACAAAAACAAAGAGTCCATGTTGTCTTTAGAGGTAAAATCAACCTGCATATAGTCGATAGCTTAGTTTATATTGGGAGAAGACTATCATGATTGGCGTGAAGACAAAAATCTCATTATTTACATGGAAATGTCAATATAAAAAGGATATGATGAAGGTGCATCACTTTAGAAATGGCAACATTATCTTGAAATGGTGATGGCATCAAGTGGGAAAGTAAATAGTGTCGTGCAAGATGATAAGTTCTTCTTAGTAAAACAATCTGCGTGGCGAAGTCTTGTTGAAAACTTGTGGCATACAAAGAGAATGCCTAAAGGAATAAAACTTTTCTTCTTGGAGCACTATCAACACTTCGACACTAACCCGTGCACGTGGAAAATGGTTTGTGAATGCAAGGAGAGTTTTGAAGATGTATCACCATTAAATAGAATACACATGAATTCGCTTGTATTGCAGAAAGTAAAAGAATAGTGAAGGATGCACCAAAATTTATTTGTGGATAGGAAATAAATGGTGGAGGAGGTCACCGATAAATTATTATTATTTCACGCTCTCATGCAAGTTCATGATAGAAAAGCGATTCACTTTTTTGTAACTCGAGCTTGTTAGGAAATATAGTGTTTACATTATATTGGCTCATAATATTTTCATATGTGTATAATTATATGTTTGTTATATGAGGTGTTAAATATAACTCATATAATATAATAGTTGGTATATTGGGTTGTTTACGTGAGGTTAGAACAACTCACTTAAATAGGTGTATTGGTTGAGTAAGTTACCTAGTTTATAGGAAACTCTCTCCCTATTTATTTGAGAGTCTCGTATGTATTGGATATAGAGAAATAATTATTTTGTGTGTTTTACCTGTGCAAGTCTGATCCAAAATCAATATTTGGTATCGGAGCAGTTTGATTCTCTCGTATGTGATGGAAGTGTAAATTGATTGAAGGGTGGAACACATACAATTGGGCAAACCGATTGCCAATTTTCGATTCTGACTCTACAACTTCACCGCCACAGGAAATGCAGATCCGAGCATGAGCACGACATATCTGAAAGAGGTGCAATCACTGTGCCCTGCTGGTGGCGATGGATCAAAGCGTGTGGCACTGGACAAGGGAAGCCAAATGAAGTTCGATGAAAGCTTCTTCAAGAATGTGAGGGACGGAAACGCTGTATTGGAATCGGATCAGCGACTGTGGGGTGATGCGTCTACCAAAACCGTGGTTCAAAAGTATGCGGGTACCATTAGAGGATTGCTTGGTGTGAGGTTCGATTTGGTTTTTGCTAAAGCGATGGTTAAAATGGGTAACATTGGCGTCAAAACTGGAACCGACAGCGAGATTCGCAGCGTCTGCTCTTCTTTCAATTAGTTTTTCCATTCCGTTTCCTCTCAATTTAAGATTGGTCGCTTTGCTCTCCTCTTATTAGTATAATGGTGAGTTACTTCAGACAAAATAAAACGGAAAAGAAAAGTGCAGATTACTTTTGTATATATTAGTGCGTCGACTTATATATAAGTCAATTTATTAATATAGATCAATATTAGGTGGTCCGTAGTATCATTTTGTGTCATTTATAAAGAGTCTGTGTCGAGTTTATGTCGGTATAGTCAAATTGTCGAGTCAATTGTTGTCCAGTAGTTGTGTGTCAGTCAAAATCATTGTATTGTTATAATACTAGTCTTGTCATCATTAGTCTCAATAGTCATTTTTTTAAAAAAATCACAATTTGTTTAGCTATTAAAATCCAATCTTTAATTGGATTTTATGTTAGTCATCAAGATATGTGTTTGTCATATTGTCAAAATTAAATTCAATGTCTTTACGTGTTATTAGCGTCATTATATCAGGTGATTTTAGGATATTTGATTATTGTCTAATAAAAGTGTCAAAAATTGTAAAAAGTCTGAAAATTAAAAAAATTGCTTCACGAACGCATTTTCGGTGTTACCCGACGTTCGAAAAAATAATTGTTTTCACATTGTGGGATAAATAAATAAATAAAGTACAATGTGAAACTTGATGAGCTTCAAAGATATACTCCGCTAAGTTAGCAGCATGCGAGATGGAGGATGGAGGCATGGAGGCTAGAGGCTAGAGGTCATTCAACGACCTCTCGTCAGTCACCAACGACGGGGCCGCGCAGAAGCTGTGGTGGCATATGTATGGTGTGAGTATATGATTTTCAGTGTGGTTTCCATTTTCTCAGTGTGCTTCAGTTTGCAGTGTTCCTGTTGCTTTGAGTGGTGTGATTTATTGTTAATACTGGAAAAGAATTGTATAAGAGAGCAGAAAACTACGGAGATCCTCTGACTGCCGTACTTCGTTGGAAGATGATCGGTCAGTGAATACGTTCATTGGCAATGGTGATCATGTGTAGCAAGATCAAGACAACAAGATCTAGTTAGTATGATACAACACAATACATTTTTCCCTTTCTGATTTCTTATTTGGAATTTCACATTGTGGGGGGGAATACATACCAATGTTCCATTCCCATTCTGCACCCAAAATGACTTAGTCAAGGAAAGCTTCCAGTGGCAGTGGTAGTTTTCTATGCTGTTCGAGATCGAGTGGCAGCGATCAATGACAGAGACTACGATTAAGAACATTACGATTCTTATAGGAAGTAATGTGAAATTTTTTCAATATATCTTCTATTGTGCAGTTTTGTGATATGCAAGTTGTGTTTCCTACATAATTCCCTGATGTATAAGCATAGTGGTGAACAGTAGCACCAGAGTAAGTCAGTTCATGGATCTTGAAAGGGTTTGTGGGAGAATCCAGAAAACCACATGAGGTGGACAGTTGATGAGGTTCCTGTCACTTCAAGGTTTGTGGTAAGCCTGTTTAAAACCATGGAAGGAGAGAGCCTTTCTTTTGGATCAAGGTCATGAGTCATAGAGTTGGACATGCCACAGGGGTGAGCATACTGCAGTTGAGAGTGTGGATGTTTTTCTACCATGTAAACACTAAGGGGGGGAATGTTAGGAAATATAGTGTTTACATTATATTGGCTCATAATATTTTCATATGTGTATAATTATATGTTTGTTATATGAGTTGTTAAATATAACTCATATAATATAATAGTTGGTATATTGGGTTGTTTACGTGAGGTTGTAACAACTCACTTAAATAGGTGTATTGGTTGAGTAAGTTTCCTAGTTTATAGGAAACTCTCTCCCTATTTATTTGAGAGTCCCGTATGTATTGGATATAGAGAAATAATTATTACGTGTGTTTTCCCTGTGTAAGTCCGATCCAAAATCAGTAGAGCTCACCAAGAGAAAGCAATTAAAAACATTATGGAAAATTAAAATTGTAATTTTTTGTTTTGCTTGTTTCAAAACAAGATAGGGTCGTAAAATACACAAATTAAATAAAATCTTGTCTTTTGCGGAGAATTCAGTGGATGGAGACATGATACCACAAAAATGTGTTTTTATTTTTATTTCTCTTACTTTTGCCTAATAATGTCAACATCAAATAAATCAATGCTAAAGTACAAATTTCAAGGCATCATACCCTTATCGCATTGGTTTATGATTACGACCATATAACTGACACCAATTTGGGTCATGTTAATGGAAGGCCATATCCATCATGCACGTTCGTGATGGAGGGGACCAAAATCAAACCTAGGACTTGCTCTCACCAAATTTGACCACCCACCACTTCACCAAAGCTTTTTTAAGGGAAAGATTTTCAAATATCTAAATTATCCCAGCTACAAAGATGCGTGACACTTAGGCAAAACACATGTTAATATGAGTCAATTTTGTAACAGGATAAAACATGAAGGCCATATATTGTTCTCATAACGCATGTACTTGCGGTGGTTTTCCATAAGCAACATCGTTTCTAGTCTCCATTCAAAGTGTCAGAGCTTGTCATCACTTGTGTTGAGCACTACGATCCCGAGAAAAGAGGAGTTTCTACCGCAATAACGATCCCATTCTCGTTGGTTACGCTTTGATCACATTGAATAACTACTTACGATTCCAGAATATGAAGAGAATACCAAAATCACTAAAGAGTCTGCATAACAGTATTGGGATGAAGACCCAGTAAAATGTTCTAAAGTGATGAATAAGAATTGGTTAGTCAACACGAGATCGCATGTTACTCGAATTCATGATGAATTTCCATGCATTGAGTTCGGGACAAGATTGGAGATTTGATCATTGTTGAGTAGAGTATTTGGTATCCCCTCTGCACGCTACTTTCAACCGTGGATGTATAAATTTATTTGTGTAATTTTGGATCAAAGGATTCATATAGACTGGGCTACCATCATTAGTGATACTTTACACAAGCAATTATTTGAAGTAAAGATGACTTTTCATTTTTACATGACCTCTTACCTAGTCTACATAGTGGCACGAAGAAGGATTTTTACTAGTCTTGAAACTAGAGGCACCATGGCACTTGGGAAAAATAATGTTTTTCACTATTATCCACAACTGGAGTTTAAAGCAAGTTCACATCATTTTCATCGTGTTAATGACACTTTTCTCTTCTATGTTATCAAGATGCTCACATATAGGCCATAGGAGAGATTATCACAATAGGCTAAAGAAATGATCTCACGATGTGGCTCATGGTTCATTCAATTTTCCACTTTCTTATACACATGAGTCATCAAATTTAATGAAGTACCTTATAAATTTCCTAAATATGTGAGTGAAAAATGGGATCTCATGGAAATTTCATGACAACTGGGTCATTAATTTGCTTCTTGGGAGAAAAACATCATCTCAATGCATGTTTCCCAATTTTAATTGGTGTGTACAAGTGTCCATCCTTCCGCATGGCTGAATCAATGGATAAAGTGATGAACATTATGACTATGCACCCATTTGTAAGAAGATCATAATTCAATATTTTTGGTTTTATAGAAAGAGGTCTAGGACCTAAATATCGACACTTGTCTAGAATTAGAGGACTTTTTTTGTCGATTATGCGAGATGAATTTGAAGTTCGGTGTTGTGATTACTCGGGATGAATATAGATCAAATTTATTCATTCTCGTTTAAAGGAATTCCCTCAAGGATTCATAGATAATGGCCTTGATATGATTGATCCTGAATATGATTCTGTTGCATCATCTCCTCTTGCTAAATTCAATTGGTCTAGACGGGATGACACATCACTTGATGATAGAATCCAACAAGTGCTCAAGAGAAGTCTTGCTTGGTATGAAGAATCTTTGGCCCAATTTATTGTAAAAATAAAAATGCACAAGAGGATCAAAGGTCAGTCAATCAAAGCGAGAAGAGAATTGTGCAATCTACTCATTCATCTTCTCACCACGCAACACCAACCTCATTATACACTCAAACAAGCCAAGTAAGAAACAATGGAGATCCAAGTTATCTTAGGACCAACCTTCAAAAAGAAAGAAACCTGAGGTACCAAAAAAGAGATAGAGGAAGGAAAAGAACATGTTTCTGGGATATCAGAGTCAAGTTATCATTCATCAACTCACAATGATTCTCAAGGGTTGATTGAAAATACCACCTTACAATTTGTGGTATCGGATCAGGTGCAAGTCCCAATAATTCAGATCTCTAATTCACCTAAACCTCCTCTTCATAAAGATACTCTGCAACCTTCTCCAATTCACCATGAAGACATTGTAACATCTCCTCATCATCAATGTGAAGATTCTATAAAGGCACCTCCTGAATCTGAACCCGTGCACCCAATGCTCGAACAATTCCCATCAAATGTAAGGATCCTAGGTGGCGAACTGCTTGAAGAAGTTCCTTCTTGGATCCATAGAGAAATAAAAAAGAGGAAAATGATATTCAAACCAATTACAATTGATCTTGAGGTCATTGCATCAATGACTAATTCTAGCACTCCTAAACGACCCACAGTCATTGCCAAGGTTCCAGTAAATGGATATGGAGTGCAATACAATGATATAAAAATGATGATTTTTTATAACGATAAAGATAAATGACTGTCGAGGACTATGAATTCTCTAGAGTGATGCTTGGAAAATCAACCATGGAAAATGATGCATCTCATTCTTGTGAATTGGTTGATATGGTTCTACGATGGATTGAGAAATATAAGCTTCAAACTATTCAACTTGAATAAAAATTGACAGTTAGTTACATATGTCCAAAATCTAATCAATCCAATTTATTCCACTTCTCAAATCCCTTTTGTAGTGGTTTTGATATATCAAGAGGCTCTTACACTATCAATTGAGATAAATAAATAATGTGTTGATATAGGGTTTTCGAGTGATTGATGAAGCAATCAAAATATATGATAAGATCCATGCTTATCTAGATTCCATCCTATATTTTGAGGAGTCTCTCAAAGATAAAACAAACACTCTCAACAAAATTTCTCCAGATATTCAAGAACTCACACAAATGGGTTTCTCATCCCTTGTCAATGAGGGAATTTTGCAATTCAATCAATGTGGTCTTCATATCGAGTGGCTGAACTTTTCCAAATACAGAAAGATGGTGTTGATTGATGTTCAAGCTCAATTTGATGATGTAAAAGATGCAAGAGAAACAATCATGTGTGTCATTCAAGAATTCATTGAGGAGATCCCTTGTAGTTTTGTCAATGAACACAATTAGAGGAGCTCAAAGTGCAACATTTGAAGGAGTGATTTTTTGATTTGATAAATAATCAGTATGTTTCTTCAGTAATTTTTGGCCCTGATTTACTTGATAAACTCATCAAACTCCAAAACTTATTTTTCAAAATGGAAGAGAGAATGGTGCAATTTCATATAGTTCCTGATAAAATTTTGGAAGTACAAGTCATCTATGAAACTTGTCTCACACCTCACAACTTTCCTAAAGATCCAAAGTTGTTGGAATCACTTGAAAAGTACAAAAAGTTCAAAATGGCTAGATGCTTGGATCCAGGATTCTCAAAATAATATTTTCAATGTTTTGTTCTAGTTTCCCTTAGTAACCAATGAGTTCATTTCTCCTACAAGTGAGATAGGTGAACTCTTGGCCCAATGGGTAAGGCACTAATCCTAAGTGTCATAGTGAATCCATGTGTCAGTATCTTATTTTTCCATGTCATTGTCCAAGTGGGGTCCACATGTACCCACTTTATTATTGTAATAAATAATTATAATTAGGTCACTTATGTGATAAAGTTGTGTTATTTTAATAAAGTGACTTTACTTTATTAAAATAAATTTATAAATTATAATGTGACCTAATTATGCCCTAAAGTGATGTCATGAAAACCCTAACTACTTTGTAACCAAACTTTTGGGTTATAAAAGCAAGTTAGAGCTCATTTGTAAAGGGACTTTTGGAGCAAGGAGAAATATTGTTTGTAGAGAGATAGTAAGAAATTGTGTTCTTGTTTGAAGAGGAATAAAGGAACATTTATAGAGAGCTTTGTATCTTATATGTGTTTCCTTTCTTAAGCATTTGTTATTCTTATGTCTAATGAATGTGAAAACTCTTACTCTCTATGGATATGATGTCTTCTTTTCAATTGTCATTCACTATGTTTATTTCTGAGGTGTATATGAGTTTATGATCTACGTTTGCTTAATCTTGCATGCACTATTTCTCACTTTCATTCATTCTTTTCAACCCCTTTTCTTTCTTCTTTCATGTCTACTTCTTTTCTTTCATAAAACCCCAAAATCCCCCAAAAACACTATTTTGAATGTATAGTTGTAAATAAAAATTTTATTTTCAATAAGGGGAACCTCACCCATCATTGATGAGGAAATTTTCCCCTTCACACTACCTTGACATATTTTGCATTCGTGAAAAATTATATGCCAATAGGCCGGTAGTATAAATAATGTGACTGACCACTAACATTCTCCATGCTATCAGTCGGTAGCATGGAAAATGCTACCGATTGGTAGCATGGAGAATGTTACCGGACAATAGCATGGCCGATGAATCATAAGAAAATTTATTTCGTGGGGATGAAAAATTTGTTCCAACATTTAGAAAATAGGTTGTCGTGGCCATAACAAGAGAATTTTGCATGCTACTAGTTGGTAGCATTTTTTAAACCCTTTAGAATTAAGTGAAAAATAAAAACTCCATGCACACTTCAACAAAATAGAGTTGTAATTTTATAACCTTAATCCTATGCCATATATTGAGATATGTATGGCCTACTTATAGCTAACATAATCTCTTAACATGTCGTTTCTCATTTACTTATGATTTCATATGCTTAGTAGGTCAGCCTAGGTTGTTTACATGACATAAGCAAGGTATATATATGAGGTAGTAAGTAGGATATGATCATCATATTAAACATTTAAGTCTTATTGTAAGGTGTGGAGGTTTCCCCCTCAAAGTGGCTAATGTGATTATATGATGATGAAGATGATGTTCTACCATTTATATCTTTTGTGAAATTTTTAGATGTTCAATTCCTATACTAACTAAATTGTTCTAATATTGTGTACATGGATGTTACTTGTGATGATGTTTTTGTTAAGTTGATACATTAAGTTGTGGTGTTGATTATATGTGCGAATGCATGATTTTACAATATTTCTTGGATGGATTTGATGTGTGCGTGAAGTGTACAGTGATGAATGGTTCAATTAAATTAACACACATAAAGGATGCATGGGAAAAAACCCCATGGCCACCTTGAGCAACATTGGTTGGGGTTAAAAAGATCACTAAGCCCTTTTTGATTTTGTGGTTGTCAATTAATTTACCTCATCTTATGTTATTGGTCCCATTTGAAAATTTAACCTTGAATTTTGTAGTTTGAGATTTTTTCAAATTCCCCCTCTTCCCTTATTTTGATGTGACACTTGTTATGACCTTTTTATTTTTATGTGACATTGGTTGGGGGTTAGGAAAAGTGGCTAAGCCCTTTTTGATTTTGTGGTTGTTTGGATTAATTTACCTTATCCTATGTTGTTGGCCCCATTTGAAAATTTACCCTTGAATTTTTTAATTTGATATTTATTTAATTTCTCCCTCTTCCCTTGTTTTCATGTGACACTTGTTATGACCTTTTGGTAGGTGGAAATCATATTAATGGATCCCTAAACTCAAGGAAATTATGAGGGGTCATATTTTGGATTTGGGAAAGTTTTTGGGCAACCTAGAGACCACCTAACCTTGTACTTACCACTTTAATTGAGCCCATACCCCAAACCCATCAAGGGTAGAGTGTTTTTGAAGCTTTATTTATGATTTTGACCTCTTTATTGCTTATTTATCCCTTAATATTTAGCACTTGGGTTTCTTGTTTGAATTAAATTGTTGGAGAATTTATTACTTTTATTGTTGATGTGAAATTTTGGATTGATAATTTGAAAGTAAGCTTTATTTCTTGATTTATCCTTTTTGGTCATTTATTTTTATTGGATTTTGTTGTGTACTCTTGATTTGGGGAGTAATGGATGTTGACTCAAATTTTGGAGGAAATCAATTTCCTTGGAGAATGGTGTGTACCCTTGGGTGAGGTGGAGTGAGTACACCTAGTTGGCATCCATGTGGAGCCAAATCACCCTCTCTCCTTGTAAATTCTATAAATAAGTTGTATGTTTTGAAAATGGGGTTAGATACACACACTATATTTCTTATTTTGGAGTTCTTGGTGCTTGGAGGAGAGCTTGGAGTAGATTGGAAACTTAGAGAAAGTGAATATTGTTGTTATGGCTCCAAGGTAGGGTCTTGAGCCTTCTTGTAATTGCATTGTTGTTGTATTGTTTGGAATATTGCAATGTTTTACTTCTTGATATATGTGGTGTTTTGATTTAAATGTTTCTTTGGTTGATTTTGTTGTTTATCCTTCTTATGGTTTTTTTTTTATTGTTGCAATGAGTTGTGTTTGGGAAGGTAGTAACCCCTAGGTTGGGTGTTAGAGGGGAGTGTGAATGGTTGGTTTGGTGGAGGGAAAAGGATATTAGGTTCTTGTTATGGATGTGGATGTTTATTATGATTTTTTGAAGGAGTTTGGGGTAGATGGGAATTAGGCCTTTGGTGGAGAGAAAAGGGGTGGTTTTGGAGGTATAAGGTGTAGTGGAGGAATAAGGAGGGTTGGTATAATGGAGGTTTCAAGGCCTAATTCACTACCCACTTGGAAAGATAAGGAGACCAACCTTCATCTCTCCCTCTCACTCTTGACTTGATTTCAAGCCATTTTTCTCTTGTTTGTTTTGATTTCTTTCTTATTGGTTGTGCTTTGTTTTGAGTCTTTTAAAGCAAGGTTAAAAGTTTAGTGTTGCTCAAGGGGTTTTATCTCTTTCATGGTTCATGTGTTGGGGCTCGTGGGACAATTGGGAAGTTCTCCCCTTCCCATTTGGATATGATTGGGTGGTGAGTGTTACTTAGCTCCCATTTTGTGTTCTTAGACAACTTAAGAAGACATTTAATTCCATCATTACAACTATATCTACCCTTGTCATTTGTGGTTGTTTTAAGTTGTTTTACCCTTGAAAAGGGAGATGTAATGAGAGACAACAAATATGTAACCAATCAGATTTTAGTTTTGAAATATTTTGTTTAAATTTGTAAAAGGATGTTGTAATGACACACATTGTTGAAAATTTAGTGTGAAGGGGAAAATTTTGTTTTGGAAACTTAATGCAAAATTTGTAGTGGAAACTTGAGTTAAAACTAGCAATGTGATATCCTATTAAACTAACAATTTATTGTGTTTTCATTGTAAAATGGATGATTTGAAAGGTTGGAAAAATTGTTAATAGTTTTTGAATAATATGGGAATGTTATTGTTTGATAAAACTAGTTTTTGAATTTAAATAATTCATCTTGTGCATCCCAACTAGTAAGAGTAAACTTCCATGGATGTTGAACGCTTACTTGATGGGATGCACATGATTATGGACATCTTTTCATGTAGAAATGCATGAAAGGGTGATCATATCCATGGTGCACCACTGTTGAAACTCTTTAATTTTTAGTTTTTGCATTGAAATGAATTTGCATCTTGTTGTTTTCCATCATAGAATACTAGTAACCTTGTTGTGTACATCATAAACTTGAAACATTATTGTTGATATCTTGTCAAATTCGTAACCATGTTGTTTTGTATCTCTTTACATTTTGGAGAATGGAAAGAAATTTACCATTAGAAATGTGAATAAGTTTATGGATTGTAAATTATGCATGTTGCGATAATAAAGAAAACTCCTTTTCTCGCTTAGTTTATGAACCATTTTAGCATTTAAATAGTTTCAAATTCCAATATTTATGTTATTGTTTCAACCTTGAATGTTCTTGAAAAATACCACAAATGATTCATCTTTCTGTCATTGTTTCAACCTTGAATGTGATTTAAAAATTCCTCAAATAATGCATTTATACCTTCATCTCTTGTTTTGGTACATCAACATTCGCTTTTAAAATAGTTTCATACCAGTATTCTCATTTAAAACAGCTTTTCTACCATGTTGTGGGAGTTGTTGAGTAAATGATTGGATCCATTTACTTTTGTCAATGTCATATACATTTGAATCTATATACTCTTAAATTAATAGTAGGTTGAAATCATTATTAAACCTACAATTGAAAAAAAAAACTTAAGATTTCCCGAGCTCTTCTTGCGAACCCATTTTATGCATATCCGCGTAATCATGGCATCAATATGTGTGTGTGTGTGTGTGTGTGTTTGTTTGTGTGTGTGTGTATGCATATGTATTTATTATATTATATTATATTATATACATACACACACACACACACACACACACACACACACACACACACACACACACACACACACACACATATATATAGGGTGGCGCTAGGCCAATCCATCCCACAACCTCTTATTATACAAATAAACGAAATAAAAAAACAAAGAAAGGAGGGGTGCACGACTGGACCAACTCACCCCCACACTCGACACCAAACCTCTCGCATCTTAAACAAAAAAATTTTGTCAGGCTATGCCCCTTGCCCAACCACCATGGCCACCTTACACTTCCTTCCCACGACATTTCCATGGACACCCCCGCCTCCTTCTCACAACTTCCTCCTCTTCATTCTCTCCCTTCATGCCAATTCCCTATCTATTCATCCATTCTCCTCCGCCGCCTCTTTCCCCTACTCACCCTACAAAAAAACCACAAACAAACAAATCAAAAACATAATAAAACAAGACTAGAAACAATTAAGCCATGCGTATAGTTTTTTTGGGTTAGGATTAAATTTTTATAATAAGGAGAGGAGCCAATCGTGGACCATGGACTAATAATGGTGAGGGTAGATGTAAAGTTAAGTACTAGTGCATGTTAATTTCTTGCTTAAATTTTGAAAAAAAGTAGTCAATAAAATGAGTCACATCAAACAATCACCCAATCAAATGATGCCACATAAGTGGAAAAAAATGCATGACATAATTCCCCACAACGCTCAACTTATATGATATTTATGGGTAAGTGCACCAAGTTGGGGGGCAAAAGGGGGTCTTAAGTGGACGCATTTTTGTAAAAAAATAAAAACTTCAACTTGTATGAGTTTTTGAAATAGAATTACTGATCAAAATTGGAAGATGTTGTATAAACATGAATCGTAGAATTTTGAGTCTAGTTTCTAAGATACTAAATTAAAAGGGTCAAATAATTAAAATACCAACAGTTCTCCTATTTTTGTTAAAAAACATAACATAGTGACTTTCATGCCCCCACCCTTTTTTGAGCACCATTTAGTAGTTTTGAAAACCCTTTAGTAGAAAGATAGCTAGGAGCATCTAGCTTGTGCTAGAATTATTTTATGATATTTTTACCAAGTATTTATTTTTATTGATTTTTATAGTACATAAATTTTATGTTTTGAAAAATAACAGAGCTCCGACCATGCTCCCCCTAACTACCTCAAAAATATCAAAAATTAGAATTTGTTTTTTTGAATATGTATAGAATTAGGCCTAGTTTGTGCTAGTATAATTTTTTTCAATTTCGATGACCCAAAAAAAAGATACACGATGAAAGATAGAAATATTTAAACTTCAAAAAATAGATATAAAAATCCATAGAAAATAAATAATATGGAAACCTTATATTAGTTAGAAAATTTGAAAAATTATATTTTTAGAAAGAAGAAACTCTGCTCTACGTCGTGGTATAATTTTTTTAAAACGAATTGATTGTTTTATGTTGATTTATCATGGAGGAAGTGACATTTTTACATTTTCCTACAAAAACATGATGTTTTTGTGTTTCAGTTAGTCCATGCCTCAGGCTTGGTGATCTAAACCAGATCCCAAGCCTTGAGACATGGCTTGATGATCTAACCTGATCCCAAGCCTTAAGGCATGGCTTGGAAAATGTTTAAGTATAAGTTTTTCATTTATTATTATTTCTTATACTTTAAATTTATGTATGTAAATATAAGAAATTAGGGTCACTCTACACCTTATGGAGTTAGTCTCATAGCTCCATGAGTCACAGTTTAAGAGATACTTTTTAATAGTATAATTTGGTTAGTACATAGGTAATTTTCAAGATTTCAACATTCAACCGAAAGCTTTTAGAATTTAAAGTCTACAATCAAAACCCTAAACCCTAAGCCATAAACCTAAACCCTAAATTACAAACCTTGAGCCCTAAACCTTAAACCCTAAACCTTGAACCATGATCCCTAGACCTTAAAACCTAAACCCTAAACTCTAAGCCCTAAACCTTAAACCTTAAACATTCAATCCTTACCCGTGAGATCTAAACCTTGAGCCTTAAACACTAAACCATGATCCCTAAGCCCTAAACCTTAAACCATGAACCATGAACCATGAGCCCTAAACCCTAAACCCCGACCCTAAACCCTAAACCCTAAGCCTTGAACCCTACACCCTTATCCATCAGCCCTAAAATATAAACTCTAAACCCTAGACCATATACCCTTAGCCCTAAACCCTAAACCCTAAACCCTAAACCTAACCCCTAAACCCTAAACCATGAACCCTAAACCATAAACCCTAAACCCTGAACCATAAACCATAAACCGTAATCCCTAAACACTAAATCCTTAACCCTAAACCCTAAACCCTAAACCTTAAACCCTAAATCCTTAACCCCGATCTCGTAAACCCTAACCATAAACACTAAAACCTAAACCCTAAATCCTAAACCATAACCCTGAACCTTGAACCCTAAACCCTAAACCCTAAACCTTAAACCATGATCCCTAAAACCTAAACCCCGAACCATATTTCATAGTCTTGTGCCTAGAACCATCATTGATTCTGCTTATAGAACTACCTTGTTTATGAGAGGTGGGACAAGTAACTAAATGGATATGAAATCTACCTTGTGCCTTGCAATGCATATTACACATCTCTTCCAAAATTATTTCTCCCCACATATACTTGCGCTCTTGAATGTAAATTTATTTGCACTGAAACAAATTCCACATTTCTCATATTTCCATGTATGGTATTATGCAAGCCAAGATGACCCATTAGAAGCTAAAAAAACCATCACAACACAAAAATTAATCTTAAAGGAAAAAAAGAAACATGGAGAATATACCAATGCGGAGGTGTAGGATTGTAATTGAATTTCCGGCAAAGATCCTCTCCTCCAGAGAAAGAGAAAGTTCTTTTCTCTGGAATGGATAGTAAATTGAATGAACTTCCCGAAGTGTTCAAAATAAGCATGGAAATAGAGGAATGGCTAAGAATAAAAAGGGGTTATCAATCACCTAGTAAATTTTTCTTGTTCAATTCTAAAAGGGAGTCACTTGACCTATGACTTAGTGACCTTCCATTCATTGATAATTACTTATATGATAAACCCATGGATATTTTCAAAAATGCCTTCAAAAAGATAGGGGTAGTCATCAATCCTAGTGAAGGGTGTGATGTGATTTCAAACAACTTGAAATTCATATAGATTTAGAGGTCATAACACAAATTTACAAATATCTCTATCATTATAAATGGAAGCCAAGTAACGGTGTCTCCATATATCTAAGGATCAAGGACTATTGGCGTCTGTGGAAGGATTGGACATTTAGGAATATGGAATTTCCCTCCTTCAAAATATCAATAGATGAAAGATATCAAATTATGATGACTCGTTTGAATATTCTACCTACGATGTCGATGAACCCTTTTCAGTTGAATAATCTCACAATTACTAATAAGAATGGGTAATACACATAAATCTTACAATGAGTGAAATATTTCCCATGCGATGGGCAAAAGAAGATAGTTAGATTGGGTGTCATTTCTTTACCATGATAATCGAGCCCTAAACTAAAAACTCTAAACCCTAAATCCTAAAACCCAAACCCTAAATATTGAGCCCTAAACCCTAAACCTTAAATTCTAAATAGTAAAACCTAAAATATGAAACCTAAACCTTGAACTCTGAGCCTGAAACCCTAAACCCTAAATCCTAAACCCTAAACACTAAACCCTAAACCTTGAGCCCTAAACCTTGAACCCTAAACCCTAAAACCTAAACCCTTAACCGTGAACCATGAGCTCTAAACCCTAAAACCCGAGCCCTAAACCCCGAACCCCGAGGAGAAAAACCTAAACCCTAAACCATACACACTAAACCCTAAACCCTTAGCCCTAAACCCTCAACCCCGATCCCTAATCCCTAATCCCTAAACCATAAACCCTAAACCCTAAAACCCAAACCCTAAATACCGAGTCCTAAACCCTAAACACATAATCCCTATTTTTACCATAAACCCTAAACCTTAAATTCTAAACACTAAGCCCTAAACTATGAAACCTAAACCCCGAACCCCGAGCCCAAAACCCAAAACCCTAAATCCTAAACCCTAAACACTAAATCCCGAGCCTTAAACACTAAACCCTAACCCCTAAACCTTTAACCCTAAGCTCTAAACCATAAACCTTAAACCCCGAGCCCTAAACCATAAACCTTAAACCCGAGCCCTAAACCATAAACCTTAAACCATGAGATCTGAACCCTAAACCATAAACCATAAACCCCGAACCGTGAGCCAAAAAACATAAACCCTAAACCCTAAGAACTAAACCCTAAAACCATAGAACTAAACCCTAAACCCTAAACCCTTAACCTTGAGCCCTAAACCCTATTCCCTGAACCTTGAGCCCTAAACCATAAATCCTAAAACCCAAACCCTAAATATTGATCCTAAAACCTAAACCTTAAACCCTAAACCCTAAACACCAAATCCCTAAAACCTAAACCTTAAACCCTAAACCTTAAATTCTAAACACTAAACCCTAAACCCTAAACCCTAAACATCATTTTAGTAAGGATTTCATTTTAGTAAGAAGTAGACAAGCATCATAGAGCTGATTCGTGGTCACTAAAGTGAATTATGGACCAAATTTCAAAATTAGTACCAATTAAAATAGTGGTAGGGCCAAATCCAATCTAGAAGGTCAAAAAACCTACAAAATGACTATATGTTTTCACAAAACAAAGACCGACTACAATATATATGGCTTGAAAGTTTTAGGTCATTGCTGAAATTTTGAAAATGAGTAAGTACTGACCATATTAGATTTTGAAAAACTATCTTCTATATTATCACTTGTCAGAACTATAGGACCACTTCGATCAGGTACAGAGTGACCCTAATTTCTTATATTTAGTAAAATAAATAATTCTTATACTTAACATTTATTTTACTAAATATGGCTCCTTCCAGCCCCTACAAAATTCATATAGAACAAAATGCGTACACGTTTTGTGTTCATAGAAACGTGTACACGTTTTAGGTTCGTGAATTCTAAGCCTAGGAAAACATAACATGATTGCGTTATTGCAAAATGTGATCGTGTTTCATTCATTTTTAGGTTTTTGTCCACTTTTGGCCCCCCAACTTAGTGCACTTACCCTTATATGGTTGTATACAACCCTCAACTTAGGTCGACAACCACTAGCTCCTCTCCTTTATATAATAGGTAAAGCCATATGTGTAAAGTTTCAAGATTAGGTAGTATTTTATAATACATAAGTTATTAAGGTGTGTGTGTGTGTGTGTGTGTGTGTGTGTGTGTGTGTGTGTGTGTGTTTATAAGGCATAATGTTATTATTATTATGTTTATAATAATATATTATATATAATATAATGTTTTTTTGGAAAGAGGGTAAAATGAGGGTTTTAGAAGGTCCCACAACCTTATACAAAGAGCCCAACGGCTAGATTATACTATGAAGCTTACAGAGAAAAAAACCTGTGAAAATTTCTAAAAAAAAAAGGCAAAAGAGCAAAGCCCGAAGCAGAAAGAACAACATCAAAGGAGCTTCTTAAGCTCAATCATAGAATTCTTGGCATGGATAGACCCCAACTCATCAAGCAGTGGTCCTGCTAGCATTAACAACGGTCAAAGGCAAAGATTTGGTAATGGCCATCTTGGTATTTTCAGTGAAGGTCTCCCAAGCTTTGAGAACCGAGAAAGAGCATTGCAGCTTGGCCAAGATGGAAGTCACCAACTCCACATGGTGGTCATTTGGCTGGTTCTCAATGTCAACAACAGAATCAGTTTTGGCCTTCTCAATGTCAAGAAGTAGAGTCTTTCCAATTAGGGACATCATCCATTTGAACATCCTGAGGGTTGGTGTCACGATCCTCCATGATAATTTTATCGGCATCCAGCTGGAAGTTAAGACCCTCCTCCTTGAGCTCCACCTCTAAGCCAACCAGGATAGATTATGGGGAATCAGGATACAACTGAGAAAGCCCAAGTAGGGTGTTCAAGATGCAGAGCTCTGAGATGGAGGTAGGAGAAGAAGCAATGAATGCCATCAAAGCCACAGGGTCAGCGAAATAGGTCAAAATCGGGGAAGGCAGACGAACATGGGAGGCAAGGGGAACAAAACCTGCGATGGAGGGCCCCAAGATTTCAACATCGGAGTCGGAGTTGGAGGAAACTTATCGGCGGTGGTGATGGCTAGAGGAGGGGTGGGAAGCGGGGGATGGAATGGGGGAGGAGGTGGGCGTATGGTGGGGCCGACTGTGTTTGGGAGGAAAAGTCTCAATTCAACAGGGGAAGTGACAAATTTGAACAGGAGGTAGAGAAGGCCCTGATGTAGAATGGGCCCTTCACCCTCCCTAGCCAGGTTGATGGAGTGTTCAAGCGATTGGAAAAGGAAAGCAGCCAGTTAATTTTTTTCCCCCAACGTAAGTGCGAGAGGATGAAGAAATGGGGACCGTAGACTAACCTGTAATGGCCATCGATGGTGAAGTACCTCATGATCACCTTGGTAACTCTGTCCCAGGGAGGAAGGAGGGATTCCTGGATATAGCTCGAGAGATACTTTGTTGGCTTCTCCCCTTTGGCAATGAAGTCTTGAAGCTCGCCTATAGAGGTTTCTTGAAGTATAATACCCCAAGGAAGGAAGGCTGGTGACAGAAGCGATGGCGTTTGTGGAGATAGTGAAGCGGGTGTTGCCAATCTGTACTCTACTACGTGACTAGGTGGCTAGAGCACCACATGAAACCGGTACCAAGTATCCTAACATCCTTTCAAGGAACGTCGTTATGCCATTGTCTCTAAGGATGCTCCAAACATCATGGTCCTCCTGTAACCGGGTGCATGAAGTAGGTTCAATGCACTTGAGCTGCCCTCCCATTTTCAGATAATCGTGGATGTGAGTCGAGGTGACAATCTGCGACTCGGCTTTAATAAGTTCACCATATCTATGGGAGCCTTCCACGTCATCCGTCCTTCTGAGACGGGAGTAATTATGATGTGAAATGGTGAATCCTGCACTGGATCCACACGAGTGTAGTAATACTCATCCCACATGCTCGCTCCGTAGAGAAATACTTCAAATTAATATGGAAATCATTACCACCGTCAAAAGTGAGAATGGAGTGCCTTTTTAAGGTTTTTGACATAGGAATCAGACTCCCATCTCCACACGTTAGCTAGAAAGTGAGCAATCATTATGGGTAATTTGAAGGAGATTGGCAGGGAAATTATCTAACCAAATTTGTTGAGAATCAAGGAGGACACCAATGTTAGCCAAACAATCTGCCGCCTTGTTTCCTTCCCTAAGAGTGTGTTGGAACTTGAGCTATTGAAAGTTTCTTTGGAGGAGCCGGATGTCAGCAATAATGTTTTTAATAGTCCATTGACTGGGTCATCCGAGTTGAGGAGAGTTATAATATTGAGAGAGTCATTGTCAAGTTTAAGACTCATCTCCAGCCCTTTTAAGATAGCTAAGGCTTCAACACGGTGATTGGTACCCAAGTTAAAATTGGCTGCAATAGCAGCTTTAGGGGAACCATTTGAATTTTGGAGGATCCCCCAACTTTCCAGGGTTACCCTTAGAAGCACCATCCATATTAAGTTTCAACCAACCCATTGGAGGAGGGAGCCACCTAACATCTGAACGAGCCTGGGAAGAGGGTTTAGCTGTGGGAAGGATCATTGTCACGACACCAGTCCTTGTGATTGCATAGCTGAATTTTTTGTTGATATTTCTTCCATAAGTAGCTATTGAGATTATCTTGGAAGAGAATAGCTATATTGGCCACCCTCTCTGGATCCCAACATTGATCTTTGAAGATTCTCCTATTCCTCTCTTTCCATATACCCCAAAGGCCGTGGGGGAGGATGAGTTTCCAAGCCAGGGAGAGGGCCGGGTGAGTGAAGGGGGAATACCATTGTATGAGGGTGTCATGAATAGAACTTGGGAAGGTCCAGACAACTCTAAAACACGACAAAAGCCCACTCCAGATGGCTTGGGAAAAAGGGTAGTGTAGAAGGAGATGAGAGGAGGATTCCAAGGCTTTCCAACAAAGAACACAAAGTGAGTGGGAAGCGAGAAGCCTCTCCTCTTTAAGTTCTCACCCGAGAGGAAAGCATTCTTGAAGGAGAGCTAGGAAAAGAAGCCAATTTTGGGAATAGACTCTTTGGGCCAAATTTTAAAGAGGGGAGGGCCAGAAATGGTCCAGGCTTAGTGTAATAGGCAACTTTGATAGTGAAGGCACCAGAGGGGGAAAGGGGCCAGATACGTTCATCGGGGGAGGAGAATGGAATATAGAGGGAGGAAAGGGAAGATCTCAACTGAATCAAAAGTTGACTCTGAAGTTCACTGATGCCCATCCAAACTGGTATATGCCAAGAGGGGATTGAGTTCTGAATACTCCAGTAACCAGACACTTTCCTACCATGCCTATTGATGAGGTTCCTTTTGATAGGTTCCCAAATAGGGTTGAGACTCAGAGGTTTATCTCCAATCCACCAGTCTAACCAGAAGTCAATAGATCTGCCATTTCCCAACCTCCACTTGGTCCCAGTATGAAGAAGAGGAAGAGAGCTAGTAACCAAGTTCCAGATAGCTGAGCCACGGGGTGGGGATGAGAGAAGGAAGTCTTCATCTTGCATCAAGTATTTAGATCTTAGCAGCTGATCCTAGTGCGAATTACCTTGAGCAACTTCCCAACCAATTTTAGCCAACAGAGCAACATTCATATCAGCAATTTGTCTTATACCAAGCCCGCCTAGAATGGTCGGTTGGCTTACAGACTTCATTCCAAGAGACCAGGTGAATCCATTTTTGGCTTCCATCCCTGACCAGAGAAATTTATTTTGGATTCCCTCCACAATAGAAATCACTGAGGAAGGAATTTTGAGAAGAGACATGAAGTAGATAGGTAGACTCTACAGAGTAGCTTTGACCAGTTGAAGTTTGCCCACTGACTAAGAATTGCACCTTTCCAAGCAGCCAATTTTTTTGGTATCTCTCAATGACAGGATTCCACAAATTCTTGGTTTGTTTTCCTTTGAATAGGGGAATGCCAAGATAGGTGGAGGGAAAGTCCACAATTTTACAACCAAATATGTCAGCAATCCTTCTTTGAGTTTGAGCCGCAGTGTTTAGGAAGGAGATACTACTTTTGTTGAAGTTAATCAATTGTTGAGAGGCATGTTGATAGTCTTCTAAAATTTCTTTCAGGGCATGAGCTTCAATCACCGAAGCAGCACTCAAAAGTAGAGTGTCGTCCACAAATTGGCTGTGAGTGGCGGTAGGGGAGATGGAAGTGATTTTGATGCCAAAAATGACCGAGTGACTTTTGGCCACCTCAAGAGCTCTGTTGAGGGAGTTTGCCATTAACAGGAAGAGGAACGGAGACAGAGGGTCCCCCTGATGAATTGCTACCGGGATGCCATTGATGAGAATCAAGAAGCAAGGGGTCGCAATGCAAGACAAAATCTAGTTGCACCATTTGTTGTCAAACCCGTAACTTTTTAGAACTCGGATCAAAAAAGTCCAGCTAACTCTGTCAAACACTTTTACATGTCTAATTTGAGGATCATCCCCGTAGACTTCGAGTGATGGGTTGAGTGGATGGCTTCATGAATGGTGATGATACCCCCTTGAATAAGGTGCCCACTGATGAAACCATTTTGATTCACCATGATGAGGTCATTCATCAGGGGCTTAAGATGAGTTGCTAACATTTTGGTGATGATTTTGTAGGAGGTGTTGCAGAGGCTAATTGGCCTAAAGTTGGAAACCAATTTGGATCCAAGAGCTTTGGGGGCAAGAGCTATGAAGGTGGTGTTCCATTCTTTCAGGAGGGTGTTGTTGGACTGGAATTCCTTAACCACCTTGTAAAGATCTTGCTTGATGATTTCCTGAAGATTTGGAAAAAGGCAGTAGGAAAGCCGTCGGGGCTAAGGGCCTTTTCCCTTTCATTGTGAAAACTACTTTATGAATTTCCTCCATAGAGAAGGGTTTCGTTAAGTTTCCATTCATGTCCTCCGAGATTAATTTGGGAATGTGATGGAGCATCTTGGACATAGCTTTCTCATTGGGAGGGTCCTCTTCCTGAAGGAGATTAGAATAAAAGGAGACTAATTCGTTAGAAATCTCAGTGTCAGAGGTTAAAGTGTTACCTGCCGAAGTAAGCAATTCCTTGATTTTGTCCCTGTTCTTTTGTGCTTAGAGGCAGTAATGTGGAAGAACTTGGTGTTGTGGTCTCCCTTCTCCAGCCAAAGCACCCAAGATCTCTACTTCCAATAGGTCTCTTCTTCCCTTAGGGTATTGTGGAAGTCACTGAGAAGATGTCTTTCTTGATTATGGAGTTGTTCCATTCTTCCTTCAACCTCCATCAGAGTAGAAATGTTAGCAATTTCCTGTGTCAGCTTTTGCTTACGATTTTTGATGTTTCCAAACACCGTGTTCTTCCAGATCTTAAGCTGCTTTTTTATTTCCTTAAGTTTGCTAGAGAATTTAAACATTTCGGATCCCTGAACTTTGATATCCCACCAACTCTTGATGAGAGGGTCCAGTTGATTATTTTCCAGCCATGCAAGCTCGAATCTGAAGGGAGGATTTTTTATGTTCATCTTATTGTTGGCACAAAGGATTAAAGGGTTGTGGTCTAAAGCCGCATGGGGTAAGGAGCTGAGAAAGAAATCAGGGTAAAGTGAGATCTAGTCCAAGGATCCTAAAGCTCTGTCCAATCTACTTTGTATGTGATTTCTGCCAACTCTGCGATTTGACCAAGTGAAGGACGTACCATGAAGGTCCATGTCAAGAAGAGTCTCCCCCTTATAAAGTCAGCCAAAGCTTCCATGTTGTTGGGGTTAGCCGGGGCTCCTCCTTGTTTTTCGAGGGATATAGAGTACAATTGAAGTCTCCCATAATGAGCATAGGAGATTTCCACAATTTTTATGAAATTTGAGATGTCCTGCCAGAGTCTTTCACGCTGTGATTCCAGGTTTGGGGCATAAACATTGATTGCAATCTAGGTAGCATTAGAATCCACTTCCTGGAAGAGTGTGCATAGAAAATTGGGGTGCTGCAGAAGGCAGTCACCTTTGAATTGTTTGGGGTCCCAGAGAGTGCATAGGCCTCCCAAATTACCCATTGCGAGCTGAGAAGCAAAAGAAGCAGCCAACCAAATTTTCAAGAGACGGTCATCCTTTTTGAGTTTGGTTTCCTGAAGCATGATAATGTCAGGAGAGTGGTTAAATTTCATATCCTTGAGGACTCTCTATTTTTGCAGAGAGTTCAGCCCTCTAATATTCCAAGAGATCACCTTCATTTCTTGGATTTAGATTTTTTCCCCACAACCATGGGGATGGTGCTCTGTGTTCCTTGGGCCACATTCAAGGCTGATTCTTGCTGCAGACTTAACATTACCTGGGATACATCCACAAAATTTCTCGAGCCAGGGTTCCGTTTCCTACAATCACAGTGAGTGACGGGGATTCAAACTGTCATCAGAGGATTGAGTGGATGGGGAGAGCAGGGAATCAGAGGGGGAAGGAAAGGAGAACCGATGAAAGTGGGGTTAGCAAGGGGAAGCTGTGCCAATCTCGGGGAGAGGGGGAAGGGAGAGGAGGATGTTGGAGGGAGGGGAGCGGGAAGGTGGAGAGGGAGGGGCTAAAGCAACCACCAAAAGGGGGGCCGCTAGGGGGTGGGGCAAGGGGATGTCGGGAGACCTCCTCGGGAACAGAGGCCAAGGAGAAGGGAGGTAAGGGATCGAGAGAGGGGGCCAAGATGGATTCGGAAGTGATCTCTCCTTCTTCTAGGAGGGAAAAGGGGTTGGATGTGGGGATGACCGGGGTCTCTCCAGGAATGATCTTAGGGATATATTTTCCTTTCTTTTTGGGAGAGGTAACCAGGGTTTTGGGTTTAGGTTGAGGCTTGGTGGGACATCAGAGGCTCTGTGGCCTATGCTTTTGCAGATTGAACATGCTTGTGGGATATATTCATATTCAATGTTTTGAGACCAGGTTCCAAAATCGATAAGAGATCAATCAATTTCGGGAGAGGGCAACTTACATCAGCGTTAACACATAAACGAGCATGGATGAATCTAGTCTTGGCCTTAGTGGCCTGGTCTATTGCAATTAAAGAACCCATAGATAGAGCAATACCTTCAATAACTCGGGGTGCCATAGCTCTAGAGGAAGGCCTGGAAGATGAACCCAAATTGGAGCCTGTGTCATTGTTTCATAAGCGGGTTGAATCTAGGAGACCATTTCCTGATATAGAACCCTCTTCTGCCAAAGAACCATGGACCACCCAGAAGAGCTTAAGAAAATATTCTTTCATGTTGAAGGAGAAGAGGACAAAACCATTTGGCATCGCAACTATTTCCAATGCACCACAAGGGTTCCATTTCATCGGGCCCATTTTTTGATGTCTTCGAGAGGGGGTCTAGGACCCATCATCTTGCGATAAGGGACAAATCTCTGGAGTTAGCAGCAACCTTCGTGATGTGAGAAGGGATGTGAAGGGAGAGGGCCCCATCAGAAAGCACGGGCATCAGCTTCTCTCGAGGGGGACGCAGAGGAGGACCCCTCCATAATTTTCTTCCAAGCCTCGGGGGGAGGTCGGGAGACAGCCTCTAGAGTTAGCAGGATAGTACTCCCGATCCGGACCAGAAGGTCAGCATCAGAGCCAGCACCAGGGAGATCAGAATTCAAAAAACGGAGGGCGGAAAAAAATAATCCATTGACACATTTAACAATAGACTACATATAATATAATGTTATTATAATGGCTACACCGTTTAATGGTCATTTTATAATATTTATAGAGTTTTTAAACTAAATGGTATTTAACATTATTATTGTATATATATTATATAATAATGTTAAATGTTATAACACTGGGAAACCCAAACTTATCTTAGTTCTAATGCTTATAATATTATATGTAATATAATATTATTATGAAGTTATAATGGTTATAATAAAGTGTTGTTATAACATTCTAATAGTACCTAAGGCGTATAAGTTACGTAATCGGATCTCTCAAGTAACAATATTTTCAAATACATCTAATAAAATTGGAACGATACTGAGAAGATTAACATGGCCCCTGTGTAAGGTTGACACTCACTCAATTGAGGATGAACCGTTCAAGCATCATATCTTTGGAAAACAAAGAAAAATTACCTAGTTTTGGGTTGAAATTATTAGGTGCGTTACATCATTGCTTGTTATCCGGTGAATGTCTCAACAATTAACACTAGAAATTAAGACTCTACATGAAGCTTGGACTAGTAATAAGCCAACCTTGAAACACCTTACTTTTTTTGTGATGCTTATGTACATGTTACAAAGGAAATGAAAATAAAGCCCGACTATAAGTCTAAGCAGCGCATCTTCATTACATTTGAGAATGGTGTGAAAGGGTAAAAGTTGTGGAATCCTAAAACAAAGATGTTATGTCCCTTTTATTAAATAAAGTTAATATTTTAAGTTGTCTAAGTGACTTACTTTTTATTTTATTATTAAAAATAAGTGACAACTTAATATTACTTTATTATTATTAGAAATAAAAGAAAAGGGTGGGAAAAGGAAATAATAAAAATAAAATAAAAGGATGTTGTTGGTTGCTTTTCCTTGAAAAGTGTGAAAGTAAAATTATAAAAGTGGGGCGCTTGGGGTATTTTGGCATCACTTTTCAATCAACTATTTTTATTTTGTGAGTTTGAGCATTCTACTTCAGCTTTCAGCCTCAGAGGACGAAAACCCTCCTGTGGAGCATCAAAGGACGAAAAACCCTTCGGTGGAAAAGACTTGGGAGGAAAAACTCTCGTTTTGTGTGGTGGTTCCATCTAAGGACTACATATGTACTTCAAATTTGTCTATATCATAAATCAGCTTCATCAAATAATCAGCTTCAAAAGTCATTTTAGCTTGCTACAATCTCACTACAATAAATTAGGGAAGATTGAAGTCATTTTTAACTTGTTACAGTGTCGCTATAGTAAATTATGGAAGATTTCAACTTGTATAGGATTAAATCCTAGTTTCAATGTGGCTCAAGATTTCTATAAGATCCAACAAAATGTCATCTCTACGATCATCTATATTATCGATTGTGAGTGTTGAAAAATAAATAAATATAATCTGATTTTAGTGTTTATGTTACGACTGTCATTATATGTAACAAATATGGATTTTTCCTAGGGTTTAGAAATTATTTCTTTTTAAATTTTCTCATAAGGGTTTTCAATAAAAATCAGTTTTTATTAAATCTTGCCCTAGGGTTTTGGATAAACCTAGAATTATTTTAAAATGTACAATGGTATCGAGCTATGATCTTGTTGGCATGTGAATCATGAGGAAAATGCAAGAATCCATGTTAGACATGTTGCAATATTTTTAAGAATATAAGAAGGATCTAAAGTCATAAATAGAGATAGAAATAAAGAAGGGTCAAAATATAAGCCTCAAGAATATGTCAAAGATACAAAACCAAAAGAGTTTCTCTTGAAGGAAGAAAAAGAACCAAATAATGTGGTTGAAAATAAACTAATCACATTGTGCACAAGCGCAGAGGATTTAATGAGGCCAAAAAAGGTGTGATGAATGGCTAAGAAGAGCTAAGGAAGCTAAGTCGATAACCACTCAAGCAAAACAACACCTACAAAAAATTAAGGAAGAAATATCCCATTGTAATTAGGAAGCAAGAAGAATAGTCAAATTTAGAGCCACAAGACATCATTGAGCAAGAACAAAAGGGACCCAACATACAGGTTGAAGGTAAAAATTATTTGGTAATAGAATATGTTTTATTGACTTCTAATGATTGCATGTGTCAGCAAAATAGTGATGAAGTAAAGGTAGAAAGGGCTTTACTTGTTGGATGTGAAGAGTTCAAGATGGAGGAACATGCACCACCCTTCGAATTTCCAAAGGGTGAGCCATTGATTGATTTTCAGAGTAGCATTGTGGAGGGACATGCATTTGAAGAAAATATTTTGAGTCACAAGGATAGAAGTGTTGAAGGTATCTCCACAATTCCTACTTCGGCAAAGGAGGGTGAGCTCCTTGTTGGCAGCCTAAGGTATGAAAATGATGATCATATTTCAGATTTGTTGCTTCCTCCTATGTCACTGCAAAATTCTTGTCATCATGGAAAACATTCAAAAAGGGTGATAGAGTAAGGGATACAACTTGCAGTACAGGGCATGTGGACTCTTTGATTCAAGTTCAAGATTGTTTTGTATATGGGATCTGGGTGATCTTTTGAGGGTCAAAGTGGATAAAGGCATTAATATTTCTATTGGGTTACCCATTTCTTGCACTTGGATGAGGAGGAATTTTTTAATTTTTTGAATGTTAATGGAGTATTTTCAATCCCTGTATGATAGTTCTTAGCATCTTCACCGATAAATTTTTTGTTTTTTGCAAGGAAGTTTCAATTTTTAGCTATACCATTTTCATGTTAGTGATATTGAAAATAACAAGCATGGAATTACAATTAGTCGTCATGAACAATTGTGAGTTTGCACATTTTTAAAGGAGTAGCCTTGATGGAAAAGGTTGGAGAAAGGTTTTAGTTGAAGAGAGTTGCCATTGTAGCCGCCATGGTATTAAATGGGGAGAGATTCTAGGGGAATTGTGGTGATTCTAACTTATTTCCAGCCCTTACACAAGGTGATTTGAACTCTCTTTTGGAAGCAAGTCAAAGCTTTTAGGTGGGTTACAGATATGAAGTTTGGAATGCAATCATCCAAACTATGTTTTCATATGACTTTGTGAATAGTGGTAAGTTGGTAGAGGGTTGTCCTCCTTACAAGATTAGTGGTTTGCTAGATAGGGCAACATCAATTTTCTCTTCTTATATTGATGTTGATTCAATTATATCTCTTAACATTGGAACGGTAACTGCCATTTGTAATAAGTTGAATCTATGTGGAAGAGGAGTGCTTAACAACATTAAGGAGGATAAAGGATTACCAACTTCTACTTGTATCAAAGAAGCACAATGTAAGCATGATGGTGGTCCTACTTGCTACTTTCAGCAGCTTCCAGTTAAGTTTGAAATTTCTGGAATGGAAGAGTTTGCTGAAGTTTTCCCATAGTTTGAAAATTTGGGCAATTGGTCACACCAATTCCCAAGGATGATTTGGGATCTAGGCTTTTCAACTTCTAGTTGTATCAGAGTGGTGCAACAAAAGCATGGTGAAGAGTTCCTAAGATTGATTTGGGATCTTGGCATTGACAAAAAGGATCAGAGTGGAGAAGTAAAAGTTGAACCAACATTGCTTGAGGACAAGCAATTTTTGGGAAGGGTGGACTCTCATGTCCCTTTTTTAAAATAAAGTAAAAATAATAATAAAGTTAATATTTTAAGTTGTCTAAGTGACTTACTTTTTATTTTATTAAAAAAAGTGACAACTTAATATTACTTTATTATTATTAGAAATAAAAGAAAAGGGTGAGAAAAGGAAAAGTAAAAATAAAAGAAAATGATGTTATTTTTTGTTTCTTTTCTTGAAAAACATGAAAGTAAAATTATAAAAGTGGGGCACTTGGGGTCTTTTGGCATCACTTTTTAATCAACTAATATTATTTTACGAGTTTGAGCATTCCGCTCGATTTCATCCTCGAACGAAGAAACCCTCATGTGGAGCATCACAGACGAAAATGATTTGGTGGAAAATACTCGGGGATGAAAACCCTCATGTTTTTGTGGTGGTTTGATCCAGGGACTACATATGCACTTCTGATCTATTTATATTAAAAATCAACTTCATCAAATAATCATCTTCAAAAGTCATTTTAAGCTTGTTACAATGTCACTATAGTAAGTTAGGGAATATTTGATGCAAGAGCATCAAATCTAGGATGTGTGTAAGGATGGTAACATCCATATTTTGGCTTCAAGGTATACTAGTGAGGTCTAGTGGTCATTAGCTATTATTCGGGTGTGTAAGTTGGTTTCTGGGCCTTTCAAAATTCAAATTGTACACTTTCTGTTATGATCCTCATGTGTGGATTTCACTAATGCCTCGAGGTTTTGGTGTAACGGTTTATTACATTTGGTATCAGAGCGACCACCCGTGTTCGAATCCCACTCGATTGGTTACACCGTGTAGCCGAGGCCCATGGGGCGCCTAAACGTCGGTGAAGCGGGGCTCGTACGTATGGGAGTGCGGGCGCAAACCCAGCCCGAGTCGGGCTCTAAGCGTGGTGGGATGTTATGATCCTCATGTGTGGATTTCACTAATGCCTCGAGGTTTTGGTGTAACGGTTCATTACACTTTCCCTCCAAAAGTGCAAGATGAGTCTTGGAGGCCATTTTTGGCTTGTTATGGTTGTTTTAATGGAATCTTGAAGTTTACAAGCTTGTAAGAGGATGAAATGAGGTGTAAGTAATTTTCTTAGGTCCTCATAGGATATAGAAATCATAACATGAGTCAAGAAGTCTAGGACTTGGTCTTTGAGCTAAGTAACTTGGTGTTAAGGCTAAGGTCATTCATATGACCAATGAGTTAAGGGTGTGCATTCGGTTAGGCACTAATGGAAGTCATATAAATGTGAGAATGTAACTAACTCGCCTCATTCCCATTCAAATGGAAATCAGGGTGAAGCTTCAATGAGAAGAGATGGTAATGTTTGTGTATGCATTTTGTAACTATGTGATTGTGTGAATGTTCTGGTGCTTGTTCAATGTTCATGGAGAAATTATGCATGTCTTATATAAAGGCTACAAATGACCTGTGTAAAGAATTATTTACAAGTTTTGTGAAATGTCATTGTGTGTGTGTGTTAGTGCATATTGAGAAAACTATGAAGTCTTGAACATATATGTAAATTTCAATAGTTAAGAAGCCTATGTAAAATAAAATTCCATACATTTGAAGGAGGATAAGTACAATGGATTTTGGCTTTAGTGGTTCTTGTAAAGGTTCATGATTTCTATGAAGAATTTTCTTAAGTGAAGTGGTGCTAAGTAGTGTACTCTGCAACTTGATCAAACCCTAGGAAATTTTTCATGTGAAGAACATATAGAACTTAAATCTTGAAGGATAGGCGGGTCATTAAGTTGGTAAGACCTTAGAGAATTTTTGGGATCCCTCACAAGGGAAGGAGATCACCTTTCGATTTAAAATTACTCTTTTGGTCTAATGAACACAAGTTATACGTTGTCTCGATCATGCATGGGAAAAAATTAATGAACCCTTGATCACTTGAAGCTAGTGGATTCAAAGGAGATGGTGAGTGTTATCTTGAAGAAAATGATGACAAGTTATTTCACAAGGTGATGAGACATTTTTTCACTAATGATTGTAATTGTAGGCATATAAACCTTGTATACACAAAGTAGCCATTTGGTGGAAGGAAGATAAGTTTAAAGGTTAAGGGAGAATCATGAGTTTATGGTAAGGTAATATATTTTGCATTGGTAATACAATCATTCTTACCAAGTTTAGGGATTTGAATCGAACTCTATTAAAATTTATTTCCAAAACAAGCTCCTCGGGCTCACTGTGCAAATAGCTATGGTTTTGAAAGGAAAACACGAGGTAAAAACTTTTAGAGTTGGAATCTTGTCCTAAAATTTCATAGAATCAATCTTGAGAGAGTCCCTAAGGTGTTTCAAGAAGGATTTTAGACTTTCATTGGAGGAACTAGCATATTTTTATGATAGTCTCTAAAAGTGATAGAGCATTTAGGTAGAGACCTAATAAAGAGGCGTGGGTTACAAAAGGAAGTATGGTTTACATGAAGAGCTCCATTTTGAAACTTTTCAAGAATGAAAAAGGATGAAATGGGAAGTCAAAAATATTGAGTTTGTTTCTTGGGGTCATTTGCATCCAAAGTTATACTAGTTGCAAGACTGTCTTGGGCTAGAAAGGGTGTTTGAGAGCAAAAAGTGAAGGGGTGAGGTAGAGAGAATAATACAAAGAGTAGGATTATGAATTTTTGCACAATTCTTGGGCATGGTGAAGAGAAACTAAAAATGGTACCATCTTATTTTGTATGGTTTTAGTTTACCTCAACCATGGTTAGACCAAATGCATTGTCTTAAGGGTACTAATTTGAAAACTTGGGACAAGTACTAAAAGCTTGGGTTCTTGATTATTTTCCATCAAGTTTTTAAATGAGCTAATGTTGTGTAAAGTGTGTGAACAAAGTGCATGGTGGAATAAGGAAAGAGAAGCCTAAAAATCCAAAGTGGATTACTTCAATGAAGAACAAATGAAGAAGGATGATGGACATGTTGTTGAAAAGGTGAGTGAAGGATGAAGTACATGACTTATGAGTATCTCAGTTGATGGATTGGTGTCATTTTTAGAGTGAGAACCAGGGTATGATAATGCATTAGAACATTCCAAGTGGTAATTAGTCCATTTCTTGTATTACAAGCCAAGTTAAGCACATTAAGAACCTTGTATGATCCTCCCATTGCAGAGTAAAGTAGAGGTGAAGTTTGTAACCAACTTGATAATTGAATAGTTGAATGATTTTATGCTTTTGCCTACATCAAGATTGAATTCATTTTCAGATTGTTATAGTGTCACTACGGTAAATTATGGAATATTTCAATTTGTAGAGGATTAAATTCCAATTTCAAAGTGTGGTAGAAGATTGTTATCGAGATCCAACAAAAATATCATCTATACGATCAATTGTATTTTCTAAATTTTAGTGTTTATTTTATGGCTATCATTATAAACAAAAAATCTATATTTTCCTAGGGTAGAAATTATTTCCATCATTTATTAATTTTTCTGTAACGGTTTTGCAATAAAAATTAGTTTTATTAATCTTGCCCTAGGGTTTCCGGTAAATCCTAAATTATTTAAAATTTTCCACTTAGGAATGTTACAAAAGAACATGGTAAATAAATGGAATGTGGTCTTCAAATAATTGAAGAGTATTTTGTGCATAATGATGTGCAAAATGGTGAAGCTAAGATGAAACATACGAAATATCAACCAAAATAATATACAAAGAAGAGTGTGGGTTGATTTAGAATCTAAACAACATGTATCTAAATATGATGTTGTTGATGAAAAGGTGAGAAAAGAGGAATAAGAACTTGAAATTCATGTGTAAAGGGTATTAAAATGGGTGTGTAGAACACCAAAATGGTACATTATAAAGGAATTTTTTTCTACATTCCAACTTTCAATAAATGATGATAATGATCCCAAGAGTGTATGTGAATATTTTGTATCAAAGAAGGGAATGTATTGGAAGAAATCCATGAAGGAGGAGATTGAGTCTCTAGATAAGAATGAGACTTGGGATCTAGTGAAGTTACCTCCTAGAAGAAAACTTGTGGGTTGCAAGTGGGTTTTCAAGAAGAAGTGCAATGCACAAGGTAAATTGGAGAAGTATAAGGCTCTCTTGGTTGCAAAAGGATTCTCTTAGGTGGAGGGAATTGATTTTAGTGAGGTTTTATCTCTTATTGTAAAATTCACCGAACTTATATTTCTATTAGCTATCTTTGTTGCCAATTATATGGAGATAGATCAAATGGATGGTAAAATAATGTTTCTACATGGATAACTTAAAGAAGAAATGTACATGACACAACCTCAAATTTTGATAGTCAAAGGGAAAGAGGACTTGTTCCACCACTTGAATAAGTATTTGTAGGATTGAAATAATCACCAAGGATATGGAATAAAATGCTTGACAATTATGTGCATAAATTTGGCCTCCTATGCAGTGAGGTGGATCCTTGTGTGTACTTCAAAGAATAAAGGAATAACTTTTTCATCATAGTTCTCTATGTGGATGACATGTTGTTGATTGGAAATTGCAAGGAAATGGTCAAGGGATTTAAGTATCATCTATATACACAATTTGACATGAAAGGTATCAGTGCTACAAATTAAATTTTCATTGTGTAATTTACATAATATTACACAAACATGAAGTTATGCTTAAGTGATAGGAATTATGTTGAGATGGTGATCAAAAGGTTCAAGATGCATAATATAAAATCTATGAGCACAACTTTCCTAGTTGGTCAAAAAAATCTTAGTTACATAAATTTAAAACACATAAGAGTAGTTTGAGGACATATTTCATGCTTTGCATGTGAATGTGGTGTAAATACCGATGTAAGAAATGGTTTGTAAAAGACATGACATTACACATGCATTGGAGTTGTTAGTAGATATATGTCCTGTAGACACCCATAATTACGCCCGAGCAATTTAAATACTTAAAATTGTGCTAATCATCTCCCTTCTTGCAAATTGGCGACATATCATCAAAAAGCACTCGTATTCTCTCTTATCATCATTAATTAATTACAATACGCTAATTAGTTAAGTCACCAATCCAACAAACAACCTAATTAACGACCTTCGTTAACTAATAACCCCTTCTATCTAGACTAATTAATTAGCTTTCCCTTCCATTTAACCAATAAATCAATATTTAATTGATTTAATCCCCTTCTAATAGCCTAAATCGTACTAATATTCCTCTAATTAGCTTCTATAAGCTTACATCTACCTATTAGTTAATCACCTTTGATTAATTAAAACACCCCCAACTCCCATGACTTGCTAAGTATAAATTAAACCCTTCTAAAGTAAGGTTACCTTTTATAAAGCAACCTTATCCATTCCTAATCTTGTTTTACCTTTATCCCACATGCAAAGGGATGAAGTGTTTCCTTTATCCATTGGGCTATATAAGGAGCCCTCCTTCTACCTTTATACCTACACCTAAACTTCTTGAGAAGACAAAAGCAAAGCATATAGCAAAATAGACTAAAAGCTTTCCTTTGTTTTCTTGAGAATTCACCACTTGGAGAGTTAAGCCTCTTTTCTAGCCTAAAGTGCTTAGGTCATATGGGAGGTGTCAAAAGGGTCTTGTAGCCCAACTTTGATAAGCCCCCATTCCTAGGTTCTTGGAATATCAAGAACAACCACTTTGATTTGCCATGAAGCCTACATAGGTTCATTCACTTATTTGTTGTTAATCAAAAGAATAGAGGATTTAGACAATTAGCATGTTAAGGTTCAAAATTTTAATATGATAAATGTTAGTGTCTAACCTTTTTTAATTCTTATCTTGATGGTGCTTTGTATTTTGCTTTAATTTTGTTAATTAAGCCTACTAGGTGTTAGTCTTCATTTTCAATAAATTAGTTTAGCAAATCATGCACACATGTCTAAACTAGACAGGAGCATTTGACTGCACTTAAGAGGACCTTCATATATTTGAATAGAACATTTGATCATGAAATTTTCCATCAAGGAAGTCTGGATGAAAGTAAGAAATTTTGTTTACATGGATTTGTGGACTCTGAATAGGGTGAAGATCTCGTATGTGCACAAGTCTATTAGTGGGTATGTTTTTAAATTTTATAGTGGAAAATAAATTGGATTAGTAAGTGTCAATCAAGTGTTATGATATCCAACAACGAAGTGGGTTATATGAAAAATACTTATGCTATCTGAAGGAAGTGATTTAGATTTAGATATTTTGTTCCACAATTAGGTTCCTTCATAAAGCAATAAGGATATATTGTGCCTCAAATTGTGGATTTGTCTAAAAAAATGTGAGTATCACTCTTAAAAAAATCATATTGATGTGGAATATCATTTTGTAAGGTAAATGGTGGGAAAAATGATATGAATGGAGAAGGTGGAAACTAGTATGAATGTAACACTATCATTGATTAAGGCAACAATAATTGATAAGTTCTTATGGTGTAGGAAAATAACGAGCTTGAAAGCCTACATATGTTGAATAATGATTTTGTGCTCCCTTTATGCAAAGTGGTTAACAAGTGGAAGATTTTTTAGAATGTTTTAATTTTTCATAGCGTTACATGATGTATGGTGCATAGTGGTAGGCCTTATGCAAACATGAGAAAAACTAGCGTACAAGGAAGGGTTGTGTAGAGGTGTGTTTGTAGATATACATGGACACATGAATTTCATGTGACTTGTGTAGTTTGGTTTATAAGGATATACACAAGAGTATGTGTAGTGATTATTCTCAATGGGAGTTACTGAGTATGGTGGATATAGGCTCTGCACAATATTAGAGTGTAATGGTAATATGTTATCAACACTTGTATGACTAAAATGGAATAATGGAGATGTAAAGTGACATGTTCAAGAATATTCTAATATGGTGAGTGGAATAATATAGTATGTTTAATGATTAAGCAATGGCTAGAGAGATTCTTGGGGTTCTCTACATGTAAATTTGTGGGTTGTTTAAAAGCATGTGAATACATTCAAAACATATAGTTTCTTATGCGTAAAATAAGGAGAAGTGGTTGTAATAATTATTGTGGTTATTTTTTTGGACATTATATATACCAAATCTGTTTAAGAATGTATAAGCGATTGAATAGGACTGATGGGAACCATTCAAATATTGTACTTATACTATGTTTTTTCATGAACTACTAGAGTTGTCAAACATAGTCTTGTTTAGATCTTGTTGTCTTTGTAAGATAGGTTTAAGCTAATGCAATAAGAAAAACTAGTGTTGTTGGGTTTTTTAAGTTTTCCTAGGATAAACCAATGTTATATCCTATCTTATATTTCATTGTGTTGTTTAGATTTATAACATAGTTTTTTCTCTTAACACACTTATTGAAGTAGATATATAAGATGGGGTGGTTTTATATTTTTAACACACCATTCCTTGTGTTGTCGATTTGTAACAATATTTTGAGATCAAGATGGATTCCTAAGAAAATGCCCTTAGTGTGGTCCTCATCAATATGGCCACCTAATTATGTATTATAACAAGGCCTTCTCTAACATAGTGCACATGTATCCTACATATGCCAATGATTTTTATGTTATTGTATTGTGGTTGTGAAAATAGTGGAAGCATCATATTTTGCACAAGGAAGTCATCATACATATTGACGCCCATTTTCCTTGACAATTTGGATCCTAATTATCAAATCTTTAGCACTTTGTAGACTTGAAGGTTAAGTTATAGAACTTAAATTTTCACAAGGGATCAAATTAACTAACAGGGGTAAAATATGGCCTTGGATACAAGAGTTTTCATTAAAAATGTTAAGACCAACAATATTGACCGTTTTCGATGCCATCTACCATACTAACACTAAAAACCGTTGACATTGACCATGATTGATATTATCCAACTTCCTTAATTATCTTTAGTCCACATGCACAAGTTTGAGCCAATAATTGGTGTTATGTGAAAAATTTCTCCATTGTTATTGTGAAATCAAGTGAAAAGTGGAAGGTTCTCAAGCAGAGCGTTGTAGATTTTGTTAGAGGGTGCAAGTCTTAAATTGGACCTTGTCAAATGTTAAAAGTTGAATTTTATAGAATTGATGGCTCACTAGGGGAAAGGTTCCCATAGATTCACATACACCAAAACATGTACATTTGGGCTCACTATAGGTTGTTGAAAAAAAGCACTGGAATAGTTGTTCAATTTTTCTTAGTGACACTTTTTAAGAGCCAATCACAATGTGACACATAGGGAGATCAGTCATTGGTCCCTCTTGAAAATTATTTATACCAATTTTATTTATGGTAAATCAATTCAAAATATACTTTTCCCTCTAAATAAACACACACAATTTTTTTGATGTGGCATGATCATATGCTACACAATGATATAATTTTTGTGTATTGATCGTACACCTACATATATCTACACACCCCTAAAATTAGGGTGCACGGCTATAATATCATCTCCCTAGCCACATTCTTGTAGTACGTGGACAATGTTTAGTTCGTGAAAGGAACTTGTAATCTTGTCAACACATTAAGGGAGAGGAGCCAATCGTGGAGCATGGACCAATAATGGCGAGGGTAGATGTAAAGTTCTCAGACTAGTACATGTCAATTTCTCACTTAAATTTTGAAAAAAAGAAGTCAATAAAATGAGTCACATCAAACAATCACCCAATCAAATGATGCCACATAAGTGGAAAAAAATGCATGACATAATTCCCTACAAATGGTCCACCCTAAATTTCTTTGTATGGAAAACTACTTGATTTAAATACCTTAAAAACCACTTTCCATACAATATAAATGCTCAAAAGAAAATATTTAGATTAAAAATAACAAAATCTATTAAAGGGTATTTTTTTCAAAATAAGGGAGAGGAGCCAATTGTTGTACACCCCTCAACTTAGGGTGCACAACCATTGGCTCATCTCCTTAGGCATGTGATTGATACATGACAATATCTTGTCTCCCACGTTGTGTTGAAGGAATCCCCATAACATAAATAGAATATGTGCATGTGATAAATCTTTCGAGTGGATCAAAGGAGACTTGAATCTGCTATGGTTTTTCCATGCATTCACTTTCCATCCGATATTGTGCATCCTTATCCTTATTAGGGTTATCCTAGTGGTCCTATCATAGTGAAACCTGACTATTTTCTCGCCACTAAGGTGGAAAGTTACCTTTAAATGGTTGTTTCTTCCATTACAACAAGCTGTTGCAAATGAAGGAGAAAATGGCTCCCAAGCATGAGCGGAAGTTTGTTCCGAAATTTTATGATAAGGTATGGACTCTAAATCCTCCCTAGATGTTGTTATTTCTATTGAAATTTTAGACCCTGTGGTCAAGTGGTATCAAAATAATTGCCTTATTTCTTATTTTTGTGGCCGCATTCCCTCAGAATCCTACCTTCAGAACTAGATAAAAAACCATTGGGAGTCCAACAGTATCCTAGTTTTCAGGTATTCATAACCTCACCAAGGAGTTTTATCTTTTTCCTTTCACGATCCTTCTCGGATTCTTGGCCCTCCTACTTAAGGTGGATTGTTGGTATTTGGGGAATACCCTGTTAGTGATTTCTCGGTGGACCCCAAATTTTAGCCCCACCAACCAGGTTTTGTTGAAAATTCCCGTTTGGATTGAACTTCTCGAGTCTTCCTGTTCATCTCTTGTCTTTTTGACAGAGATTGTGAAACCCATTGGCAGGGTGATTTTCCATGAATACGAGTATTTTTATTTTCTCGTCCGACAGTGTGTGTGTGTGTGTGTGTGTGTGTGTGTGTGTGTGTGTCGAAGTTGACCTTGCGAAAGATCTGCGGGACCACCTAGATATTCAAGTTGGGTCCCTTTGTATCTCTCAAAAGGTAGTTTATTTTAACCTCCCCAAAATTTGTCTTCTTTTTCAAGCCTCAAAACACCACATTCATGATTTTTTGTTGCTATCTCATTCCAAGCTAGTAGTGAAACAACCTACAACTTCCAAGCCCAAGGCTGACCTCTGACTAATAGTTCGACTATGGTAGGGAACAAGAAGGGCTCTGGTGGTAAACCCACTCAAGAGGTTCTCGTCTACCTCTCATTCCCATTCTCCATCTAAAAATGAGTTGGGGTCGGATCCACTCCACCCGTCAATTTCAATTCCTTCCAAACCCTCATAGATCCGGGTTTTTCTTTCAAGTTCTGAGAATTATGGGATATTACTTTAACTCTCTTCCTCTGTGACGCTCTCATAGTCCACCATGGGAGGTGTCCCACAATGTGTGAGGGGATAATGGGGCCAAACACTACTCCATTCAAGTCAAGATTTCTTATTTAGACCAGATTCCACTTGCTAATAATTTTTCCATTCTTGGCTCGGAGGATGGTTTTGAGGATGGGCGAGGGAGTTTGACATGTCTGATTTTTCATGAATTTCATCTCATGGAATGTTTGGGGTCTGACAGATCCCTCTCAAAAATCCCCTTTTCGTTTATCTTGCCAGCATATTGATAGATTAGATATTATTTTTACAGAAATCAAAATTTCTATATTTTTTCTTCAAAATACTCTAACTTGCATTGCCCCATATTTCACACATTTTCACACGTAACACATTGATGGTAAAGGTGGTGCTATCATTTCCATTACACTGAAATTTTTGGCCTTAATCATTACCTCGGGCTAGGATCCTGCTAATCGGGTTATGTGGGTGATTATGGCTATTAATGATATTACTTTTGGTATTCTCAATGTTTATGCCCCTAATGACGACTCCGAAAGAACAACTTTATGGAAATGGTTAGGTGATAACTTACCTCTTTCTTATTGGTTGGTGTGTGGTGACTTTAATATGATAGAGAATTTGGATTATAAATGTGGTGCCTTCCCTATACGCTAGTCTGTTGGTGAGCATGTGGCTTGGTATTTCTATAATATCCGGTGGGGCCTTTCCAATCCGTTTCTCAGAAAATGATGAGAGTTTAAAGCCCAAGTTTGGTATACTTAGACCAATCTTCGAGAATGATATGGTCAGGTTTTAAAATGCCTTGATCATGCTCTTATTTCATAGCATAACATTTTTATTTTGACATGCAAGGCTCCTTCATTATCAAGGTATGGTCAGACGTGCTTTTGTCAAATCACCACCGATTAAATTTAAGGTTGTTTGGTGGGGATCTCAAAGTTCCCTCTAATAAATTATATCTTAATGTCACTTTGTTGAGTCACCCTAGGGTGGTCCCTCTCATTTCTAAGGTTTGGAACATAGAGCCACATCCACCCTTTGTTGTCATCTAGATATCATGGTGGGAAGTGTTGATTTAGTGCACCACCGGTTTCTCTGCCGATTTGAAAAGAAGATTTCCCAAGTCCATAAGTGAGCTGATTCATCTCTACACAAAGAATTCATATGGATATCATTGTTATTAGAGGCCAATCCTTTTGATATTCCTCTCCAAATTTAGGTAGTTGAAACCCAACACAAGCTCAAGCTCATTGAGTCTCATTTGGCCCATGGTGCTCAGATCCAATCGAGGTTGCATTGGCTTAAGGTGGGAGACAAATCCTCTAAAATATTTTTCAAATCCCTCCGCACCAAGCATGCTCATCAAAAAATAAAATCTATCTATGATTCACATTGAGTGAGTAACTACCTTGTAGAAATGTGTTGATGTGGTGCCTACTAATATTTCCCCCAAAGAGTGGGCCCGTTGTAATGATCCACTCACTTTGTAGGAGCTCCCTACATATTTTATCTACTTAGCTGATGACAAGTCACTTGGTCTAGATGGGTTCTCTTGTAAATTTTACAAAGCCACTTGGTCTTTTCGGGACTTGATCTGTTGTATGTCTATAATGAAGCTCTTTAATGCAATTCTCTTAGGATTTTCATCAATCAAGGCAACATCAAGTTCATCCCTAAAGGTGACAACCTTGATTAGATGAATAATTGGTGTCCCATCACCCGTTAAATGTCTCTTATAAAATTATTTCCAAGGCCTTGGATCTTCGCATAGTTGATTTGTTGCCCAAAATTGTTTATCCCTGAACAAACCAACTTTGTTAAAGGTCGGTACATTCTTGATAATCTTATAGTTATGTGGGAAGGCATGGAATGGGCCAGTGTCTCTGTAAAGGCCTTTATTTCTCAAAATTGATTTCAAGAAGGCTTATGATCGTATTAAATGGCCATTCATTTTGGCCATGTTCATATCCTTTGGCTTTGGTGACTTCTTCATATCAGTTTTCAACACTTTGTTTTCTAATGCTTCAGCTTGCCTTACCATCAATGGTCATCATCCACTACTTTCGACCTCTTCTATTCTATCAGACAGGGATACCCTCTTGCGCTAACCTTGTTTATTCTTGTTGCTAACACCTTAGGGTATCTCATTGTGCATCATGCAACTCAAGGTCACATTCACGGGAGTTATCTTCCTAATCATACAATGCAACTCATCAATGATCACTTTACTAATGATTCCTTCCTTACCATTTCTGAATCTAAAAAGAATGTTGCCACTTTTTTTTACTACCTCAATATGTTTTTTCTTTCCTCTAGATATAGCAGTCAAATGGCTAAGACATTTAACTAATGTCAAATTTTCTTACTTATCCCCAGATTGGTTGAAAGCTTACTCCTGGAGATGGATCGGTCATGGTAAGAAATTCAAATTTTTGGGCATTCCTTTTTCCTTTGATAGTGACTCTACCACTTTGTGGCAGTATGTTATTAATAGAGTGGAGCTTAAGGTGGCTGGTGGTCTTCCAGACCACTATCCCTATTGGTAAATTCCAAGTTTGTACTAAGATTCTTTCCGCCACCCATGTGTATTACTCTGCTTGTTGGTGCCCTTCTCACTCTTCGTTCACCAAACTTGCCAAGCTGTTGCAAGAATTTTTATGGTGTAAAAGTTCGGTTCAGCTAGCTTTCACAGAGTGGCCTGCGAGGTTTTTTGTCTCCCTCGTGAGCAAGGCGGCATGGGAATCATCAATGTCTACCGAGAAAAGTGTGGCTCTTTGTTCTAAATGGGTGGTTCATTGTTTGATGGGTAACCAGGCCTAGAAACTCTTGTTGTGACACTGCATTACGTTTGGAGCTCCATATGGAAAGAAATTTTGGAATAATATTGGGCTACATACCCTTATTATCACTAAGGTTCTGTCAAAATCACTAGCACTTTTGTTGCCAAAAGTATCTGGAAAGCCTTTGAGATGGTCAAGTCATGGATGTGATGGATTGGTGATGGTTTTTGCACAAGGATTTATTTTAATTCTCAAAATATTTGGTGGTCTCTCATCATCACTAATGATAATCTTCCGCTTGTAGAAACTTTAGGCATCAAAGCTCTCTGGATTTATCGCAAGGGAATTCATACCATTCAGGGTTTAGTTACTCGCAGAGATTGGGTGCCTTAGCCTAAGCTTAAATTTAAATTTAGTATTTCCGATTCGAACCTCCCCTTGATTTGTAAAATTTAGGAATTTCTACCCGATGTTATGCTCAAAAATTTGGGGCTTAAACCTCGGAGGCTTGGTGGCGTGATTGCGGTGGAACCAAGAAATTGTTTTCCTTCACTACAATGCTAGAACAACCTACCATATGTTGATCCTGCTTTCACCCACCATTGACAAGCTCAATTCCTAATAGTATTTACATTCTACACATTCCACTTGGCTTCGTCGGCTTTCTCATACTTGGAATCCTCTCCTTGAGCCCAAAGTTAATCAATTCCTTTGGTGTCTGGTCTATCAAGGTTTTCCTATGGGCGAACGTCTCAGTCATATCAGCATCCCTAATCCTAAATGCCCCTTTTTTCCCACCCTGATTCGTTTAAACACATATTTTGGTCATGTTCTTATGCCCAGGCCATATGGACTTGGATCCACTCCTTATTCCAGCCCTACCATCCTGAATTATTTCATTGGTGTCTTACTTTATTTGGAGATTTTAGTCATTGGCCTTATTATATTGATATTATTTTGCAATTTTTGTGCTTGTATTTTGTTTCATATTTGGAAAGCTCACAATGCTTTAATCTTCCAAAGCATGATCAATCTGTTGCTTTGTTTTCCACTAATGACAAAGTGGTGATATTTTCTATTGTTCACATACAGATTCAAGCTCAAACAACGAAAGTTTCCCTGGAGTTCACTCATTTGTAGGAGATTCAATATCACCTGGGGAGTGCACCCTGCACTATGATTTGGGTCCCGGATCCTTTACTACCACCACATTAACCTTCACCACCATGATGGTCACCACCGCAGGACCACATTATAGAATCCGCTCACACAACCATCGTTTTGCCTCTGCAAGTCGAGGCCACCCTTCAACTTCATCCTCATTTGGGCCTAGCTGGAGCTTGAATTTGAGGGGAAAGGTGTTGTTAATTCTCTCGTGGTCGGGATCTTCATCATCAAGCAGCCTGGTTCTCCTCCCCCTAGATGGGGAATCATGGTTCCTTAACAAATGCAAATGTCAAACTATGATGTCTGGAAGGTGGATCCTCCTTCATCCAAGCCCAATAATGGAGTGTTTCTCCCTCCTTGAGATGATTCTCCTCCTCCTCCCGGTGTTGCGGCATGTATTTGATTCGGTGGTCCGAATTATTTCTTGTACTTTTTGTTGTCCCTCCTGGGAATTTTGATGTAGCCCAAGTGGCATTTTCTATTTTTGTTGCCCTCGTGGCATTTTTTAGGACCGTGAGTATTCAGTCGCCCTTGTTAATGTAACTCTCTTTATTTTAATATAATTTAAAGGGTATTTCCAATAGTAATATGTGCATGTGAATCAAGGGGTTCGTGTGAGTATAGAGGTTCTAGTATTACACCACATGGTGTAATCCCATATGCTCACATGGTCGCAATGGTGATGTGAGGGCCTGAATATGAAGATAAAGGAGTTTGTATTTGTAGTTAAACATTGTGTTTGAGGAAACTTATGACCCATGACAAATAAGAGCTCACAACGTGACATGACCATGTGAATAATTGGGGGCTCCGATATGGTCCATCGAGAGAAAAGGGAGAAAGACTATAATTTTAAACTTAAATAACTATAGCTCAATTTTAATGGCTAGGTGGAAACCAAAACAATCTTGAAAGGGCCATAACTTTTAGTTGGGAGCTCCATTTGAGGCACTCTTGGTGGGGTTGGAAAGATTATTTAGAGGGTTTTGTATTGATATGAATTTGGAGAGGAATTCGTGCACCATTTTAAAGTGTTTTGACTAATTTTTGATAATTTTTGCTTTTCTATGTTGAATTCTCACTCCATATTTCTTGCTCGCTACTTTCTCTAGATCTAATTTTCTTCCATATTTTATTGGTGTATTTCTATAAAAAAACAATTGATCCCTACACTCACAATTATGTGTTTTAATTGGATCCTACTTAGTTGGGATCATTTCTTCTATTCATTTAGTGTGTTGTTTTAAATTCTTGCTTCTTACACGTGCCTAAGATTTTTAAATTTTATTAGGTGATTTTCACTTGTCGTGGGGTGAATATGGACCCTTAGATATATTGAGACCACAATTGGATTTCCACTTCTCACTTGATCTCTTATATTTTTGCTACATAACTAAATAACATGGATTGGTGAAATTGAGATTGGTTATGTTGTCGAAAATTGAGCCTCCTCGGTGTTTGACATTTCTCCAAGGGAATATTTTGAGTACTTTTGTTCTTATATTGTGGAACCTTTTGCTATACATGCAAGATCTATAAATTGGATGAATTTCACTTCATCCAAGTCCCTTTCTAGCCAAATGATTGAATGCCATTAAATTCATTGTGTATAATTTATTGTGTATTTGTAGTATCTTGTAGTTTCCCTTTTCATAGAGATGTTTAGACTTTGACGATACAATGAATTGTTTTAGCAGTGTTTATATTTTCAATAGATTGAGTGTTTGGCCATTGTGTTCTAGATTGTTGTGTAATCTCATTAAAGAAATTATAGAAATTCTTGTAGAAGAAATTATAGAAATCCTTGCAGAAATTTTTTCAAATGAATTTCATTCTTTTCATGTTACTCGAGTGTATTGTGTGTCTACATCTCTACATCCATAGATATCGTTTGAGATTATAATATTTGGTGCATGTCACATCTAATTTCTATCAATGTAATTATTTATACAAGACCGTGTAAGCTTTACATGATTATTTATCTAGGATTCTTGTGATGCTTATTTCCTACCACGTCATTTTGATCTTTATTAGACTAATATTATTTTTTATTTCATTACTTAAAGTTATATTTTGGCACTACCATGCTTTATTATAGTGTACATTTCAATATTTCTATATATATGTATCGATGGCACGAGTGCTATGACTTGATCAATTTACCTCTATTTATTATGCCTTAGATCATTTAAATTGATCATAATATTATTCATGTGATGATTGAGAATGTTTAGATGTTAATGTTGCTTATAAATGTAATTGTTTCATTGGCTATAATGTGAGCAAGAGATAGTTGATTTTGTTAACCTTGAATTAGCAAATTGTGTGGATATCATGAATTTGTTTCTTGATTAGGCGTGCTCTGGATACATTTTGGATTATTGAGTTTGTATATTATCTTGGATGGATATGACATGTATGTTGAGTGTGCAGGAAACATGCTATACTTATTTGTATATATACTTATCTATTCAAGGATGAATGTCACCAACTCTTCAACAATTCTTTCATTAATTTGGGGTCATTTAATATATGGAACCTTAGTGTTAAGTCATGTGGCAACCTAGTGTTAGTTACTATTAACCAAGGGTTTTGGAGTTGGCCCTTTCTCTTGACCATTGTATTATTTCATTGTATTTTATTTTCAAGTTGATTATGACCAATTTTTAAAATTTAATCATTTTAGATAATTTGACATAATTTCATTTATTTTTATTTGTCAATAATTAAAAAAAAACGAATTTGGCCTTAAGTGCCACTTTTTGGTAGTGTGTTGGACATGAAAACCTTATCCCGCACACTCAAATGAAGCCCATATCCATACTTAGGGGTATATAGAATTTTCTAGGCCTTTTGACCTTTGGTTGGTTTAAAAGGGACCTTACTAATGGCCTTTAAATCATGCAGCAAGTAAAATCATTACTTGTGTAATTGTGTGCAAGAAATTAATTATGTAGTTGTAATTGTTTTCTTTCATAGGAGAATTTTAAGAGGGTGGTTAATATGTAAGAGTTTGTGAGTGGGAAAAATTTGAGATATTTGTTCTAAGGAATTTATTGAAAGTTGTTGAATATGTAAGTGAAAGTGTGAATGCCATGTGAAGTTTAAGGTAAATTAAATACATTTGTATGAGATTTTTGCTTGTGGTTGGAGATTACGAGGTGGCGTGATCCTATTGGATGATCTACTTTGTTTATTTTTCTATTTAATTAAAATTTGAAGAGTGGATCAAAAGTATACATTTTTGGATTTTATTTATATATTTGGGAATTTGGAAAGCTTGGATCTTGTTGGGGAGGTTGGGGGAGGGGTAGTGGGGAGGAAGGGATAGGGGATGTTTTATTTGGATTTCTTAGAGTGAAAAAGACTTAGACAAGATGGAAAAGAGGTAGGGTCCTTGATTAAAAATGATTTCTATATGTGTTGACTAAAATTGATTTATATATGTGAAATAAATAATTCGCCCTCTCTGTATACTTGTCTTGTATATCATGTTTTTATTTCTCACTTGAGTAAGTATTGCATTTAACAATGTGTGTGTGTGTGTGTGTGTGAAACATTGTTTTGGCCACCATTTTTGGGTGTGCTTGTGTTTTTAGGGGATAAAGGATGTAGGTACCTATGGTTCCATTATTGTATTTGGTGTAGGGATAAGTGATTGTGAATGAAGATTCACGTACATTATATTTGAAGCTCTTGATGGGTATTCCATTTCTTTGGAAGAAGCATGGATATAGGGACTGATTGTGATATTTTAGTTGTACCCTTAAGTATTCCACAGACAGGTATGGATGTAGGGATCCAAGTGGTTTTGACAAGAATGCATTCAAATTATTACATTGGTATTCATCTTTTTGGAATCCGTGTAATCTACTTGCTTAAGTGTGTTGGTTGAATTTTTACAGATTAAGTATGTCTCTTGTTTGCATCTTTGTTTAAACAAATGAATGGTTGTGTCAATTTGGGAATGTGCTATAAGTGTTTTGTAGCCTTGTTCAATCTATGTTTCCTTGTGTTTGTTGGTGTATGAATCCATCTTGAATTGGGGAATCGTGGTTCAATGTGGATAAGATCATTCCCATATTATATGGTTGGGAGGTGAGTTTCTCCTTCATCCTCCTTTTGGTCGATGGTTGGTGGAATATATAGATTTCTTGAAGTGGAGATGGTAATGGAGCTTGAAAAAAGTGGCGTGTTTATTGTTGATTTGTAAAAATTATTGTTGACCCTCATTTGGGAGTATTGTAATAATGTTGTTTTTAATATTAAGAGAGAAAGTACTTAAAATTTTGACATGCGCGTGTATGAAAATTAAAAATTAATTGCAAATATTTTGAGTATATTGAATACAATTTATTAAATTAAAGTGTATTATATCAAGTTTTATACCCAGCTGTGTTCCTTATCTCTACTGAAAATTAAAAATGTTCATTTAGTTCTCTCATTTCCTTTATTACCTCTCCCTTAAGATGTGTTTTAAAAATGAAAAATGGTTACAACCTTCACTAATAACATAATTTAGTCAAAAAGGAGAAGGCTTTAATATAATATTATAACTACCACAACTAAAACCCAAAAGTCTTATTAATCAAAATAAATATAAGAATATACTGACTCCACCTACCAAAATCACTACATAACCATGTTTGGAATAGACTCAAAAATAATCCAAATGAAATATGCAATCTTATCTCAACAAGTCAAAATCCTACTATTTTGTAAGAAGAGGGCGAGGAAGGGGAGGGTGAGTGAGGTTGGAGTAGGGGTTAATATATAAAGAGTTATTAAGTTATCTTCTCTTCTCCCTGTCTCTCTAAAGTTGGCTTATTTTAAGAAAAATAAAATACATTTTATTGAATATATAATCTCCCTCTCCCTATCTCTATTCATTTTAATTGTTCGTTAAAAAAGAATATCCTTTAAAAAAAAAATAAAATAAATGTGATATGTATGGTTGGGAGGTGAGTGTCACCTTCATCCTCCTTTCGAGATGGTGGTTGGAGGAATAATTAGCTTTTGTGAAGTGGAAATGGTAATGGAGCTTGAAGAAAGTGCCACGTCTATTATGGATTTGTAAATATGTCATTGTTGATCCCCTTTTGGGAGTATTATAATAATTTGGTTTTGTATATAAAGAAAGAAAAAGTGCTTGAAATTGATTTGGGTGTGTGCTTGCAAGTGAAAAATGATTGTGAATATATTAAGTATATTTTTTTAACCCTTAATTAAATTTTAGGTTAATTTAATTAGGTTTTAGATTAGATTAGAGCTTATTACAAATCTTACAAATTTCTTAGTATAAATACTAACTCGGATCAAATAGAAAGAATTAACATACACCAATCAACCTAGGGAGAAACCATACTAAACTATCACAACCGTACCATATAATCCCGACCCTTCTTTATAGTCTTGTAACTACTTTGAATTAGCTTCTACAACTTTCTCAATTGGTCTTCTTCCTAGATTTTTCTATCATTGTCAAACCCTAGTTTTTGTACATGCATTAAGGCTCTTTATATATAATAATCATCATTTCAAACCATATCCATGGATAAAGTTTCATGTAAAACAAATATTATAATGGTTGTAGGCACCCCGTGCACCACCGACATTGGTACTATCCGAAGAGGCCTCAAACCACACATTATTCTCCACCTAGCATGTGATATCTAGATAGATCAATCAGATTTGGAAATTTCTTTGACCATGTTTTCTTTGATTTGTCTCTTGCTAAAATAATTGGAGAGAGAATGTTTGAGTGCTTGTGGAAGAGATATATGACTATTGTGACCATGTTTTATAGCTTCAAACCTTACATGGGTTATTTTCTAATGATTTCATATGTGACAATGTGATATTTAGGGAGCTTTAGATTCCTTTTATAAGTGTATGAAGTGAGTTCTCTAGTGTATTGCCTTAAGAATTCTAGGTTAGCAAATGAGATAGTGTTTACTTACTTATATAGGATTCTCGTAGATTATTTATCTAAGAAAGGTCAACCCAAATGAAGTATAAGACCCAATAAATGATATTAATTTGAAAGTAGAGTTTGGAGGAGATGTCATTCCAAAAACATACAAGTAGGCCAAGACCGGATATACGGTCCTGATTGGGAGTAGGAAATATGCCAAATGAAGTTTAGAGATGGTAAACAGATGTCTCTCTATTGATTTTTACATTGTATTCTTGGAATGTGTCAACCTGTCGGTGTGCAAGGATACATAAGATAAATTGAGAACCGTAGAAAGTGATCTAAATGGGAAAGGATAAGTTGTATTTATCATAGAAAGAGTGAACATTCAATTCAAGAGTTTCCAAAGTGAAAATTACTAAATTGGGGTGTCTACATTTCCCCCCTTTAAGTATGAAATTAAAAATTACATGATTAAATTAAATTATACCTGAGTATGTAAACATACTTTTCCTTTGCTTGAATGTTTGTTTTACAATTGTGTTATTGTGTTTGGTGTTAACATGCTCCACAATGAATCTTGCAACACAAAGTGTATTTAATATCTATGATAGATAATTGACCGTAACTCAAATAAAACATATAATAGAAAATATTTGCATTTGCATATATATATATATATATATATATATATATATATATGAAGTGAAAAGATGTAAACAAGGAAAGAATACACATGTTTACTTGTGCTTTGTTTTTTTCTGGTGATTTATATCACTTGAACTTCGCTAAAGGATTTGGGGTGATCAGTCCCTAACGTACATAGGAGAAAAATGACCACTAGTTGCATGCAACCCAACATGGAAATGTGCAAGAGAAAGATAAGAAGAAAGAGGTACAAATGCACCCCTATGAAGGAAGAAGACCATATACCAAAGTTATTCAATAACTCTAATATCTTCCCCTTTAAGTGTAATAGGAGATAAAATCATTCCCATAAAGCCCTTAGCTTCTTCATTGCCTTCCATAACCCCACGGATCACACCACTATATATGGATCTAGACCTGATTTTGAAAATAAGGACATACAATACAAAGGATAATAGGTGCCCCCAAACTCTACCCATATGTTAAACAATTGATTATAAACTGAAATAAATGCCAAAATATTTTGAAAGTGCACTAACAACGGTGAACTAGGAAGGAGATCCATGCCCTTAATATTCTCAAAATTAATCCTGAAGCTAAGTGTTGATACAAAGAAGGAATGAAAAATTCCATGCCCCCTGTATTGATCTAAATTGAGTATTAATGGATGCAAAAATGTGTATAAAACTTGTCTACATAAGTGAAAATATGAAAATTTTGAAAAACTTGTTGAAATCATCCCTCGGTCAAAAATGTGTGCGGGGTCGGGATTGTACCATACGGTATTGACCAAAGTGTACGATTTTGACCTTATCCCAAATTTTCCAAATTTTTGTGTATGACTATATTTTTAGCTGGTTTGTTGTACCTTTTTGTACTTACATCCACCCCCATAATTATGTTTATATCTATTGAAAATATAGAATAAACCTAGATAGATGCCCACTCTTTTGAGGCATGTGCGAAAACCATGTTGAGCATGTGGCTCAAAAGAAATAGTGTATACTATCTTCTTGAAGGAGATATCTAAGAAGCCGTGTAAAGTGCTAATGAGATGGCCACCTTAGAGAACCTATACCTGTAAAAGGAAAGGTGTTTATGCATGGTGGAAACCATGGCACACAACAAAATAAATGATAACAAAGTAAATAACAACCACATAGTCGATAACAATAGAGTCTAAATACATGTGAATGCAAAAAATAGTGTAAATAGATGTAAGAAGTATGAAAAAATGTCACACAAAAGGCGTAACACATGTAAACGTGGGACACATATGGTGTAACAAGACAATCAAGTCATGTATGCTTGCAAACAAGAGAAATAAATTACAAACAAGATAGGCATGATGTCATAAACATGGGACACCCACGGTGTCACAAGATAATTAAGGAACATAGGCCACTGGTAAGGAAAACAAGAAAACATTAATATATACAAACAAGAAAATATACATGAAATAAGAGTGTCAAAACATGATAATATGATGTATTAGCCAAAAGGGGTAAAATAATATATGTTAACAATGCACAAGACGCGTGTGTTAGTCATGTTAGATTGAAAAGAATAAATTACACAATGTATGTAATTGAGCATAAATGAGGAAGTGAAAATGAACTATAATAGAACAATAACACTTGAATAATGTAGAGGCATCACTCCACAAGATGATATTGTAATGAAACATGATATATCCTATAAGCATGTATCGATATGTGTGTCCTGCATCTATCTCAATATACCCAATGAACATGTGTGTAAAGAAATAAAGCATGTTATCTATCAAACCAAAGTGAAAAACATGTGTAATGTAAAGTGCTAATAATGCAAGTAAGATGCACATGTCTTGATTTTTATTTTTGTAAATATTTGAATGTTTTTATATTATCACAAAGAATAAATATGTGCAAAGGGTTGGGTAGCACAAACACAATCCAATAAGAACCTCCTTAAGAGGTTTAGTAGATGACATAAAATATGGAGACTCGGGCCTTTGTTGTGATATAAATGTAAGTGATTTTGTAGTGGTGATGTGTGCCAAATAAGACCCGAGAGGAAAATGTGGTGAAGTAGCTACATGAATAATATGTGAAGTAGAAGACTTTGAATTTACATTTGTGATTAGGATACCATGTCTTTAAGATATCGCAGTTGGTTAATATTGATTTTTTTATGTGTGCAAGCCATTGTGAAAAAAGAGGTATGGCATAGCAGAATTAACAAACATAATGGAAATGTGACCCTTACCAAAGTACGCAGGAGCACACAAGGAAACCTGTTCTTGAAAGAGAAGGAAGGGAGATCCGCATAGGCCCCTGGTCATTTAAGAGGCATGTTGAAACCTGTGAATATCAAGTGGTAAGTGATAAAATGGTGTGCTGCAATAAGATAGGGTATTTATTTGTACCTTAGATTCCAAATATGTATGTTTGTTAATTAAGTGTGTTATAGTAGAGTTATTTCATGCTAGAAAAGTAATCATAGTGGTTGGTTATTTGTAATATTTATCATTGTGTGTAATTTTATGTTTAGAAACCATACATGGAGAGAGGAAAAATGCATCTTTAGGAGACAAAAGGATGGGTGAATACGTTAGCAAAATAAGAACTATGTCGATGTGAGAGTTTTAGGTAATACCTTGACGTGCAATAGTGGTAGGCAATGTAATAGGCTTGCAAATACCTTTTGTATGAGAACCAAGTGTTTGTCTCTGGTGAATCCTTATTTTTGCAAATACTTATAGCCAATCCCATATTGGTGAAAGGAAGTAAATGTATACTCAATTCTATAGAATTGAGTGAGATAAATATACTTTGGTATGGATATTCTACTAGGAATGTTGATATGAGTAGGAGCAAGACATGTGTATGGATATTCAAGTAGGAGCACTAGATTGCGGTTTTGTGTAAGGAATATACGCGTAGGAATTATATGTAACAACACAATATTTAAAAGGGTGAGGATCAACCTTAATTTTGTACATAGTACCTTGGTAAGAAAATTTGAGATAACTATTAAAACTAAAAGGAAATCCATGCATAACATGAATCTAGGGGTGACTTAATAGCAAATTGTAACTAAGATCATTGGGCATGGTGTGGCAAAGGGTGAGGAGGGTGCGAGAACCTAAAGTGATTTTTAGTGTGATTTGATCAATTGGTTGACGTGGTACATTATCAAAGCCATAAATACTAATAGCAAGGGAGGATAAATATTTGGTAGGGATGCCCAATTGATGAAAAAAATAATTATTGTAAATGTTGAGTTTGGATACATTATCAATGGTAACATGTTTGATCAAAGTATTGTGGATAGTGACTTGCAAATATAGAAGGAGGCCATTGTCGAGTATATTCCTAAGAAGGTAGATTACTAGAAGTGAAAGATATGGGATCCTATTGAACATAAAGAGCATCTTATATGACTATTTGTACATAATTAAGAGATGTGCTAGAATGGATCTAAACATTTTGAAATATTTTATAGATCATTTCCTTACATGTAGAACTAAGCTGAATGAATTCAAGGAAGGATATGGTGTGATTATGAGAAAAACCCATTGCTTAAACTAGAAGTAGAATAAATAGGCCTAAAATAATAATCATACACCTTAGGTGACAATCTAAAGATGATAAAAGATAAGACCCAAAAGAAATTTTATGCACAAAAAATAATTTTTGTTAAATGAATAAAACGATTATATATCTTGAAATAGAATTTGAATTTTACAAAACGAAAAAAGGTATTTTTGAATCTGATTATGCAAAATAAAAACCTCCAAGGTATTTTTCCAAAAGTGTATATTTTTCCGATTGTGCCTTAATTACTAAAAATAGTAATTTTGAATTTTCAAAAAGTGTGTTGTAAATTAGGAAAACCAAAAAGTTTTTCATTAAATATGTAAAAATAAAAATAACCTCAAAGGAATTTAAAAATAGATTCTTTATACTTGAGATATGAAACAAAAGGTGTTTTGGCAATTAGGAGCCCTAGAAAGTGACCCTAAGGGTAGAATATAATATATAGAATTTAGGTTTGTGCAAATCAGGTTTAGGGAAGATAATATATAGAAATAAGGTGTATATTTGAATATAAAATGCAAATATGGAGCCCTATAATAGTTGGGGTTTTGAGATCAACATGCCTAATACTAAAGTAACTAAAAATATCATAGATTAGGTGAAAGGTTCGATCAAAATAAATTTCACCAAAATGTTTAACCCTTAATTAAATTTTATGTCAATTTAATTAGGTTTCAAATTAGATTAGATTTGATTATAGATCTTAAAAATATGCTATAATATAAATACAAAGTCATATTTAAAACTTAGATCGATAGAAAGAATTAGCATACACCAATCAACCTAACATGCAATTGAAAGCTCAAAACAGATGTATGAAGGCACTCAACTGATTTCAAATTATTTATGGAGAGATGTGGGACTATACACCAGTGACACTAAGTGATCCAAACCTGAATAAATTTCATAAGTAGGATTGTGATTGTAAATCAACTTGGGGTGGAGCCGTACCAAACTACCATGAAGCGTACCATATGGTCCTGACCCTTCCATATGGTCTTGGACCTTCTCTTAATCAACTTCTAAAACTTATGGGTTTATATTATTCCTATATTTGTCTATCACTGTCAAACCCTAGTAGTCACACATGCAGTGAGGCTCTCTTTATGGATTGATCATCATCTCAAACCCTATCCATGGATGAAGATTCTTGAAAAATAAAATTTAAAAGGGTTGTGAGCACCCCTGTGCATCACTGACATTGGTAGTACTTTGAATATGCCTCAAATCACACATCATTCTCCACCTAGCATATTATATCTAGATAGATCAATTAGATTTGGTAATTGCTTTGACCATGTTTGCTTTGATTTTGCTCTTACTAAAATACTTGAAGAGAGGATGTTTGAGTGCTTTTGGAAGAGAGATATGGCTGCCTTGGCCTAGCTTTATAGCTTCAAACCTTATGTGGGTGCTTATCTAATTACTTCACATGTGACATTGTGATATTTAGGGAGTTTTAGATGCCTTTTGCAAGTGTATGAAGTGAGTGTTTTAGTGCATTTCGTTAATAATTCCAAGTTAGCAATTGAGATAGTGTTTAATTGATTATATAGGGTTCTATAGATGATTTATTTAAGAAATGATAACCCATATGAAGTATAAAACACAATGAAAGACATTAATTTGAAATTTTATTCGGAGGAAATGTCGGTCGAAAAACGCATAAATAGGTCAAGACCAAATGTACTGGTTCGATTTGGAAGTAGGAAAAATGAAAAATGAAGTTTGAAACTGGTAAATTGATGTCTCACTATTGATTTTTTGCATTGTAATTTTAGGATGTATTGAAATGACAAGTGTCTAAGGATAAATAAGATAAATAATGGACCTTAGACTGCTTAAGTAGGAATGGATAATTTGTATTTATCATAGCAAGAGTTCATAGTCAAATCAACATTTACTAAAGTGTAAATTACCAAATTTGAGTGGCTACAATATTGAATAAAATTATAAAAGTGAAAGTGTATTGGATCAAGTTTTATACCCATGTGTGCTCCTTGTCTCTATCAAAAATAAAAATATACATTTAGTTCTTTCCTTTCCCTTAGTACCTAACTCTTAAGATGTGTTATAAAAATGAACAATGACTACAACTATCATGAGTAACATAATTCAATAAAAAGGGGAGTATAGTTTTAATATTTTATTATAGTTTCCACAAATATAACCCAAAAGTATTATTAATCAAAATAAATATAAGAACTTACAACTTCACATACTTAAATCATTACATAACCATACTTGCAATAGAATAAAAAAATAACCAAAATAAATTATGCAATCTTATCTCAAAAAGTAACAATCAAAACTATTTTGTAAGAAAGAGGGTGAGGACATGGGAGGTCAAGGGAGGTTAGAGTAGAGGTCAATATATGAAGATTTATTAAGTTCTCTTCTCTTCTCCTCATTTATTTAAACAAATAAAATACATACGTTGTATTGAATATACAATCTCTCTCTCTCTCTCTCTCTCTCTCTCTCTCTCTCTCTCTCTCTCTCTCTCTCTCCATTTTTATTATTCATACAAAATAAACATCCTTTGGAAGAAAAAATAAAATAAATGTGATTTGGGATTTTTTCCTTACATATATCCATTTTTAATTTTATATATATTACAAGGTGTGTGTGTGTGTGTGTGTAATTTATCCGGGGAGGGGGTCTAGTCTCCCTAAATAAAGTTTTATTTATATTAAAAAATTAATAACGGTGATGGTCTCGCCCCCACCTAATTTTTTTATGTAAGAGAGTTTTGTGATTGTGTCGTCCCGCCCACTATACAAGGTGTGATGCGCAGTCCATCCAAGGTTCATAGAAATCCTACACAATTTTAGCTAAGTGTAGGTACGCACAAGGACAAGAAAAGCTATGAGATGGTGGACTTACCCATTGACGAGGTTGTTTGGCACCAAGCTCGTATGCCTCTATTTCCTCCATCCACTGTGCAAGTTGAGGCAACATTTCAACCATGAAGTCAAGATTCTCCTACGGGTTATAGTGTCTTGGAAAAGGGCCTTCCCATGGACAAGGTTCCCTGCAACCAATTCCGAATGCCTTCATTTGTGTTGTACACGATACTAAACCATGTTAGCTTCCATTCTTTGAATCTTCTCCAATAAACCAACATTCTCCACATAACCGTCACCATCGAACACACACCCTTGCTCTTGATAAGCTCCATGGCCAAAATGGTTTTGACACTGCTCATATGGGTAAGCATAATGGTTCTGGATCTAATCATAATGCTGATCTGGAGGAGTTGGAAAATACATTGGAGGCGGAATGCACTGTGGTTGTTGCACATGTGAGTTCCATGAGGGGAATGAAGTCATGATTGCACAACTTCATGGGATGGAAGAAGATGAAAGAGATGGAAGAAAAATGGATGAAAATGGATGGGGAAGGTCTTAGAACTTCAGATATGGGTTGTTGACCAGATAGAGTCACCATATGTGTTGAAAAATGCCTCCAAAGGCTAGATCTCAGCAATAACACATCAAAACTACTGAGATGAAGATGTAAAGCTCTTGATCTACTCCCATCGGGAGTGCCAAAACTATTGATGTGGTCACACACGGTAGCTCAAGTTTTTATGTTTAATAATGAGACACCTCGAAAGATGAAAAAATATAACTCTAGTGCCCCACCGGCATGCCAAAACCGTTAGTGTGAAATCACAACACCCCGAATGGCTTGATTTTGAATGAGGCATTCGGTGTAATCTGCATAACATTGGACCATCTCTAAAGCTGTGGGACTTGTGAACTTGAGATGGTCCTCCAGAGAAGGTTGGTTCCTGCTTCTAAACTACCTGCCACAATCTACTCTAATGCAAGAAAAATATCTAATCCTAATCTAACTTTCCAAGGGACCAGGGAGAGAGAGTGCATGAAAACAAAGCCTACACTAAAGTGGTGATACACCAGAAAAGGAGGGTTATGATCACAAATCCAACTACCTGAAATGGAGAGAGGTGAGCAATGGAGAGGATGGTCAAGATGCATCATGAGACCAAAGAAAAATTTCACATGAGAACACCACCGCAACCCATTAAACACGGCTCCCAAAACATGTAATAGACATCGAGATATGCATAGCATACCCTACAACGATGAGAGGTAATAAGAGATAATAAAATAGGGAAGGATGGACAATATGCATCACAAAATAGATTTTATTGCTCCATGAGTTCACACAGTACATCATCAACGGGCAAGAGGCAAGAAAATGCCATTAAAGAGCCGTGAGAGGAGGCTTAAGCTCCACATTCAACCCTAGGGAAGAAAGGAGGGGAGGGGGGAAAATAATAATGACCAACCCTTGAAAAATGCCCCTCCTTTACAATATATAGAAGAAAAAGAATGAGAGAGGAAAATTCAAATCATGCCTCAACCACCCTAGTGATGCATTGAATTCACCTACTCCAACTACCCCATAAATCATTGAAATTCACCTGCAACAATGATGTTTCCCATGATAGATCTCATGCCTCCATGTGTTTTTCCTTGTTGGGAAAGAAAAGAGACTCATTATTCATCATGGTGGTAGGTGGGAGACTTGACAACCTCAAAATGGTGAACTATAATTAAAGTTCTTTATCAATGGTGGTAAGTGGGTATTAGAGATGTTGGGAGCTTTCCAAAATTTCCTTTCCCGCTCAAAACCGAGCTTCGGTCAAAAGATATGGCTGTCTGAAGGTGCTTTGGGTTTGGGGTCTATTTGTGGGCTCACAATATTAAAAGATTCCATTCGTGCAAGATCCACGTGGCGGCCTTGCGCGTCTTAATATTTCACCCCCTCTTTTTACTCCTAAAGTTACACCGAACTGACACGTGGTGTCATCCATGGGCCTACTCTATTTCCTTTGTATTCTACCTAAGCCCCTCTTGTTGGTGGAGACACTATGCCTGACCCAAGACACGTGGAGGCTTAGCACACATTTAGGACCTTCCTCCATATTTTTCCTTTAAAGTTGCATGGACGAGGCATGTGGAGGCTTCCATTGACCCTATTGTACTTATCTGATTTGGGCCTGCTTCCTTTCTTGGTCCCTAACTACGTGGTGGGTTGGCACTCATTTGGGGACCATCTTTGGATTTGACCCTTGAAGGTGTGTTGATCTGACACATGGCTCCCTCTGTGGATCTATTGCTTTGCTTTGACTTTTCAATGGCCGATGCAACTTTTCCGGGCTCTGACCATGTCGAAGGTTGGCACTCGTTTAGGAACCCGATTTTGATTCTACCTTTGAAGTTGCGTTGAGCTAACATGTGGCTCCTTATGTGGCTCTGCTCTATTTTGTTCATTTTTTTCCGAAGTCCCTTCTATTTGGCAAAGGTACTACATCGACCCTAGACACATGGAGGCTTCCACCAATGGTTGGAATTTTTCAATGACCGGTACCACTTCCTCGGGCCATGGACACGTGGAGATTCTACACACACTTAGGACCCTACTTTGAACTTGATCTTTAGAGGTGAGTCATTGGGATGTGTGGAGGCTTCCGTTGGCTCTATTACTTCCTTAGACTTTTAAAGCAATCAGTTTTGTTATGTCAGACCCTAGACACGTGGAGGGCCAACGCTTGTTTGAGTTTCTACTTTGGGTTGCACCTTTGAAGTCACTGAGCTGGTACGTGGCACCTTTTGAAAGCATGTTCTATGCTTTGAGATCCACATGGGGGCCTACACTCATTTGTGGTCTACCTCCAAATTTTACCTTTAGAGTTATGCCAAGTTGACACGTGGACGCTTCCGTCGGCTCTTTTATACTTAGTTGATTTGGGAACGAGTGAACATTTGTCTTCCCTTTGCCATTCCTTCGACCTCGCCTCATTGTAACCTAACTATTAGATTTAAAATGTGGGATTGCATGAATGAACCGCCCCTTCAATTTTCTCCTATACAGGATCATGTTTGATCAATTTTACCTAAGGGGCGAAATTGGATAACAATTTGGTGACTCATGCGGGGTCACCTTCGTACTAGAGTGCAAATATCAATTGTCTTGTTGCATCCATTGGGCATGGAGTCACAAATGATAGCTTGATATTGATATTTCTCTTGAAACCTTGAGCCTGACTGCTTACAACTTGTTGGCCCTTAACCTACTCCATTGCTTACACTCTTAATTTTCATAAGAAAATCTTGAAGGTAAGATTTCTGAGAGTATAAAATTGTCTTGACCTGGAGCATTCACCTATCCTTGAAATGGACTGCTACATCATTCACCTTGGAGGCACATAAAACTGTACAATGATACAACCTTAGAGAAACAAAACACCACAACAAACTATGCACAAAACTGAAGATCATGCATGCTCCAAGTGGAACATGCAGAGTGTGCAAAAGTACTTATTCTGCTAAAAGCAAAATCTACTCCTACTCCTACACTAACCCTAACAAAGAAAATATAAACAAATCTTGCCACAGGTAGGGAGAAATAGCTTCCCTTTCTCAAAATAGGCAGCCATGTATCTGATTTGGAGCTAAACATGGTTGTCATTATGAGTGAAAAACTAACAAGAGGTCGGTCCTCCACCCATATCATCAAGGTATCAACATCAATCAAAAATACCTCCTCAAGTTGATTGGCATTGGACTCTGGAGGTGTTGATGGTGACCCTTGGTGCTTTGAAACTCATCCTCATGCCCTGAACTGGACATGACTAGTTTTGGCTTCTCCCTTAGCTCCAATGAAGCCAAGTACTTGATAGGGCACTATTTGGTCCTTTGAATGTGCCCATTGTTCTGAAATTCAACTCCAAGAGTGGAGTCTTCCTGCGGACCTTCTTGGGTGAATGGTGTGGGAGAGATGGGATCCTTGTGCTCTTTTCCTTCCTCCTCCTGAGAAGAACGTGGAAGGTTATGATCCTCCAACCTTAGTTCCAGAGGGCTACTATGAGACATAGGCGATGTCCTTGAATTCTCTCCTCCATGACAAAGAGACTCATGTGCTTGGAAGGTGGATGATGGAGGAGCAAATGATGTGATCTCCTTGGGCTTGTCTCCATCAAAGAAATCCTCCAAGTTAGATAGATAATCTTCCTCCTTGTTGTCCTACTGCATGTGCTCAACCTCCTCCATGGTGTCCTTCAGATCTGCAAATTTCTCACCATGGTTCCCTCATCCTCAAACATGAAGTTTGAAAGCTCAAACTCTTCTTCGACATTAGAGCTTGAAGGGGATGAAGTGGGAGGAAGAACTGAAGGTTCTTTTGTGGCCTTCTCTACACTTGAAGCCTCTAGAACTATATGGTTCTCCTCCACAGCCGAATGTACTCCTCTTCTTTTGGATTTGGAGTAGCTTCTTCTTCCCTTGCTTGTGTTGCAGCTGAAGCTTCCACCACTTGTGGCTTGACCTTGCCTCCTCCATGGGTTTCTCCATCAAGGGGATTTTATCAATCCCGAATCTAAGAGCCAAGCTCACCAAGATTCTAATTATTTCTTCTTTTCTTGGCTCTTCTTCTTGTTTCTCTCCTTGGCTGGATTTTTGAGTCTCTTCCCGACATGGACTCGGGAGAGTAGGAGTGGTGGGTGGGGTCTCCACTAGTTTTTTTTTTATCTGTGGTGGAGGGAAGGTATTTCCTTTGGCTCTTATGGAGGGGACTTAGATTTGGAAGGGAAAAGGGTAGAGGAAATGAGATGAGATGGAAGACTAGGGGATGGAGAAGGGAAATCAACACTTGGGGTAGCAGATGAGAAGCTTGGAAATTGAAGCTCCGGTTGAGATGGTGCTGATTTGAGAAAGAGGAAAAGAAAATCTATGAGATGGTGGACTTACCCATTGACAAGGTTTTCTGGCACCAAGCTCGTAGGCCTCTATTTCCTCTGGTCCATTGTGCAAGTTGAGGCAACATTTCAACCATGAAGTCAAGCTTCTCCTACGGGTTATAGTGTCTTGGAAAAGGGCCTTCCCATAGACAAGGTGCCCTACAACCAATCCGAATGTCTTAATTTTTGTTGTAGCATGATCGAACCATTTTAGCCTCCATTATTTTAATCTTCTCTAGAAAACTAGCATTCTCCACATAACCATCACCATCAAATGCACACCCTTGCTCTTGATAAGCTCCATGGCCAAAATGGTTTTGACACTAGTCATATGGGTAAGCATAATGGTTCTGGATCTGATCATAACACCGATCTGGAGGAGTTGGGAAATACATTGGAGGTGGACTACACCGTGGTTGTTGCAAGTGTGAGTTCCAGAGGGAAATGAAGTCATGATTGCATAACTTCATGGGATGGAAGAAGATGAAGGAGATGGAAGAAAAATGGATGAAAATGGATGGGGTGAAGGTCTGAAACTTCAGAGATGGGTTGTTGACCAGATAGAGTCACCATATGTGTTGAAAAATGCCTCCATTTGGATATCAGTAATAACACATCAAACCTGCTGAGATGAAGATGTAAAGATCTTCAGACTGCTCCCACTGGGCATGCCAAAACTATTGATGTGGTCGCACGGTGGATTAAGATTTTTTGTTTGATAATGAGACACCTCAGAAAGATGAAAAAATCTAACTCCAGTGATCCCACCGAGTGTGCCAAAATTATTAGTGTGAAATCATAGCACCCCCGAATGGCCGATTTGGTGGGGCATTCAAAGTGTAATCTACATAACATGGGACCATCTCTCAAGCTGTGGGACTTGCGAACTTGAGATGGCCCTCCAGAGAAGGTTAGTTCTGCTCCTAAACTACCTACCACAATCTATTATAATGCAGGAAAACTATCTAATCATAATCTAACTTTCCAAGGGACCAGGGAGAGAGAGTGCATGAAAACAAAGCCTACACTAAAGTGGTGATACACCAGAAAAGTAGGGTTGTTGATCACAAATACAACTACCTAAAATGGAGAGAGGTGAGCAATGGAGAGGATAGAAAAGATGCATCACGGAACAAAGAAAAATTCACATAGAACACCACCTCAACCCATTAAACACATCTCCCAAAACTTGTAATAGACATCGAGATATGTATAGTATATCCTGTGATGATGAGGAGACGTAAGAAGAGATAATAAAATAAGGAAGGATGGATAAGATGAATCACAAAACAAATTTTATTGCTCCATGAGTTCACACAAGTACATCATCAATGGGAAAGAGGCAAGAAAATTTCATTACAGAGCTGTGAGAGGATGATTAAGATCCACATTTAACCCTAGGGAAGAAAGGGAGAGGGAGGAAAGAAAGAATAATTACTAACCCTTGAAAAATTCCCCTCCTTGATAGTATATAGAATAATGAGACAAAGAGAGAGGGAAAATTCGAATCATGCCTCAACCACCCTAGCAATGCATTGAATTCACCTACTCCAACTACCCCAGAAATCTTTGAAATTCACCTGCAACAATAATGTTTTGCTTGCTGACAGACCCCATGCCTCCATGTGTTGTTCCTTGTTGGGAAAGAAAGGAGGCTCATTCTTCATCATGGTGGCAGGTGGGAGACTTGATAGCCTTGAAAATGGTAGACTATAATTAAATTTCTTCATCAATGGTGGTAGGTGGGTAGCAGATGTTGGGAGCTTTCCAAAAAGTCCTTTCCCACTCAAAACCAAGCTTCCAGTCGAAAGATATGGTCATATGAAGGTGCTTTGGGTTTGGGGTCTATTCATGGCTCACAATATTAAAAATTCCATTCGTGTAAGATCCACGTGGTGGCCTCACATGTCTTAACATTTCACCCCCTCTTTTGACTCCTGAAGTTGTGCTAAACTGACACATGGCATCATCTACAGGCCTGCTCTGTTTCCTTTGTATTCTACCTAAGCCCCTCTTGTTAACGGAGACACTATGCCTGACTCGAGACACATGGAGGCTCAACACACATTTGGGATCTGCATCCATATTTTTCCTTTGTAGTTGCACGGACGAGGCACATGGAGGCTTCCGATGATGCTATTGTACTTAGCTGATTCGGTCCTACTGCCTTTCTCAATCCTTGACTACGTGGTGATCTGGCACTCGTTTGGGGACCGTCTTTGGATTCGACCCTTGAAGGTGCACTAATCGACACGTGGATCCCTTCGTGGCTCTGCTTTCTTTGCTTCAAATTTTCAATGGCCGATGTAACTTTTCCGGGATCGACCATGTGGAAGGTTGGCGCTCATTTGGGAACCTACTTTTGATTCTACCTTTGAAGTTACGCCGAGTGACACTTGGCTCCTTCTGCAGCTTTGCTCTATTTTCTTCATTTTTTTGCCTAAGTCCCTTCTATTTGACGAAGGTACTACGTCCAACCCTGGACACGTGGAGGCTTCTACCAATGGTTGGAAATTTTCAATGGTTGGTACCACTTCATCGGGCCATGGGCACGTGGAGAGTTTATGCACACTTAGGACCCTGCTTTGAACATGATCTTTAGAGGTGCGTCATTGGGATGTGTGGAGGCTTTTGTTGGCTCTACCGTTTCCCTTATAATTTTCAACGATCGGTTCTATTATGTCAGACCCTAGACACGTGGAGGGAAAGTGCTTGTTTGAGTTTCTGCTTTGGGTTACGCCAAGATGGCACGTGGCACCTTCCACAAGCTTTGTTCGGTGCTAAGATCCACGTGGGGGCATGCACTTGTCTAGGTCTACCTCCAGATTTTACCTTTGGAGTTGTGCCAAGCTGACGTGTGGAGGCTTCTGCATTGGCTCTTTTATACTTAGCCGATTTGGGCCCGAGTGAACACTACCTTCCACCATTGTCGAGCCTGCCTGTAACCTGATTGTTAGATTTAAAATGTGGGCTCGCATGACTGAACCGACCCTTCAATTTTCTCCTATGCAGGGTCGTGTTTGATCAATTTTTCCTGAGGGGAAAAATTGGATAACATAACCCTATATAAGAAAGATAACACTACCTCATTTACTAACGTCAAAATCCTATGGAATTGTGGTGATACACTCACTTACTACGATTGCAAAGGAACCCAAGGCTCCCCAAATATTGTAAAGGCACATCTACAGTCATTAGGGCATCAATACATCAATATCAAGACATCAAGACATCAATCTCTCTCATACATAAGAACCCAAACATCCCTTGTCCAAATATTTTAGAAAGAGTCAAACTTAACTCAAGAGTTCTCAAAGAGTTTTCCAAACCTAGTTACATTCATTCATATATCACATGTTAGGTGGATAATGACATGTGGTTTGAGGCCTCTTTAGATTAGTGCCAACATCGGAGGTGCAGCTATGCCCGTAACTCAACTAATGCATTTTTGGCAAGGTTTCTCATTCATGGTTAGGGTTTGAGTTTATGTTCAAATTATTCGAGATAAATTCACAACATGGAAAATAACTAGGGTTTGATGATGTGAGACATTTCTAGGCGGTAAAAATCTCATTAAGTTATAGAGCCGAAACCAATCAGTCCAAGAATTTATGTAGGGTCAATATTATACGGATGGTCCTAATAGAGTTTATGAGACTTTTCCCATATCGGTTCCGATCCACAATTCCTAGAACAAAGCATCACCAGGTTCAAATATCCTGTTTCAACATTGTACACTACCAAAACCTTCAGATCCATCTATAATCAGCTAAGTGAGCTCATCATATTATGTTTTTAGGTTCCTATCTTGTTGCATACATTAGTTGAAAGCATTATTGTGTTGTTATGATATTACATAATTAATGTTGGATGTTAATTAATCAAAATAACCCACTTTGTAGTTCCCCTTACATCCTTTAGTGTACCTAATTCACTAATTATTAGATTTCACATAATCTAATAAGGGTGTAAAAATTTTGGTCAACCCTATTTGTGACTTGATCTCTTCATCGGTCCTAGACTCATTCTCTTGTATGATCCTTCTTCTAGGCTTGTTTATTTTCTTTTAGTCAAAACAATGGATTCTCTCTCCGAGCAAACCATCTCATTCCATGAATATTTAAATCAAAACCCCATTTGTAAGGATTTACTCCTTAATATTCTTTATAATACATGAGTTCATCCCAATACACCCATTGAGCATGTTCAAGTTATTCTTCAAAAATCTATTTCTTCCTACATTGATGGTCAATTAATTCGCCCCTCCTTCACCACTACTTAGCAACAATATTCCCATATATGTGTAATTATTTGTAAGCAAAAATATGGTCAAACATGTTCTCATTGACACAACATCAAACCTCAATTTTTGCATCCTCTTTATTATCCTTTCTTTAGGCATCTCTATTAGAGATCCTTCTCATTGTAACATTTGCGAGACTTGAAAATTTCCCTCACTAATTATTTGGTTCTATCGATATTCCAGTCACTATTGGACCTAAGACCTTTGACACCCTTTTTTATGTTATCCTTGATGATCCTAACTATAACATCCTCCTCAACCACACCTAGTTACATACTACAACCATCACCTTAAAATTTATTAGTATGACATTTTCTCATCAAAAATCTAATTATTTTTACAAATTGGACCCTTCCCCTTTAAAATTTTGTGTTTCTCCACAAAAATCATCTAATAATGTTATCACCCCTCTCTTTTTGTTTCCCTGATTGGATGGAAGTTCACATGTTTACCTTATGATCCACTTATTGTCTTGAAACACGTACTTGCATGTAACTTTGTGTCTCTCCCTCCATTGTTTGAGGTTGATACGAATGATCATTCTAGCAAACATTTCAATGCTCATGTTTATTGTAACTATCATAGATAAATTAGGAACCAGATTGATTGATGTTCTAAATTACATCATGTCATATAAGATATTATTGATGTACACAATTCGAGTTGGATATCGTTGCCTAATTCACTAGGAAATATAATTTTTCCACACAATCGAGTTAATCCCTCAATTTTTCCCCTCCAGTTGTTCCTAACATTTTATCTCTCGTAGTTATAACTACTATACCACTAATGTTGGGGGATTCTCATATTCCACTTTAAAATATCACCATGACTATGGCTTTCACAACTATTACTTGGAATATGTTTCGCTCGGAATGTTTAGAAACCACGGGAATAGAGTTGCTTCTATCCTTTCATTCCTTGTAGAAACAGATGAGGTTAGGGCTAGGAGGAATACATTGAATGTCGAAATGGTGTGCGTGTACCATAGAGAAAGATCGGGTTATTGTGAAGAACTCCTTTTTGTCTTGGAAGGACTATTTGCAAATAAGAACACAAGACCACAAGATTTTGATTAGACAATAAATGAGGGAAGCGCCTTGGGCCCGGAAATATAAAACTTCCTTCGAAGGTGTTCAGTTCCCCTGCTAATATGAATTAACACAAAAGACTGTAAAATATCAAATAAATTGCTTCGTTGAGACGGGTAGGGGAAAGGCTGATTTCTGTTTTTGAGTCATAATAACCGATACCGGTTGCTGATAACCAATATCGGTATGGTCTAGGATCTGTAGGTTGGTTGTTTTGTGGGGTGGTCGTGTTGTAGGGTAATGATGTTGTTAGTTGTTGGTAAGGCTAGTATATGAGTGATATTAGGTAATGAGATGGTGAGAGGTAAATGAATGATAGTTAGATGCAATGACACATTGGGTAGTGGATCTAGGAATGGATTTATGGGGACTGTGATTCAAAAAGTCTAAGAAACGTTATTAAAGAGGACATGCAAGGTGTAACTTACTGGTTATTGACGAAGATGCAGGTCCAGGAACTCTGATGACAAAGGCAGAACTCAAGTGGGATGGCTTGACACACAGAAGATGAGAGATCTCCCTCCCGATGATCAGCTGAGTATCACAGGTTTCTGGCTATTCCGTTGCAATCTTGGGCTTGATCTCCTTTTGCTGCAACTCTCCTTGTCTCTTCACTCGTCTCTGCTCGGCCAAGTGAAGATCCGAATGCTCTTGATCGCTCCCAATGATCTCTGTTGATTCAAAAATCCTTCGACCCTTGTTTCTGGTTAGGGGAGCCCATTTTACAGGGAACCGATGGCGGTTACGTAACCGACGGCGGTCGAGTAGGAACCGGCATCGGTAAGGAAAAAGTAGGCTATTTTTAGTAAAATAGCCCACCTTCCCTGCTTTTCTCCCGAGGGATTAGTTGCGGGCTTGGTCAAGTGACTAGAATGTCGGTTTTGGGTGCGAGAAAGGGGTCCTTAATCATGGGTGTAGGTGTAGACCAAGTTATAGGTCTTAATTAGGTTAGTTTAGGGTTAGGACTAGGTCACGATGAGGTGGCAAAATGAGGTGGCAGGTGAGGTGATGTGGATTTATCAATTACGAGGTAATTAATAAATAATTGTGTAAGGTTTAGGTGATGAGGTTAGGATACGAAATGAGATGCGGGTCACAAAGGGGTCGTAAGACACAAATTTGGTGTCTACATTAGCCCCTTATTGTCGTGTAGCTTGTTTTGTAAAGCTGCGCGGACAATAATATGAAGTGGTTTCTCCTGTTAAGGATATAGGTAATCCCCCTCAAATCTATCACAGATTGAGAGAACGGGAAATCAGGGATAGGGTTGATAAAGGGTGAATGGTGTAGAGAGGATGGTAAGATGGTGGGGTAGGTCCAAGGAAGCAGACGCATGTTGAAATGTAATAGTGCGACTAGGGTACATGATTTGACGAGCAAACCGGCAATGCATAGGCAAAGGTCGATAGTTTATCCAAACAAGGGTGATATAATCCTGGTATCCAAGGCATAGGAAGTAGCTCCAGGGTATATAACAGGTAAGGTACAGGAATGTTTAGGCATGTTCAGCAGTACCAAATGGTTGGTTTGGTTGAGATAAACGTCACGGTCTAGGTCTAGGCAAAGTTGGTCGACAGATCAAGTCAAGGACCCTAATCATGCTAAAACACGAACAGGTGAGCTCGATGGAACAAAAAGCTACATGATGGGTGGATAAAAGTGTATGGTGTTGATGTTGGGCGAGGTATCGAAGTGGTACGGCCTTGGGTCGGGCCAAGTTGTTGGGTTGCGGCCTTGGGTCAGGCCGGAAGGGTAGAGTGAGGCCGTGGGTCGGGCCGGATGGGTAGGGTGAGGCCTTGGGTCGGGCCAAATGGGTAGGGTGAGGCCTTGGGTCAGGCCAAATGGGTAGGGCGAGGCCTTGGGTCAGGCCAAATGGGTAGGGCGAGGCCTTGGGTCGGGCCAAATGGTTAGGGCGAGGCCTTGGGTCGGGCCAAATGGTTGGGGCGAGGCCTTGGGTCGGGCCAAATGGTTGGGGCGAGGCCTTGGGTCGGGCCAAATGGTTGGGGCGAGGCCTTGGGTCGGGCCAAATGGTTAGGGTGAGGCCTTGGGTCGGGCCAAATGGTTGGGGCGAGGCCTTGGGTCGGGCCAAATGGTTGGGGCGAGGCCTTGGGTCGGGCCAGATGGTTGGGGCGAGGCCTTGGGTCGGGCCAGATGGTTGGGGCGAGGCCTTGGGTCGGGCCAGATGGTTGGTTGCGGCCTTGGGTCGGGCCAAATGGTTGGGGCGAGGCCTTGGGTCGGGCCGGAGTGGTTGGTTGTGGCCTTGGGTCGGGCCGGTGAAGTTAAAAACGGCTAAAGAGCAATGGAGCATATAGGCGATGTGGTAAAGAGGCAATGTGGTGGGAAAGGGAACGTAGTGAATAAGGGCAAAAAGTCGGGTAAAAAAGGACAAAACCGATATCGGTTATATATGACCGGTACCGGTTAGATAACCGACGCCGGTTCCTTAGGGCATGAATTGACCGGTATCGGTTCAATGTTAAAAACCTATAAAAAGAAAAATACGGCCGGTCATTGTCACTTTGTGAATTTGGAAATCAAATTAAGTTGTCTGAGGTGGAATATTGACATTGGTGTATTTATTGGCTGAGGTGGCACTAGTTGAGTGGAGAAGTGAGTTGATTGGCGGGCCCGAGTGAGGAGGAGGCAGTAGGTGATTGGCAGAGGACCCAGCAGAGGACATTTGGAGCCATGGCATAGCCAGGAGGAGCAGGAGGAGCTGGACCAGCTGGACCACCACCACCCATCCCACCACGACGACGTGTCGTCGTACCGGTAGGTTCAAAACCCTGCATTGTGTTCAGTTGATTGCATTATGCTAAATTTGGGGTTTTGGGTAGGAATGTATGTTTTGGATGAAATAAGTAATAAATGGAAGTGATTTGAAAAAGGGAGAGGGTAGATAGGTTAAGTAAGCCAAGGCAGCTGGGTGGGTAGTGTTATCCAAAATTCACCCCTGTGGTAAATTTGATAACATGCATCGGGATGTCCAAATTCCAAGAAAATGACTCGATTCAGAGCAAAATCAGTTTCTAGGGTCCCTTCAGAATCTTTCTAAACTCCCAGTGAAGAAGGAAGGAGCAAGCTTTGAGAAAGTGTGAAAGGTTGCGAAAGGCAAATAGGATTGATCCAGAAAAAGTGAAAAAATTGGCTAAGTCCTTCTAGAGGGAGCAGTCGGGACGTTTGGGACAGAAGGGCCCGAACCAGCCGGTTCGCGCGAAATCAGCACAAGGAGCCCAAAAGCAATTGGGACAAGCGGGCCAGAAATACCCGAACCGGCTGAAATTGTCCCAAAAGGTCCAAAATCAAAATAGGACGTCCGGGACAAAAAGACCCGAAATACGCGAAGAAGCCGAAGGAGCTGAAAGCCAATCAAAAGGTGCCACGTGTCTTTGGCCAAATGAGGGACAAGGAAGCCCATTTCGGGCGGATCGGAGATTTTGTCCCAAGCAAAGACCTTGGGACATCCAAGATGAATGGACGCGAAATATGCGGAAGACCCGGCAGCCCGAGAACCATTGAGAAATTGCCACGTGTCCTCATAAGAGTAAAGGTCAGAAAAGTCAAAGGGCAAATTTTCGAGCACCGAGCCGAACAAATAGGATCGTGCCACGTGTCCCATTTAAGAACCCACGAGTCAAAATTCAAGAGACAGCCCACCGAAAGCGAGAGGAGAGATAATTATTCAGCGAATCAGAGCATGCCACGTGGCGTCCAAGTGGCAGTGCGCGGGAAAATGTTTCAAAATCCGTTTTCGCCTGTTCCATGTCCTAAATCTTCAGATCGACATATCTTTCGATCCAGAGCTCAGATTTGCACGTTCTTGATATCAATGGAAAGCTGTTGAAATTCTCTACATGTTTCCAGGGTCAATCTTACATTTTGGTATAGTCCAGAGGGAGAAAATTGAGAAAACGCCTCTGGCATGAAATAACAAGCAGAAGTAATACTTCAACAACCACTTTAATGCAGCAGACAGTTCGCCGCTTCTATTAGGCAAACCACCGCTTTGCCAGAACCCGCCGCTTCTGCCATGATGGGCGAATTAAATGCAACCTAGAGGTGGTTGGGGAAGATTTCGAATTCCTCTCTTTTTTCTCTCCCATTCTTCCTTTAAATTGGAAGGAGGGGTTTCTTTCTGTAGTTGGACATTTTCTGCTTTGCACCCTCCCTTCTCTCCTATTCATAAGAAGATTTGTGGAGTTTTCAAACCTCCCATATAGACTGTAACACCGTTTTTTGCCTTTTGGCCATTGCAATGTATTGAATTGATCCTTGAGCAATATATATGTGTCTGTGGTTGCTTCTAAACCCTCTTACATATTTATTACTGTCATTCTTGATCTTTCATTGCATTTTTGCTATCTGTGCATGGTGTTGTGTTATATCTACATGGTCTGTGTTTAATGTGGCAAAGCATATGTTCTTCATTCCTCGGTGCATCACCTCTATTAGCTTAGATTTATTTTATGCATCTTCTTACCTTGTCTCCTTGGCAGATTAGATTAGATTCGAGAAAACCCTCTACATATTTCGTGTGCACCTGAACAGAGGAATAGGAACCAGCCTTTCTCTGGAGATTCCTTTCTCACTCTTCAAGTCCCACACTTGGAGAAAGGATTCAATGTTATGCTATCACACTGGATATTAATATGATCAACCTAGAAAACTGATCAATATCCAGGGGTGCTGTGATTTTGCACTAACAGTTTTGGCACGCCCGGTGGGACAGAGGTCTCATTTTTTATTGCAGCAAGGTTGATGTGCATCTGCTGCAATTTTCTTGCTTAAGAAGAGCTATTATTTGCATATCTGGCGACTCCAAAGGGAAGAATCAACTAAGTTTCAGCAGTCAGGCCTAAAAGCTTATGAGAAGAATCACAAGGTCAAGAGCTGGAGAAGAGGAAGTGCCGTTTGAATACCTGCAACTATCTCCAAGAAGAAGGCAAAGAGGAAGAAGGATTCAAAGGTCTCCATCTCCACCAAACAGAACTCTCTCAACTCCTCCACCTGACAGGCCTTTCTTTCAATATACAAGGGTTTTAAGACCACTCAGAATGGCGCAACCAGTAAACCCCTATGTCAACTTCACAGGCAGCAGCCCACTTGCTCTCAATGCACAAAATCCAATCCCAGTTGCAGCATTGAAGAACATTCCATATTTTACTGGAGAAAACCAGACCACTCCTGGTGATCATGTCAAGGACATTGCTAACATTTGTGCAATCCATGAGATTAATGAGATGCAAGTAGCTGTCAAATTGCTGGCGTCTTCATTCAAGGGAAAAGCATTGCAATGGTTTAGGAGCCTTGAAGCTGCTTCTATCACGAACTGGAATCAGCTGTGTATTGCACTTCATAATCAATTTGGAGAGAAGGGAGACAACTTGTCTCTTTTGGAACAGCTGACAACCATCAAGAGAGCTTCCAATGAGCAGCTAACTGACTTCAACTTCAGATTTCAAAGATCTTGGGATAGAATTCCAGTAGCAGTCAGACCAACAGCAGAAGGTGCTTTTCTATACTACCTTAAAGCTTTAAATTCTGATATTTCTATGTTGATTCAATCCATGGGAGGCACAACTATCCCTGCTGCTTATAGTATTGCCATTAGAGCTGAAAATTGTCTGATTCAAGCTGGCAAGCTAGCTCCTAGGCCTCCAATGCCATTATATCCAAGTTTAGAGAGCCCAAGTACTAGTCAGGCACCTGTCTTAGCTCCTTCTCCCACTCCTAGAAATCAGAGTTCAAATGAAGCTTCCACTTCATCTCCAAGTGCCCCAAATGAGCTTCAAGAAGTCATGAAGCAACTGCAAAATTTAGGTAATGAGCTGGTCACACTTAAGAGACAGCAAACTCAAGGCTTTAGACCTTCGTATCAGCCTCAAGCTCAACCTAATAGGCAGCCATATCAGCCTCAAAGGCCACCTAATCCAGCTGCAAATATGAATCAAACAAGGCCTCCTGTCAATAGACCATTCCAGCCCTATAATCCAAATGCCATATCTGCCTCTAAGGCATTAGTACCAGCACAAAACAACATTGCCCAGGAGTATGAATGGTGTTTTCCATGTAATGAACCCCATAATCAATCCATGTGCTATAATGGTGCTTTAACCCAAGCTTTAATGGTAACAAGTGCTGGTGTGGAGGGTGAAAGTAGTCAAGAAAACAGCCAACAACAAGAAACATTCCAACAGCAACCTGCCCCAAATGACACCACATTGGTAAATTGGCAGGCAGAGGATTTCTGTGGTATGAATCAGGCAGTCTCTCAAGGTGTTGCAGCCAACACAAGGTCAAAAAGGAGAAATTTGGGTGAGGAACAGCCGTTAGCCCCAGCCAATCCACAACCTTCCACAGCTCCACAAATGATTGGCAAGCAAAACCCAGTTTCAAATGCACGAGGGCAGCCAAGAACAGCCCCTTGGCCAAATCAAATGCCAGCTGTTGCTGCCCATATTCAAGGAGCAAATGTGCAAATCAAGGGACAGCAGAGAGATCCTTCATCACCATTCAGTATCATTGATCAGATGAAGAAAACAAACGTCAATATATCTATGTGGGAATCCCTATCCATCCCAGGCCAAAGAGATTTGCTGCAAGCTGCTATGAAGGACTGGCCAACTTCGAATCAGCAGGTTCAGAGGCAAGACAAAGTGCTTACAAATGCTGCCCAGCCTGAAGGAAATCATGGAGCACAACAAGGTAAAATGCTGAAGCCCCCTCCATTTTATGTTTCATTGATCATAGGAGACAAGTTGGTACATAATTGCATGATTGACTCTGGGGCAAGTAGTTCAGTAATGCCTAAACAGATAGCTGATCAGCTAGGGCTCCAGTATGAAATAACAACTAAGGGAGTAGTGCAATTAGATGGGACAGCAGTAGCCACAGTTGGAGTTATAAAAAACTTGAGTCTTACCTTGCATGCATGTCCCAACGTGGTTGTTTTGCAAGACGTCTCAGTCATAGACCTTCCACCACTCTTTGCCCTATGCTTGTCAAGGGACTTTACTGCCAGGATTGGGGGATATTTGTCCGCTGATTGGTCACACATGCTGTTCAGAACGAGGTATGGAACTAAAGCTACAATTAGGTCAGAACCTATTGCAGATTTCCACATTGAACCCTATACTCCAAGTCATATTAATACCAATTGCTCAGCATTTGATCAAGAAGATCACCTCGGCACTGATGAAGCCGACACTAAGGTTGGAAGTATCCCAGATTTGACTCTTGATGAATGGGCAAGCAAGGTGCATGCTTTTGATCCTTATCAAGAAGTAGAAGAATCTGAGTGGGGTCTATTGTATACACGAAGAAAGTCAACCTATTCCTAGCATCACCAAGCCAAACCACAAGGATGACAACGAGGTATGGCAACTGTTTTTTGATGGATCAAGGAGTAGACAAGGCGCAGGAGGTGGAGCCATGCTTATTTCACCGCAAGGAGTAAAGTATTATTCAGCTTTTAGATTTCAATTTGCATGCTCCAATAACACTGCTGAATATGAAGCCTTGGTGCAGGGGATGCATTGGGCAATAAAAAGAAAAATAAATAACTTGCAAGTTTTTGGGGACAGTGAGCTGATTGTAAATCAGGTCAAGGGACAACATGCTGCCAAAAATGATCTACTCAGATGCTACAAGAACAGGGTGTGGGACCTCATGGAGGATTTTGAAGGTTTCGGCATCAAGGCCATTCCCAGAAAAGAGAATCAAGCTGCTGACAGGCTTGCAGCAGTAGGGGCAGCCTTTGACATTGTAGAAAACATTCAACAAGATAAGGTACAGCCAAACATCCACGTGATTGTGAGGCCTTCAGTGCCGGATAACAATGTCAATTGGCAAGTATTTGAGAATGACCGGCAAATCATCCACTTCTTGCAAGAAGAAGCTGAGTTCTCAGCTAAGAATCAAGAGAAGTTGGAACAGCAATATGGTGACCAGGTGATACAGCTGAGAACTGACAAGCTGCCCAAGGGACTTGTCACCTTGGAGTCCATTTTTAACCCCAATGATCAGTTTAGAAAAGAGAAAGCAAATATTCAGGTCAAGAGGGAAGATTCGGTATCCATCTTGGTAAAAGAGAACAAGCCATTGCAAATTGGAAAAATGACAACTGAGCAAGAGAGATATGAGTTCATACAGCTTTGTCAAGAATTCCCTGACGTGTTTGCTTGGAGCTATGAAGACTTGAAGGGCTTCAATCCCAACTTAGCTCAGCATACCATCGAGTTGGATCCAAATACTAAGCCTGTCAGGCAGAAACAGAGACCAGTCAATCCACACATGGAGCCTCTCATGAGAAAGGAGCTGGACAAGCTGATTGAGTCAGCAATTATATTCCCTATCAAGCACTCAAGCTGGGTTGCGAACTTGGTTCCGGTCAGAAAGAAAAGTGGAGAGATCAGGCTATGTGTTGACTTCCGAGACCTCAATAGGGCATCTCTCAAGGACCATTATCCACTCCCTTCCATGGAGCAAATATTGCAGGTCGTAGCTGGGTCAGAAAGGTTTTCGCTACTTGATGGTTACTCAGGCTTCAATCAAATTATGGTGAAGGAGGAAGACCAGTTCAAGACAGCCTTCACAACCAAATGGGGCACGTATGCTTACAAGAAGATGCCATTTGGACTGTCAAACGCCGGAGCAACATTCCAGCGAGCTATGGATATGGCATTCAAAGGCTTGATCAACAAGACAGTACTGATATACTTAGATGACATTACTGTCTTCTCAAAAAATGCTGCAGACCATCTCTTTCACCTCAGGCAAGTGTTTCAGAGATGTAGAAAGTTTGGAGTGTCTTTAAATCCTAAGAAGTGCATCTTTCTTGCACATGAAGGGAAACTCCTTGGCCACATTGTCTCCAAGGAAGGATTAGCAATTGATCCAGAGAGGGTTGAAGCCATAAGGGCTCTACCATTGCCAAGTCACAAGAAAGCTCTTCAGAGTTTCCTGGGAAGGATAAACTTTGTTCGAAGGTTTGTCCCAAACTTTGCAGCCCTTGTCAAGCCCATCACCAAAATGTTAAGGAAAAGCATGGCTTTCAAATGGATGGCAGAAGGCAAGGAGAGCTTTGAAGCAATCAAAGAAGCCATCTCCCAGGCACCCACTCTCATCAACCGAACTTTTCCAAGGATTTCATCCTCTATGCATTTGGGGGTGATGACACTATTTCTGCCATTTTGGTGCAACAGAATAAAGATAATGATGAGCAGCCGATTGCCTTCTTCAGCCAAAGCCTAAATGACTGCGAATTGAGGTACTCTTTTATTGAAAAACATGTGCTTGCAGTAATCAGGAGCTTGAAGAAATTCAAGCATTTGGTCTCAAACAACAAGGTCCAGTTGCTGGTCTCACATGCTGGGGTTAAGGACTTCCTCCTCAACAAGGATTTGAATGAGAAAAGGGCAGGATGGATCACCCGTGTCATGGAGTATGACATTGAGATCAAAATCACCAAGCTGGTAAGAGGCAAAGGTTTGTGCGAGCAACTCGCTTCCAAACGACCAGACAGCCCAGAAGATGAAGAGGACGTTGTCCTGCTATTACAAGATGATAAAAAATAGGAAAATGATGATGTGTCCACTCCCTGTTGGACTCAGAATATGATACATTTCCTACAGACGGGTATGTGCCCTCTAGAAATGAGCAAAGCAAAAAGAAGACACTTCAGGTTGCAGGCAATTCCATATACCATCATTGATGGAGTTTTGTTCAAAAAGGACCTGAATGGAGTGCTGCTGAGATGCATTAACACAGGTCAGATCCAGAGGGTATTAAAAGAGTTTCATGATGGACCAGCCGGTGGCCATTTTGCACCAAGAGTGACAGCTCTGAAAATCATGAAGGCTGGTTATTATTGGCCTAAAATATTCAGTGATTGCTATGCATGGATCAAGAGGTGTAAGAATTGTGCATTTTTCACAGGAAAAGAGAAACTTGCAGCCCTCCCATTACATCCAATCTCAGTTGACCAGCCATTCATGCAATGGGGTCTGGACTTCATTGGAGTCATCAATCCCAATTCGAGCCAAGGGCACAAATGGATTTTGACAGCCACAGACTACTTCACCAGATGGATAGAAGCAGTAGCAGTCAAAGAGGCGAATGAGTCTAGCATCTTGGACTTTTACGAGGGAATAACTACCAGATTTGGTGTACCTGCTACAATAGTCTCTGATAATGCATTGGCATTTATTGGATCTAAAGTTACTGAGTGGGCTGTCAAGAACGGAATCTACCTGAGCACTTCATCAAACTATTACCCTCAAGGTAATGGCCAGGCCGAGTCTACAAACAAAAACTTGCTGAGGATCATTAGGAGGACTCTTGATGAGAATCAGAAGGCTTGGCATACCAAACTGAAATCAGCCTTATGGGCAGATAGGATAACTCCCAAAAGATCCACAGGTAACTCTCCATTTAGGCTTGTCTACGGAAGAGAGGCAGTCTTGCCCATGTCACTTGAGTTGCCAACGTTGGAACTCATGAAACAGCTGGAGTTGCTAGAGTTTGGGCCCATGGAGGTGAGATATGCAGAATTGATGGAGCTGCAAGAAATCAGAGATCAGGCATTCCAAGCAATGGAAAAGGATCAGGCTTTGATCAAGAAGACCTTTGATAAGAAGGCCAAAGATAGATCTTTTCAAATAGGAGATCTAGTATTGAAATGGGATGTGGACAGAGCAAAACCAGGAAGGCATTCAAAATTTGATGCCATTTGGAGTGGCCCATACATGGTCACAAAGTGCAAGAACAACAATGCTTTCCAATTGGCCTCATTGGATGGTGAAGAACTGCAGATTCCAGTAAATGGAATCTATCTCAAGCGTTGCTTCTAGAGGGAGGTTCACTACATCTGTAAATACTAGTTTAGATTTTCTTTCCTCCAAGTGCTTGTGCACATTGTTTTGCTGTAGATTAGTTTTGTTTTCCCTAAGTGCTTTGGCACAGGTTTTGCTGCTCTCAGGTTGTTTTCTACAGTTTGAGTGTTGCTGGAGGGGAAGTTGCAGTATCAGGCTTGTTTCAGGTTAATGCTTAACTCCATGCCCAATGGATGGCTTCAGGCAACTGGCCTTTTCATCTAGCAGGCAGATGATCCCGCTGAGTCGCCAAATTGTTATCCAAAATTCACCCCCCAGGGTAAATTTGATAACATGCATCAGGATGTCCAAATTCCAAGAAAAATGACTGATTCAGAGCAAAATCAGGTTTCTAGGGTCCCTTCAGGAATCTTTCTAAACTCCCCAGGCCGAAGAAGGAAGGAGCAAGCTTTGAGAAAGTGTGAAAAGTTGCAGAAAGGCAAATAGGATTGATCCAGGAAAAAGTGAAAAAATTGGCTAAGTCCTTCTAGAGGGAGCAGTCGGGACGTTTGGGACAGAAGGGCCCGAACCGGCCGGTTCGCGCGAAATCAGCACAAGGAGCCCAAAAGCAATTGGGACAAGCGGGCCAGAAATACCCGAACCGGCCGAAAAGAGACAAGTCAGCCCAAAAGCAATTGGGACAAGCGGGCCAGAAATACCCGAACCGGAACCGGCCAAATTGTCCCAAAAGGTCCAAAATCAAAATAGGACGTCCGGGACAAAAAGACCCGAAATACGTGAAGAAGCCGAAGGAGCCGAAAGCCAATCAAAAGGTGCCACGTGTCTTTGGCCAAATGAGGGACAAGGAAGCCCATTTCGGGCGGATCGGAGGTTTTTGTCCCAAGCAGCACTGGGACATCCGGGACGAATGGACGCGAAGTACGCGGAAGACCCGGCAGGCCCGAGAACCATTGAGAAATTGCCACGTGTCCTCATAAGAGTAAAGGTCAGAAAAGTCAAAGGGTGAATTTTCGAGCACCGAGCCGAACAAATAGGATCGTGCCACGTGTCCCATTTAAGAACCCACGAGTCAAAATTCAAGAGACAGCCCGCCGAAAAGCGAGGAGAGAGAATTATTCAGTGAATCAGAGCATGCCACGTGGCGTCCAAGTGGCAGTGCGCGGGAAAATATTTCAAAATCCGTTTTCACCTGTTCCGTGTCCTAAATCTTCAGATCGACATATCTTTCGATCCAGAGCTCGGATTTGCACGTTCTTGATATCAATGGAAAGCTGTTGAAATTCTCTACACGTTTCCAGGGTCAATCTTGCATTTTGGTATAGTCCGGAGGGAGAAAATTGAGAAAACGCCTCTGGCACGAAATAACAAGCAGAGGTAATACTTCAACAACCACTTTAATGCAGCAGACAGTTCGCCGCTTCTGTTAGGCAAACCGCCGCTTTGCCAGAACCCGCCGCTTCTGCCATGATGGACGAATTAAATGCAACCTAGAGGTGGTTGGGGCAGATTTCGAATTCCTCTCTCTTTTCTCTCCCATTCTTCCTATAAATTGTAAGGAGGGGTTTCTTTCTGTAGTTGGACATTTTCTGCTTTGCACCCTCCCTTCTCTCCTGTTCATAAGAAGATTTGTGGAGTTTTCAAACCTCCCATATAGACTGTAACACCGTTTTTTGCCTTCTGGCTATTGCAATGTATTGAATCGATCCTTGAGCAATATATATGTGTCTGTGGTTGCTTCTAAACCCTCTTACATATTTATTACTGTCATTCTTGATCTTTCATTGCATTTTTGCTATCTGTGCATGGTGTTGTGTTATATCTACATGGTCTGTGTTTAATGTGGCAAAGCATATGTTCTTCATTCCTCGGTGCATCACCTCTATTAGCTTAGATTTATTTTATGCATCTTCTTACCTTGTCTCCTTGGCAGATTAGATTAGATTTCGAGAAAACCCTCTACATATTTCGTGTGCACCTGAACAGAGGAATAGGAACCAACCTTTCTCTGGAGATTCCTTTCTCACTCTTCAAGTCCCACACTTGGAGAAAGGATTCAATGTTATGCTATCCTTTGGATATTAATATGATCAACCTAGAAAATTGATCAATATCAAGTGCTATGATTTTGCACACTAACAGTAGATTTTAGGGTATTTGGGTGGGTAAGTTGGAAAAAAATGAAAAAATGTAGGTGGGGGGGCATGGGGGTTGCTCAGGAAATTACGGCCGACCGATGTCGGTCGCTCGCAACCGGTCACAAAATTTAGGGACGGGTGCTTTGTGTTTGGCCGGTGTCGGTCGGTAGTTGACCGTCGTCGGTGGGAAGAATTGGTCGGTTATTGGGGACCGGTACCGGTCCGTAGTGGTTGTTAGGTTTTTTTTTTTTTGTGGATTAAGTTATTGTGTTGTGTTGAGTTTGTGGTGGTGAGTTAGGTGTTGTTTGGGTTGGGATGGGGTGTTTTGGGTGTTGTTTGGGTTGGGGTGGGGTGTTGTTTGGGTTGGGATGGGGTGTTTTGGGGTGGGTTGTTTTGGGTAGAAGAGGGAGGCGAATAGCGTAGAGAATAGGTGGGTAGAGGGGTGTGTTAGAGAGTCGTGGTGTGGCTAGGTGGAGAAGAAAAGTGGGTGTAGAGGGTTGTGGTGTTGTTGTTGTAAAGAGTAGAGCTAATGTTGTGGGTTGGTTTTGCAGGCACGTCAGCAGCTGACGATGCGGGACAGGATGCCCCCGCTGTTGGTGCGGATGCGACCACATGTATCCGCAGCACACTGGGTGATCATGCGCGAGGTGGGACTCGGCGGAGTCCAGCGATACAGAGCTATCGACAGAGATCATAGTTTGATGGTTGCCCTCATCGAGAGATGGGATCCGGCGACCAATGTGTTCCATCTCCCGACTGGAGAGATGACCATCACATTGGAGGATGTATATCGCATCCTTCGATTACCTATTGATGGAGAGGCCGTTTTTCAGGTGGATGCAGAGACAGCCATGGACAGCATCCTACAGGTTTTCGGGGATGCAGCTGCGCTAGTGACATATCACAGCGCGAGCATCGGGTATGGTGATATGTACCGTGCGCACCGACATGAGACACGGCTTGCCGTGTTGATGATGATCGGGATCACCTGCTTCGCCCTCCCGGACTCAGAGGGAGGCCGCTTTCCACGGGCATTGATGGGGGTGCTTCATGAGATGGTGGAGGAGCACACCTGTTATGCTTGGGCACCAAAGATATCCAGTGCGATTATACAGGAGTGTGGGGCTATCGCCGGATGAGGCGAGTCGGGATTTGTTTGACATTTTTACTTCACTGTTGGGCATATGAGCACATCATATGCATCAGACCAGTAGGGTTACCCCAGCAGCCAGGGCCACAGGTCATATACAGATACGGCTTTCAGAGGTGGTTGGGGGTCGTGGGACAGCCACGAGCAGTGCTTGCAGGGTGGGACGTCGCCTATTACAGGCATTTATTAGAGGGCCTGACAGCGGTAGATATCGTATGGAGACCTTACAGAGGTCATCACCCGCACAGAGGAGCCCGAGTACAGTTACGCTTGATCCAGTACACTTTCTGGATAGTAGGACGGAGGCCGGGAGAGTACGAGAGGATACCCCTAGAGAGGGTACGCAGGCAGATGGGGCTACGACAGGACGAGCCACCTCCCTTCCCTCAGTACAGGAGGGATGATGTAGAGGCCCCACTGCCTGCACCACAGCCCGTGGATCCAGATTGGGTTGCTGAGAGGCCGGCAGATGACACTGTAGATGATGCTGGCTGTACGGGAGCATATATGGTTTGGTGGGCTGGTCAGAGAGCAGCGAGGATAGACACCTGCATGCTGCTAGACTTGGCAAAGAAGGACAACATGAGCGAGATCGGCTCAGGGGCTAGGTATAGTTATTACGAGGGCAGCTAAACTTTACGCAGCACACGAATAGGTGTTTACTGAGGCAGCTAGCCGAGCTCAGTACGAGCACGAGCACGAGCACGAGCACCACCACCAACAATGCACGAGCACGGCCCGAGCACGAGCACGACGATACCACCACACGGCCACAGGCACCACCAGCGGCACCATCACAGGCACAGGGGGCACTGGTAGTAGGAGTCCGGGGACCAGCCCCAGCACCTACGGTGGCACGGGACAGATATATGGAGGCGAGAGCGGAGGCCCGGTACTATCAAGATGTTCTTGATGGTACCGGAGCTGAGTATCAGCCATATGCAGCTTATAGAGCAGAGACCTCCCATAGTCAGAGATCGCAGGGAGGTGCAGCCACAGCCGGCGTGTCTGTTACAGGCAGGAGGCGAGAGGCACCACAGGGACCAGCAGGGAGAGGTGCTGAGGGCGGTGGGGAGAGCTGAGGGATCCCTGCATTGTTTTTGTATATGGACATGGGCACCGGTCTGCGCACCGGTTGTGTTGATAGAGGCCTGCGTGCCTACATTTATTCATTTATTCATTCATTTAATGTATACCGGCCTGCGAGCCGAGTACGGGTTGTATAGTTGATACCGGCCTGCGAGCCGAGTATATTTTTGATATGAGGGACCGGCCTGCGAGCCGAGTCGAGATTATTGTCATTTATTGCGGCCTGCGTGCCGGCTTTGTTGTATTATGAGATCACAGAGGTCCCGATGCAGGGCATATTGTATATTGGAAACGTTGTATATGTGATATATAGATATGATGTTTTGATCCACATGCTGTGTTTAAAAATGCGTTAAATGTTTTGTTGATGGTTTGTGATATTTGATGTATGATGGGTTGGATTTACATGGTGTTATATATGAATGATGTTGATGTCTTTTGTTGATGAGATGTATATAGATATAAATGATGAGTTTAATTGACATGTTATTTTATGAAATGTTGTATGTTTGGTCGCTGGTGTGTGAATAGTAAATGGTTGTAGCTGTTGATTTGGATCCAAATGGTGTATAGAGTAATGGTGTTTGATATCGTTTGTTGATGATTTGTTTGTTTTGGTAATGTAGATAGATGATATGGATGAAATCGTAATGAGAAGTGGATTGGATGGACAAATATGGATAATGGTGTTGTTATGCAGGAAAAGAGGCGGGCGCGATAAAAAATTAGGTAGAAAATGAAGAAAAGAACTATGTTTCAAAAAGGCAGGTGTGTAACCGATATCGGTTAGGTAACCGACGGCGGTAGTTAGTAGACCGATATCGGTTATGTAACCGATACCGGTTATTTAGGTATGAGCTTTTCTAAAAATAGAAAAGCTAGGGTGGCAACTTAAGTTCTAATTTTGAGAGCCATGCAAGAAGTTAAATACGCGAACGCGACGCTTTTTGACGACTGAGACAGGTAATTGCATGAGAGATTTGAGTGATAAGGAGAAAAGAGACAGGGAAAGTGAATGTGATCTGAGATTCAGAAGGCAGAAAGGCGAATTTGAAAAGGGTGGTGATCATGGCAGAACGAGGAGAAGCATCCAGCAGGCAGGGACGAGAGGGAAGACAAGTGCCACCTCAAGCTGCTGCAACTCAAGAGGTAAACGTTTTGGTTGTGATTTGATTACTGCATGTTTTGTGAATAAGATGGGGGAGAGTAGGTGGGTAGATATGAGAAAGAAAACATGATAACAAGGGTTATAAATGAGGTGAGTGTTACGTGGTAGGTAATCAAGGGTTTTGGGTATGTCTGTGTATACAGAGAGGAATAAACGAGCAATTTATTGTCGTAGGTGGTTGTTTAGGCAAGGTGTATGTAATTGACAGTGACCGATAGCGGTTAGGGATAACCGGCATCGATTCTTGAACATTCGTTATTTATAAGCGATGCTTGTTCTTGGGGAATTTCCAGAATGTGAGAAAAAACTTTAGGGATTCGATGGATTGAATGGTTATTTGTTGTTGTGACGTGTGCAGGCAGAGGCAGGGCCGAGGATGAATGATAGTGTACCAGCGCTGTTGTCACGAATCCGAGCGGATGTAACACCAGCTGAATGGACATTGATAAATCGTTTGGGGTTAAGTGGAATCCGCTATTATTCACGAATCGCACATAACCATGCTATGTTGCAGGCGTTGATTGAAAGATGGAATCCAGAGAAGAATACCTTCTATCTGCCAACAGGGGAGATGACAGTAACATTGGAAGATGTGTTCCGTATTTTGAGACTCCCTATTACAGGAAAACCAGTATATCAGGCATTACCTAGCGCAGCGCGGGGAGTGATAACAGCAGTATTTGGTCCATACGCACGAGATTTGACACAGCGAGGTTTGACATTCACATATGGGATAATGTATGCAGCACACCCTGAGGAGACAAGGTTAGCAGTGATATTAATGATAGCGGTAGGGTATTATGCATTACCGAGGGCAGATGGGGGAAGGTTTCCAAAAGCATTGATGTGTGTTATTTGGGAGATGATAGAAAGGAACGTGACTTTTGCATGGGCACCTGCATATTTAGCGAGTTATACGAGGGTTTATGGGCTTGTAGGTGAAATCACGGGGACGACCTTTGGATTGTTCATATTTATTACAACTGTTGGGCCTATGAGCACATTGTTTGTGTGCGACCAATAAGGCCGACCCATCCAGTTAGGAGAGACCGGAGTACAGAGGTTGGGATTCAGACGATGGGTCCAGACAGAACAAGAGGCAAGATCTCAGGCCGTGACGGGTGACATTGAGTATTACAGGCAGGTATGGGAGAGGGTGACGATTGTTGATATCTATTGGAGGCCTTACGGGAACTATATGGTAACAGAGAACATAGCTGAGGAGTTGAGGGGTGTAGAGCGATTGAGGTGGATCGCGGGGCACAGGCCAGGTGAGTATGAGAGGATTCCTATAGATCACGTGCGGTGACAATTTGGATTTGTGCAGGATATACCCCTGGCTTATAGACCATATATGAGGATCGACGCCGAGGCAGCATTCTCACCTCCCCGGCCAACACCTCCAGAAGGGCCAGAGGAGATAGCATCCGATCGCGATGTAATGGATGCGAGAGCAGCAGAGGCCTATAGGTTATGGTGGGTAGCAGAGCTGCGAGGTGTACGTGATCGCCCTAACATAGTTGTGATTATAGCGGAGAGAGATCGTCTGCAGAGTTTAGTTCAGCAGATCCAAACGCAGGTGAATGAGGCAAGAGGATTGTTAGCGGTTCAGGAGTCACCAGGCGGAGAGACTAGAGGCTGGATTCCTCCATGCGAGAGGGCGTATTCTTATGTTACAGGAGAGATTGGCAGATCAGTGGGTGGTACCAATAGCCGCAGTACCTTTGAGGACGGAGAGGCCCGGCGAGAGGCGTCGACGATCACGATCATCTCCTGGGTCGGGATGAAGCGTGAGGGTCTGAATAAATGTTAGCAAGGTATAAGAATAAATAAGGATGCCGACCTACGTGTTGATGATAGAGAAGATGTATTTATTTAACATCTCAATAAAACTGAATATGTATGTTGATTTGAGTTATGATAATAATAAGAATGTTTTTTTCGTTTATTTGTTGGTGTTTTGAAAAAGGATAAAAGAGGAATGTGATTAAATAGAAATACACAAAAATATTTATATTTACCACACATGATAGGTTATGGTAGGGGATGGTCGAGCTAACCTTGGGAGACCCCATGTCTCCGAAGTGCTGCCTACATAGCCCATTGCACAAAGCAAGGAGGGGCCTCAGACCGATGTAGTTCTCCCTTAGGACCAGGGAGAGGTGAATTTAGGTATGGTTAGGCAATTTGTTGGTTGGTAAAAATGTTGATATTAATATTGGTAAGGTAAGGTTGATGGTGTTGGTAATGAATTGGTGATGTTGTAAAAGGTATAAGGGAAGCGAAAGTTAGCCTACCCAAGTAGTAGGGAACCATGTCCTGATTAAGATCAACACACAATCCTAGATGCGAGGCAAAGAGGAAAGAATGCTCCGTAGGTGAAAAGAACTAAACAAACCACATAATAACGTAGAATGAGCTTGAACCCCTAGGTACCTTGCATAGACGAGAAGTCGATAGGTGAAAAGAGTTGTATAATCACAATATATCGGGTGTACGTCACGTCCCTTGAGTTGAAACAAATGGTGAGGTGAGGTGGATGATATAACGGAGGTACAGAGAACTTGTTACAAAGCGAGTGTTCTGACGAAAGAGAACCTACCCTAAATAGACAAGTCCATGACTCAAAAGTTCTTTTGAATGAGGCTTTTATTTTATTGAATTATAGACTGATCGATGCGGGAAGTCTACAAGGGATATTGATTGTATTATTCTTGAGGTCTTCACAAAGCTGATCAATGCGAGAAGCTTCTGAGAAAAGGCTGACTGTGCATAGCTGTCCTTCGAGGGAGCAGTCTATTTATAGTAACAGCTGTGATTTTAGTGCATAGCTGTCCTTCGGGGGAGCAGTCTATATATGATAGCAGCAATAGTTTGGCATATAGCTGTCCTTCGAGGGAGCAGTCTATATATAATTTAGATAGCTAGATGTTCTTTTGGCGTGAAGCATCTAGTTTGGTAGGAAGTTTGACTCAAGAAAATCCCATAAGAAGGTGTTATTTTAATACTTTGAAGTCATGGACTAGACTAAAAAGGGGAAGGCATCGTTAAGGGGAGGTGAGAAGTGAGCTTGATTTTATTTGGAGATGTAGGAAACAAAGTGTATGTAGCGGTAAATGAGCTCAAGGGACAAGTAGTAGGTAGATAGGAAGTGATGTAACACTAAATTCAACAGTAGAATGGTCGAAGATGCAAGGCATTAAGGGGTTCAGGCTCAGGCTTACCATTAAGTGAAGCTAAACGATAAGTACCTGATCTGAGTGTGAGTGATTATATAAGGCCCAATCCAATTAGGAGCAAATTTTCACGTTTGCTCTTTTCCAATTTGGTTACATGTTGATTCTCTTTGAGGACAAGATCACCAACTTTAAAGGTACGCTCATGAAGTCGCTTATCATAAGCACGCTTGATGCGTTTTTGATAGATTTGAAGGTGATCGAGAGCTGTAAGACGACGTTCGTCAAGAAGCTCCAATTGGGCTAACCGCTCTTGGCGGAAATCATCATTGGTGAGAATATCCTGAAGAGATATCCTGAGGGAGGGTATTTGTATTTCGAGAGGCAAGACGGCCTCGGTACCATATACCAAAGAAAAAGGTGTAGCACTAGTGGAGGTACGAATGCTAGTACGATAAGCCCAAAGGGCAAAGGGAATGTGCTCGTGCCAATTTCTTCCGGACTCATTGACAACTTTCATGAGGATTTTGGTTAGGGTTTTATTAGAGGATTCGGCTTGTCCATTTTCTTGTGGATAGTAGGGTGATGAGAAGCTAAGTTTGATACCAAAGTTGTCACAAAGGTCTTGCAATAACTTATTTTTGAAAGATTTTCCATTATCTGTTATCAGGCGATGAGGAACACCAAAACGACAGATAATGTGGTGGTTAATGAACTCTACAATTTTTTCTTTTTTGGTTGAAATGAGTGGAATAGCCTCCACCCATTTTGTGTAATATTCGGTTGCTGTGATAATCCATCGGTGACGTTGCGAAGAGGACGGGTGAATCTCACCAATAAGGTCTAAACCCCATTGTGAGAAAGGCCAAAGATCTCGGGTGACCTGTAGGGGGTGGCTAGGAGTATGTTGAAGGTTGGCGTGTTGTTGACACATAACACAACGCTTAACATATTCGTAGCAATCGTTATTGAGAGTAGGCCAATAATAACCAAGGCGAAGGATTCGTTTGGCCATGGCAAGGCCGCTAAAATGCCCGCCACAAATACCGTCATGTACTTGTTGGATGGTATGGGTGACCTCCGCACCGGTGAGACATCGAAGGAGGATGCCATCAAAGCCACGTTTATAAAGGAGTCCTCCCATAACAAGATAACGAGAAACGCGTTTAAGAAACACGCGTTTGCCGGTACTAGTAAGGTCAGATGGGAGAACAGAGGTTGTAAGGTAGTCGTGAAATTGGTGATACCAGGTATCCTGTGAATTAACAGACACATTATTTATCGTACAAACAACCGAGGCTGAATAAGATGGGGCAAAGAGTTGTTGGACCAAGATGAAAATGTCAGAGTCAGTTGATGAAGCTGGAATTTGCGAGGCTAAGCAAGCCATAGTATCCACAAATTTGTTAGTGGAGCGGGGAATGGTTTGGATAGAATAGCGAGTAAATAAGGCTAGAAGTGAATCCACGTAGTGTTTGTACTTTTGAAGTTCCTCATTTTTGCATTGGTAGATGCCCATAACTTGATTGACTACCAATTGAGAATCGCCAAAAATATTGATAGATTTGATACCTAAGTGTAACGCAACTTGGAGACCCAGAACAAGGGCCTCGTATTCCGCTGTATTATTAGTGCAAGGGAAATCGAGTTGGAATGAGAGAGGCATAGGCTCAGCGTCGAGAGGAATGAGAACAACGCCGGCTCCTCCGCCGCGCTGGCATTTGGATCCATCGAAGAAGAGGGTCATTGGATACGACTCCTCCCTGAGTGAAAGAGTGGCGATGAGTTCGTCGGGGAATGTAAAATTGGTAAATTGTTCCCCTGGTAAAGGGGCTTCCGCAAGTTGATCTGCGATGGTTTGTCCTTTGATTGATTTCTGGTGGACAAACTCAAGGTCGAGGTCGGCGAGGAGCATGAGCCATCTGGTGATGCGTTGGTTTAGATGAGGTTTGGCATACATGTAATGGATGGGGTCCGTGTTGGTGATGACGAAAGTTTTGTGATTCAGAAGGTAGTGTCGGAGTTTGGTAGCCACGAATGATAGGGCTAGGCATAACTTTTCTACATGTGTATACCTAGTCTCATAGTCCACCAAAGTACGACTTATATAATAAACGGCTTGTTCTCGATTCTCAGAGTCACGATGTGCAAGCATGGCCCCTACAGGGTGGTCAATGGCGGAAAGGTAAAGGTAGAAAGGGCGGTCATCCTGAGGTGGGATAAGCATGGGTGGCTGCAAGAGATAAGTTTTGAGAGCTTCAAAGGCTAGGTGGCACTCTTCACTCCATTGAAAATCAATGTCCTTTTTAAGAAGGTGATGGAAAGGTTGACATCGATCCGAGAGTTGGGAGATGAAACGTCGGATAGATTGGAGCTTACCTTGTAAACTACGCAATTGTTTGAGATTGGTAGGTGGGGGCATTTCTAGGATAGCTTTGACTTTAGATGGGTCGACCTCGATGCCACGCAAAGAGACGATAAAGCCAAGAAGTTTCCCCGAAAGGACACCAAAGACACATTTCTTTGGTTGAAGGCGGACAGAATATTGTAACAGGCGATCAAAAATAATGGTTAAAACATCGAGATGTTCACTACGATGTTTAGATTTGCCAAGAAGATCGTCGACGTAATCTTCAAGGATAGTGTGCATAATGTCATGAAAAATGTAGGTCATAGCCCGCTGATAGGTTGCACCAGCATTCTTAAGGCCAAATGGCATTACACGGTAACAGAAGGTTCCCCAAGGAGTTATGAAGGCAGTTTTATGTTGATCGGCGGGGGCAACCAAAATTTGGTTATATCCCGAGAAGCCATCCATGAGAGACTGACATCTCATGGCTGCGGTGAGATCTACAAGTTGGTCAATGCTAGGCTGGGGGAAGTCATCCTTAGGGCAAGCGAGGTTAAGATCCCAGAAATCCGTGCATATCCGAAGTCCCCCCGTCGCTTTAGTGACAGGTACGATGTTAGAAATCCATTGAGGATAGTCAATAGGTAGAATGAAGGAAACAGAAAGGAGTCATTGAAGCTCCTCTTTGACCAAGAGAGCAATGCGTGGATGCATTTTTCTCAATTTCTGTTTAATTGGCTTGGAATCAGGTTTTAGTGTAATGTTATGGACGGCAATGTCAGGATCAATTCCTGGCATGTCAGCGTAGGACCAAGCGAAAGCTTGGTTGCGAGCACGGAGAAAGGTAGTAAAGGCGACTTGTTCTGATGTGTTAAGGGATTGTCCGATCTTCACAATGTGAGGATCCTCCTCCGTGTGGATGTTGATTTCTATAGTAGATTCGTTCAGCATGGTTTGAGTTTCAGATGGTAAGGCGCGTTGAATATAAGAGTCATCCGCGCCAAGGTAAGTGAGGATGGAGTCATCATCCTGACACTCAACAACGTTAATTGAAGGTGAGTCCTCTTCAATCATGTCTGGATACAGAAGGGGGATAGAAGAGGGGTCCTCATTATCGCGTTGATAATTGAGAGGACCTAGGAAGATAGCATTTATGAAAAAAAAAAATTTAGGAGGGATAGATTCGGGATCTATCGACTCTGTGGGTGACGAAGGAAAAATGGGTGATGATGGTTCAGTCAGTAGGGGGTGACGTCGTTGTCTTCTAGAAGACAACCGACACAAGGTTCCTCTGTGTAGGTGTTTCAGAAAAGCGAGACCACTGCGATCATTGTGTTTGCATGTAGTCACGGGAATGAGGTATGTCGGCCTTGTTCATAAAGACTAAAACCAAAGCCTTTCCAAGCATAGCAAGTCAAGAAGGTGAGGGGCGAAATGACGATTTGTCAAGTATTGAAAATCGGATTGGAAGGGAACCACACCAAGAGGGGTTCGGGGGTAATGGAGGATGCGTCAACACCCCATACGTTAGGTTGGTGCGCAATGGGGTGGTCCGTAAGAGATTACTTCCCCCACGACGGTCATCATAGGTAGGATGTGCATGTACCTGTCCGTATTCCTGTGGGGTATGGAAAGAACTAACGTTATATAGGTGATACTCCCCCAGCGTAAGGCATTGAAAAACATCTACTAAGGGGTCTGCGGTTGGGATGTTAGCTGCGGGAAGGGAAGTGGTTTTTGCGACGGTGGTTTCATCAGTTGAAGGCGTAGGTGCGGTTGAGGTGGATGGTTGAGGTACATTTGAAGAGGATGGTTGGGTTGAATGAATGGGTGTCTTGATTGGTACAAGCACATCGTTAGGCGGGTATAACATATTGCGGTTTTAAAGGGGCAGGATCAACTTTTACGGTGTAGGACTTCGCTCGGAATGTTTCAGCTTCTGGGAATAGAGTTGCTTCTATCCTTTCATTCCTTTTAGAAAGCAGAGATAAGGTTAGGGCTAGGAGGAATGCACATTGAACGTCGAAATGGTGTGCGCGTACCAGAGAAAGATCAGGTTGACTGCGAAGAACTCCTTTTTGTCTTGGAAGGACTATCTGCAAATAAGAACACAAGACCACAAGATTTTGATTAGACAATAAATGAGGGAAATGCCTTGGGCCCAGGAAATATAAAACTTCCTTTCGAAGGTGGTCAGTTCCCCGCTAATATGAATTAACATAAAAGACGCAGAAATATCAAATAAATTGCTTCGTTGAGACGGGTAGGGGAAAGGCTGATTTCTGGTTTTGAGTCACAATAACCGATACCAGTTGCTGATAACCGATATCGGTATGGTCTAGGATCTGTAGGTTGGTTGTTTTGTGGGGTGGTCGTGTTGTAGGGTAACAGTGTTGTTGGTAAGGCTAGTATATGAGTGATATTAGGTAATGAGATGGTGAGAGGTAAATGAATGATAGTTAGATGCAATGACACGTTGGGTAGTGGATCTAGGAATGGATTTATGGGGACTGTGATTCAAAAAGTCTAAGAAACGTTATTAAAGAGGACATGCAAGGTGTAACTTACTAGTTTATTGACGAAGATGCAGGTCCAGGAACTCTGATGACAAAGGCAGAACTCAAGTGGGATGGCTTGACACACAGAAGATGAGAGATCTCCCTCCCGATGATCAGCTGAGTATCACAGGTTTCTGGCTATTCCGTTGCAATCTTGGGCTTGATCTCCTTTTGCTGCAACTCTCCTTGTCTCTTCACTCGTCTCTGCTCGGCCAAGCAAAGATCCGAATGCTCTTTATCGCTCCCAATGATCTCTGTTGATTCAAAAATCCTTCGACCCTTGTTTCTGGTTAGGGGAGCCCATTTTACAGGGAACCGATGGCGGTTACGTAACCGACGGCGGTCGAGTAGGAACCGGCATCGGTAAGGAAAAAGTAGGCTATTTTTAGTAAAATAGCCCACCTTCCCTGCTTTTCTCCCGAGGGATTAGTTGTGGGCTTGGTCAAGTGACTAGAATGTCGGTTTTGGGTGCGAGAAAGGGGTCCTTAATCATGGGTGTAGGTGTAGACCAAGTTATAGGTCTTAATTAGGTTAGTTTAGGGTTAGGACTAGGTCACGATGAGGTGGCAAAATGAGGTGGCAGGTGAGGTGATGTGGATTTATCAATTACGAGGTAATTAATAAATAATTGTGTAAGGTTTAGGTGATGAGGTTAGGATACGAAATGAGATGCGGGTCACAAAGGGGTCGTAAGACACAAATTTGGTGTCTACAGAATAATTCTAGCTTACATACAATAATCATACACCTCTTGAGTTTCAAAACCACATTAATACCACACTCCTTACCCAACCCCTATTTTCCACTTTATAAATTATGCATCCTATCAATACACATCCTTTTTATTTCCTTTTGTAGATCTCATGAAATTCCATGCATTCATGCATAACATTTATGTAGGTGTTACTATATATAATGATCTACATACACTTGAAACCCTTGTTAGGGATTTACACGACTATCTTTTACAACTACAACAAGGTCACTCTACTTGTTCTCATACATTGGTCTATCTTTAGTTAATTATTGGCACCTCTCCACCCATCGGGAGCAATCATATGGTCCATCATACATTTATCCGAGTCTCCCATAATACTATTGGTACTTTAGGATCATCTCCCTTCGACATAGGGCATGAACCTTTCCCGATCCATCACACCATGACTATATGCTCTATCACTATATAATCTTCATAGATTGGTATCTTGCCACAAGAACCTATTTTTGTGATATGGTGTTACGACCCCAACCTATGAGTTTCATTGGATCCCACCCACCTTCGAAACTTAATAGATTTAATGTTACCCCTCTTTCTTTTATATATCTAAGTAGTTCAAAATATAAAAACATTCACATAGTTTCAAAATACAAAAAAATCCATATATCTACAAAAATACAAAATCATGACCTATGCACTTAGCATGAGTTGTTTGTACTTTACATTACACATGTTTTTTTTCTTTATGGATATGACAGATATCATATATATTTTACTCTTTACACTCATGTTTTCATGTGGTGTATTGAGCTTAATACAGAAACACATAGAGCGGTACACGATGACAAGTTTTGGTCATCCCTTTACCCAAAATTCCTATACATCTGAGGGCATTTATTATACACTACACATAAGTGTTATTGTTATATTATAATTATTTTCTACTTCCTCATTAGGATTGATTACATATAGTGTGTATATGTTATCTTTTGAGTTAACTGAGACTAATACATGTGTACTGTTTAACGTTGACACATCTTACTTCACATATCTCTTTTTATATTATTCGTATCATTTCATCATGTTCTGACACTCTTAGTTTTTCATATGTGTTTGTTTTGTTTGTATTGTTACTTTCTTGCTTCACTGATTGTAGCCTAAGTTCCTTTCTTGTCTTGTAACATTGTGGGTATCCCATATTTTGAATCTATGCCTATCTCATGTGCTCTTATTTTCCATCCTACATGCCTTGATTGTATTTTTTGTGTGAAATTGTTTTCATACTATTAATTCTGACTTCATTGATTGTTTCACTTTTTTCTTATACATTCTTTTCACTACTATTATTATTGTCTCTAATGTTTCTATTTGTTACTATTATTACACACCACAATTGACCCCATGTGCAACACCTTCCTTTTTACAAGTACAAGTTCTTCATGGTGGCCACCTTTTCAGCATCCTATAAATTCTTAAACATCTAGTACATGAGCACACATATTTTATTTTGAACCAAGTTCTCAGCATAATTTTTGCACATACCTCAAAATAGGGGCATTCATCTGGGTATATTCTACACCTAAAATAGACACAATAAAAATTATGGAGCAACATACATGTGTAAATAGGATACGGGTACTCAAAAATGCATTCAAGTACAAAAATCCAAAAAAAAAAAGGTTTAAATCATACACTTTGAACAAGACCATATGTATGGTATTGAACATTTCATATGTTTTTGCCCAGGGGTTGTTACATCAAATTTATTATTTGTTTTTGATTTCATCTGTACGCACATGTATTTGGCACAATTTCATATCTAGTTCACTTAGTTCAAATTAGTTACGGGGGTAAGAAATACTTCACTCCACTACGACATTTAGTTTCTACTAAAATTTCAAGAATGTTGGGGGTATGAGACTCCTCTCTTCATCTACATTTTATTACATTATACTTTATATTTAGATGTGGCACATGGGAATGACATAGAGGCACTCATTCTCTTTTTTAATGTATGTTCTAATTTACAAAATTGGTCATGGATCCATCTGCAGTAGTGTGGTCATTTGGGTTGTGGAAGGTATCAAAGTGGCTAAGTTCTTCATAGAAAATCCTCCTCTTACATTTAAAGGGTAAGATATCAGAGTTGTTGAATAACTTTGATACACAATATTCTACCTTCATGAAATGCTTCGGTACTTCAATCTTATTCTATCTCTCCTCTATTTTTGTGTTGGGTTACGTGCATCTAAAACTCAGGTTATCCTTGACACAATTGGGGACTGATCACCCCAATCCTTCAACAAGTTCAATAATGTAAATATTAAATTACAAGAAAAGTATGGGAGCTTCTCCCTTCGCAAAATAAATAGGTGTATTCCTTCCTTGTTTAAATCTCTTCATTTCATTTTTATGCAAATGTAAATATTTTATGTTGTAATTTACATTTGATTTAAATTTTAATTCTTTACTATGGACATTGACTACACTTTGTGTTACATATTTCATCGTGAAACATTCCAACGCTAAGCACAACGGGACTCTATAAAACAAATTTCAAGTGAAGATAAATTGTTTCTACACACTCATGTATCTTTTCCTATAAGCACATTGTAATTATCATAGTTAAGGGGGGAAATGTAGACACTCAAATTCGGTAATTCACTTTTTGACATTGTTGGTTTTGGAAATGCACTCTTGATAAGATAAACACAACCTTTCTTTCCCAATAAGTATATTCCGAGGTCTCTTGTCTAGTTTTTTTATCGTTACACACCTTTGATATGCCAACATATTATGATATTACAATCTATAAAAGCCATAAACCAAGTCAGTTTGATATGATGGAAACTTCATTTAACATGTTTTTCATTCCTAGTCAAGGTTGTACAAGTTGGTTAGGAATTTATGTCCATCCCCGACTATCTGCATAGTTTTACATTGGCATATCCTCCATCTCTACTTTTAATTCCAAATTATTTGATGGGTCCTTTACTCCCTCTAGGTCATCCTTTCTTCAATAATTCATCTTCAGAACCCTATATAAGAAAGTTAACACTACCTCATTTACTAACCTAGAAATCCTATGGAACTACATTAATGCACTCACATCCTACACTCAAAAAAGGAAACCAATTTTCCATCAATCTATCAAAGTCACAACTAAATACATTAGGAAATAAATATCTACATGTTTGAAGATTCTTACTAAGTTAATACATTAGTCTCTCTCATCCACAAGCACTCAAATATCCATTATCTAATAATTTTAAAATGAGACAAAATTAACTCAAGCATTTTTAAAGAGGTTTCCAAATATAGTTGAATTCATTCAAATATCACATGTTAGTTAGAGAATGATGTGTCGATTGAGGCCTCTTCGGAGTAGTGCCAACACAGGAAATGAACGAAGGTTCCCAAAACCCAACTAATGTTTTTTTCTAATGGTTTCCCATCCATGGTTAGGGTTTGAGATCATTTTAATAATATGCAGATAGCTTCACAACATGACCAACAACTAGGGTTTGATCATAACAAACATTTCTAGGTATAAGAAAATCTCAAGAAGTTATAGATCCAGAAATCAAACATGACCAATATTGTATAATATGGTCAAAATCATACAAATGGTCCTAAAAGAGATGTACTATCCTTCCCCAAATCATTTTACAATCATAGTTCCCATAATGAAGAATCACCAAGTTTAGATCTCCTTGTATCAGAAAGTGCACTCCCAGAACCTCCCAGATCCATTTGTAATTAGCTAAGTGCATTCATCCTCTTTATTTTTCAAGTTTCTATCTTGTTTCATACATCAATTGAAAGTATTAATATGTTTTTATGATATTACATAATTAATTTTAGGTGTTAATTAATCATATTAACCCCTTATAGCCCCCTTATATCCTCTAGTGTACCTAATTCACTAGTTCTTAGATTTCACATAATGTAATGAGGGTGTAAACAAAAACACCAGTTTGTAAAATATCCATGAGATAGTTATATAGCTCCATAGATGAGTTGATACATGTAGATGCAATAAAGGCCTTCAACAATAGAATAAATCTTTGAGTTTGTGTAGTGCCCACCCACGGGGTTCATTAGCTACGCAATATCCTAGCATGTGCATTCATATTGAGGTAATTAAAATTGATAAAATAAATTTCAATATACCGGTAAACATGAGGGGGTGAAATGGTTTAATTTATTAATATTTTGAATTAGGTATTGGGGGTAGGTTAGAGAGGTGAGCCAAAGAATAGGGAGGCTTAATTTTTATATAAAAATAAAATATTTTTAACCCTAGTTTATAAAACTAAATACCTTAAAATTGCAAAAGGAGTGTATTCATAAAGTTAAATTATAATATCTTTTTGAATAAGGAAATATCAATTAAGATATTCTTAACTAAGAAATAATAAGATGGTAGAAAACTAAGATTGAGTATGCTTTTCTACACAAGTGATATTATTTCACCATCTTAATTATTTGAGGAACTATTGATAAATGATTAAATATTAACATTTATAAGGTAATTATAGGTCTTGAATGGTTTCAAACTCCCTTTCGAGAGAAAATATGTGCTAAGAAAATAATAATTGAGTGAGAAACATGATATGTTTTATGTTTGATATATTAGGGTAGAAATAAAAAGGGGTAAATAAAATTGTAATTATAGTAAAAAAGTCATGCACTTTAGATATTATTTAATCCCAATTTCATACTACTATTTAGAAGGTTCTTGAGTGAAAAAAGTACTTATTAACCCATGTATTTTGGCCATCTATTTTATTTTCCTTCGTCATTCTTAACCTCTTACACCCACATGCCCAGTCAACTTTCTTCACTTGGCATTTTTTTAGCCTCGATTGGGGCGCCCGTAGGTGCCCCAATCCTTCTTGAACTTCCCCTCCACTTTTTGGGCTCTTTCTAACCATTTTAGCTTCTTATATTTTTGGTGGTCAACCATTTCGAGGTTAATTATGAAATTAGATCAAGATAACCATATAAATATAAAGTTATGAGACCATAATGAGGGACCAAGTACTATTCATTACTATCATCCATCTAGAGTTACATCCATCTATTGCATTGGAGATCACTTGCATCCACATAGCTCCATCACAAGGCATAAGGCTAGGACATCTACATCACACACTTCATAGGGGAAGGATTCTATTCTATTCCATGCACACATTATATTACATTTTACATCTAGTTATTGCTTGTTACTTCACAAAGTGTGACTGGCACAAAAGCACCTAGGGCACATCATGCACACACTCATAAAAACTACATTTGGGTCCGAAATATAGTGCAATGCTCAGTTAGTAAGCCCATTGTTGTGGCAATTGAGGTTAGTCTAACCCATTCATTTAAATTTTTCTTTTTTAGGATTTTGATACTTCTTTTGGTCTTTTGTAGGTCCTTTCATCATCTTGGATCATTTCTGACATCCGATATAGGGCATAAAATTTGATGCAACACACAATGAGGGTTTCAGAACACCTCCTAGCCCTATAAAATTGAGTTTCGTATCTTCCGCACAAACCAGTGACCATTCTACATAACAAAATGCACGTAGGTGCTCTTGTCCCTCTCTAGGTGTTCCAGTCCGAGATAGATAGATCAGATCCATCCTTTTTGGAGCTTCTACACAATCACTCATGCTTCTAGACTCTCCAGTCATCTCTGCGACACTATCCTGCAAGCATCTTTTATTCAGTTGAGTTATTTCCTCTTCCCTCTTACACATTAGGGTTAAAATTTCCTTTTGCATAGTTTCTTGGGTCATTTTTTATATTTATTTACAACATCTATTTACTTTATTTACAATTTTTCATAGCTTAGATTAACTATACCCCATACACCATTTTTAGTTAATTAGTAATGGAAAAATGGGTAAGTAAGGTACATGGAAAAAATAGGGGTATTTTGATTATAATAATATAACGAGAGGGGGTAAGTCGGTGGCTTAGAATAATTGGTTCAAGTAGCTCAATTGTGGTCAAGTGGTCAAGAGGTCGAATCCCCCACCCTCGTGGTACCGGAGGGTGTGTCGGGCCAGCACCGTTGGTCACGTTAGAAAATTTAATGGCACACCTAGAGTTTATAGGGGTTAGCATTGATTCCATATATATATATAATGGGAGATGTTATTATCAATTGAATAATTAGAAGTAAAAACTAACATTAAGGGTATTATTTAATACCCTTTAAACGAATGTGATACACTATACTTTTACTAAGTGAACCCCATGTGTGCCCACCACTCTATTCCTTTATTTCATTGTTAACTTATCTTATCAATTTGTTTAGTGACATGGATACAACACTATTTTGGACATTATATGGTGTTGTTGTGGATCAACTTTGTGATACATGTTGTGTATGAGGCACACGGTGCCAATCTATTATTGTGATTTTTATTGCTAGTTTTAGTGATGTTGTTATGGATATTATCAGGATGTGATTTAGATGGGTTTTATGTGGTATATGATGGATGTATGTCATTATGGATAATTATTATGATTACTAGCTATGGTGATGATGCAATAGATGTTATCGTGATGTGATTTTGATGGACTCTATTTTTGATCTACTATGGATGTATGTCATTTTGGTTAATTATATCATTATGGATATTAGTTAATTACCTAATTTGGATGTTCTAGCCCATAATTTATTGAGTTATTGGATGTATGTAGTATCATTTCTTGAGTTTGTTGTATTGATATGGTATGATGACATGTGAATCAAGTGTGTAGGTTACAAGTTCACATAGGAGAATGTGGGACTCGGAGTTGCACATCTAAGTTTGCATAAGTGGTTATCTTGGTTAAAAACTCACATTTCATTGTTAATCGATTAGTCTTATTATTTTGGATTCAAGTGATTTTGGATAAATCACTCTCCTTGTGTATGTGTCATGAATAATTCGGGCACCTTTAGTTGTTTCCTTCTTGACTCATTTTTGGATTAATTTATCTAAACCTTGTTTAGAGTTATTTTAGGGACTATTAGGCCGCTAATTTTTTTAGTGATGTTTAACTTGTCAATAATTTTTTTAGAGGTGTGGGACCACTTAAACATGAGTTGGGTGGGCCCCACTACCTCTCTTTGTGTGTCACTTTTCCCAAACTCGAAATTGGGATAAAATTGGAAATTAGAAGGGTTGTTTTTCACTTTGGGGGTCTCATTTACATGAAAGTAGACCCTACCTATGGGTAGGGAAACTCTTTTATCATTTCAAATGGACTTTTCCCTTCCATTTTAGCCTCACTTGTCCCCATCCTTTGGCTAACTTTTTTTGTGATCCTTCTTGGGAATTTGGAATATATTTTATTTTGGATTTTGTTATTTTTTAGAGATTCCCCTCATTAATACCCTTGTCTTATGCATGATGGATACCTAAGATAATCTTGGGCTTGAGAGGGAGAAGGGTGACACATGTCACCCTCTCATTGGTGAGGATCATTGAGATTCCTCTTCTTATTCCTCCACTTTGGAGGGGGTAGAGGATGTTTGGCTTCATTTTACACTTGGGAGTTTGGAGGAGAGATTGAAAAGAGTTGGAGCTTGGAGAGCTTGGGATTTGGATTTTATTGGTTGAGAGGTAGGCCTCTCATCCTCTTGCTTTATGTTTTATTATATGTAAAAATGAATGGAATGAATTTCTTGTTTGGTTGTGCAATTGTGTTAAGTATATAGTGTATTGCATGTGGTTTATTTTACTTGGTTTCCATCCATATCACTTGATATGGACTTAAAATGTTGGGGAAGAGGGTGTAAAACCCCCTCTTGCACCCACATGGCTTGATGGGAAAGCCATGATGGGATTTTCATTTTATTTTCTTTCTCCCTCATATGGATGATGAGGGATATTGGTTTTCATATGGGTTGAAAACTCATCTCCCTTCCTTGTCAAGGAAATATTCCACAGTTTTAAAAACCTTGGCAAGGAGTAGGCTTTGGTTTGGGATTTGGAGGTTTGGTAAATTTTGGAGTATAGAGTTGTTGCTGAAAAAATGTAAGTTATGAATTTTCAAATATTGGCAATGGGCATACTTTCCCCTCTTCCCCTCCAGGAAGAAATTTGAAGTTTCTTCATTGTGTTTGGTTTTTTTGTAGATGTTTTGATTTTGTGAATGATTTTTTTTGACCTTGTGATCTTCCCCTCTTTTGAAACTTGGAGGCATGCAACCTCTCTCTCATATGGGCTTGGAGGGAGGATATCAAGTCCTCCATTTTTAAATATGGCATGTTATAATGCCAATAGATTAGGTGGAAAATGAAGTTGTTTCTCTTGTATTTAGAGGCTTCTAATTTTCGATGAAGCATGTTCTTGGAACCTTGTTAATGGATTTTGAGCTCTTTCTTGTGAAGAAATAAATGTTGTTCTCAAATGTTTTCCCGTTATAGGGATGATTTTCCACTTGTATTTTAGTTGTAGTAACTCATTATAAATTGTATGAGAAATAGATATGTACATTGGCTGTAAGAAGTTGGGAAAATTCATTTTTATTCCTTATAAAACTTGTTTGAAAAGAAGAAATTATGAATATATATAACAAGGAGCTCTTTGTTTCAATGTTAACTTAAGATTAGAATGAAACAATGATCCTATATTTATTCTGTTGTATTTTGAAATGGTTTAATTCTTATTATTGTAAATAAAGTAGATGTAAATTTTGTGGTGGATTGGAGTGGAAATTTTAGTGATATTACACTTGTGAATCAAGGGTGGAAAGAAAGAAAAATTTATTTTGGTGGTAAGTGAAATTGTATTTAGTTAAGCTTATTAAGAAAATTGAAAAGTTAGTTTTAGTTGTGCATTATGAGTCCATTGTAATGTTTATTAAACTTTGGGTTTCAAAAGTTTAATATATGCTATTATAATATCTTCTTCATCTTGTTCAATAAAAATAAATTGGTCCTTCTTTAGTTATGTAGTTTTTGAAATGACATTTGAATCTATTTATTTTCAATTAATTTGGGGTATTTTGAAATGTTGTTAAAAATATTGAGTATGTTGCTATAATGAACTATATAAATTACAAGAAGGTAGGAAAGGGATAAATTGTTGAACTTCAATTTTTTCTCAAAGAACTAAACTGGTGTAAATAAATCTTTAAGTTCTATTATTATCCTTTGTTTTCAAAGATACTTCTTACTTTATCTATTCTACTTTACCTTCCACTAGTCCAAAAATAAAATAGAATAAAATAAAATATATAAAACCTCCTTATGATAAAATCTGATTATTAAATCTAATTTCGAGTTGCTATGATCAATTATAGGTCTTACCACTTATAAAAGAGTTTATAAGGTCAAATTTTAATGTTGAGGAAGTGAGCTCCTTTGCTTTTGATCTTGGGGTGGATGAAATTTTATTATTTTTAAATCAACTTAAAATGATATTTTGTATAAATCGGCATGGACCCATTTGGATGTCCCAAATAGGACCCATGTCCTATTTAAAAAACTCAACTTTTGATTTATCATCATGAAAAATGTATGGCATGAAAAATTGAAACTCTAAGCATGACGATTAAGCCCACAATTAAATATTTCAATTCCCACTCATTGTGCATTCTTCCTCTAGCCAGCATGCCTTAAGTCCCACTCTCACCCCAACTCATATGAATGTGATAACATGATTTTTAATTTTGTTCATATGTGCATGGATGATTGGAATAAGGTTCATCAGTTGATTTAGTGAATTTCAGTGGAATACTAGTCTTGTTGGAAGCCTAGAAAGGCCAATTTTGGCCATTTTGGAGCCACGTGTACATCCTCCATGTGATTTTAGAAAATATCTTAAGAATCTATAGGTGGTGTTGAGGATTCTTGAAAGTGTTAGAATAAATTTAGGAATATTTAGGAAATAGTTGATCATTCAGGGGAAATCTTCTCAGAACGGGTTTTCAGACGTAGGAAACAAGCAATCTAATGCTAAATCCTAACTTCTCTAGATGATTTTGGGATATCCATAAGGATTTAATAGGAAAACAAGTAGTCAACCAAAATCTTGGAGAATTATTTGCATGGTGGGATCATTAATTTTTATATGAGGTGTGAAGATTTCATGAAACACTCCAAACATTGCAGTGGTTTCTCTCTGTCTTGAATAAAAGGGGCCTAAATTTTGATTTAGATGTATAATAAGAAATTAAAACTAGTTTTGTTGATCTTGAAATGTGTTATTGAGTCAAAATCATATAATATTTGACCCCAAAACATCATCCTAAACCTTTGAGGATGGTTATAGGGGAGTGACCACAAAAAGGCATAAATGATTTAGTTGCACGGAAGCAAAGTAATCATGCATCGTAAAATAGGATGAGTCGTATGTATGGAATCACTAGATGATAGATGCCTACACATGCATCCAAGCATCTGGATCATGCAACTAGGCATTTAGATCTTACAACCGGGTGTCTATATTATGCAACTAGGCATCCGGAAGGTGCATTCGAGTGTCTAAAATGTGCGGTTGGGCATCTGGAAGATTCATTCAGGCATGTGGATGGTGCGGTTGGGACTTTGGAAGGTGTATTCAGGTATCTAGACTTTGTAGCCTCCACGAGATGCAGCCAAGTGTGCGGATTTTGTAGTCGAGCATCTACTCATTTCAATTATTAGCCAAACTTGGGCAAGGTGTAGTTGGTCATATAGATTTTATAGCTAGGCATATGACGGGTGTCCGGAGTATGAAGTCATGTATCCGGAGTCAACCTATCTCTCCCTATATTCTAATTCCTCATTGAAAATGCACTTTTTCCTATTTTTTCTTATTCACTTAAGTGACCTTCAATTAAACATTGTAAGGGTCCTTTTTGCTAATAAGAAAAGACTCGTGTTTATAACGCTTCGAATATGAAAGGTCACAAGTGGTAGGAATATGAAAGGTCACAAGTGGCAGGTATATGAAAGGTCACAAGTGGCAGGTATATGAAAGGTCATGAGTAATGAAGGAACATTAAAGGTCATGAGGTAAGATTAAAGGTCATGAATGATGAAGGAAGATAAAATATCACAAATGATGAAGGAACATGAAAGGTCATGAGGGAATGTGGAATTTCACAGTCATGAGGGGATGTGGAAGGTCACAAGTCACTAGGGAAGGTGAAAATTCATATGGGGAGGAGATGAGAGGACATTTATAATGTTATAAATTATAATGGTGCCTCCATTCCAATGGGTCACAAATTGTTGATTGGTTGTATATTGTTGATATTTACCACTACTAAATCAAGCAATAAAGGTGTAATTATTCTATTTCTTTGTGTATGTTCCTCTACTTTCTTTCTTTCTACTTTCTAACTTTGTAATCATGGTAATCTTACAAAACCAAGAAAGGTGTTTGTCCCTTTGATAATGAATCAATAGAATTTTATGTCTATAATTTATTAGTCTTATCATTATTTGCATTGTTATGTTCTTCTAATTAAATGTAGACCTAATTTGGTTATTTTATGTGAATTCTATAAGCCTACTCATAACAGTTTCCCTCTCTCCATAATTTTCCTACTCCCCTTTACCTATCTTCACATAAAGTCCTCCTTTGTACTTTGTACAAAAACTTTGCCATAGGTTTAGTGGAGTATTCCTATATGATCCCCGGCCTAACCGCCACCACACATTTTAGGTAGTTTTCATTCAATAATGGGATCCTCCCCATACACAAGGAGGGTCTTAGCCCCTGAGCATTGGTGAAAAGTCAATAATTTGCAACACAACAAATTATTTTGCCAAGATGATTATAATTATCTAAGTTTCTTTCCTCGTTAAAATAAACTCCATGATAGGAGGATTAGGACTTAAATCGTAACTCAAGTTGACCTTATAAACCTAAGAAACTTCCAATGCACAAATAAACAATTGTTGAGATTTACAAAAAAAAGTAACCTCTTTTGGAGAAAATCTTTGTTTGGTTTTCTTTTCGACACGAGATTAAATTTAACGCTATAGGCTAACAATGAAATTGTAACTCTCACCCTATTGGTTGGGTCCCTCAATGGAGGATTTTTTTGGATTAAATGTAACTATTCCACATTTAGCACAACTAATATCTTGACAATGATTATACTCCTTAGATAGGTTAATATGCAAGGGATAATAACACCACAATAACCTTGTGATGATTTAAATAGAGTCTTAAGATGCATAAATATATGTATGATTATCTTGTTACGTACTTGGTCAATTTTAATAAATTGAAACATGAATTAAAATATGACATTTTCTTAGCTAGCATCATTGGTGATAGGAGCGAGAGTTAAAAATCAAGTGAGGACAATGGAAATTTTAATGCTATGGTTGATGGGAGCATCAATAGTTAGTCTATTTCTCATATTTGATAGAATGTGTTTTCGATACCTTTATATGGTGTTATTGTTTGGAAGTGGGGAGGTTAAATTAGTTATGGGAAACCTCATTAGAAGGCTAATTTTATGTTTCACATCAAAATACTTAAACACACTTTTTGGACTTGGATTTTGCTAATCGTAAGTCATATTTTCACTTTGTGCAATTGGAACCAATATTATATTCCTACCATCTTTAAAGGGTTTTGTATACAAGGAAAACTAAAAAAATGAAAGAAACAAGCAATACAAACAAACTTGATTCTTCTTCTCATTCTCTTGCAACCTCAGATGAGATGGCTAAAGTGTGGAATGAAGTACCACACTTGTTGAATATCCTTTGATGATTTGTTTGTGGATGCTCCAATATTAATTCCAAATGGAAGAAAGATGTGCTATGAGCAATGGATGGATTTGTTGATCAAATGGGCAGCCTCACGGTGTGCAAATTCAAATGGAAAATTGACAGAGTGTTGTTGCAAATGCCTTAAGCTTCCAAGAGATGAATTGTGAAGGAAATAGCCTCTTATTTATAGTTGAAGGAGAGGTCATGGATTGTGGATCAAGATTTGAATAAGTTGCAGGTAAATGAATGCATTTTTCTGATTTAGGAAGTTTATTTGGTCTATGCAGTTGGCTATTCGAATAATAATTAAATGGACAATGAGTTTGAATAGTTGGCTCTTGAATTCTTCAATTATACGTGCAATTTTACTTCCTCCTTTGTAGGGTTATAGAACTAGAGTGGAGTGAGCTAGTGAGTGGAGTTGAGTGGTAGGTGAGTGGATAAATACTTTTTATTTTATTTAAATAGCTAATTATATCATCTAATGAATGTAAGTGTATGCTTTATGCATGATAGAATAATCCTAGAGAGATGTGGGTGAGTAGTGGTCTAGAATGTTTCTAGAATTTTATTTGACACATTATGCAAAGAATAGGGATGATTAGAAATATGTATGTATTCTTAGGGTGTCTAAATTTTCCCCTCTTTAAAGTGTTAGTACAAATTAATATCTTTTTAAAGATAGTAGATACATGTAGATCAATGAGTGGATGAAAGGCTAGAGTGGTATACCTACCTAATTTTCCTTGTTGAAGCATTTGGATACCTCAATGAATGTGGGTTATGCTAAGGTAGTTCCCCCTCAAGTGGATGGTTGAAGAAAAAAGTGGTGAACAATGACTTGATAGGGGGAGAGAGAGAGAGAGAGAGAGAGTCTTAGATAATCACAAGAAGAAAGGGCTTAGAATGTTAGTTAGAAGGCATGAAGGCCAAAATCGAGACATTAGGGTTTGGAAGAAGGGTTTTTAATAAGAGGGTGGGAGGTTAGAAAAAATATTTGGTAATTTTTGTTATTATATATTTTTATCCCTTTGAGATATTTTTGAGCTCTGTATTCTGGGAGAGATGATGCAATATCCACCATGATTTCATCATGCAGATTGCATTCAAGAGTATAGTCGGGATCCTAGCGATGACAAACCCAAAGTAAGTGCACAAAAATTAAGTTATTGAGTGCATTTATTGCTTGTTAGATGTGATGGAAAATAGAAAACTAACACTAGCGTATGTAAGTAGTTGTGCTAGCATATCCCTGTAATGTGCACTAGTGTAGCCCACAATGTATGCTAGAATTAACTTACATACACTAGTGTAACTATGGGTACTTTAGCGTTAACATGGATGCCTTGACGTAGTGTGTACACTATCATTGTAATGGATGCACTAGCGTGCTAATGGATGCACTACCGTAAAATCACATTATCATATTAGTGTATGCGCTAACGTTGAGTTATGTGTGCTAGCTTCACTATAGGTGTGTTAGCATCGAGATAGAGAAAATAGATGACATTTAAAAGATGAAATTATAAGAAAAATGATTTTTCAATAACTAACAATTTTTTTATGTATGTAATAGATACTATATTCCCTGGATGTGCGTGAGTGACATGGATGACTATGATCATTTGAGAGACCGATGACTAGGTCGAAGTGGAGGGGATTAGTGGCGATCTTGGAGGTGACCGGATTGTCATACGTTGCATGGATGCCAAACATTAAATTGGATCACTATTTTCTTCTTGCATTCGTAGAGTGATGGCATAGTGAGTCACTAACTTTTAGATTATCGGGGAGATGTTGCTTACTCTAGAAGATGTATACCACATATTGCGAGTGTCAATGTAGGGACAACTAATTTAGTGGGAGAGAAGTGTAACACAGATATAGGCTCACATCAATGACTCTTCGAATTAAAGGACATTCATAGAGAGGGTATGATAGTGCATCTTAGAGATTTCATGAGAGATGATGGGATAGCTTGACCGCTGATTTATTTGATGGCTCTTATTAGCTGCTACTTGCTACTGATAAGACTTGGAGTCGATTTCAACTTGGGTTGATGAGTTGTGTAGCAAAGTTGATTGATACAACTATAGTGTTTTCATGGGGGGCCTATATACTAGTGGAATTATACAAATATATGCACTTGGTTATATATAGGAGTTAGAGGAATTTGGTTCTAATAAATTTATTATATATTTGGACATGAGACCACATCACAAGTAGGTTGCCAATGGTTTTCTTTAGAGATAGACTTCTGAGGAGCCATCGGCTGTGGATGGGAGATAATGAGTGGAAAACACGGGGGTCACTAATGAGACATGGGTTTTTACAGATGATCTATGGATGACTTACAATTATAGATGATTTACATGGAGATGGTACATGCAATATAGATGGCCTATAGATGATGAAGATTCAGCCATATATTTTAGAGAGATATGAGACGAGACAAGGTTAGACAACTAGGAGCGATGCGAGAGATTCTAGGTGGAGAGAAGTAGTAAGTGCGGGTGGCATGAGAGACTATTGATCTTGGTCCATGCATTCGGTCTAGTGTAGCGAGGGATAGTTTTGGGGTTGTATTAGCATAGGATTGGGATGCATGAGTTGATATCAAAGATCCGAGAGTTACAAAAGAGGATGCACGTAGGTATGTGGGTATTGTGCCCTTGCATATCATCATTCTTGGTAGTCATAGCGGTTGGTATAACCGATGCAACCTAGAATTCACCAATACAAGCCCAGTGCGTTGACACATCACTTAGCCTAGACTGAGCGCTCACCCAAAGTGTGCAAAGGTACCAGAGCCCCTCTTTAGGGTTGTTGTTGCAGGATGTTAGCATGATGAAGACTTAAAGCATTCAGATCTATGACTAATATATCATTCCACAAAGTGCATGTTCATATCTAGATCTAGAGAATAACAGACTTAAAAGATAACCATGATGAAATCAAACATGCAACACTAAACTATAACCATGATAACACCTTGATTCAGTCCATAGTCTCCATTATATTAAATTCAATAATACACAGAAGCTTCCTTACAATAATAGTAGTATACGCTCATGCGCATATCAAATTTTGCTAGCATAATTTCACTATAACACAATTCTCACACACACTCTCTATGCTACATAGTTCACTACATATTTATAAGGGTGGGGACTTTCCCTTCACCACTTATCTAATCCCAAAATAGGTCACATGTTATTATTAGCCACGCGCTATTACAAAAATAGCCACACATGCAAGTGCACTAACAATAGACTACTTTTAGTTAACTGCCAGTAGTAGACCTATTCTCAGCCTGTATCCATACAAAGCACTTTATAGCCGATCCTCCAAAAATAGCCAATGCATGTCGCACAAGTCTTTATCGGTTTGTGTGCTCCACATGCTATCCCCAAAAATAGATCCTCATCGTGAAAATGGCTAAGTCCCAAATCTGTCTTTGTTCCTTGCACGTGTTTCCTTTCCAATCCTCCTGTGCTTTTGGATATGCTCTACACTTCCTACGCAAACCTTCCATATGTTCTTTTCTTAGTGCCATACTTTAACCGATCAACAATAACGGTAGTAGTAGGGATACTTTATGAAAGAGAGATATGAGGAGGGGAGTAGACCAACATGGCCAAATAAAGTCACCATAGGTATAGGAACATGGATAGGGACAAGATATATATGGTATATAGGTGCAGGGACGGAGTACCAGGACAAGGTTCTCCATCGAGGCCACCGAGTCCAAGAGCAAGAGTATAAGGAGACAGAGGTGGTGATGATGATGGTGAAAATGAAGGGGTAATGTATGGGGGATATAGGGGAGGTGGATGTGTGGAGTCATATTGCACTATTACCATCTTCAAGACCTTTAGGGTTAGAGTTACATGTGATACAAGTCAGGAGAGAGAGCCATTTGGAAAAGAGACATTCCACTTATCATGGACAATACATGGAACACATAGCTACAACGAGAGGATGGATAAGATATAACATCTTACATCATAGGTCTAATAGGTAATAGCGAAGAGAGATAAGACACGGCGTATATGTGAGGCCACGGGGATCGGAGAGATATGTTACAAGATTTTTGTAACCACACATGATGTGGGCTACTACAAAGCTTTATATGACACAAAATTCTTGAGGTCTAGAGAGATCCAATATATTCAGAGGATAGTTAGTATATTTGGGAGATCATCGATATCATATGAGCCATTTAGATCATCTAGATCAGTCTAGATGTCGCCACTAAGACGAGATGATAGGTCGGGAAACCTAGGAGTGGGAGAGAGTTAGGGTTTACTCGATGTATGATATATATATATATATGTATATGATTTTTGGTATATGCCTCATGATGAAGGCATATTTTTTTATAGTTTCCCTTGATGGCACTTTGATGTATATGACATTTTTAGACATTGTACATGGACATTTTATTGATGTATATAGATGATGACTTATTTTGCACATTTGTAATTATTCATGGATGGATGTTTTATTGATTTGTAATTTTTTTTTATTTGAAGAAGATGATATGGTAGACATGATAGTGATGATGAGATGATTTATTTTTCTCGTAGCACGAGCTTCCATTCAGATATTTGTATTTTAGAGAAACCTTATTTTGTTATTGCACATTAGAGTTGCCACCATGGTTATTAAAGAGTCATGATGTGTAACCCATTATGTGTGTAAACAAACACACACACACACACACACAAAATATTAAAATGTAAAACAAACCTAGTATACATAATAAATGTATACACTATGGTTATAAATGAACCAAGATGATAACAAAATACATGTAATTGGTCCAAGGAAAATAAAAGATAAAAAGTAAAGCAAACCCAATATACATAGTAAAATTATGCACCATGGTTATAAATGAACCAAGATGATAAAAAAATACTTGTAATTGGTCAAGAAAGAATAGTAACAATGTAATATAAATGTAAAAAATAAAATTAATTATGCCCCTAATGTGTTCCATAGTGATGATTAAGCAGATTTAAATGCCCCTAAGCAAGGATACATGTAAGGGGATTGGATCAGATGAAAGAGTGGGGTCAAGTGACACTCTTTGTTGGATCCACATTGAAGAGTAATATGAGATTGAAATGGGTCATTGCCCCCAAGTAAGGATGCATGCAAGGGATAAAATAAGAGTCAATATTTCCCCAAGTGAGGATGCATGCAAGGGATAAGATTGATTTGACTTGCCCCTAAGAAATGATACATGCGAGGGGTAAGATGATTTGTTTTTAATAATTGTAGGATGGTTGGAACAATCACTAGGAAAAGAGTTAAAAGTTTGATTTCATTTAATTGAGTTGAATTTTTTTCTAGGATTTTAGAATTTTGTAAATATTTAGGATCTTGTGATTATTTGAATGTTTTAGGATTTTGATTATTGATCTTTTTGAGTTTTTGATTATTTGAATGTTTTTTAATTTTGGGATCTAACTATAATAACTAGTTATATTTAATTAGGTGAGCAGGACCCACCCAAGAATACACAAGCATGTAAAGGCTTATGAAGATCAAAGGATGTATATGAGTGAAAATGGATAGGATGAAGGAGGGTGCATGTCCTAAATGAAATAAACAAGTGACATAAATTAGTTGGGGATGAAACGAAAAGATGGACATGGTGTAGGAACTATATAGGTGGATGTGCTAAAATTCCCCTAGCATAAGAGGTATGTATATATGGCTCAAGAATATAATCTCTTCAAATGAATCGCATTCATAGGTTCTTTAAGCTCTTTTCCATCTTGAGTGGATAACTTATATGCACTACATCAAAATTTAATAGTAATAAGGTAAGGACCAACCAATTTGACTCAAATTTTCCTTTCTTATCCTAATATTTGGTTATATTTTTTTTATTTTCTTTTAAAATAAGGTTGTTGATATTAAATTTTCTTGGCTTGATCTTGTTGTTGTAGTTGTGATGAAGTCATTTTGATACACTTTGAGGTGATCTAAAGCATTGAGTTGCTTTTCATCTAGGAGATCAAGTTCATCAAGATGATCTTGTCTATAATCATCTTCATTGATCATATGTTGGATGGATACATGGAGTGATGCGATATTGACTTCTATAGGTAATACAACTTCATATCCATATACAAGTGAAAATGGAGTGGCTCTTGTTGGAGTACGAAAGGATGTGTGATAAGAAAAACAGGGGATATACTTGTGTATGCTAATTATGACCATGCTTATCAACAATATTTTCCATGATGGATTTTAATGTCTTGTTAGAAGCTTCAGCTTGGCCATTACATTGGGGATAGTAAGGGTAGACCAACAAAGGCGGATGTTGAAATGTTTGGATAATGCTTTAACGGTTTTATTTTTTAATGACTTATCATTATCAGTAAAAAGAGATGATGGAATTCCAAAACAACAAATAAGGTGGTTGAATATGAATTTGGATATATTATTACTAGTGACATATGTGAGAGGCATTGCCTCTACCCATTTGGTAAAATATTTCTGTGGCAGTGATAATGAACTTGTGGCCATCAGATGAGGTGGGGTTGATTTTTCCTATAAGGTCAAGCCCCCATTACGGAGAAATGCCAAGGTATAGTAATTGGTTGTAAATATTGAGAAGGGAATGAATGATATTCCCATGTGTTTGGAAAGCCACACACTTCTTGATAAATTTGCATCCATTATTCTCCATAGTTTTCCAATAGTAACCGATGCATAAGATCTTCTTTGGTAAAATTGTGTCACTTGTATGCACTATGCAAATACCAACATGTACCTCTTCTAGGGTTTGGCGTACTTCATCTTAGTTGAGACATCTTAATAAATTACCATCATAGCCTCTTCGATAAAGGGTATCAACAAGTATGGTATATTGTAAATCATGTTGTGATAAGGCTCATTTATTTTAGGAGTTCATGTTTTTGGATAGGTGTGGTCATGAGATGAAAGTATAAATTCCAAGATACCAAAGATTGCCAAGACCAACTATTTCACAGACCATGGTTGACTCAAAAAAATCATAGGCTGGAACCAAAAGATGTTCAACGAGAAACTCATTATATGTTTGATAGGAGTTGAACTAAAGAAGAGATCCGATAATTTCCATTGCATTTGCAAATTTATTTCAAACATAAGGAACTTATTCAAACGTGATCAATCTGAAAAATAACTCTGAAGGTTATCCACCATGATTTTGTAAGGAATCATCTTGTCATATTTTACCTAGTATTCATTTGTGACTTATTTGATGATCAAAAGTGAATTACCAAACACTAAAAACTCTTTGAATTTCCATGATATAGTCAATTTCATACCATCTATGAGGGATTCGTATTCTATAATATTGTTTGTGTAGAAAGGCCAAGCGGAAATATTTTGGAATAACATTACCATCTGGTGTGATGAGTAAAATATCAGATCCTAATCCATAAATATTACAAGATCCATCAAAATATAAGGTCCAAGAAGGCATTGTATCCACATACAAAAGTTCTTCATCTAAAAATTAAAATGAAGAGGTTCTGATCCTAGTAGAGGTTCCACAATGAGCTGATCTCCAAGAGATTGTCCTTTGATTGCATTTTGACTAACAAACTTGATATCAAACTCACTAAGTAGAATGACCCAACTTGACATAATGCGTGATAATGGGTCTAGATAGTATATATTTGAGATTATTTTATTTTTAAATTAGTTTGGTTGTGTGATTGAGTAAATAGTTTTGTAGTTTGTGAAATGTGAAAGCTACTACTAAACACACTTTCTCAACCTGTGAATATTTTAGCTCATGATCGACAAGTGTTCTACTAAGATAGTAAAATTCTTGTTCTTTCTTGTGATTATTATGTTGTAGGCAATGCTCATATTATATATTTTGTAGCAGATGTGTAGAGAAGAATTGGTTTATCTGATATCGGTGGCATGAGAACCGGTGGACTTGATATATATTATTTTAACTTAGCAAAATAATCTTGACATTATTGGTTCCACTAAAATGAACATATTTTATAAGTAATTGATTGAAGTGATGACACTTATCTACCTAGTTGTGAAATGAACCTTCTGATTGATTAGATATTTCCTTGAAGACTTTTAGTTTCCTAATATTTTAGGGAGGAGGCATTTCCATGATAGCCTTGACCTTTTCATGGTCTACTTCTATGCCTCTCCGTGAAACAATAAATCCTAGTAATTTTCCTGATGTTATGTTAAACACACATTTCTTCATATTAAGTCTAATTTTTATTCTTGCAATTTTAAAGATACACTGCAATACTTCCAGATGATCCACTCATGTTTTAGACTTTGCTAGGATGTCATCTACATAGTCTTCCATGATATCATGTAGCATATCATGAAATATGATTTTCATCACTCTCTTGATATGTAGCACCCGCATTTTTAAGGCCAAAAGGAAAGACTTTATAACATGATGTGCCCATGGTGTAGTGAACGATATTTTATGTTGATCATCTTTAGCAATCTAAACCTCATTGTAGCCAAAAATCATCCATGAGGGAAATTAGTTCATGACTTGTGGTTGAATACATGATGATGTAGATGTTTGGTCAAAGGAAGACATCCTTTGGACATGCCTTATTGATGTCAAAAAATTATACATATTCTCATGCCTGGATTTTTATTTTCCACATGTACTATGTTTTGAAATCCATGCAAAATAGTCTATTGGTCAAATGAAATATGCTTCCAAAAGTTTTTGAAGATTGAATTTCACAAGCAATGCAACTTTGGGATGCCTTTTTCATAATTTTGATTGATAGGTTTTGCATTTGGATGTACCACAAGGTGATGTACTACAAGAGATGGATCTAATCTCGGCATATCTTTATAGGTCCATGAAAAAATATCTTGAAATTCCACAAGAAGTACCGTGAACTCTACTTTTTCTTTATCTAACAGACTTTCTCCGAGATGTAAAATCTTTTGTTGCTTTGGTGTGCCAATGTTAATGTTTATTGTTTCCTCCACCAACATTTTAGATGCATCTTTTATGAAAATGATTATGTTGGTTGATGTAAATATTTAGTTGATGATGAATGAGATTCCCCTCTCTCTAGTTCCTCATAAATGTTTTCACTAGGAGATGCATCCCTTTTCTTTTTATTAATTTTCACTTTTTTTTATTTTATGTTTCTCCAATAGCACCTCAACAAGGTTTTCACTATGGGAGATGTTATTTTTCATTTTTTCTTGGATTTTCACTTTTTTGCAGACTAGGGTACTCTAGTTCCTCACCAAAGTAGGAAGTTATGTCAAGGTCAATATTGAATCCCTTCCTATGGTTAGATAGGGAATGGATCTTGAGTCCGAGAAACTCTTCAATGGCCTCATCATTTTGAAAGAGATCCATAAAAACATGATTTAATTGATCCTGAGTATCGACGTGGGATAAAAAATTTGGAAATCAATGGTATTGATGGAGATATTTTCAATAAAAATGTTTGTTTCAGCAAGGTTATCAAAGAGGCTATGTGGAACTTGTCTCATCGTCGGAGTGAGCATCTTCACCACTATTCAAAACATCAAGTAGTATTGGTGAATTTTTGAATGTATGTAAACTAAGACCATAGTGATAAATATTTTATGTGCAAGGTATCGATCAAGATGTCCTTGTTAGTTTTTCCTAAGTCCTTTACCTTTCCACTGCATATTTTTCATGATTTTTGTGCTTTAGTATATTTGGATGATTCATAGCAAGAAGAAAATCCATCATCATATAACTAAGATCCTGAGAACCCAGAATGTGCTCTTCATCTAGATATCCAAACCTTTGCCATACAGACTTACCAAGATTATAGATAGGAGAAACTTTGATATGGGGAACATTAGATTGACTAGAAATATGTGGGGATAATGGTAGGTTACCGACATGGAGGGCATTTTGGAGTTTTTAATCTCAAAGACCTTTGTCTATTATTTTCAACAAAGTTCAAGTAGAGGAAGTGGAGGTTGAAGTTCCATCAAAACCTCGGGTCTATGGGTAGTTTCAAATATGAATGGGATAAGGTGAGGAGTCAAGGATTTATCTACATAAGGACAATAGTTTGCATGCATATGTCTTCCTTCTAAGAGTTTGCAATACTCAAAAGGTTTAACATCTGCACGTAATGTGAAATTTTTTGTTATATGGGAATTTGATGCATTGATGGTATGTAGAAGGAACGGATTGCATGGCATGAATCCATGGGTAGCCGAGGAGGATGTTATAGGAGGTTTCTATGTTCACAACATGGAAAAATGTGTTTAGAGTTTGGGGTCCAAATTTTATCACTAAATATATAGTACCTATGGATTTCCTTTTGATATTATCATAACCATGGATGGTAATGATGTTAGTGCCTAGAATTTCCTTAGTATATCCTAAACATCTCAACAATTTCATGGAGTAGATATTCAATGCAGCTCCATTATCTATAAGCATGCATTTGATTTTATGATGTGAGTGATGAATGCTTCTACATATAAGGAATTATTATTTGTAATGTTAGGGTTCAAGAGGTCATGAGGACCAAATGAAAAATTAGATTATTAGATGATAAGTTGGAAATTAAAGCCTGAAATTGTTGAGAGTTAATATCCTTAGGAACACATGCCTCATGGAGTGCACAAGTAAGGATACTTTGGAGTGTGGGAGATGTCTTGAGCAATTCCACGAGGAAATTTTTACGTTGGTCTTCTCGATTGTTTGATATATCGTAGGAACCGAAGAAGACTTTTCATTTGAGGATTATGTGTTTGTAGTGGACTTTAGATTAGACATTTTTGTGGCATTGTGGATACGGAAAGTTGTTTTACAAAGGGTACCCAAACATTTTTTATCACGTTGTTATAATGTAAGTAGGGGTGTTAAATTTTATAGTGGCTACCATGTCCGGCGTATGATATAAAAATGAAATGATATAATCAAATTTGACATTATTTGATGTTTGACCCTTGTCTTTTGTATTATCATTTGTACCATGTTTAGGGAATGGGTCCGGAAGACTTCTAATTTCTTATTTGGTATCTTGTTTTTAAATTGTCCTTTTATTTAGATGTCTCCATTATATATTACGTCTTATATAAAATTATGTAGTTTGACACAATGATCCATAGGATGGCCATGTATACGATGGTAGTCACAATATTCATTTTCTTTATACCATGCGGGTTTTGGTTGTCCTTCTTCAAAAGGACATGTGAATGGGTATGTCACCATTTTAGCACTCTCCAATTGATGGAGGACACTTGAAAGGATTTCTCTGAGAATCGTAAAGTTTTGTATTTTTACTTCACGTGGAGAAGTTTCTTTACTAGATAGGATTAGAGGTTGTTTAGATTTTTCAAATTTACCATATTTTGAGGAGTTGGATTTTGTATATTTTGGACATAACGAGAATCGGTGATTCATTGTTTCTAACATTTTTATTTCAATCAAAAAAGTATATTTATCATGATTTTGATTGTTGTTATTGTTGTGATTATTAGGTTGATCTTTGGAAGGTGTCTTGATTAGGCCCTTAGCAGATAAGAGACCTCTCGATTTATTGAATTTTTCTATTAATTCTTCAAAGTTAGTCAAATAATGCATTTGCATTTTAAAAGATAGTTCTGAATTTAGATTTGGAATGAAGATGCTAACTAATTATTTTTCAGGTATAGAGAAAGGGAATCAACTTGCGATTCCTCACCACCATTGAAGAAATGACACAAAAGTTTCATTATTCCTTTTCTTTGTGTTGCAAAGGTCCATCATTGAAATTTTAGAATCTAGATTGAATGATTTTTTTTTAACTTCTCAAAAAGGTCTACGAATTTCGTGATTGATCCCTTTAGAAGGTGTAAGAACCAATCCAAAGCTTTCCCTCCTAAACTCTTAGGAAATAGGCACAAGAGAAAGATGTCATTGTATGCCACTTCTTGGCATGCCATGAAAAATTATTTGATATGTTCTCTTAGATCATGTTTTCCTTGTATTTATCAAATTTGGGAATTTCAAAGGATTTGGGGAAAAGTGTGCCCAACATGTCCCTATCACATAGGTAAGGACATAGTTCATCAAAATTAAATTATTTTGTACATTTTTGAAGTCCCATTAATGTTTCTTTCATACTCCTCCATTCTTGTGTGAATGGGGAATTTGCTTGAGGAATGTCCATGGTAACGTCATTGTCATGTGTTGATTTGTATTCTTCCTCTTTTTAGGATTTTCATTGTTTGTGAGTTGGCATGTGAGCTCTTCAATTTTGGCTATCAAGTCCTATTTTGATGAATCAGGTGTGGTAGTTGATTTTTCATTTTTCTTACTAGAATCGAGTTTGTCTATTAAGTATTTTAAGTTCTCATGCCCAAAATCAAAAGGTAACGTTTCCCCAATTTCTAAGAGGTGAAGCAGATATTGGTTTTTGTTTTGCATTATGACGTGATCAATAGCTTTTTTCACCTTCTAATAGTTTGGTTTGTTCTCCAATGTCTTCTTCACTTCAAAACATTATGACCAAAAGGGTTAAATATTTCATACTCCTCATGGGCACTAGTGCTCTTGCTATGTGTAAACACCATTATTTTATAGGTAAATACCTAAGTGAATAGTGATTTTGATATTTTCTATAAGTTTTGATGAGGTTTAAGCTAAAAAGATGGATAAGAGTGATTCTTTTTGTTTTAGTTTTGTTTGATATGATCAAAACATAAGTTTAAGATTTGGAATTTGTTTTGATTGAATTGGATTTAATTTTACTTAGTGTATGAAAAAGTGAATATTCAACATATAAAGTTTGGATTTTGGTTTGATTTGCTTAATGCATGAATAAAGTGAATATTTAACGTATAAGGTTTTGATTGATTATGAATTTCCTAAAATTGAATAAATTGAATATTCCATATTTAAGGCTCTTGATTTAGTTTAGTTTTATTTGATTTAATACGTGAATAAATTGAATATTCAATGTATAAGGGGTTTGATTCAATTAGATGTGCTTAAACAATGGAAAAAGTGAATATCTAATGAAAAAGGATTAAATTGTGATTTGATTGGATTTTGCTTAAGTCTATTTTTTTGAAGAAATCAAAGACTAAAGCTAAAAATAATTTTATTTTATTCTAATAAGTTCGTGGAACAAAATGGATTTAGTTGGCCCCAATTTGATAAGCTTCCTAGGATTTAGGGAGATTATCTAACCAATGTTTATTCGAACGAGTACATGTAATAGAAAACTTATTATTACGGAATTTACCCTCAATCAATTAAGAACGAGGTCCTTACCACATAAAACATTTTATTTTCCTCACAGGTAATACTAGTCAAGTAGGATGGGGCGCTACCCATTTCGTTAGTTGGTTTCCTCAATATGCCAACTACTTTGGGGTTCCTATGGTACTCCTCATAATGAGTTTTAGGGCTTATGCCCAAGTACTTTCCACAATTAAGTGGATGGATTTTACCCTTATCTAAACCTATAATAACATTACATGTTTGTTTATTTTAATTAACATTTTTAATTGTCTTTGGCCAAGGAAACTTGTAGTAACACTCTGTCAATTTTCCATTTGATTTTGCATATCATGAGGTTTCCCATTATATCAACAAATCCATCCATTTCTCATAGCACATCTTTCATCCATTTGTAATTAATATTGGAGCATCCGAAACAACTAATAAAAGGAGATTTGAAAAGTCTAGTACTTCATTCCACACTTTAGCCATCTCATCCGAGGTTCAGTAAGAGAATAAGAAGAAGAATCAAGTTTGTTTGTATTGCTTGGTTTTTTTCATTGTTTCAGTTTTCCTTATATACATTCGGCACGGCCAATGGGACTCCACACATTTTTCATCATTTATAACTCATTATACCTTCAGATTCCAAGAGATGAATTGTAAAGGAAATATCCTCTTATTTATAGTTGAAGGAGAGGTCATGGATTGTGGATCAAGATTTGAATAAGTTACAAGTAAATGAATGCATTTTCCTAATTTAACAAGTTGATTTGGTCTATGTAGTTGGCTGTTTTGAATAAGAATTAAAGGGGAAATGAATTTGAATAGTTGGCTCTTGAATTCTTCAATTGTACGTGCAATTTAGCTTCCTCTTTTGTAGGGTTCTAAAACTTGAGTGGAGTGAGCTAGTGAAGTGGAGTTGAGTGGGAGGTGAGTGGATAAATACTTTTTTATTTTATTTAAATAGCTAATTAAATTAGCTAAGGAGTGTAAGTGTATGCTTTATGCATGATAGAATTAAGTATCGTGAGATTTAGGTGAATAGTGGTTGAGAATGTATTCAAGAATTTGAATTGACATATTATGCAAAGAATAGGGATGCTTAGAAATAGGTGTGTATTTTTAGGGTGTCTAAATTTTCCCTCTTTAAAGTGTTATTACAAAGTAATAGCATTTTAAAGATAGTATACACATGTAGATCAATGAGTGGATGATAGGGAAGTGTGGTGGACATGCCTAATTTTCCTCGATGAAGCATTTGGATGCCCCAGTGAATTTGAGTTATACTAAGGAGTCCCCCTCAAGTGGAGAGTTGATGTAAGCGGTGAAAAACTTCTTGATGTGTGTGTGTGTGTGTGTGTGTGTGTGTGTGTGTGTGAGAGAGAGAGAGAGAGAGAGAGACGTCAGATAATCACAGAAGAAAGGGATAAGAATGTTAGTTAGAGGACATGAAGGCCAAAATTGAGACATTAGGGTTTGTAAGAAGGGTTTTTAATATGAGGGTGGGATAGAAAAAATATTTGGTCATTTTTCTTATTATATCTTTTGATCCTCCGAGATGTTTTTGAGCTTTTGACCTGGAAAAGATGGAGCAATATCCAAAATGCGGACATATTAGGTTTATATAGTGTATTGGATAGTGTATATTGGGTTTGTTTAATTTGGTTAGATTAGATGATGTAAAGGTTAATAATCAATCCGATAAACTAATAAACAAGAAGCTATACTGAACAGTAATATTCAAGATAATCAAAGAAAACAAATGACAAAACACAAGATTTAACTGGGAAACCCTTTGGAAAAAAACCCAGCATAGTAACTTCTCTCTCTTATTGCATTAACTTAACCATTTACAATACAATAATGTACTTCCAAGTTCTGCTTTACCCTACTGCATCTCCAACTATTTGTAAGCAAAATAGTAAGAAACCGTCAAAGCGGTTTTACAATACAATGGGTACCAAAACCATGGGCTAATAAACACCCATAACGGTTCCCCATAATTCATGGATTATGACACCACCCATATATACGTATAGATAAAAATAACATATCTATACTCTCGAAAAAATAGGGATTCCTACTAACACTTGTGGAAGAGGTGTACAGATACTCTTGGGTATACAGTATACAAAATATACAACACATTCTAACATTCTCCCACTTGTTGTATACTTTGCAAAGGGGGCTACATTGCCATATAGTCAGCAGACTCAGGGCATTCAAGCCCATCAATTTTTTGCACCAAGAAAATTTCTCAACACTCACAGCCTTAGTTAAAGAGTCAACAACATTATCCTTTGTGTCCACCTTACTTAGTAGTATCTTCTTCTCCTCCACCATTTCTCTTACAAAATGGTATTGAACATCAATGTGTTTCATTCTTGAATGATACTCAGGGTTCTTTTCTAGAAAAATTGCACTTTTACTGTCACAATCGATCCTTACAACATTTTGAGTGAACCCACAGTGGAGATCAGTCACGAAGCCAAACCACTTCTTTACTTGCATGAGTAGTTGTCATGTACTCAGCCTCTATGGTGGATATCGCAACACTTGCTTGATGTTTACTCATCCAACTTACCACTCCACCAAACAAGTTGAACACATAACCCATTGGTAGACTGCACATATCAAGTCTCCACCCCAATCGGAATCCACAAAACCATGTAGATCTAATGTTTTACTTTCATCAGGTTTTCCTTGATAATAAATTACATAATTAGATGTCCCATGTAGGTACCTGAAGATTCTCTTTACCATAGTCCAATGTTCCTTTCCAGGATTTGACATGAATCTGCTCACTACTCCCACTACATGTGTAATATCAGGTCTAGTACAAACCATTACATACATCAAACTACCAACTGCACTAGCATATGGTACCTGAGACATGTCCTCTATTTCTTCTTAGTTTTAGGACATTGTTCAAAAGACAAACTTTTGACCAACAGGAAAAGGAATACTAATAGGTTTACTTTCATGCATTTGAAACCTTTGTAATATCACCTCAAGATACTTTCTTTGATTTAACACTAATTTCCTATTTACACGATCTCTTTTTATTTCCATGCCCAAAATAAATTTTGCAACACCGAGATCCTTCATATCAAAATGAGATGAGAGTTGAGATTTAACATGACTGACCAATTTCTTACTATTACCAATTAACAACATGTCATCAACATACAATACAATGATAACATAATATTCACCTTCATGTTTAAAATAAACACAGGGGTCAACTTTACTTCTTTCAAGCCCAAGTCTCAACACATACCTATCAAATTTCTGGTTCCACATTCTTGGTGATTGCTTCAAGCCATATAATGACTTTTTTAGCCTACACACCAAATCTTCCTTTCCTTTGATCTTAAAGCTTTATGGTTGTGTCATGTAGATTTCCTCCTCAAGCTCACCATGTAAAAACGTTGTCTTAACATCCATCTTCTCTATTTCCATATTGAAAGCAACAACAATAGCTAAAATAAATCTAATAGAATGTAACTTAGCAACATGAGAAAATATCTCACCAAAATTGAGTCCCTCCACTTGAGAGAAACCTTTTCCACAAGGTGAGATTTATACTTTTCTATTTTCCCATCTACATTATACTTCTTCTTAAACACCCATTTACAACCAACTTGTTTTCTTCTAGGAGGTAATTTCACCAAGTCCCATGTATTATTCTTATATAAGGACTCCATTTCTTCCTCCATAGCCTTTTTTCAAAATTTATTTCATTAGATCCAAAAGCCTCCTTCACAGTCTTGGGTTCATCATCAGTAACAGATAAAACTGACAAAACATAAAGTAGAATGGAAATCAGGAGGACTATACCTCTAGGTGCCCTTCTCAGCCGATCTAATCTTCTTAAGATAGGATTTTCTAGTTCAACATCTTCTGGTTCCTCATCTGCTTCATCTAAATCTTCCCCTTGCAACTCTCTTTGTGGTTCATCTTCTGTAGTCACATCAAATTTAGACATAGATTCATCTTCCTCAATTTTAACATGATCTTCCTCTGGTTTTGCTTCTTTCTCTGGAATTTCCTTAAGCTCTCTAAAAATTACATTACGGCTAAAAACAACCTTTTGTGATTCTAGATTCCAAAGCTTGTATCCTTTTACACCATTAGAGTATCCAATAAATATGCACTTAGTAGATTTATTATCTAACTTGGTTCTTTTCTCTTTTGGAATATACATATAAGAAATACAACCAAATACATGTAAATGTCTAACAGAGGGTTTCTTACCAGTCCATGCTTCCTGTGGAGTTTTCCTTCAAGTGCAAGATGTCGGTGATCTATTAACCAAATAACACACAATTGCCACTTCTTGCCCAAAATTTTCTGTCCAAATTGGCACCACTAAGCATACTTCTACACTTATCCATCAACATTTTGTTCATCCTTTCTATAACTCCATTCTGTTGTGGTGTATATGGAGTTGTCTTCTACCTTTCTATTCCACACTCTTTACATAATTTCTCAAAGGCATTAGAGAAATATTCCCACCATTGTCACTTCTCAAAACCTTTATCTTCCTTTTTGTCTGATTTTCCACAAGAGCCTTAAACTCTTTGAATTTATTGAAAACCTTAGACTTATTCCGAATAAAATATACCCAAGTATTTCTTGAGAAATCATCTATGAAACTAACATAGAACATGGATTTTCCTAATGATGGAACTTTTACAGGTCCAAAAACATCACTATGTATCAAATGTAGAATTCCTTCGATCTTGTAGCATTCGTAGGAAAATTTACTCTAGTTTGCTTTCCAAACACACAATGCTCACAAAAATCAAAATCTAAAGGACACTCAAGAAATTCCTTCAACCATACCTTTTACTTTTAAAGTACGAGTTCTTTCTCTCGATGTGTCCCATCCTTTGATGCCATAACATCATCTTCATTGCTGCAAGAGATGTAGGAGTTGGATCTGAAGCTTTCTTCTCCTCTAGAACCACGAGCTATTGCACTCATTAGTAATAATGCTTGCCTCAAGCTTAAATAGTGTTCCAGTACGGATTCCTCTTTCCAATACCATTGCACCCTGAACCATCTTGCAACTGTATTTACTAAATTCTACTTGAACACCTACATCATTCATCTTACTTATAGATATTAGGTTTCTGGTCAAACCTAGAATGTGCAGAACACTTGGGAGGGTTTTAATCCTTCCATATTTAAACCTCATCTTGATTCTCCCGTGACCAATGATCTTGCAGGTTGATTTGTCTCCCAGATATACATCACCTCCATTACACTTTTCATATTCACAGAACCACTCCTTGTGTGGTGTCATATGAAAGGAGGCACCGAGTCAATCAACCATGCATTATCACATGCATGCAAGCTGGAATCACCAAAAACAAATCTCTCGAGTCTTCATTAGAGGGTTTTGTATCGAAGATCCACCATCATTAGAGGACTTACCCTTTTCTACCTTCTTAGATCTACAATCTTTCTTGAAATTCCCCATTTTACCACAGTTCCAACATTTCCTCTTATCTTTTTTGTAGTCTTTGATTTACTTCGGACTTTGACTGTCCTTGCCTCTTCTTGATTTTCTCTTGGGTACGACCTCTTACATATAAGGCATCCTTGGATTGATAATCCTCAATGGATTTCTACCTCATTTCTTCTAATAGTAAGGCCACAACTACATCCTCAACTAATAATTTTTTCGTAGTACTAGTAATAGCCATAACTAGATTATCCCAAGACTCAGGTAAAGAACACAAAAGAGTAATACACTTATCCTCTTCTTCCATTTTAATATCAATAGAAATCAACTGACTTACCATAGTATTAAAGATGTTCAAGATGTTCTGCAACAGAGTCTCTCGTCATTCATTCTCAATGAATATAGCTTCTTTCGGAGAAACAATTTGTTCACCAAAACTTTGTCTAATACAAAGTCCCCAACTTCTCCCATAACACCTGAGTAGATTTCTCATTTGACACATTCAGCAAAACTAAATCTGACAGACATAATCTGATTGAACTCCTTTCCTTCCTATCGATCTTTTCCCATTCCTCTACCTTCATACCCGTAGGCATGACTCAGCACAACAAGCAATCCATTGATCTCTATCCACAAGAAGATCTTCCATCTTGAGCTTCCATAACTCAAAATGTTGGCCATTAAATTTTTTGATTTCAATCCTTGTGCTTCTTGTCATTTTCTTCTACTTGAAAAATTCACTCGTAGAGCTCCCACTCAAAAAAAGTTTATCGCAGGTTTTAAAACCCTAACTCTTCACATAAAAGCTAAAACCTAGCTCTGATACTAAATGAAGAGAATCAATCTGATAAACTAATAAACAAGAAGTTATACTAAACAGAATATTCAAGATAATCAAAGAAAAAAATGAAAAACACAAGATTTAACCTAGGAAACCCTTTTAGAAAAAATTGTGCACAATAACTTCTCTCTCTTATTGCATTAACTTAACCATTCAAAATACAATAATGCACTTCCAAGTTTTGATTTACCCTATTGCATCCCCAACTATTTGTAAGCAAAACATTAAGAAACCATCAAAGCGGTTTTATAGTACAATGGGTACAAAACCATGGGCTAATAAACACACATAACGATTCCCCATAATTAATGGATTATGACACCACCCATATATGTGTATAGATAAAAATAACATATCTATACCTTCAGAAAAAAAGGGATTCCTGATAACACTCATGGAAGAGGTGTACAGTACTCCTGGGTATACAATATACAAAATATACAACACATTATAACATTTTTACGGGGTCTTTTGTTCGTTATCTTAGGTTGTGAAACCTTGGGCGTGACTGTTTGATTCCACTATGTGAATTTTACAAATGGTCCGGGGTCATTTCAACCATTGTGTTTCAATTAAGGTGGTATCAAATTAGTTTACTTTCCTATAAGTGAGAGAGAAAATAATCGACAAAGCATCGAATGTGCCGCAACTAGCAAGATATAGTGTTCTCCAATGTGAAGATAAAGTGGTTAGAAAACATAAAATAGATCCTAAAAGGTAGTGGCAAGAAGAGATAGATATCTTGCGCATGAAAGAAATATGTTTCCAAGAAGGATGTATTGGATGCAAAAATAGTGTAAGTGTTGGAGGAGATATGAAGGAGCTCCGGTGTGTAAGGACCAGATTGTAGAGCATGGAGGAAGAACACAAAAGATAAATGGAGTTTGTAGCTTGAGGTTCCTAGAATGAGATAAAGGACCCAACAAGGAATCAACAATGCAAATAAGATTGTGTGAAAAGATTGAAAAGGAGGAAAATGGCATGTGTGGAAGCACAACTAGATATTGATTGAGAAATGTGTAAGAGAAAGGATAAAGAATGTGTAGGAATACTTGTGAGAGATGTATGAGAAATAACGCATGGAGAAGCCTCACGAGTTGAGCAAGGGATGAACAGAGAATTCACTTAGGAGCATGTGGAAATACACAAGAGTATTACACCAAAGAAGGAGGCTACTAATGAGAATATGGTCACAAAGACATTGAGCACATGGGATATTGAGTGAGGCCACATATGGAAGTGGAAAAATAAAGAAAAGAGAGGAGAGAAGATATTTTATAGCCGAGTGGAGTGAGGTGCACAAAGAGAGATTTCCCTTCCAGTGACGTAAGGAAGAGATGGTCAGCAGGAGGCGATGAGAACACGAAGGTGACTAAAGTAATAGCTAGAGGTCATTGAGATGAAATGGAAAGAAGTGTTGATTCCCAACAAAGGGACAAGAGTGCACAACAAATGTTAGAATAATAATATCAAGTAGGGTTTATCCCCTCTTATTGTTCTTATTTATATTTAATTATTAGATTAAATATATGTTATAAAATTTAGTTTATAATTAAATAAATAAAAATATGAAATATTTTTATTTATTTAATATAATTATAGTTTACTGAGTGGAATTGATTTTAAAATCAATTAATGTGGAGGGGTGCTTCACGAGAAGTCACATCGGGTCACTCCACGTAAACAGGGCTCTCGGGCCCAATAAAATTGAATCAATTGGAAAATTGAAATTATGTAATGTGGAGAGGAGTGGGGTGAAGAAGGTTTTACTGGACTATAAATTTTAAAGTTTCCCATCCTGTAAAACCGTGTTTAATATGTGTAGTATTTATTTATGTTGTTTTCATCATTTCATTTACTTTACAATGTTTAATTCAACTTTGTATTAATAATTAAAACCCGGTACAAGAGCAAGGTTAATTGGATTAAATTTTAGTTTTATTTAGTTAAATAATGTACAGTTGGTGGTTGGTTATAACCCACCCAGACTATATAAATGGGACCCTTCTAATTTATTTCTTACAATCTCACTTCTCTCTCACAAGTGTTTTAAAATTTTCACATTCTATTATTTGTGTTCAAAGGTTGGAGTGGGCCCACCCTAAATCTAAGTGCAGGTAAGTAAGTTTTTTACAAAATTAACATTGTCAAGAATTCATTTTTTATAAAATATAAGTTTATCAAGATTTTTTCCAACTTGGAGACATCTTCCAAATTTTTAGCTCTCTAATTTTTTTAGGGTATGGAAATGGGGACCACTCCACACATTCCTTACCTTTTGAAAATATTAAAACCCTAGTCTTGAATTGGTCAATACAGATGCTTTAGAAAAAAAATGGCTTGTCCTTTGGAAATTGGTGGCTTCATATTGTGTGGAATGCTTAGCATTGGTCATGCGGATTATGTGCCTTACACTTAGCATTGTGGCACGGTTGGTAGTTTAACCACTCCGCATATAAATGCACAATCAAAGGACTACTTAGGATCTTGATTTGGCCGCTATGAAGTAGGGTGGGATGGTCTTGGACCCTTATACTCTTTGACTGGTTGCTTTATGTGCTAACTTAATATACATTGCATCGATTATTGGTGATGAGTAGGTTTTTGACGGTGGAGTGAGTTAGTGGACATGGCACTTAATTAATTGACTCCGCCATAAAGATCGGTCCCCATACAAGATTAGTTAAAATATGTGGGCCACTTAATATGGTCTATGGGAGAGGGGCTAGCAGTGGTACACCCTAAGTTAAGGGGTCCACAAAATCAATTGTTTATCACATGGGATTGTGATTTTTTCACTAATATGTAGTTCAGATTTGTGTTAGCTTAAAGTTTTTCTTTGGAATGTTCAATTAGAGGGAAAGTCATATTTTGAATTGATTTAAAATAATAAATTGGAGTTACACTACAACCATGGTGGAAACCAATACTTGAATATGGGTGAAAATGCTTGAACTTTGAATTTTTTATACTTGTACATGGGTGAGAGGTCTCACATGTCATGATGTTATTGGCTACTCTACATAATTATTATGTCAAAAATAAATAACTACTACATAGTACTATGACAACTATTGGGTATTGTGTGATCAATAGTCATGTCAACTATTGGACCATAGTACTATCTAGTTTATTTATTGAATGGTTAATTTGTGTGGGCATAGTTTAATGGAATTTGGTAAATGATGTCGATACTTGATCGACAATTGGTCAACCACCAACAGATTAGTAGAAATTGTGGAGTTCACTCTCCTAGAGCATGAGGATTTATTTATTTTTGGAAAAAATTTAATTAGAATTTAATTATAACTTTATAGTGTTATGATATTATATGTATTCGATCAAATGACGTTTAAATTTCTTTTCACAAGATTAACCTATTAATTCATTTTATAGGGTTCTTTAAATTTATAACTCAAATTAGATTTCAAAGGAAACTCCAAAATACATCCATATCCACAATCAGACGATTGTTCATAGAATAAAACCCATAATAATTTCTTTTAATTTGTGGTTTATAGATGTGTATCCTTTGAATCTATTTTATCATCATTATTGCTGCCCCTTACATAAAAAATTGAAATAAACTATTTATGGGTTTCGTAGCTCTCCACTCTACCTTTGAAACACATATAAGAAGTTATATTTTTGTTGAGTATTTTAGGAGAAATTAATTTTATAAAATGACAGAATAATTATGAGTGTTGGAACTATATTTTAATATTTTGGAGTCTCGATTTAAACAACTTTGTTTCTCCTTACAAGTATTAAAATTGAAATAAACTATTTTTGGGTTTCGTAGCTCTTTGCTCTACCTTTGTAACACATATAAGAGGCTACAATTTCACCATGTAGTGTAGATAAAATTAATTTTCTAAAAATGACATTATTTTGGTGTTTGAGGGTGTATTATATTTTCCTTAATTTTTGTTTTCTATTTATTTTATCCTTCATTTTTTCAAAAAATTGGGGGATTTGGCAAAAATATTTAACATGAAATATGGTTATAATACTACAATTAAATTCCAATCTATTAGTCAATAGAAAAGAGATATAAAGGAAGTATACTTTGAAATAGTTGTTGATCATGATCATGTTGATTAATAGTTTAGGACTACACCTTTTTATTGGTATAATCTCATGTAATTTTGTGATCAATTTTTGAAGGCATCCATATGGCAATGGCTTCTATTTTACCTTTTAAAAATGGGATGTCAAAATTGTCTTGTAGCATAAAGGTTGTGCACCTTTGAAAAGGTCTCCTTTCTACACCTATAGGTGAACTTCTTGGTATTTACTAGAGAACTTATTGGAATTGGATCATTATTTCAATATTTTTTGAGTTTATGGAATTCATTTTCCCTACTAAATTTTCAAATGAACCTCATCTCAAACTCAAATTTATGATATAATAAGAAATGTAACTTCTATTCAATATGAGAATAAGGGAAAAGTACATGTTTTGCAATGTTACAAAGAAGGGTCCGATTACATATTCATGTGATCATAAGGGGAAAAAATTCCTCTACTTTTCATATACTTAACATGTAAATACATAAATATTTGGAAAAAATAAATACTCTGGACATGGTAATAATCACTTCTATGTGATGTTTGGTTGTTCATATCATTGAATGTAGGACAGTTAAATATGTTATGTATTTATACACCAATTTTACAATAATCTAGTTACAAATGACTGTGGTAAAAAGTAAAACTATTGAAATTTATATCATTTTCTACGTAAAGTGGTATTTAAACTTATTCCAAGTGTGGCGCTTAAGATTCCTATATGTAGTTATTCTGGGGCATTCTCTAACATGCAGAATTAAAAAATTTCTATGTTAGTTTTTGGCCATGACATGAAATCAAACACTCCACACAAATTTTTCAAGTGGGATATGAACAAAGTGGGGAGATTACTCGGGAATATGATCAGCATTTTGGTGTTGTGAATACTTTTTCCCCGAAAATCATTAGTGGACACTCAAGGCATTTTCTAAGCCTTACTATTTTGTTTCTTCTACCCATTGGGTTCTTGACTTGTGTTGCATTAACATTCAAAAACTCGATTCACGTCAATAAAATACATGAGGAGATTCTTAGTAGCACTACAACAACATTTCCTCTTTATGGCGACGATGATGGAAAATGTGATTTCTTCTTTCCTTACATTGGATTTTTTTATGACTACAACATGTGGAATGAAAATCCTCATTGGGTTATCTTTTACATAAGGTGTTCTACTGTCATTGGGTTTTTGGGTCTCTCATCATTTAATCTATATATAGAATTTATGACCCCTGTGTATCTAGTCTAGATATGGCAAGTATATCCGGTCTAGAGTTGGTAGTGTATTTGGTCCAAAGCCAACGATTGTATCCGGTCCAGAGTTTACAATGTATATGGTTTAGAGCTGGTAGTGTATCTAGTCTGGAGTTGGTAATATATATGGTTTGGATCTTGCATTATATCTAGTCCTGGAGCTTCTAGTATAAATGGTTTGGAGTTTCTAGTATAAACGGTACAAAGTTGCTAGTATAAGTGATTCAGAGTTGCTAGTATAAATGGTTTGGAGCTGCTAGTATAATTGGTCTAGATCCAAAGTATAAATGGTCCGGAGTTGTAAGTATATGTTTTTAATTAAAGTTTTTTAATTAAATATCTTAAGAAGTGTACATAAGGACATTTATAATACCATTGTATACATCATTTTTTTGAGGAAATAAGGATCTAAATTATGACAAGAAGTTTATCATGTAGTCCGGAATGCATGATCATCATCTTGGCATATATTTTATCCTTGTGGAATTTTTTTAATGAAAATGTAAAAATCCATGAATATAAACATATACCTAGTCAAGGTTAATATTAATGTCAATTTATATGATTGGCACTATAATCTAACATAATATAGTTTTTATTCTTTGAACCAATAGTAGGTTTTAGAGCCCAAAAACATGGAAATCAATTATTACAAAATTTAGAGTTATCTCTTTATTTCTCTAAATTCTTTATGAAAATTGAAGATAATCAATTTATTTTCAATGTTGTATATATATTGAGATGAATGATCTATGATTACTTCATCATTTTTTAGACATGACTATTTTTCAAGATAAACATTCTATTGTTGTATCTCAATCACAATATGTTGCTAATTTACTTAAAATATTTAATATGGTGGATTGTAAACCAGTTGTTATTCCTATTGAAGTTGGTTGTAAACTTGATCCTAAACTTGCATGTGAAAATTTAACCCTACTCTTTACAGGAAGCTTGTAGGTAGTTTAATCTATCTAACAATCACTAGACCTAATATTGCATATGCAATAGTAATTGCATCTAATTCATGTAGGAACCATATTAGGATCATTGGAAGTTAGAAAAAATAATATTAAGATATATTAAAGGAACAATTAATTTTTGTTTACATTACACTTCTTTGATAATGCATGTTTATATGGATATTGTGATTCTAGCCTATGTTGGTGATGTAATAGATAGAAAATTTACAACTTGATATTTGTTCAAGTTTAGTACATGTGCAATTACTTGGAGTAGCAAAAAGCAACCAACATCCTTCATCTCTTCTACCGAGGTGCAATATATAAGTGAAATGGAAGAAACCAAAGAAGACATGTGGCTAAAGTGATTGTTCAAAGAAATTCACATGGAAGTTAAAGGAAGTACTCCTCTTTATGTGATAGTCAAAGTTGTATTTCTCTAGCTAATAATTTTTTTGGCACCACAAAACAAAGCATATAGATATTCATATGCATTTCTATTGGTGTGTGTGAATTGCCTTGTCATCAATTAAGGCCTTTTCCACCTCACATGGTGAGTCATCTCACTTAGGTGAGATCATAGGTCATAGGATTTATATGACACATGAAAGATTCTATCATAGAATTTTTTATTTTCATATGCATCAGTGGAGTCATAGGAGTTACATTCCTTTTGCAATCATAACTCATCTTTCCCTTATGAAGGGAATGATTTTCTAGGCATGGGAGTTACATAGCACTCCCATATGTACCCTTCTTTTGATCTATGAGAATGAGTATACCTATTATTTCATGCATGATTTTCCTTATTCGATTATACTTGTTGATTACTTGGAGCTTTACGTCACCATTAGAGTAAAACCTTGTTGATGTATATGGGCCTTTGTCTTGATCTCGTGATGAGGCCATAAAATGGCCATAAATTACCATTATTTTGTCCTTCCAAGTTACTTTTAAAAGTAGATTTAAATGTAATCTAGGAACTTATAGTTTGCTTAAGATATAGTATACTATATATATCTTGTTCATTCTTTAGAAATATTTTTTATCTATCTTTTTGACTAATCCTATTGATTATTTGGGAAAAGATGCAAAGTCTTGTGTATGCAGGCCATAAAGGAAAGATAATGCTAGTATTGGGAAAAGTGGAATTGATCATGAACAATATATTTAAAATTAAATCTGACTTCATATTCATATTTCTCTCAAAAAATTGTGTAAGTTCAAAAAAGGAATCATCTCAATCTAAGGTTGCATGCAAAAGTTATAGTTGTTTTAAGTTAGCTGCGGAACTCGCAGTTAGTTCCGGAACTTGCAAGTTTAGTTCGGAACTCACAAATTTAGTTCCAAAACTTATATCAATTGAATGAAAGTTAGTTCTGGAACTTTCAATTTGTGGAAAAATCAGATTTAGTTCCGGAACTTGCATAAAAGGAATGACAACTTTAGTTCCTAACTTGCATCAACGGAATGACAGTTTTTTAGGGATTGTGAAAACTCAGAGATTCTAATGGGAAATATGAGAGAGGTTTTTGTTCATAGAAATGTGTTTAAAAAAAAAATTCAGATTTGCTACAAGTTTTACCAATGAAGAGAGATCTAACTTTTAGTGAGCTGCAGTCCGAGGAAAAGTGTATCAGACGAGCACTAAAAGTTCCATAAACAGAAATAGAAAATTCAAATGGAAAATATGAGATAATTTTTCATCCATAACAATTTCTTTAACAAAAACCTCATTCATATTTGCTACAGGTTTTACCAATGAAGGGAGATCTAACTTTTAGTGATCTACAGTCCGAGGAAATGTGTATCAGACGAGCACTAAAAGTTCCATAACCAGAAATAGAAAAGTCAAATGGAAAATCTGAGAGAGGATTTTGTTCATAGAAATGTTTTTAACAAAAAAATCATTCATATTTGCTACAGGTTTTACTAATGAAGAGAGATTTAACTTTTAGTGAGCTGCGATCGAGGAAAAGTGTATCGACGAGTGCTAAAAGTTCCATAAATGTAAATGCAGTAAAAGTCAAAAAGAAAATATGAGAGAGGTTTTTTTCATAGCAATGTGTTTAAAAACATCATTCAAATTTGTAACAGTTTTGCCAATGAAAATAAATCTAACTTTTAGTGAACTGCAATTCGAGGAAAAGCTTATCGATAAGCGTCAAAAGTTCCAAGTCAAAAACAACAAAGTCAAATGGAAAATCCGAGAAAGGTATTTAGTCCAAATCATATTTTGAGGAAAATCCTTCTTCCAATAATGTATAGGAATAAAATCATTATGATTCTTGTTACCGAAAAGAAAGGAGAAGATTTAGGAGTAAATCTTCCTAAAATAAGTGAGATAAGATTTGACTTCAATAATATATCTCTCTCCATATTTTGTGGAGATGAAGATCTTAGTTATTAGGATTGGAATAAAGATAAGATCAGATTGTATCTCCCAAAATAAGGAGTTGGTTGGATGCATAAATTATAAATGCAACCTTCCACACTTAGATATGTAATGCTTTTTTCCAAAGAAATACTGATTTGTTCTTTCCTCTCAAATATTCTATAGTTTTAAGATCTCAGAAGTATGATTTAAATCCTCTTCGAAGGAATGAGTTGGCCACTCATTCCAAGGAAGATGGATATTTGTATTTATGTTTATGTTCATTTATTTGTCTTTAATTCATTTTGTTGTATTGTTTTTATTTTTGTATTGTGAAAATTTTGTCTATTGTAAACCTGCAGGTGTTTCGTTCAATTATGCTTATTTTTAATTCAGCAATTTCATTTATGCAAGTTTCATTTCTTTCATGAAATATTTATTTATGCAAGTGTGATTCCCTTTATGCAAGTGTGCCTTTTAATTCATGCAAGTGTATTTCTTTCATGCAAACTTTATTTCTACAAGTGTGTCTTTCAATTTCGGTAAGTGTGATTTATTTTATGCAAGTTTGGTTTGTGTTTAAAGGAGTTACATTCCAATATTTTCTTCTCTTAATGCATACAGCCTTCGGACACCAACTCGGATTGACATTATTAATGGCGAGGATTAACGACCCTCATCACCTCGCAGAATAATCTCACATGGTATTAGAGTTGTGATTCGGTAAACATGTACTCATTTTTATTTGGGTTGTTAAATACTTCTACTTTTGTTTTTCATGCTTTTCATGCAAGTTTTTAATCATCCTTGGAATCTTGCTAATATGGTTTAATAGTTTATTTTTTAGAGTTTGTGTTGTTTTCAGGCATTTCTCCACTAGATTTAGCCTTGTGAATCGTATTTAGTGGAAAAGCTTTCTTTAGAGCTACTTTTTTTTGGTTTTATCATATTTCTTCATTAAAATTTAAGGTTTTGAAGTATTTTCGTGTTTTCCCTCACCTCTTCATGTGTTTCTCTCGCCTTCTACCTGCCCCTTCCACTCTCCTTTCATAGCTCTATCAAGATCCTCAGAGCTTGATGAACTCCCTAGCAAGCTAGTTCCTCCGTTGGCGAGTTTTTACCTTTACCTTTCCTACTGAGCTATTTTCCCTGGCAAGTTAGGTTGGTTTTTTCTTTGACAATGAGTTGTGTGCTACCTTATTGGTTCAGTTGTGTGGGTTTTCTTAGTGAGTTGGGTGTTTTTTTTACCTTGGTTACTTTACCCTCGCTAATAGCTCGACCTCTTCCCTCTTGTCCGCATGTTTGGCTCGGTGCGTTTTTCCCTTTTCCTTCTTGTACACATTTGTTAGCTTGTTGAGCCCTCAAACCATCCCCGAGCTCTAGTTTCTCTACTTCATGTGTCATGTTAAACCATATCATTTGAACCTTGCATTTACCCTCCACTTGTGCTTACTCTCTCCTTCCTGAGCGTGTTTCATCGTGTGGCTTTTCGTGCTCCGTTTTGATAACATGGCCCATGTTTGAGCTCAACCCCCTACCTGTGGTGTCCATTTGGCTCGTCCCTATGAACTAGTTCCCTCACCCCGTATGTGACTTCACTTGACCGGTGCACCTCACATTGGGATTCCTCATTCATTTCAACCACTTCGTCATCAATCTTATCCTCACAATCCCTCCTCGAGCCCCCCGAGCTCTCCACATGGCCTTCCATCCAAGTCTCCTCTACCGCTTTGACCAAAATGTCCCTTTATTTCATCCTTTTTTAAATTAAAACATATGCCCGTAGATTTATTATTTAGCTTGCCTTTTTAAACCTTAGATTATATTTCATTTACTATAGTCTATAGTTTTCTCAATAAGCTAGCTTTATTAATTAATTTAGGGCTTAGTTTTTTTAAAACGAGGTATTTTATTAAAAGGTGAGGTCATTATTAAAATGAGGTTAATTTAATTTGGACGTTATTTATTTAAGTTTTTTCATAATTTTTATCCTTTTAATTATTTTAAATTAATTAATTAGGAAAATTAAAATTACATAAACAATGTTATTAGACTTTTTTGTCATTAATCAATGGTGAAGTGTGTAAGCGCGTTTAGGGGTCTGTTTTTGCCTTTCGAGATGCTTTTCTTTCTTTCGGAGGCCCTTTAGATCATTTCGAGTCACTCTTACATTGTAATCACTCATGTTATTTCTTGTGGGCTAATGAGTGCATTCTCCATAGCCTTGCGGTAAGGGATTTTATCTTGCGATGTGAGACGTTGTTTCTCACACAAGACTTATTTTTTCATCCCTTGTATTGTTTCATATCATTTTTTATTTACTTGCAGTGTCGAACTATCATGATTACCAAAACTTGATTATGGTATCCACACTTGTGTGCTATTACGTTGGTTACAAGGTGAGTGGTGACTATTTTACGATGCACATTCACACCTAATTGTAATAAATGCATTAAACTATAAAGTTCCACAAACAGGGGCTGAAAATATGGTTTTGGGGTGTGTGATTTCTTCTTTTCCTTCGCATTCTCTTTTAGATTTCCTCATGATGGATGCTCTTTCGGTACTTTTTCTCACATCGTTTAACTTCTTCGAATGGAAATCAAATATGATAATTAAAATAAGGGGTAAAGGATTATTTTGCATCACTGTGGGAGTTGAGACTAAGCCTGATGATGAACCTAAATAATCTAAGTGGTTAAACCGATGTGACAAAGCCTTAGGCCTTCTTTGTATATTTATTTCTCCAAACTTTCTCTTCCACATTGAGGCTTCCAACACACCTGATGAAGCATGAAAAACTTTAGACGGTATGTTCGAGAAAATAATTTTTAGAAGCACAATGATAGTAAGGGTGAATTATTCCTTTAATAATTTTATTTTAATTACTTTGCTTTATGTGAACCATTAAAAATAACCATCTAACATCCATTAATCATATGCAAGCTTATTAATCATGATACTGACCATTCACAAGAACATGGAGCAAGAGAGAACACAATAACACAAGATATAAATTGGGAAACCCTCAAGGGGAAGAAAACCCACTGAACCTCTACATATATTACACAATACAAAGGAATCAAGTAAATATTACACATCATATGGCATTTCTTTAATGAGGCATCAACCCTACAAGGAGCATCAACCCCTTGTTTAGTAGGGTACCAACCCTATAAGGAGGATACAACCCCCTAATATGACTAAGAACCCACCTAGCCACTTGGATATGAAGATCATCTGATGTCCTTGTTGCTTCAACAACTGATTTTGATCACTTTATCATCTCTCTCCACTCAAAACCCTCTAAAATAACTTTTTTCGTTCTTCGCTCAAACTTACATCATATAAGATGATTAGGTCAAGTGACCTTGTAGCTCCTTCTTCTCTTCTCTTCTCATCTTCTCATACTCTTCTCAACTCTACTCTTGATCCCCTACAACACTCTCCACACTCTCCTTCTCTCTAAAACCTCTCTCTTCTTCGCTAGCACTAATGAGAAATCATAACATGCCTTATACACATGACTCATGCTTACACAACCATATAGGTCAGAAAAAATCAATAAGGTTGTTCATATCAACATGTAAAGACACTTTACAAACATAATAAAATAACATAACACGGCCCTTAAGGTCGACATTAACGTACACAATTCAAACTAGCTCACAAGGTCTAAAATAAGGTCTTCATCTCAAATGGTCACATAATGAAATCCAAGGGAAAAGGCATCATCATCAACACTCCACAAGCTCGACCACTTCAATAACATCCTCTCATAACTAATAATGAGTTAAGAAACTTTGTAACCTTAATTTTGAACAAACACCATTCCATTTGGCAAGTTTCATTCATTAGGTCTTAAGCACCTAAATATCACTCCTCAAGAATGAACAACTTCATACATCAAAAAAATTCACCATAGAATAAGTATCATATCCATAGAAATTTATCAAACTCTGCTAGCATACACCACTCATAGCATCATCCAATTCAAGGCAAAAGACCCCAAAAGCTTCATTCTCTAAAAATTGCTCCAACCAGGTCCTAAAACTCAAGTACTAGTATTGAGGAATCTTACCTCCAACACCCCAAACATCACTTTCACCACCTGGAACACTTCACTAGGGACCTCAACAACATGTTCATGCACTCACAAGCATATGTCACATGGAGAAAACCATACTACCATACATTTTCAACCAACCTTCTTGAAAATCCTAATAGGGTTGATTAGGCCATTAGGGATTAAGCCAAAAATCACTTCGATCAAAATATGATCTTAAACACATAAAATCAGACATATACCAACTATTCATGATCATTTAATATTGCTACAATATGAAAAACAATAAAACACTCCTTGAACCTTCATGATTGATTTCACACCTTTTAGGTATTTAGCGAGTAGGAAATATTTGAAGACATGTTTCACCAAAATATTACATAGAACCTACCAAAATATCTGCATGGACACTTAGCACACATCCTAATATTGCTTCCACATCAGGTCTTTCATCGTGACACCTGCAATACGCATGATTATACCAATAAATCTTCACAAAATAGAAGTTTTTCTTCAACTTACCAGCAAACTTGGAACATAAAACCACCACCAACAGGAGTTCTAAAGAGTTTTCTACATCCTTGATTCATCATGCCCGGCTTCCCAATAAATTTCATGGCCATACTCATCATTTCTTCTCTATTGCTCTAGGACTAGGGTTTTGACATGTTTATCTTATTAACAATGGTTTATAAATGTATGACATTCATTTGACCTCATTCTTCTTCCTAAGTCTTCTTAAATCCATGCTCTAACATCCACCAAAGTATCATATTCCCATGCAAAGATCACATGTGTGGGTGAGCATCCAAAGTTGACCTTCGAGCTGAAAATGGTAGTTCTGAGAGCTCGATAGGGCTAAAAATGAATTTTCTTCTTTGAATATTGACTTGAAACTTTTCTCACACCTTTGCAACAATTTCCTTAATGTTATCCAATTCTCATCCATGCTCTGCAACCTCTGAATCTCACCAAGCACCATGGTTTTCCCATGCATTCTTACCTTGTCTTCGATGTCTTACTTCCAAAGGACCTTGAACTTGCACCATTCACCTGAAATATGGCCTTATACATCATCTACACCTAATATGCACTAATAAAACAAACCTCACATGATCATATAAGAATACTTTGCTTCATACTTCATGTTTCCATACCATTTAGCTTGAACTAGGTCTAGGACTAGGCCTAAAATGGTTTGTCTCAACACATGCTTATCATGAACTAACTTGTTCTTCACCTTGTGGACTCATTAACACCTCTGACACATCATACTGACCATGTTAGACACCATAACATCCTTTGGAGCTCAATTATTAGACCTAATTTCTTGAACCATTTACTAGACTAGGAAAATGCACCAAGACACCATGCCACTACAACACTTCATGACACAAAACTAGGATACTACTAATCAACCTTCATCTTATTTGATGAATGACACCTCACACAAACACCTGTGCCACCTAGAAAATATCATACACTTAAGAATCCCTTTGACATCAATGACAACAACAATGACATAATGTCTAACAATCTCCTCATTTTTCATTAATGGTAACCACCTTCGAAACATTGGTGACAACCAAACATACAAGCACCTTCAAACCTATCATTTATTTTTTGTGAGCATACTCTCCCCCTTTGACATCTATGACAAAGGCTCTATAATAACTTGACATGAAAATAACAACAATACACTCATACTTACTTGTTGGCTCTCATTTTATTTGTACTCATCTTCTTGAATTCATTTGTAATAGATAATCCATTGACCTGATTTCGACTCATGCATTCAATTTTGAGAACTTTATGATTCCAAAATAGTCTTCAAATTGTACCTTCAAACTGAACTTTATACATGACAGACTAACTTTTCATGAACCATACAAAGAATAACAAACATTGACTTTCTTGACACCAATGCTTTCACTCATGACTTGACACACATCTATATTACTTCATTTCTCCCCCTAAAAATATACATCTCATTTTAAACCAGAACCATGCTCCTTATTTCCATCACCTTGGAATTCTTATCACAGATGACTCAAACCATCTCCCCATGTGATGATGCATCCTTCTAGATCACATATACATTGTTTCATACCTCTTTTATCTTCCTACCAGCTATGGAAGTGACTCCCCCTTTGATCATGCTCTATCACCTTGAATACCTAGAATAATATGTCCATCTCCTTCAATCTAACTATCTCAACTAAAATTCCTTATCTGTAACACAAATTAGTCTTGACATACCTTATACCTTCTTCTACATACCATATTGATGTTTTATCACATGTAGACATCACTAAGGATCTTCATGCCATCTACCATACACTTGTAGATCATCCTCAAGCAAAAATAGAACTCCAATAGTGTCTTCAACCCTATCTATAATACACCAAGCTTCATATTCATTCAAGAAAACTCCTTCATGACTTTTCAAGACACTTTAGTGACAATAGCGACTTTACATCACTTGTCAAGGGCTATTATGAACAAAACAACCTATCTTACCTGATATATCCTATTATTTATTGTCAAAATATTTTGGATGGTGTCTCGACCTATCTTATAATGCATCTTTATACCTTAAGCCAACCCTTCTTAACACTTTTTAGGCACAAATATACCTTCTTGATTGTTACGGGATAAATTAGGTCCCAACACAACTCTCATAATGAAACATGAGCATCACAGATCTAGATGAGGACTTGAAACACTTTCCTCAACTCCAATACACATACCATAAACCTTATAATACCTTTCACACACTTGATGCACAATTTAAGGCTAAATTATCTTGACACAAACTGAAATACTTCTGCAACATACCTTCAAGCATTTGGTGGTCTGATCAAGTCATCATACTAGAATGAAAGAGACTCTTATTCTCCTATTTTCATGTTTCTTAAGTCTATCTTTGGAAAATCAAAAACTCACCTAGCTCTGTCACAACTCCCACCGAGTTGTGAAAATCAATTTATACATCCTCATCATTTCTTCCCGCTTACAATCGTATCTTGTCTTGATACATGGATATGACTAGAGTTCATCATGGTTCTTCAATGTTTCTCAAATGGATAAAACGGACATTTTATGACTCCAGTAGTGTTAGATATTCATTATGGAAATATACCTCTCTTGAACATACGAGACAAAACATCAACATGCCTCTAAAAATTGTATTTCACCTAGATGCTAACCTACAATCCAAGACTTTGTTTCCTGATTATGCATACAATCATTCTTCATTCTTGATGTTAGACCTTCATAAAAACATAGTTTAAAGCACTTATCAATCATGGATATAACAATAAATCATCATGCTTTGAATAACAAGGAAATGTCTCCATTAAGCCTAATGGAGGTACTCCATACAAGTAGATTATTTAAACAATACCAAACACCCTTTTCCTCATGGGACAGTCACCATACTTAAGAGTCCATTTCCTTAGTTGTTGTGTCTTCATTTCTCCATCATCCACCTGGTAGTATTCTTGGGCTGATAAAAGAATTTCTTAATGTTGTTCAACATCAAACAAGCTCTTTTGACGAGTAGGCCCATCATGTCTAAAGAAAGTTGTTGTAGATTATTATTGTGCTTTAGGTTCTTCTCTTTCCTTCTCAACATTGTTAGACCTGACATATGCCTTCTTTTCATATTTATTCTTCCTCCATTTACAATATCTTGCAATATGCTCAACATTGTTACAATTGAAGCAAACAATAGGATTCTTACCTCTAGGGATTCATCTCTCCAATCTTGTCTAGGTGGATCTTGATAACAGTATCTAGCAATATGACCAACACAATTATAATTGAAACACACAATATGATTCTTACCTTCATTTCTCCAACTCTGTCTAGGTGGTTCATGAAGACAATATCTAGAAATGTGACCCTTCTCATGGTAGTTATAGCAAGTAATGTTTCTTGATTGGTCATTTCTATTATCTCTCCATGGATGATCATTCTTGATTGTCCTTCTACATTCCCTAGCTCTATGACCAAAAATGTTGCATGAATAACAATAACCATTGAACTTACTTGAGATCCTCATTGCATTAGGTTGTCTTATGATATTATTGTGAACCTTGATATCCTTATTGGCTTTAGCGGGTATTTGACTTGGCTCAAGATGCTTCTCTTCCTTCTTTTTTTCTTCCTTGAATCCCAAACTAGATCTATCACTAGAGGGTCTTTGACTATTCAAAAAATCATCAAGATTGTTTGTGTTCTTCGTAATTCTTTGATACATCTTCAATCTACTTGAGGCTAGGTATAACTCGATTGCAAGGAATCCATAGCCATATTGAACTTGATACACTCATCCTCCTTGGCCTTGAGACTGGTTGTGAGCATTCCAATCTAAGTTTCAAAACTTGTGCATAACTTGGTACATTCCTTTTCCTTTACTTCTAGATTTTTTGTGCCTATTTAAATTTGGTATTTTAACTATTTATGGGTCTTTTCAAACTCCCCAACATCCTTGATTAGTATTCTCTCTAGAGAAAATAATTTTTCTTCTAGTCCTTATTTGATGATTTCATTTTATGATTCTTCTTCTTTTGAAGCTTTAGCTCCTCTAGGGCATGTTCATATTCTATCTTGAAGTCAACTTTTCCTCTTCTTCATCTAAATCCTAGCCATCACCATAAATCATGGAATATTCTTATTTCGAGCAACTAACTATTGATCGGAGAAAACACTTAGTAGAAATCACACAGAGAGTCCGTGCGGGGAGAAAAGCGTAGGAGCAAAGGCATGAAGGTATAGGAAGGTGTCATGCGTGAGGGTGTAGAGTCGGACTTTCGAGGCCTTAGCTGATTTTGGAGATCATGCCTATTCTTAGAGCTTGGCATGCATAGAGCACACGAGAATGATGCCGAGACTTGTGCGCCACTCTTCATGGAGATTCTAAAGAGCATGTCAAATCACTCTTGCATGGACATAAGCTAAGAATAGATCCACCACTATAGTTAACTATCAGCGATCTATAGATAGCATACTTGCATGTATGGCTATAGTTGTAAAAGGCACGTGGCTATTATTAGCATGCAACCTATTTTGGTAGAGTTAAGCGGTGAAGGGCTAGTCCCCCACCCTATATATATGTAATGAATTACTTAGTAAGAGATAGACAGGGACACATACTGCTTTGAAGGGTTAGAGATACATGAGTGCATGAGACTGGATAATTGTAACAGATCCATGCACACATGTTTGGTATTGTATGAAGCTTTTGTACTGTTGGTATGATGAATATATGAAGAATATTGGCTGAACAATAGTGTCTGATATGTTTGTTATTATATACTATTGTATCTTGATGATTTATCATTAAGTGCTTATAGATCTAGTACGGTGTAACAATGTATAAATGGATTAGTTTCTAAATATATGTTTGTTATACTACTTCATCATGCTACCATTCTGCTACAACAACCCTAAAGAGGGACCTGGTACCTTTGCGCACTTTGGGTGAGTGCTCAGCCTAGGCTGAGTGATGTGCCAGTGCGAATAGGTCTTATCTAAGAATTCTAGGTTGCATCATTGGTTCCATTGCCGAGACCTCTTTTTTAGTTGTTTCAGAATGGTTCGTGATGAAGACATACCGGCTAACTTTGGCGAGCATTGAAGAGTGGATTCACGATCTGGAGGAAGAATACGCACGGAGGTTTGACACTAGATCCAAATTTAGCGCACGCACTTGGGTAGAGCAGAATCTGTATGACAATTTGTATGAAAGCTTCTTTTTATCTTTCCGTGGAATTATACGATTGGTTAACTAGATACGTGTCTAAATGGAATTAGAGGTATCGCACACTTGTTTGGACCTAGGAGGAATTTCAAACACTATATGATGCTTGACTGATTTGGACTCGCGTAGGTAGATACTGGTTCGCGATGTTCTAAAACAACTATATTATGGAGTATTCAATTTCAACTTATTTGTTCCCGAGAGGTAGCGGAGTTCAATTCCTACGGTATCCAGAGGGATGTATTTGCAAGGTATTCTACTGGTAATCAAAATACTGATGGTAACGTTGAGCTTGGAAGATAAACCCATGAAAAGCTAAAAATATCCATGCATGCGGGGCAGGAACAAGATTGGTGAAAGATGGCAGACCTAGCGGTAGCACGGAAGAGGGAAGAGAGGTAGCTAAAGTATGATGAGGTGCGTGAGAGGGAATTATGCAAGAAACAAGAAATTGTAGAACGGATGGTGTTGTGGAGAGAGATGGCTCGTGAAGGATTTGAGGCTCATGGGGAGGAAGAAGAGCAAGAGCATCAGGAACTCCCCCATCTAGGAAAGCATGACAGAGAACCCTCTTGACCTCACATGGAAGTGTGCCAGTAGATATGACCTGGGCCGCAGTGTGCATCTAAACCAACCTGTTGACCTAGCCCTTGCGCTTGGTTTTCTAGTATCTAGTACAATAGGTAAGAAAAGTTTTCATTTAGGAAGTGAAAGAGCAGAAATAAGTCAGATAGCAAGTACATCAATGGCAGCACAGATAACTTTGTTATTCTTTGGGGGTATGTTTTTAAGCTCATCATCTGCACAGAATATGAGTGCGTTGAGTGTGGGATTCACCTCTGGAACTGGGACTACTTCACAGACTGTAGGGGTCAGTATAGTACCACTGTCGGGACATAGGGAGTGCATCCACGGGCCCTATTCCAAATCTGGAGGAGGATCGGGTGGTATGGGCAGTTCTAGTTCTAGTGGTTCGGGTGGTTTTAGAGGAAGAGGAAACCAAGGAGGTTCTAGGTCGAGTGGTCAAGGCCCGCAACAACCCTAGAACATTTATATGGAGATGTGCCTTCATCTCCCAAAGTACAAAGGTATTGAGGATGCTTTTGAACATGTTCATATGTGTGAAATATTGTGGCGTGTGAAAGGTATCACTTCTGAGCGCAAGGCAAGTCAATTTTCTACTACATTACAGGCACGCGTGCACAACTGGTATCGGAAGTTTGATCCCAATCAAAATTGTATTGACTATGCAGCATTGAAAGATGCTTTCTTGAAAGATTTCCATATCCCGAATTTGAGCAGAAGAGTATAAGCGCACTCGAGGATATAAAGCAAGGCACTACCGAAAGTGTACGTGAGTATGATGCTCGTTTCAAAACACTTCTATCCAAACTCTCCTACGACGTTCATGTAAGTCAAAGCATGCATAATGGTTTATCGAGGGATTGATTACCCCATTTCGAAGAGCACTTGTCACATAAAACTTATACGACCCGAGAAGCAACCTTTGGAAGCTGACTTTATGCGCTAAATCAGTTGAGAGTATTGAAACTAGAGTTAGTCCATTCTTGGAAGCTCGAGATAACGGCTATGGAAAAATGATTAGAGAAATTATCGGCAAACTCAGCTCATGAAATGCACTCGAATGAATCTGGTGTATAGATTGTGAAGTAGAAGGCCACACGAGGATAGTTTCCCTCACAGAGCGTACGTTCATTCTTTGTTAGGCTGTGAGATTTGCCATTTGAATCATGATGCTAGTAATGCTTGCCCCTACTACAACGCATGATCGGGAAGAATGTATCCTCCTTTTGTAAAATTTGTAGGTCCATCACCCATGATACCGAGATTTGTAGATTGATTGGCCAGATCCATGATGTCATTGATATTGGGGTAAGATAGGCGAGTGTGGCTGATAATTATACAGGAAAGAATGAGCATCAGGATAGGGATTATAATCAAGCGCGCTATGACAGGAATGATGAAAGGTTTGAAGGGGTTCGTGAAATGGGACGAGGATATCGAGGCGGATATGGAGGACGAGGCCGAGGTGGAGGAAGGAGTGAATTCCCTCGAGGAACTTGTTATACATGTGGCTCACCTGACCATTATAGGCGCGAATGCCCATAGAATATTTCCTGTTCATTTTGTGGAAAGGGGCATAGTTATGAAGAGTGTCCGGACTTGTATGAGCATCTCAGTAAGTAGCACAAGCAAGAAAACAAAGGCACATGGATGGTTAGAATCTAGTGCGCAATAGAGACCGGTGGATGCCCAAGTTAACACGGAACACGAGGCGAATTAGTCAAGATAACCACACGAGCTGAGGTGGCACGCACAAGATAGGTTTTGCAACAGAAGCCAACAATCACTAGGGAGGATGTTTTACATGCTAGGTATCCAGATCCAGCTCATCAGAAAACATTCTATCAGGAAACGATGGAGGTCCTTAGAAGCCTTCAAGGTGAAATATAGGGTTTGAAAGAGCAGTCTCGAAAATTGGAGCATAAGGATACAGAAAAGGCCCTGTCGGATATTGATGACATCAAAGAGGTATGTAGAACGTTGCGCTAGGAGAATATTATTCCTTTATTAGGAAATTGGTTGAAGGGGAATACTCCACGTGTGGGAACTGAGACTAGAAGACAAATACTTCATGCGAATCTTCCCCGATAGCATTGACTATGACAAGGAGATCACTTTGAATGTTGTTGTGGATGGGTGGTTGTTGAGCAATATTTTGATTGACACAGGTGTGGAAGTGAATGTACTTACATTGGATGCATGGGAACAAATGGGGAGACCCCCATTGCAGCCATCATCTAATGTATTGTTCATGGAAAACAGAACAAAAGCTACTCCCATAGGAGTTTTGAAGGATGCATCTATCACTATACAAGGGGCCAAGTTCACAGGAGACTTCGAAGTGTTAGCGCTTGCGGAAGTAGATAGCTTCCCAGCTTTGCTTGGGCACCCTTGGTGTTATGCAAACAATGCTAATTTGAGGTTTAACAAGGGGTATATCAGCTTCGAGAACAAGGAGGAAAGGGTCATAATACCGTTGACAGATGGGAAATCCATACCATATGTGGAACCTTTAAGTGAAGAGGACTTGAATAGAATCTATATACGTGTTATTCGGGACCCAGAGGTCAATGAGCCATCTAAGGAAGGAATCCTTCATTGGGAAGATTCTCAGTCAATCAGCGATACTACTAGTATTGCTTGTGATAATTGGGCTCATGGCACTTATGAACTGGTGGGGTGCGAAGTTAAGCACGTAGTTGCTTGCAAAAAGGGTTTTCGCTCTGTCTGGTGTATAGGTCACTCAATACCCCGCTATACTGGATCCAAAGATTTGGCTAGATTCTTACAGGCCATGGAAGTGAAGCTCAGGCTGCCACTTAAAAGACGAGATATGTTGTCATCTACTTTGGGTAGGATAGCATCGTGCATTGGTGGGTGGTCCACAGGGATAATCTCTTAGAATGGGGAGAGATTGGGACCGCCTTATCAACCAAGTTTTCAAGAAGTAATGCAACTACAAAAAATTTCCCTTATCGTGGGGATCAAACGCTCAACATCATATCCAGCAATGTGAGAGACTCTGGACAGTCGGACAAGAAGCATCACCGCCCTCACTTTGGGTGCATTAGTTTTATTCTACTCTACAAGGTTGCGTGCGTGCTTGGTATGTATATGTTGAATTACATCGCGACACTAGAAATTGGCAAAATTTGACTGCATGGATGATCCAAACTTTTGACTTGTTTTCATCTACACCACCAGTGAACATAGCTTTAAGATTTATCAAGCGCTTAACCATGGGAGATAGTGGGAAAGTGGAAGAACTTATTCAGGAATTGTTTGGTGAGATAGAGATAGGGGCATGTTTTACGGATAAAGAAGATGATATAATATTACTTGAGCGCACTTCTCTAGAAAAAGACAAGGGGGAAATGGTTTACATAATTGATGATGAGGAATTTTAGCACTTAGAAGTGGATCATTCACATGGAACACGTGAAGTTTTAGCTAGTGTGGATGTAGAGGTGCACGTATATCATAAACATATGAAGACAACAAAGGTGAATATAGGCACAGAAGCTGAACCTAAGGAGGTTATAATTGGGGATTACTGGTCAGAATCAAAAGTAGCAAAGATCATAGAGTTACTTAGAGACTATGAGGACTTATTCCCAAGAGGATACCATGAACTTAAAGGCATGCATAAATCACTTGGAGAAATGAAGATAAAGCTCAAGGAAGGTGCGCGCCTGTTAGGAAGTGACCTTATCGGATGAATCCCAATTTGCGTGAGAAAGTAAAGGAGGAGATTGACAAGATGTTGAAATCTGGGATCATTTGACCATTGGATGAATCAGAATGGGTCAGTCCTATGGTGATAAGCATAAAAAAGGATGGTAGGATTCGAATTTGTGTTGATTATAGAGAGTTGAATGTAGCATGTGTTATAGATCCCTTTCCTATGCCATTCACAGAGGAAATATTAGGAGTGGCTGGGTGTGAGATATATTCATTTTAAAATGGGTTCTCAGGGTATCATCAAGTTAGGATTGCCCCGGAAGATAAAGAGAAGACCACCTTCACTAATTAATGGGGAAGCTTTTCCTATATTGTGATGCCCTTTGGATTGAAGAATGCACCTGCTATATTTTCAAGGATAGTGGTACAAGAATTCAAGGATTTTATTCACAACTTCTTGTAGGTCTATCTTGATGATTGGACTGTTTATGGGCTGATTAAGGATCATTGTGACAATCTGCACTTAATGTCTGAAAGATGTAGACATTTGAGTATCTCATTGAACATCAAGAAGTGCATCTTTACTACTCCCTTTGGCATACTTTTAGGACACATTATCTGCAAGGAAGGGTTCGTTGGTTGATCCAGCTAAAGTTGTAGTCATCGTAGGCTTGAAAGCGCCTACCAATCAGAGTGAGGTGTGCAGATTTTTGGGTCATACAGGGTATTATAGGAAGTTTATAAAAGGGTATGCAAAAGTTTTCGCACCCTTGGAAGAATTGCTCAAGGGAAAGGTACATTCTATTGGGGGGAGTCACAGCAACACGCGTTTGAGATATTGAAGAAGAAACTTACTACCGCACCTATCTTGCACTTTCCTTCATGGGATAAACCTTTTCATGTTCATGTGGACGCCTCTGGCACAGCCATTGGTGTTGTCTTAGCTCAACCAAGAGAAGGTATAGTTGATCATCCCATTTGCTTTGCTAGTAGGAAGTTGACCCCTGTAGAACAGAATTATACCACTATAGAGCACGAGGCCTTTTCCATGATCTATGCCTTGCACAAATTTCATCGTGTATTTGTTAGCTACACCATTTGTGTTTTATACTGAGATCACATGGCATTGAAGTATTTGGTGAACAAGCTCGTTTTACAGGGGCACATATGTCGATGCATACTCTTATTTCAAGAGTTTGACTTTACAGTTGTGGTAAAACCAGGTAAAAGCAATTCTGGACTGGATCACTTGTCTATAATTCAATCAGGAGAAGAGGCACAAACAATAGAAGAGACCATGCCTGATGCACAGTTGTATAGGTTATAACGCACGCCATCGGAATTAGAGGACATTGTTGTCTTTCTAAGGACTGGTATGGCACCAGAAGGCATGAAAGCTTTAGAGAAGAAGCAACTTGCTATACGCGCGGCACCATTCATGTTAATCAGTGGTGATTTGTACAAATTAGGTAGAGATGAGGTGTTACGCCGTTGTGTATTGGAGCATGAATGAAAGGATATAATGGAAGAAGCACATGGTGGTATTGTAGGTGGCCACTATGCAGGTGATACAACAGCGTGCAAGATCCTACTTGCTAGTTTGTGGTGGGAAACATTGTACAAGGATTGTAAAGAGTATTGTAAGGCATGTGACCATTGTCAACATCTAGGTCGACTAGGACAAAGGGATGAGATGCCTTTATAACCAATTACAAGTGCAGAACCCTTTGAGAAATGGGCGATTGACTTTTTCGGGCCTATTTCACCAGCCACACGTAGGACTGGATCACGCTATATCATCACTTGTACAGATTATCTTACTCGATGGGTAGAAGCAACACCTGAAAAAGGTCTGTATAATAGCTACAGCGAGTAAGGTTCTTATGGGAGAATGTTCTTACAAGGTATGGTTGTCCTTTAAGTTTAACAAGTGATAGGGGCACACATTTTTTGAATGAGACAATAAGAATTTTGTTAGATGAGTTTATGGTTTCCCACCATAAGACTACACCCTATCACCCTCAGGCAAATGGAACTGTTGAGGCTTTTAACAAGATTTTAAGCCACACATTGACCAAGATTTGTGATGTTGGAAGGAAAGATTGGGATGACAAAGTATCTATTGTTCTTTGGGCTTATAGAACAACATATAAGAGATTGAACAAAGCCACGCCTTTTCAATTGGTGTTTAGCGTGGAAGTTGTTCTTCCTATAGAATTTATGTTACCTTCTTTGTGCATTGTGCGCGCTGGAGGTCTAGCTGATGAGCAAGCCTTGGAAGAACAAATTAAGAAGATGGTTCAACTAGATGAGTACCAAGCCATAGCACGCTGGAGTCAGAAACAAGAGAAAGCGCGCCAAAAGGCATGGCATGATAGACATATCAGGGATAAGAAACTTGCAATTAGACAAATGGTACTTCTATACGACTCCAAGCTTTTGTGCCATCCAGGGATGCTCAAGGTGCATTGGTTAGGGCCGTATATTATAACTCATATACTTGAGTCAGGTGCTTGCTAGTTAGAAGTAATTGATGGCACGAGGCTGCCTGGTTATTTTAACGGGAGTAGGTTGAAGCCCTACTATAAATAAGTCTTCTTGGTGTTTGTCATAAGGTAGTATTGTCAGATAGATTAGGTTTCCCTTTCTACATTCCCTTAATGTGTTTCTTTCATAAATCGCTATGCTTTGTCAATTTAGTTTTTGTTTGTGTGTAATAAGCGCACTTACGCGCATGAAGCTAACTACAATATGAAGCATGTTGATGCACAGAGGACTGCACATACTTTTAGTGTGGGGTGGATTGTTAGTGACTCTTAGGTATATGCTGCGAAGATTTAATGTTGTGGGTGTTGAGAAAGAAGGTTGCTAAGGGTGATTGACAAAATATTGCTTCTCAAGATAACCAAGGATGAAGATGAATGAGGGAAAGTATAACACGAGGTAAGTGGCGGCCATGGTAACTACTAGGAGATGGTGCAGTGACGAGGTACTCGGGCACTAGAGCACACATGAAGAGAAGTCTATAACAAAGGGTAAAAAGGTGCGCTAGAAGGTTATAGCTTTTGGTGCGAAGATGTACTGCGTGGAAATGATAAAAACAAGTAATAAATGAGGAGAATTTGGTAGGTGGAGGAGCAATTAATGCAGAGAAAAAGTTGAAATATATATAAGGATGGGATGTGATTTCATTTTTACCCTTGCGACTATGAGAATTCGACAAAGAGCTACGTGCGAAGAGCCAAGTAAAGTGATTCAAGGTGTGAAGCAAGCGAACCAGGCGTGAAAGACAGATCTGTGTATTGGAAAGGCTTGTATCCCCGTAGGAGAAGGGTTTGAACGAATTAGAGTGACAAAATAGAGCTAGGGTGCGTGATTTCATGATTGTAAATTAGGGCATGGTTGAATCAAGTTAGGGTTTGAAGGAAACTAATAAAAACTTGCAGCAGATGAGGTCTAGAAAACAAAACCCAAAGAGAAGAATGGCTCCAAAGAAAAGCGGCACAGATGAGTAAAGGAAAAGAAACACAGCGGTAGAGAAGAAGAGGAAGAGATGGCCCTAGAAAGAAATTTTCGAGAGATGCAAAGTACCACGAGGAAGTAATTATGGGCGGGAATGGGATACCCACATACAATGAGCAAGATAAGCAAGTATAATCACAGGACTAAGGATAACCAGGAAGAAATTAGACGACTTGCTCACTTCTGAATGAATAGATGAAGCGAGGATGGCATACCAATATATGATGATGCCGAGGAAAGGCTCTTTGAAGGGGATGGGTGTCTACCAACTGTATGAGCTCCCATAATTTGGGAAGTATACACCATTGTATAGATGGCTGATGAGCCGAGTCCATAAGGACTTTTTCTATTTTGTAGGATGGAGGGTAAGATTGACACCCATTCTTATTACCACGATAGAATGGATTAAAGGCAACGGTGAAGATATTAAGACCCGACCTGGTGACAAGAGCACCATTTTGGAGACACAGAAAGCGTTGGGCTACCAGAAAGGACCACGTGGAATGGACATTGATAAACTGCAAAATTGTCCAGTAGTATAGCAAGCAGCAGCGCACCTGATTACAAAATTGAATGACCAAGAATATTGGTCACAAGTTAACTCTATGTGGCTGCATGTGGCAAAGCGCATGTTAGAAGGAGTCACTTACAACATTGTCAACTTCATTACAGAGCAAATAGTAGAGGAAGCGTGCGTAGGAAACAAGATAAGTTTTGGTTGTGTTTTGCTAAGTTTGGTATTCATGGAGATTGGGGTACCAGATGGCCCAAAAGAGAATATATGGGAATACCCCATGAATCAAAAGTCTCATTTGAACAATTCAAGAAAGTATTTATGTAAGGGGTCAATGATGAGATGAGGTGAAGGAGTGAGCGGAGATGTGGTATGACAGGCTCCACGCGGTGTTTGAAGAGGAATGGTGTATACCCAAGGAGTTGCCTTTGGTTCTAGGGAAGCAGGCACAGTTTGCAGTCTACCAACACTTTTGTATTGTGCACTTTCCAATGGTAGATGGGTCATGGAGCCCCTGGTGCAAACTACCTTACGCATTTTCTGTGTGATATTTCCAAGCTTCAGTTCATTGGTTCACCAACACACGAAGGTTAGTGTTTAATGTAGACAAGGTGGACTGTGAATACCACACCTTGCGAGAAAACATATGGATATCCGGGAAGAATGCATACAACGAGAGTAATATCGAGAGTAAAATTAAACAAGAGATGCTTTCCATTGCGGATATCAAGGCCATGTTGATATACCTCCAACTTAAGCTAAAAATGGAAAATAAAAGTATGTGGAAAATGAGTTCATGCTTCCAGGGGCCCTTTGAAGGGGAAGCATACCTTGGAGAACATCCGGCACCTAGGCCCTCTGAACCCAAGCAAGATGATGAGGAAGAGGATGAAGAGCAAGAGGATAGCGGTGGCTTGGTGCGGAGGAGGAAGCAGCCATCTGGCCAAAAGGAGGAGCGCACGATGGCTTCACAAGGAGGAGTTATTGGGGAAGAGCAGGGTGACCAAATATTTAAGAAGGTATTCAAGTGCATAAGGGCACAAGGAGAAACCCAGCAAGTAAAGGATCCAGAGGAGAAGAAAAGAAGAAAACTTAGGCTAGGTGAGGAAGTAGAAGAATTTGAGGAGAAGGTGCCCTCATCTCCAGCAGAAGAGGAGCCTCAACACGAGGAGGAGGAGAAAATGGAAGGAGGAGAAGGGGAACAATCAGAGGCCACACAAGACAAGGGTGAGGATACATCTAGTATTCCTAACCTTGATGTAGCCATTCCAAGAGGGCCAAGATCTCATCGAATAGGTGAGGATGCCAAGGCACATACAATGGGATATGCAGAAGACCCAAAGCTGATTGTTCGCACTTTCGGTTTCAGAGCACCATCGAAAGCGAAGGATCTATTCGGATGGGCACTCATGGATGAGGACAAGGTGACATTACGTACATGGAAGCAACTTTCATGGTCAATACACACACATATGGATGAGCCAGACTTTGATGTCGGTGAAGAATCATGCACGTCAAGACGATTGAAGAAGGCACCTAAAATAAGGCACATGACAATCAAGCCAATGGTGATGACAGATGAGCTAGGTAAGAAATGCTCTAGTAAAGGTATCTGCTGAAGTAGCAAGGAGAAACATTGATAAATCTGCTACCATTAAAGCACTTATAGAGAAGTGAAAGCCAAGGATGTGGAGATAGCACACCTAGTGCAGGAAAAGGACCTGATTAAGAGAAAATATGACACTTTTGTTAGTATGGTAGAGGAAATTGGAGATGATGTCCTAAAGGTATGCCCGCATTTGGAATCCCAAGTACCAAAATAATTTCCTTCTACGATGCACTATGTAAATACAATGATAACATTAGTGTTGGAGGATGAAAAGGTGTGTATACCAAAATCAGCCTAAGGACCCGCGGAAGAGGTAGAGAAAGCGCAGGCTACTGTAGCAAGGAAGATTTTTACTTATGAAGACCTCACGTAAGCCATCCGCAATGAGTGAAGAAATCCAATCATGCACTAATGATATGCACAGCTCCAGATGCGTTGATTGTGGTAAAAACATTGGAGGAAGATAATGAAGTGCAAAAGGCTATGAAGGATGCAGCCCTTAGCCGCGCTAAATGACTAATCCTGGTGAAGCAGAAGTGTGAGACACTAGCTGCGGCACAGATACTACATAAGGAAAGGTTAGATGAGCTTGGAAATCTCATTGCTCAAAAGATGGATATATTGGAAGGGGTGCAAACCTCTATGTCAAGCGTAATGCTTGTGATACAAAATGAGCAGGGAAAGCTAACTATGGAAGAGCTACAGTCTATCACTGTAGATGTGCCAGAGAAGGTAGGTACAGCGTTGACAGAGTGGGAAAACTTGGAAGTAGATATAAAAGAGGAATATCTAGAGTTGCTGCTTCAGAATGAAACGGAGGAGCCTAAGGCCTGAACAATTTTTTTGTTGTGTATACCTTATTCAAAATTCTTTATTCAACAATTCTTTATTCATCCATTCTTTTTGTAAGTTTTATACATCACCATTGTTAGGGTGACAATGAGATTAGTGTGGGGTAATGTTGATCAGAGAAAACACTTAGTAGAACTCACACATAGAGTCCGCGTGGGATAACAGCGCAGGAGAAAAGGCGCGAAGGTATAGGAAGGCGTCGCGTGCGGAGGTGTAGAGTCAGACTTTCAGGACTTAGCTGATTTTGGAGATCAGGGCTATTCTTAGAGGTTAGCGTGTGGAGCACACAAAGCGATGTTGAGACTTGCGCGCCACTCTTCGTGGAGATTTCAAAGAGCATGTCAAATCACTCATGCATGGACATAAGCTAAGAATAGATCCACCACTATAGTTAACTATCAGCGATCTATAGATAGCATACTTGCATGTATGGATATAGTTGTAAAATGTGTGTGGCTATTATTAGCATGTGACCTATTTTGGTATATTTAAGCGGTGAAGGGCTAGTCCCCACCCTATATATATGTAATGAATTACTTAGTAAGAGATAGAAAGGGACACATACTGCTTTGAAGGGTTAGAGATACATGAGTGCATGAGATTGGATAATTGTATGCAGACCCATGCACGCATGCTTGGTATTGTATGAAGCTTTTTATCTTGTTAGTACGATGAATATATGAATATTATTGGTTGAACAAATGTATGTCTAATATGTTTGTTATTATAGACTATTGTATCTTGATGGTTTATACTTAAGTGCTTATAGATCTAGTACGGTGTAACGATGTATAGATGGATTAGTTTCTAAATATATGTTTGTTATACTACTTCATCATGCTACCATTCGGCTACAACAACCCTAAAGAGGGATCGGCACATTTTCGTGCTTCGGGTGAGTGCTCGGCCAGTGAGTGATGTGCCAGCGTGACTAGGTGTTATCCGAGAATTTTAGGTGCATCACTAACTTCATTTTCCATGAATAGGGTGTTAAAATTATTTTCCTTAATAGCTTCATCCTCATTCTCAAAAGTGATACCATCACTGCAATCAAAAGAACTGTTATCTTCTTGAGTGTAAAGATTTGTATTATTCTTATAAAACTTTTTCTTACTTTTAAACAATTTGAAGTTCTTCTTGCTCTTGTTTGTCTATTGGACTGATTTTTATATCATGAGATACCTCAACATCTTCATCACTCTTAGCCTTATGCTTGTGAGGGCACCTATTGGAAAAATGTCCAATCTTACCACAATTAAAACATTTGAAAGGCAATTTACCCTTATACTTACCTAAACTAGTATTCAACTTCCTAGCAAACATTGCAATTAGTTCATCATCATCAATCTCAGGAGAATCATCATGAGTGGTCTTCTTATCCTTTGAATTATTCTTATCTTTTAATGTTACCTCCTTCTTCATGGGATTTGTATCAATGATCCTCATACATAAGCTTTCAAAATGCCATGGAGCTCATCCATTAACATGGTACTCAAATCCTTGGCTTCTTCAATGGATGACACTTTAGCATCAAACTTGGGAGTGAGTGATCTCAACACCTTTTACACCACCATATCTTCTTTCACCTCTTCACCTAAACCTTTGATGATGTTGAAAACTTGATCAACTCTGAGTAGGTATGCAACAATAGTTTCTTCTTCCTTCATCTTTAAGATTTCAAATTGATTCTTGTATGTCTGGAGCTTTTTCATCTTTACCTTAGAGTCACCTTCATGGATAACCTAATATTTTCCCACATGGCCTTAGCATAAGTAAAATGCATCACTTTGACAAGTTCTGATTCTCCCAAACCAAACATAATGACATTCATGGCTTTAGAATTATCATTGTAAGATTTCTTACCAGCTGCATTTGTTGGAGGAGTTTGAGGAACAATATATCCATCTATCACTGATTTCCAAACATCACATCCCAAAGAACTTATGTAATCCCTCATCCTGATACTCAAAAGGCATAGTTAGTCCCATCAAATATAGGTGCTTTTTATTAGAAGATATACTCTTCTCACTTTCTATTGTTTTACTTCTTGATCTCCTTCAAGCTATTATACTTGTTACACATGGACCTTACTTTTATACCAATTATTAGAAGCAAAATGTGGGAGTGAATCGGTCATTATGCTTCCAACAACAAGATGACATGAGAGCACATGAGTTAGAAAATGAATTGTTAGGATTAAATCCTAGTAACTTTGATAACCTACATGCCTTCTTCTTAAATTTTGTCCAAACTAGATTACTCTTGAAGGGATGTAAAGTTGAGAAAAAATATGCCCAATTGATCTTATTGATTCTTTCTAAGTTAGGTCCCGAATACTCCATCTTCATTTCGAATTTCCATGCCATGAAAGACACTCTAGGCAGTGCTTAGAAAATGCCCTCATTTGACAATTTTTGTCCCAACTCATTTAAGAACAAGACAAACTCACTCAAATGGGGACACTCAAATCCAAGTCACAATCCCTCGTAGCAAGTACTAGTAAGGGAAAGAAACTAGAAAAGAAGAAAGATTAAAAGGAACAACTGAATAAGGAAACCAAGACCAACCAAACCCAAACCAAATCTAACACGAGACACTTCGACTTCTGAGCCCAAAGCAAAGAAGGAAAAGTGTAAGTGTTCTATTGCAAGAATATTGGACATGAAGAGCATCAATGTATGAGAAAACAAATAGATCACTTAAATCATTTACTTGAGAAGAATAATATAGGTGTTCCTAAGTCTATCAAACAAAATGTTCCAAATTCTGAGTCTTCTAAAGCAAAGGAGTCTAAATCTAAAAAGAAGAAAGGAAAGGCCCTTGTAGCTAGAGTTGCTCCTTCATTGATGTGGATCATTGATTTCGGTGCCTCGCACCACATGGTCTCTTCACATGTTGAGTTCTCCAACATCGAGCCATGTGGCATGTCCCAAATCATGTTGGGTGATGATACTACGAGTGTCGGTTTCTGGTAGTAGATTGGTAGATATGGATGGCAAAACATTTAACCAAGTGTTGAGTGTTCCCTATCTCTCTACTGACCTCTATCGTTTATTGAATCACTCACCTTGGTGAAGGAATGTGAGTGGAATTTGGTCCTAACTCGGTGATTATTTGTGAGCTTGACTTTAACTCCACCATGGTGAGGAAAAGCGGATCATTGTTTATGGTTATACACATTCTTCCACTTTACTTATGATTCAACGCCCACTACCTTTCTCACTCGTGTAGATGATGTTAACAAGCTATAGCATGAAAATTTGTGTCATCTCAAATATTGTTACCTTGAAAAATTAATTCAAAATGAAATGGTCAATGAGTTACCATGCGTTAGATTTTCTAAGGGTCTTTATGAGGGTAGTGCTCTCAGGAAGCACCCTAAATAAAGTTTTGGCAAAGGAAAATCTTGGAGGGCTACTCATCCTTTGGATCTTGTTCATAGTGACATTTCTGGGCCTTTCCCATATCCTTCATTTACTAGATCTCTTTATATACTTACCTTCATTGATGAATTTTCATGTTACACTTGGGTGTATTTTTTTAATCAAAAATTTGAAATCTTCGATAACTTTCGATACTTCAAAAATCTTGCTTAGAAAAAAGTTAAAAGGTCTATCAAGGTTCTTCGAATTAAAAATGGAGGTGAGTATGTGTGCAATAGGTTCAAATATTTCTATACCTATGAGGGGATTGATTTGTAGCATATAGTTGCTTACATACCTTTGTAAAATGTAGTTACATAAAGAAAGAACCAAAAACTTAAGAAGATGGTCACTTGTATGGTTCACTTTAAATCTCTTCCTCCACGAGTATTAGGCTAAAGTCATGCCTTTGTGCTTGTTACATTTAGAACTATGTTCCATACAAGGAAGTAAGAGGTATGATGCCCTTTGATTCTGGTTTGGACACAAACTTGATGTTAAACACTTTCACATCTTCAAATCTAGTGTTATGACACAAAATCCCAAAAATAAATGCAATGCCTTGGAACCCACAGTCAAACCTTGTATTTTTATAGGGTATCCTAATGGCATGAAGGGATATATATTTTTGAACCCTACTACTCATCAACTTTATATTGAGAGAAGTGTGAAATTTGATGAGTCATCTTCAACTTCCACTTCTCCACCCTCTAGAGTCCTTCTACTCTCTGACACTGACTTTGACTCTTCGGATGATGATCATGTCATAGAGCATCCTCCTCCTCCACATGATCATCTCGGTCCTTATACTCCTCCCTCTTCTCATGCTTCAAATTATTCTGATTCTGACAGTAGTGATGATGAGGAAATTTCTCCCATCTCACTCGAGTGAAGAATATAAAGATTCTAATCCAGACTCACCTCCTCATACTTGATGGGCTAGCTAGAATTTGCAAAGCACTAGAGAGTGGATTGGGGATACTTCGAATGAGAGATGGACTCGTTTATAGTTCACTTGACCCCACTCTTTTTGCCTCTTCTTCCAACCCTCGATGTCAGTATGGGAGGCTTATGGGATTCCATAGTGGGATTCTTCCATGGATGAGGAGTATTCCTCACTCATGAATAAGGAGAAAGGCATGTGAGTAAGAGTGGGAGTCGCTAACATTGAGCTCAAGAAACACATAGTCTGAGGTAATTTCTTATATGTATTTTTTAATTTTGAATTATTTGCACACTTATTTAGGCATGGTGCGATTTTCTTACAACTACCCTACAACCAGACCTACAACCGAGTTATAACCACACTACAACCTTACATTTTTCTCTTGTGTTTTGCTAATTTTTATTTTTTGATGCGGTGATGGGTATATTTTTTCATAGATTCAAGGTCTACCATTGGTCACACTTTGTAACATAGGTTATCTCCCTTCATTTATAATTTTTTCTAGGAGATGAAGAAACCCAAGGTGGATCGATACAAAAGTGGGGATTTTCTACATCACCTAGGTAGAGTAGGTGGGCATGGACCTTTCATTGTTGACAACCTTATTAGAAAGATGAGACAAGTAATAATAACACATTCCATTTGGTGAGTGTTGAGATGACCATCAAATTTTACATAAAATAATGGGTTTATGGAACATCGTGTGTTGTGGGATATCATGTATGGTTCTTCTCTTTGGATAAGGCAAGCTAATCTCTCAAATCCAAATATGCAAAATCATAAAATTTAAGGAAACAAATATTTATTTTATTGGTTAAGGGACATGCCTCGGTCAAATACCTAACATTTTAAGGGTTTTGATAAAATACATGTTTGAAATGACAAAATGAAAAAATATACCTAAGTGTGAATTGCACAAAGATCACAAGTGTTTCACATGCATGACCGACTATAAAACACATAGATATCGTAGTTAGGTTGCACATGAAAATGAAAATAAATTTCACAAAGATTGTAGATGGATCGTACATGCAATTGATCCAAAATCACACGGGGAATTGTAAGCCACTCGCTTGTGCGATTGGTACATATATAAGAATTATATAAAATCCGAATGTTATAAGCTTGTCATTTTCCAAAATGACCCTTCTTCTTGTTGGTAAGACTTGTAAGGAAAGTGTGCGTGAGAAAGATCTAAAACAATAGGTAGAGAGTCTCAAGTGTCAAAGAATCGGGGGCGATATGAGCTATGAGATATCTTTTATAGAATTATGGTACATCATAGATTGATATGGTTACATGTGTAATTGTATAAGTGAGAGGTGGTTTTAAATAATGGTAATTGGAATGATTAAATGTTTTTGGTGTGACGTATTTTATTAAATATGAATGGGTGAGGTATCTTTTATTAGCATTTATGGGGTTTGTGATTTTAAGTTCCTTTTATGGAATTTTATAATTTTTGTATTTTATTGATTGATATTATGCATGAGGTGCATTTTCTAGTGGTACTACACCTCGATATTAATTTTACTCTTATCTTTCATTGTATACTTTCTAAAGTTAGATCAATGGCCTTTATATCCCTTTACACCTTCTACCCAACAATTCTCTTACTAGAAGAAGTCGATGATGATTTTCTACCCATCGTTTATATGTGGAAACCCACTAATGTTTGTTTTGTAGTCTTTACACCATCTTCCCAACATTTTCTATTGGAATATGTTCACCACAACATTCTACGAAAAATTCCTCTACGCCTTCTATGCAACAATTTTCTTGCTTAGAAGAAGTCTACAATGATTTTCTACCCATCGTTTATAAGTGGAAAATCACTAATGTTTTTTTGTAGTCTTTACACCTTCTCCCCAACATTTTCCTATTGGAAGATGTTCACCACAACATTCTACCGACAATTCCCACCATGGAAATCAGAAAAGGTTATTGTGTCACTTCCTCCCACCTTTTTCGAATAACTACTTGTCAAAAAATGTCTGCAACAATTTTATACCCACACTTACAAATGTGAAAAACTGCAAAGAGCCATTGTGCCTTCACTCACAAGGAAAAAATTGTCTTTAGTACCAAATGACACAAATGGGGTCGGGCTACTTAATGAATATTTTACTTACACCTTGCATTCCTCGTAATATGTTGAAAAACAAACCAAATAGAATTTAAATTGTGCATGGGAAGCAAGATCAAATGAACATGGATTTGAAGACTTAAACATAAACAAGACTTCAATTCATATATTTAGATAATAACACACTTATATTGATCACCAAATGATTGATTGCATACAACAAGTAATATAGTTAAAATATTTTTCATCGTTTAGTCACCAACCTCACTTTGTTATATTGATCCTTAAGCTCACATCCACACTCTTCTATTAAAGTAAAGACTTGACTCTCTACTTAATTAAGCATTTTTTTCTCTCTAAGGAAATTGAGATTTGTTTATATATCCAAACAATACCATACTCCAAGACTCCTAAACTTATGAAAATCAAATGTGAATTCCTAAAGGACCCATCAACAGACCCAAAATATAATTATTCGATCTTTCCAAAACTTGTTGCTTCAAACATTCAATAATCAATTATTTACAATTTCAAACAAACTTGAAGTGTTATGTGGCTCCAGATAGTAATGCACAACTTTATTAGTACTTTGTGTCTTCCAAAATAGGTTTTCAGTATTTTGCAACTTGATTCAACCCGTGTATGCTTAAAGCACAATAAAATAGACTTACATGGCTCGAAAATGTTTATGTGGCTTGCGTGGAAAAATTGTGCATTGATACAATTACACAATAGACATGGAATTCTGAAGAGGAGCAATGTATTTGTTATCCATATTTTTCCCCCTGGCAAAAAAATGATCAGCCACGACCCCCGCACGAAGGAACCAGAGAAATCACGTTCAAATCCTGCAAACATGTTGCAGAGGGACTCTACAATGGAGTGGCGGGGCCTGCGAAAGATCAAATGACCCCATGCAAGAAGAAATTCAAGAAACAACTTAATCAAGTGAATCCGTAACTCAAATCCAACAAACAGATTATAGGTGGGCTCAAAAATGGAATAGTAGGGTCGGGGAAGGAGAAGACAGTGTCAAAGAAGCCATAGACTCAAAAGAGAAGAAACGGTGAAATTTTGAAGTCTTGAGCTCAAGCTTGATTTAGAACAAGCTCAAAAATCAACTAAGTATGGAGGAGACAGCAGACGCGCCAAGTTTCCAATCGGTGCACCTCTAAATATTAAATCCAAAGGAAGGCTCAAACAAGTGCCGAGGCCCCCATGTGTCCCTGACCAAAAGAGGGTGTAGATTCAACAACTAAAAGTCAAAAGGTGGACAGGCGGGCCTAAAAAGACTAAGTATAGAAGTGCTAGTGGAAGCCGCCACGCATCGGCAGTGCATCCCCAAAAGTTAATCCAAAAGTAGAGACCCAAATGAGTGCGAGGCTCGCCACGTTGTCTAGGGTCAAAAAGGTAAGAGAGGTCATTGAAAAGTCCAAGAGCCTACGGAGGCTTCCACGTGTCAACCCGACACTCCTTCAAAGGAAAAATCTTAAGCGGGTTTCTAAGTGAGTGTGGAGCCTCCACGCGTCTAGTTTCATAAAGGGACAGGGTCGGGGTTGAATAGTCAAAGCATTGAGATAGGCCAGCGGAGGGTGCCAAGTGTCAACACGGCACTAATTCAAGAGAAAAATTGGGGGAAGGTTTCCAAACAAGCGTCAGGCCGCCGCGTGTCCCCGATCAAATATATGACCCCGCCGAGCAAAAGACTTAGCCAAAAACATGAAGAAAATAAGCAAGCTGCGGAAGAAGCCACGTCTCGGCAGCGCGCAACTCAAAAGAAAAATACAAAGGTTGCCCTCAAACATGCACCAGCCCTCCACATGTTCGGTTTCAAAAGGGGGCCCGTTTTGGTAGCTAGTTCCCGCTATTTTGTACGAACCCGATTCAAATTTCAAATGGGCATATATTTCGACTCGGGGCTCGAAATCTAGTATATCTAGCATCGTTGAAACATCTTAGCCTCTTTTACGCCATGGAGATCTGAAACTTTAAGTTTGGATAGGTTATGTGGAGTAAAATGATGAAACATCTTCGTGACATTAATACAGGATCTATTTTCCCCAACAACCATATCAGATTCGATCTGATCCACCGTTTCCTCCTCCTTCGAGGCATTGAACAAGTAATTGATGTAGGCACGATATATTTGGGGCGGATTTTGTAGGAGGCATTGATGATAGTGGTTTAGCTTGAACGGGATTTCCTTTTCTCTCTCCTTCTTCTCTCTAGGCCGAATCTATAAAAGAAAGGGTCGGGGTTCATTGTAAAAGGTTGGACATTCTGTTTTGTGCCTTCCCTTCTTATTTTGTTCATAGAAGGATTTGTGGAGATTTTCTAACCTCTCCTTCAAGTTATAATGCATTTTTTTCCTCTTGATCTTTGCAATATACTATATCAACTCCTGAGAAATAATATATATGTATGTGGATGTTTCTCAACCCTCTCATGTATTCGTTATTGTCTCTCTGATCTCTTATTGCGATTTGGTCATCTGTGCATGTTATTTGTATTACATTCATGTGGTCTGTGTTAAACTACAAAATGAGTGTCTAACATTCCTTTGGTGTATCACCTCATTAGCTTAGGTTTATTTTCTTGCATCTCTCTAACCCTGTCTCCTTGGTAGATAGAATAGACTTAGAATAGATCCTCTACAATTTGTTTGTGTACACCTGAACAGAGGGATAGGAACCAACCTCAATCCAGAGAGCTCTCTCAACTCACAAGGTCCCACACCTTGAGAGATGCTCCATGTTGTGCAATCACACTAAGAGTCTCAACCCATCTAGTTGTAGACATTCAAGGGTGTTGTGATTCTACACTAACATTTTTGGCACGCCCGGTGGGACCAAAGAAGTCTCCATCTTTATTACAGTAAGATTGATGTGCACTTGTTGTGATTCTAGCTTTTAAGAAGCTTTAAAATTGCACATCTGGCGACTCCAAAAGGGACAGAATCCACTGGTTTCAACAGTCCAAGCTTGCCAAGTTCATGAGAAGAATACAAACAAGGTCAAGAACCAGAGAAGAGGGATAGTTTTTCCACCTGCACTTGTCTCCAGACAGAAGGAGAAGGGGGAGAAGAGCCCAGAGGTCTCCATCTCCACCAAACAAAGCCCTGTCAACACCTCCTCCTAGTAGGTCATTCTTTCAATCAAGAAGGGTGCTCAGGCCGATCAGGATGGCACAACCACCAAATCCTTATGTTAATTTCACTGGCAGCAACCCACTCGCTCTTAATGCACAAAATCTAGTCCCAGTGGCAAGCATTAAAGAGCATCCCATATTTCACTAGAGAGAAAGCAGATTTCTCTGGCTGCATTAAAGAGCATCCCATATTTCACTAGAGAGAACCAGACTTCTCCTAGTGACCACATTCAAGATATTGCAAATGTCTATGCAATCCATGAGATGGAAATTGTAGTTAAGTTTCTAGCCTCTTCACTCAAGGGAAAATCTTCACAATGGTTCAAGAGCCTAGCAACAGGCTCTATTCAAAATTGGGACCATCTGTGCAAAGCTCTTTATGACTAGTTTGGAGAAAAAGGAGATAACTTGTCCTTGTTGGAGCAACTGAAAACAATCAAAAGAGCTCCTAACGAGCAGTTGATAGATTTCAACCTCATATTTCAAAGGACCTGAGACATAATTCCATTGGCTGTAAGGCCCACTGATGCAGGTGTTTTCTTATACTTTCTTAGAGCTCTAAATTTTGATATTGCTTTAATGATTGATCAAGCGGGACGCACAATCTTACTGCATCTTATAGCCTTTCCATAGGAGTTGAGAATTGTTTAATTGGGTGGAAAACTTGTTCTTAGACCACCCATGCCTCTATACCCAAAATTAGGAGGCCCAAGCACTAGCCGAGATACCCACATTAGCTCTATACCTACTCCACAGGAACAACAGTCAAATTTGAATCCTCCACCTCATCCTCTAAAGCACCTCAAAAGAGCTTCAAGAAGTTATGAAATAGCTTCAGAACCTAGGGAATGAGTTAGTAACTATCAAGAGACAACAGGCTCAGAGCTCTAGGCCATATCAACCTCAAGCTCAATATCAGGCTAGACCCCGTATCAGCAAAATAGACCACTAGCTCAGGTTGTAAATCAAAGTCAAAACCAAGGACAACCTCAAGCTAGTAGACCTTTCAAGTCATATGATCCAAACATAGCTTCAACATCAAGGGCATTGGTTCTAGCACAAAACAACATGGCACAAGAATATGATTGGTGTTTCCCATGCAATCAGCCACATAATCAATCAATGTGCTTCAATGGTGCACTAAACCAGGCCTTGATGGTATAGACCACTGGTGTGTCACAAGAGTCTAGCCAAGAAGAAAATCAGCAGCAAGGAACTCAGCAAGAGGCATCTCCAAGTGAAACTATTCTTGTCAATTGGAAAGATGAAGATTTCTGTGGAATGAATCAGGCCCCTTCTCAAAGTGTAGCTGCTAATACACGGTCCAAGAAGAGAAATATTGGAGAAGGACAATCACCAAACTCAGGTAATCCTCAATCCTCCATTACTCCACAAGGTATTGGCACTCAAAATGCAACTCCCAATATGCAGAGTCAGTCCAAACCACCTTCCAAATCTACTCAGGCACCGGTTGTAACAACCCATGTGTGCGAGAAAAATGTGCCAAGGAAGGGGAAGTAGAAGGATAACTCGTTTAATATCATTGAGAAAATGAAGAAAAAAATGTGAACATTTCATTGTGGGAGTCACTTTGGCCATTCTAGGATCGAGGGATTTTTTTTTAGACTGCTATGGCCAATTGTTCAAGCTCAAATCAACCCCCTAACCAAGCAAGAGAAAGTGTTTTCCAATGCAGCTCAACCTGAGGGAAACCATGGAGGAAAACAAGGTAAGAATCTCAAGCCTCCTCCATTTTATGCTTCATTGATCATTGGGAACAAATTGGTACATAATTACATGATTGATTTGGGGGCAATTAGTTCTGTAATGCCCAAACAAATAGCCAATCAAATGGTATTCAATACAAATTCATCTCCAAAGTAGTAGTGCAATTGGATAGGACAACAGTGACAACTATTGGAGTCATCAAAGATCTGAGCCTCACACTACATGCCTGCCCTAATGTGACTGTATTGCAGAACGTATCAGTCATAGACTTGCCACCACATTTTGCATTATGTTTTTCCGGGGAATTCTTTGCCAAAATTGGAGGTTATTTGTCTCGATGGTAGGATCTGAGCCCATAGTAAATTACCATATTAAGTCTTATGTACCCAGCTCGATCAATGCCAATTGTTCAGCCTTTGATCAAGAGGACCTCCTAAGCACTTGTGAAGCAGATACCAAGGTGGGGTGTATCCCAGACTTGACTCTCGACGAATGGGTGAACAAAAGACATGATTTTGACCCCTATAAGGAGATGGAAGAATCTGAGCTAGGATTCTACTATCTACATGAGGAGAATCATCCTCTTCCTGACATCATTAAGCCGAACACAAAGATGACAATGAAGTATGGAAATTGTTCTTTGATGGCTCAAGAAGTAGGAAAGGAGCTAGAGGAGGAGCTATGATTGTGTCCCCCAAAGGTATGAAATACTACTCAGCTTTCCATTTCCAATTTGCATGTTCAAACAACACAATGAGAATATGAGGCTTTGGTTCATGGATTGCATTGGGCAAGGAAACGAGGAATCAAGAACTTACAAGTGTTTGGCGATAGTGAACTAGTTGCTAATCAAGTCAAAAATAAAATGCTATCAAGAAACGACTGTTAAAGAGTTACAAGAACTGGGTATGGGACCTCATTGAGGATTTTGAGGCATTCAGCATCAACTCCATCCCCAGGAAGAGAAATGAAGTAGCAGATAGACTAGCAAGCAGTTGGGGCAGCATTTGACATTGTGGAGAGTATCAAGAATGATAAGCATCAGCCCCATATCAATTTGGTTGTAAGGCCAGCTGTCCCAGACAACAACACAAGTTGGCAAGTATTTGAAAATGATCAACAAATTGTCAACTTTCTGCAGGAAGAAGCTGAGTTCTCTTCCAGAATCAAGACAGATTGGAGCAGCAGTATGGTGATCAAGTGGTGCAACTAAGGACCAACAAACTACCAAAGGGTCTTGTCACTTTGGAATCAATCTTCAACCCAAATGACCAATTCTGAAAAGAAAAGGCAAATATTCAGGTAAAGGGTGAAGATTCAGAACCTATTTTTATAGAAGAAGGAAAAACATTGCAGATTGGCAGAGTAAGCACTCAACAAGAAAAATCTGAATTTGTTCAAAGCTTGTTAAAAATTCCCATATGTCTTTGCTGGACTTATAAATATTTAAAAGGTTTCAACCCAAAGTTGGCACAACACACCATCGAGTTGGATCCAAGAGCTAAACCTTTCAGACAAAAACAAAGGCCAATAAATCCCCACATTGAGCCTCTCATGAGAAAAGAATTAAACAAATTAATTGAGGCTAGTATCATCTTTCCCATCAAGCATTCAAGTTGGGTTGCTAACTTGGTGCCTGTGAGGAAGAAAAATGGAGAAATCAGGTTGTGTGTGGACTTTCGTGATCTGAACAGAGCATCACTTAAGGATCACTACCCACTTCCATCAATGGAACAGATCCTACAAGTTATAGCTGGCTCTGAGAGGTTCTCATTGTTGGATGGATACTCAGGTTATAACCAGATAATGGTGAAGGAGGAAGATCAATTCAAGATAGCCTTCACCACCAAATGGGGAACCTATGCTTATAAGAAGATGCCATTTGGACTATCAAATGTTGGAGCAACATTTCAGAGAGCTATGGACATGGCATTCAAAGGCTTAATTAACAACATAGTCCTGATATATCTTGATGATATCATTGTTTTCTCCAAGAATGTTGCAGATCATCTCTTTCACCTTAGACAGGTATTCCAGAGATGTAGGAGGTTCGGGGTGTCATTAAACCCAAAAAAGTGTGTGTTCTGGCTCATGAAGGGAAATTGTTGGGCCACATTGTCTCAAGGAAGGGATTGACAATTGATCTTGAAAGGGTTGAAGCCATCCAGGACACTTCCATTGCCACAACATAAAAGGTCTCTCCAAAGCTTCTTGGGGAGGATAAACTTTGTTCGCAAGTTTATACCTGATTTTGCTACTCTTGTGAAGCCTTTAACAATGATGTTAAAGAAGAGTCTTGCATTTAAATGGACAACAAAGGGAAAAGAGAGTTTTGAGGCCATCAAGCTCGCAATATCACAGGCTCCAACTCTCATTAACCCAGACTTCTCAAAAGACTTCATGTTATATGCTTTTGGAGGGTCTGACACCATCTCAACCATCTTGGTCCAGCCCAACAATGAAGGTTCAGAGAAACCCATAGCTTTCTTCAGTCAAAGCTTGGAGGACTACGAGGTAAAATACTCTTTCATTGAAAAATAGGTCCTTGTTATTATTAGGAGCTTAAAGAAGTTTAGGCACTTGGTCTCAAATAACACGATTGATTGTTAGTATCTCATGCTTTAGTATTAAGGACTTCATTTTAAATAAGGATTTGAATGAGAAGAGGGTAGGTTGGATCACCTGGGTAATGGAATATGACATTGAGATCAAGGTGACCAAACTAGTTAGAGGTAAGGGACTGTGTGAACAACTCACCTCTAAGCAACAGGTTGAGTCAATGGGTGAAAAGGAGGTTGTCCTATTTCTATAGAATGATCAAGAACAATCAGCTAATGATGCACCTACTCCATGTTGGACCCAAGCTTTGGTGCATTACCTTCAAACAGGTTTGTGCCCTCTAGAATGGAACAAGGAAAAGAGAAGATACTTCAGACTACAAGCTATCCCATATGTGTTTGTTGGTGGTGTCTTGTTTAAGAAGGATATCAATGGTATTCTATTGAGATGCATTGAGACAGGACAAATTGAGAGAGTGTTGCATGAATTCCATGATGGAGAAGCAGGAGGTCACTTTGCCCCTCAAGCTAGACTCTCAAGATCATGAGAGCTGGTTATTATTGGCCTACAGTGTTCAGGGACTGCTACTCATGGGTCAAGAAGTGTAAAAAATGTGCATTCTTCATAGGAAAGGAGAAGCTAACAGCCCTGCCCCTTCATCCCATTTCAGTGAATCAACCATTCATGCAATGGGGACTAGACTTCATTGGGGTGATTAACCCAAATTCAAGCCAAGGCCATAAGTGGATACTTACTGACCACAAATTATTTCACCAAGTGGACCGAAGCTAGTGGCACTAAAAGAAGCAAATGAATCCAACATCTTGGACGTTTATGAAGGAATAGCCACCAGGTTTGGAGTCACTGCCACTATTATATTAGATAATGCATTGGCATTCCTTAAGTACAAGGATCACTGAATGGGCAAATCAAGAATGGTGTGTATCTCAAAGCACCTCATCAAATTATTACCCTCAGGGTAATGGCCAAGCAGAGTCCACAAATAAGAACCTATTAAGGATTATCATAAGGACTTTGGATGAAAATCAGAGGACTTGGCATACAAGGCTCAAATCAGCTCTATGGGCTGATAGGATCACATCAAAGAGGTCCACAGGTAGCTCACCATACAAACTTGTATATGGAAAGGAGGCGTATTTGCCCATCTCATTGGAGTTGCCCACTTTGGAACTCATGAAACAATTAGAGATAGTTGAGTTTGAACCCATGGCAATCAGGTATGTAGAGTTGATGGAGGTAGGAGAGGCAAGAGAGCATGTAATGCAGGTCATGGAAAAGGATCAGGCATTGATAAAAAAGAGTTTTGATAAGAAGGCAAGGATGAGGACCTTTCAAGAAGGAGACTTAGTCCTAAAGTGGGATGCAGATTGGAAAAGCCAGGAAAACACTCCAAATTTGATGCTATGGAGTGGCCCTTACATGATCACAGAGTGCAAGAGTAGTAATGCCTTCCAGTTGGCTAAATTGGATGGCAAAGAATTGTAGATCCCAGTGAACGGGATCCATCTCAAACATTGCTACTGAATGGGAAGTTTCCACCCCTATAAATATTAGCATAGTATTTTAATTTCCCTAAGTGCGTATGCACGTTGTTTTGTTGTAGTGTAGTTGTTGTTTCCCTAAGTGTTGTGGCACAGGTTCTTTATTGCTCCAGGTTACGTCGTTACATAGCCCAATGTGCCTCCAAGTGGACATGTTATCCCTTTCAGTATTCACAACAGGGAAACTCATAGTTGCCTGTAATAGTTGCTATCTTCAAAATAAAACAAATGTAGAGAAACTAAAAAGTTGTCTTCAAAACAGTCCATTCAAGGACAGATGAAAGCCCCGAGTCAAGACAATTTTCTACTCTCAGAAGCCTTGTTTCAGGATTTCTTATGAAAATTGAGAGTGCAAAATGATCGGTCTCGCAGATCAGAGGCAGGATCAGTATTAGGCCGTCATTCTTGACTCCATGCCCAATGGATATAACAAAGTAACTGGTCCTCTCATCTAGCAAGTAGATACCCCTACGAGTTGCTAAATTACTATCCATATTTTGTCCCCCACCAAAAAAATTGATCAACCACGAGCCCACACAGAAGGAACCAGAGAAATCATGTTCAAATCCTACAAACAGGTTGCAGAGGGACTCTACAATGGAATGGTGAGGCCTGCAAAAGATCAAACGACCCCATGCAAGAAGAAATTCAAGAAATGACTCTATCGAGTGAATATGTGCCTCAAATCCAACAAAAACTACAGGAAGGCTTGGAAATGGATAGCGGGGTCGGGGAAGGAGAAGACAGTGTTAAAGAAGCCATAGACTCAAAAGAGAAGAAACAACAAAAGTTTGAAGTCTTCAGGCTCTGAAATAGTTCAGAACGAGCTCAAAAATTGACTAAGTATGGATGAGACAACGGACGCTGCCAAGTGTCCAAACGGCGCACGTCCAAAGATTGAATGCAAACGGGGAGGCTCGAATAAGTGCAAAGCCCCATGTGTCCCAAACCCAAAGAGGGGGCATAGTCAACAGGAAAAATTCAAAAGGCGGACAAGGCGGACCTCAAAAAGACTAAGTATAGAAGTGCTAGCGGAAGCCGCCACGCGCGCCACCAGCGTATCCCTAAAATTTAATCTAAAAGCGGAGACCCAAATGAGCGCACGCTCGCCACATTGTCTAGGGTCTGAAAAGGTAAGAGGGGCCATTGAAAATTCCAAGAGCTGCGGAAGTTTCCACGTGTCAACCCGACGCTCCTTCAAGGAAAAATCTTGAGTGGGTTTCTAAGTGAGTGCGGAGCCTCCACGCGTCTAGTTTCATAAAGGGACAGGGTCGGGGTTGAATAGTCAAAGCATTGAGACAGGCAGCGGAGGGTGCCAAGTGTCAAAGCACGGCACTAATTCAAGAGAAAATTTGGGGAAGGTTTCAAACAAGCGTCAAGCCGCCGCGTGTCCCGGTCAGATATATGACCCCACCGAGTAAAAGACTTAGCCAAAAACATGAAGAAACTAAGCAAGCCACGGAAGAAGCCACATGTCAGCCCGACGCAACTCCAAAAGCAAAATACAAAGGCTGCCCTCAGACATGTGCCAGCCCTCCACGTGTCCGGTTTCAAAAGGGGGCCCGTTTTGGTAGCTGGTTCCCACTATTTTGTACGGACCCGATTCAAATTTCAAATGGGCATATCTTTCGACTCGGGGCTCAAAATCCAAGCAAATCTAGCACCGTTGGAAAGATCTTGGCCTCATCTACGCCATGGAGATCTGAAACTTTAATTTTGGAGAGGTTAGGTTGGGAAAAATGACGAAATGTCTTTTGCCATTAATCTGAGATCTATTTGCCCCAACAACCAGATCAGATTCAATCTGATCCGTTGTTTCCTCCTCCTTCGAGGCACCGAACAAGTAATTGATGTAGGCACGATAGATTTGGGGTGGATTTTGTAGGAGGCATTGATGATAGTGGTTGAGATTTGAACGGGTTTTCCCTTCTCTCTCCTTCTTCTCTCTAGGCTAAATCTATAAAAGAAAGGGTCGGGGCTCATTGTAAAAGGTTGGACATTTTTGTTTTGTGCCCTCCCTTCTTCTTTTGTTCACAGAAGGATTTGTGGAGCTTTTCTAACCTCTCCTTCGGGTTGTAATGCAAGTTTTGCCTCTTGGCTACTGCAATATACTATATCGACTCCTGAGCAATAATATATATGTCTGTGGATGTTTCTCGACCCTCTCATGTATTTGTTATTGTCTCTCTGATCTCTTATTGCGATTTGGTCATATGTGCATGTTGTTTGTATTACATTCATGTGGTCTGTGTTAAACTACAAAATGAGTGTCTAACATTCCTTTGGTGTATCACCTCGTTAGCTTAGGTTTATTTTCTTGCATCTCTCTAACCCTATCTCCTTGGTAGATAAAATAGACTTAGAATAGATCCTCTGTAATTTTTTTTGTACACCTGAATAGAGGGATAGGAATCGGCCTCAATCCGGAGAGCTCTCTCAACTCGCAAGGTCCCACACCTTGAGAGATGCTCCATGTTGTGCAATCACACTGAGAGTCTCAACCCATCTGGTTGTAGACATTTAGGGGTGTTGTGATTTTTCACTAACATTACTATGAAAACATTGTGCAATGGGCTTGCACACTCCACATAATGCAACACCATACTATGTGGCCCACCAACAACACAAAATGCATATCAAAATGCAAACACAAACTAACTCTAACTATTCAACTAATTTTTGTTGATACAAAATTTCTTATAAACCCAAGTGCTCCTGCATCAATTTTGAGAATGATGCTTACATTATTTTGGATAGAAATGTAAGTAATAATTCAATTGCAAAAAGATGTCAATCTTGACTCAGTCCCAATGAATCCTAAAATTACTCTGCATGATTCTAACTCCTCATTGTCCTCTTCATTCACTTCATTCTCTTTGGTCACTTCATTTTCTTCACTTGTTTCCATTCGATTATCTGCTCTCCTTTGTGCACCCTCTTAATTGCTTGTATTTCCCAATTCCTTTATTTCACATATCACTATTAGAGATTCCCTTCATCCTTCCCCAGACGCTTTATTCTCCATTGCACACTTTGTGACTTTTCCTCCACCAACATCTTCATGAACATAAACAACTTTCCAATAAATTTTCCACTTGGACCTCTAATGAACTCGGTCTTCCATATCATCATAAGAACTAAGATTTTGAAAAAATTAGTTAGTTACCCGTTTATGGTCATTTGTAGCCAATATTATATAGCTTAGGTCGACTACATATCCAAGTTTTGCAACTTTTCAAGTTTTTCTCTATTTCACACGAACTCTCCTCTAGCTCTAATTCTAAATCAATGCTACTCAACCTAGATAGCCATGCAGCTAGTTGTTTAGATGCAACAATTATATAGGTATATACATATGTACATGTGTGTCTGTGTGCATGCTTTATTGAAAGTGCCAATGTAGATAAGGTTATGTTCTTCAACGTAAAACACTAAGGTGTTGAATTCTAGGATAACATTGGAGATGTTGATAGGGAATATTGGAGGATAACTCAAATAGCCACATGAGTGAGACATGCGAGGATATTAGACAAACAACAAGAATACGGAAATGGCTATTATCCCAATACAATGCATGGCCCTACATCATGCCCCCATAAAAGGCATACATGTGCATACATGGGTGGGCCCCACGACCACTTGTCATATCATAGGCAGATTGTTTTAATAATAAATGAGTTTGAAAATGTATGGTTGTATATGTAAAGCTTCAACTTGATTGGTGTGAATGTGCACTCGTATCTTGCAAGTCCCGAGTTCTAATCCCATAGCCGAATGCAATGTGTTTTTCAACAACAAAATCATCAATAAACAATTAATTGAGTGTTTCTATTTTCATAATAGCAATATTAATTTTTTATCTTTTCTAGCCACTAAATCAATTTGGGGATTTTATTCTCAATTCCTTTATTTTATTTTGGAAATTGGGTTCTTAAATATTAGTCTTTTCTATGAATTTTGTATTCATATTGCTACTAAGATAATAATGTTAATTTTTATGCCTATAAGTTAACAACTTCATCATTGAATAATCAATGGATGGTTGAATTATTTAAGGACTCATACATGCTCTAAATTATTCTTGTATTCGAGATTAAGGTATGTAATATTAAACCACATTTATTTTTTGAGGTCTGAAAAATTCATATGTTTTACATTTGTTTTGTATGTAATAAATATCTTGTGATTATTATTACTATTGCCTTAATAGGCTTTAGAAAATTACAATTTCTTTGATCGCTCTAAATTGCCTAGCAAATCTTATTTATGAATAACATGTTAGTGTAGGATATTCATTTTCCTTGTATTTGTTTATTTACTTAGAGCTTTCCTACACTCATGGGATATGTTTGCTTAGTTGTTGCAATTGTGTTGAGTTAGCTTACCAGTTTTGTTGAGTTAGCCTACTAGTTGTGTGGAGTCAACTCTACTTCTAGTATCAGTTAGTGAGAGTTATTACTCGATGGAGGAGGTTGCACATTCACCTCCTATATGTACATGACTTGCATCAGTCTATCCTATGGAGCATATGGAGCATTGAGTTGATTTGGATCCATTCTTGCCTTGTGAATTCTTGATCATATTGCATCTTATTGTTAGTTATTTCAATTTCTGCAATTTCGTGCATTTGTTTTTCATCAGAGATCTAGAAACTCTAATATGGTATCAGAGTGATTCTGGTGATACGTTTGCCATTACTGAGTTATTTGTAGTTTTGAATACTTCGTTTGTGAAACTAATAATTCATGTGCAAATAGATCTGACTTTGTCTTGGTGAAATCTCTGCACTAGTTTGACCATGTGCATGACCTCTTGGATGGGCTCGTGCCATAACAACCTGTGCGCTACCCTCCACTTAGTCATTTCTCAGCCCATCTGCCTGGTTTGTTGGCTTGGTGGACTAATATAAACCCTATCTCGGTTCTGCTCAGGATTGTCAACATTCAATCTCAGCGTACATTTTTAGAATCTCAAAACCCAACACAATGATCAGATCGAATCTGTCCCAATTCAGGGGAACTCAGTTCTGCACAGTTTTCTTGGATTGACCTGCACAATTTTCTTGGATCAAATTAGTTGAGGTAACTCAACCTGCATAGTTTTCATGGATCAAGTCATGGCTTGGCTTATATAGTCCTTGGATTATTGCGCCTGACTTGCTTTGGTGCTCATCACAAGCTCTTGTGCAGTTCTCGGCCTTCGAATCCAACCTGATTTACCTCAACTTTGCCTATATGCAACAAACGCGAGGGTACTTGAAGTTTCTATTTTCCTCCACAGCCTCGATGGTGGTCTATACCTCCACTCCTCAAGTTGGAATTGAGGATGCATGTGACGTGTAACCAGATCACAGCCCTACACGCTGAGCCTGAGCCCACATACCTCTCGGCCTCGCCCATCCACTGCGGTTGCATCGGTGTGATACGGGCTCATGCCCTAGCTTTCCTTCACACAGGCCCGTGCCCTAGAACATTTTATTTGACCATTTTTGGTCAAAACATAACTCTTGCCCATCTTGCTGTTTTTTAAACTACGGTTTCCTTTAAAATTGCCTAGTTTAAATTATTATGGGTTAGTTGTGTTTTCGTTCTAGACGACACTACCTATATTTTATTGTTTTTGGTATAAAAACAATATCATTGGCATCATAGAGGAGTTATTATGATTTTTATCTACCTTTCCATTCTTCACATGTCAAAGACGGAGGCAGGGTCTGGTTTGGCAAGTGACCAAACCCCCTTGCATGAACACTTTCTCTATTATCTTGCACTGGAAGCATTTTCGGATGAGTCCAACATCCATTGATATTCATCATCTTGTCCAAGTTCCAACGAGTATACGCATACGACTCCCTTTCCCTAATTTCGACATTTTTAATCAAACTTGCAAAATTTTAATTAAATAAGCCATTATTTACAGGAAATTGTATTTGTTATAACTTTTGATCGGTGGCTCGGATTTGAGCACTATTTCGGTCAAAAGTGAATGTTTTCTTGTGCTCTACATGATGGATTAATTTATTTTTATAAACGCACTACTTTATAAAGTTCCACATTTTAGGGGGTTCTTGTTAAACTCACTAGGGACTTGTACTTTTCGTACTAAGTTATAAAGCACCATTTGGGATAATTTTGGGGGTTTATCTGCATTATGGAGTTTGATGTCTGTCATTATGCATTACTCGAGAAATTTCTCTCTTAGAAGGTAGACATTCTCAATGATTGCATTATGCGTGATTTGTTGCCCTACCTCCATGGTCTTGTTCTTGAGCTTGATGAGCCTCTACAAAAGAATGAGTGGTTTAACCACAATGATGAGGTCTATGTCCTTTTTATTATTGTTTCTAGGGATATATTGTGTTTTTTTGAGCACACTGAGTGCCTTTTCACTACCTGGACCATTATCCGACAGTTGTATGGTGACCTTGTTTCACCATCCTATGTCCCTTTTTCCACATTTTGGCATAAGATTAGAAGTACCACAAAAATATTAATCTTATAAATTGAAGTGACACTTCCTTGGACCACTCTAGTGCCTCCATAGATTCTCCCCCTTCTCACATCCCTTTCATTGTTGAGTGTTCTTTTACACCTGTTGCTACACATGAATCCCATGTTGACATGTTGGCTAGATTTTTGCACAGACCAAAACCTAGGCAGTCATGAGATAAATCTCCCTCATTTACCGGTGAGGCTCCCATGTAAGATTTTTTCAATTATATTTTCTAATACCTATATGTTGGTTTTACTTTAACCACGTAGCTCATGTACCATAGCTAGGCAGTTTTGCAACAAGTAAGCAGTTGTAAGAAATATGTACAAGAAAGGGAAATAATTAAATATGAGAAGAAGGAAAGGAGATGTGCAACCTAACCAATAGTTGACAGAGTTGGTCACATGCACATAGATGAAACAAATAGATCTTGAAATGCAGAATTTAAAGCAAAGAAAAGTTTTAGATCCAAATCTAAGATAACACAAAGTTTATGCAAAGATCTAAAAAGAAATAAGAAACAAATGCACTGTTGACACAAAGTTCTCTGGAAATCTACCTCCTCTTTATTCCTCAGCTTTCAGAAAGCTATCAAGGGTTTCAGCTCAAAGTCTGGAACACAAGAATGTTGATTAAAAATTCTTCTCATTTAACCTGTAGGTTCTTCCTCTATTTATAGTGTATAGAGGGCAATTTACAAATAGGAAACTATAACTGAATTGACACATGTGGAAGTTGTAAAGGAAACAACTGGCAATCTCCCTCCTAGAATTCCTCTTTGCATGACATGCATGATTTATAACTAAAAATAGAATCTTCTATTTTGCATATCACACTGTTTGCAAGTAATTGACTTTTTTAAGTAGCGGATTTTAAACCAATCACTTAAGATTGCGCAATTACTTTGTCGGAGAAAATAAGAGAAAGAAAAAGAAAGAGAAGAAATTAGAAGAAAGTTGCTACACTCTCAGTCTTGTTCTTTTTCCATATTCTGCATGCGGTTGACTCTTTTGCCTTTGATTCTCACCAAACTAGATCTCAAGCAACTCTTTGTGATTTGCTGCTTGGTGCTACATCTGACATGTCTTCCCCTTTCATCCTTGAAGCTTTTGCAATTATTCTCTAGTATATGCACCAGTGCAATGTTTGTCATAAATAATTCAGACAAAACTCATCATCTTTTATTTTTAATTGTGTATGAGAAATTTTAAATTCTGGAGAGTACTCTGGGTGAATGCAAATACAAATAAATTCAATGAAGGCTTCAACTGGAAGATTGGGAGCACATGCACAAGATCCTGGAAGGAATTCTCCATGCACTGATTTCCACACGGGCTGTGTTAGAAACAAGAGGATGAATTTTTGCGAAAGCCTTTGCAATCGGATCAATTTGTGCAGATCCAGCAATTTCTTCAGATTCGGAAGATATATTCAATGTATCTAACATTGATTTGAACTTCCTTTCACTTATATGAGCACCTGTGATGAATATCTGCAATTAATTCAGACAAAGATGGAGTCCATGACATGAATACTTGATTTTTATCACCAAAATTTGCATATAAAGCCTGTTGCCCTCTATTTTTAGACTTTGCTTGCATGCCAAGCAAGCTAAAAATATTATTTTATTCACTTGTGCACTCACATCAACATGCAGATGCTCTGAATAATAAAAATAAATTTTCTCCAACCCTAGGCGCCAAAATTGGATGCTTCCCAACAATTAAAAAAACAACTTTTACACATTTAGCTATGCCAAAATGGGTCGCACTTTTGGCTAGAAGTCAAAACAATGGGAATTTTCACCCTACAAGGTAGGCAAGAAATTCCGCTTTCACTTAAGTGACTTTACTTTCATAATGAAAATTTTCACCCTATAAGGCGGCAAGAAATTCTCGTTTTCACTTAAGTGATTTTACTTTCATAATGAGAATTTTCACCTGCTAGGCGGGTAATAAATTCTTGTTTTTCACTTAAGTGACTTTACTTTCATAATGGGAATTTTCACCTGCAAGGCGGCAAGAAATTCTCGTTTTCACTTAAGTGACTTTACTTTCATAATGGGAATTTTTACCTTGTAAGGCAAGTAAAAATTCTACGCCGATGCTTTAAATGATTTTTCTTTTATAATGGAAATTTTTACCCTACAAGGCAAGTAAGAAATTCCCACCTGCATGCCGCCTCTAATATTCCCATTGCAGCTTAAGTGATTTTGACTTCATGGGAAAAAGTACACTGCTTATGCGGGAAAGAAATTTATGTCGCACTGCCACTGCCAAAATTCTTATTGTGACTTGAACCCTTCCTTCCAAAATGTGCGACTTGCATGGAAAATAATTATTTTCCAAAAGTGTGACTTGCATTGTGACTCTGCATTAAAAATTGCGTGAAAATTCGTCACTTAAGGCAACGTGGAAATTGGACATGGAAGGCAGCCTTGAAAATTGCGACTGGCATGAAGACAACATTTGTTTCATTTTTGGATTTTTGGTGAAGAAAACACAACTATAGAATAAAATTTATCATTTTTGGAAACGGTCCGAGAAGATGTAGCGTGAAAACTTGCATGTGCCATAACTTTCATTCTATGCCATAAATTCTTGTTTTTCACTTAAGTGACTTTACTTTCATAATGGGAATTTTCACCCTACAAGGTAGGCAAGAAATTCTGCTTTTCACTTAAGTGACTTTACTTTTATAATGGGAATTTTTACCTTGTAAGGCGGGTAAAAATTCTCATTTGTTGCTTTAAGTGATTTTTCTTTTATAATGAGAATTTTTACCCTGTAAGGCAAGTAAGAAATTCCCACTTGCCTGCCACCTCTAATATTCCCATTGCAGCTTAAGTGATTTTGACTTCATGGGAAAAAGTACCTTCTTTATGCGGGAAAGAAATTTATACTGCTGTCAATGCCAAAATTCTTATTGTGACTTGAACCCTTCCTTCCAAAAAGTGCGACTTGCATGGAAAATAACTATTTTCCAAAAGTGCGACTTGCATTGTGACTTCTGCATTAAAAATTGCGTGAAAATTCGTCACTTAAGGCAGCGTGGAAATTGGACACGGAAGGCAGCCTTGAAAATTGCGACTGGCATGAAGACAACATTTCTTTCCTTTTTTGGATTTTTGGTGAAGAAAACACAAGTATAGAATAAAATTTGTCATTTTTGGAAAGGGTCCGAGAAGATGTAGCAGAAAAACTTGCATGTGCCATAACTTTCATTCCGTGGCTCTGTTTCAAGTGTCGTTTTCTCTAAAAGTGCATATTTTCTCGAGCTCTACGCATTGATGGCAATATTTTTCTTATTTTCATAAAATCCATTTTTGCACCTTTTGGACCAAGCAACTTCTTGATCTTAGAAAGAATCCCTGAGCTCTAATCCACCTGTGAGACATATTAGTAATTAAAAATACTAGATAGATTTTCAAAACCCTGGGCCTAAGGAAATATCTGTCAGGAGAATGAATAGGCTACAGGAATTGCCGGAGAAAACAAACCAAAACACAGACAAAAAGAAATAAAACAAAACAAAAGAAGCTACAGACCAATTGCTCGAAAAAAATTTCAAATTAGGCGATCTGCAAAAATTCTTCCCCGGGTGAATGTTACTGTGGTAATAATGATGGGGTGAAGTACTTTATATAACCTAAATCCTTCAATTTTAGCTCAATCTATTTTTAAAAGAACTTTATTTATTTAATAAATAAATAAATAAATTCTCTCGAGACAAAATCTAGCAAAGGGATAGAGTGAGTTTGAGCATGTAGGTATTTGTGAATTTGGCTTTTATGGCTCTCTGCAGGGTTACCTTAGGCGATGCAAAAACTACAAGCAAAACAAACGCAAAACAACCCTTACTTTGAAAAGAATGATTTTTTTTAAAAGGGGTAGTCCCAGATTTCAAGGTAAAATCTCGGGGACACCATGACCATTCGCCATAGGATCTTGCCATTGAGCACACTCTCCCTATTGTTGCCTCCACATAGCTCATTGTCGTCCATGTTCATGCTTCCATTCACTCTCCGCAACAATGTTCTATTGGAGAACCTTCCTCTGAGATAGATGTGACCATTGCCTCTCGTGCTCCATTGCATCTTGATTGCTCAGTTGATGACACTCCACATACATCGGTTGCTACCTTTGAGTACAACGTTTCTTCATCTTAGACTTCCAATAGCTCTTCACAGCAGTCTTCTCCTCCTACTTCATGTTGTGATGTTAATACATTCTTGTCAGACATTGCTCTCATTGAGCAACCCCATTGGGACAAGTATTTGCCCGACCTGAGTTGTCTATTTGTAGATTCCACTTGTGTTGCATTACAGGAATATGCTCCGATTAAGCCATCACACATTTTGGAGGACCCATTCATCTCTCTCGTTGGGAGTGCCCACCTTGGGACATTTGTCACTTTCACTATTTCATAGATGTTTCATGATCCACCTCTTCTTATGGATCCCTTTTGTGAGGTTATTGGGCCCCCACCATCTTGTATCTGACATGTATACTGCATTGGCATTACCATTGTCTTTTGTGCACACCTTTTTCAGACATATGTCAGCTTTTAGTTGCAAACTAGATGCAGAGATCATAGTATTGCAAGATTATTCTTCCTTTGTGGAGTGGGTTGAATTTCAATGCTCCTTCTCTGTCCCTCCCAAGGGAAGGAACGTTGTTCGGTGCATGTGGATTATCTCCAGTCTTTACACAGAGGATTGCATCATTAACACTCTTCTTAGGGGACCTTCTTGGCCTCACTTCTTTCTCTCTCTACTTTGGGGGATGATCATTGTATGTGGGTGCCTCATCAGGTTGAGTTATTGGGACCCACCACTTCTTCTTCTCCAATTTTCTTAAATAAGTTATTTGTCTCTCTTTTGAAGGGAGTTTTTTCCCAGTGGGTTTTCTCCTTTTCTCCAATTTATGAGAGATTTTCATTGTTCGTGGGTACATCATCAAGCCTTGTTGTCAGGACCCACTTTAATTTTTCACTTCCCACCTAAGTTGTGCTTATGAGGGTGTTAATGTAAGATATTCATTTTCCTTGTATTTATTTATTTACTTGGAGCTTTCCTACACCGATTAGATATGCTTGTTTGGTTGTTGCGGTTGTGTTGAGTTAACCTACTAGTTGTGTGGAGTCAACTCTACGTCTAATATCAGTTAGTAAGAGTTATTCCCCACTTATCTAGGAGGAGGTTGCACATTCACCTCCTATATGGACATGATTTGTATCAGTCCATCCTATGGATGAGATGAAGCATATGGAGTTTTGAGTTGATTTGGAGTCATTCTTGCATTGTGAGTTATTGATCATATTGCATCTTATTGTTAGTTATTTCAATTTCTACAATTGCTCGTGCATTTGTTTTTCATTAGAGATCCAGAAACTCTAATATAACAAAGAGTTTGTTTCTTTTGGAATCTTATATTTGTTATACCAACAATTTGACAATGAATGCCAAAGAACATTTTATTTATATCCCTAAAAAAATAAGTCTAGAAAACATATGAGAAGTAAAATATAAGTTTTGTTGTAAATCTACATAAAACACATCTGAACAATACCATTTTGAAGGCATGCGAGCAATGTGGTGAAGATGAAATGTAGAAAGATTCATCCCCTAATTTAGCGAAACTATGGAAAATAGTTCTCACACTTCCAACAAGTACATTAGCGTGTGAAAAAAAATTTCCTAAGTTAAATCACATTCAAACTATTGAAAGGTCTATACTTTATTTGGATACATTAGACACGTTAATGTTTTTATTTCTTTTTGCACCTCAAAAGTTGGATATAATAGATTGGAATGAGGTATATGAGGAATGGAAAAGAATGAAATTTCATAAACGTAGTTTCCTTTGAGTGATGCGAGTTGAACATGTAATTACTTTGTTGAATCTTAATTATTTAATATAACTACATTTCAAGATCGTTAGTTGATTTTTCAATATTTAATAATTTTGATTTTTTCATATTTATTTTATATAAAATAATCAAATATATATTGAAAGGTAATTAAGATTTTGTTTTCAATTGAAAGGAAATGCATTAAGTCTGTCACTTGTGAAGGGTCAAACCTAACCTAGTCCTTCTAATTAAAATATAGGGAGTCTTTCAAATGTGATCACTGGGTACATTCTATCGGGCGAAAAGCCATCGCCCAACAATTTCCCATCTCCACAACCCCCTCCCCCGAAAAAAACCTCTAAAGATCCGAGGATACATTGAGCACAAAAAGGGCTAGAGTGAGGATAATCCATAAAGTTGTGGCCGCTGACATTGGGAGATAATGCATGCCAACTAAGAGTTAGTCGAGTCAAGAAACGTTAGGAAGAGGGAATAGGATGACTATCTACAAGAATATCCGAGGATCCTACAAAAACTTATAAAAGGAGGTGAATCCAAGGGAATGATAAAAATTGTGGTAGTTTTTAGTGGTTGGTAGTCAGGCGGTTCAGGTTGAGCCTAAGAGATTGTATGCAGTTTGTATGTTATCCACGAAGGTTTCATGAGTGTATAATTGTAAAGGATCTGTAGAACATTGTGATATAATGATCTGCGTAGATTCACATTTTTGTAATTCTTCATTTTTAAGAATGAAACTCAAGGGTTTCTGCATTATTTGTATTTATTATGATGTTCTTATGAAATTTTGCATTAAATCGGCAAATGTTTAGGTTAACTTGTGCACTTTGATCAGGATGAGGGTTATGATTTGATAGATTATTTGGTTGTTTGTATTTTCCAAGGTTGTGTGGATGGCTATTCCTTATGTGTCACTCTACAACTTGAGGTCACCGTTTCTGTTTTATAGCATTTCAAGTGAGACCTTCAAACAAGTGTCGGCACAAATAAGGTTATGTTCTGCACAAAACCCTAAACAGTTCAATTTTAGGTTAACAGGTCCCTGGTGGCTTTCTAACATTTTTTTTCCCATATGTATTTAATGTATCATAAATTGCAATTTCACACGTTCAACAAAAATTCATTATGTAAATAGTGAAGATAAATGAGTATAGTAAAGTGTTGTTCACCATAAACTTGAATACTGAATACTAAGGTATATGGATGGTATTTTGACATCTCTCCTCTTCTCTTGCAAATAAATAAATTTTCATATCAAAATACACTGGTGCTAGATGTAGGACCAAGTACAATGGTAATCATCTATTTCGATGTTGCTTAATAGCCTTCCTCGTTAAGTTTTGCAATATGAATGTCGAAAGATAATTTCATTTTGTAATCTAATCCGAAGAAATCAAAGTAATTGATAGAAATTAAAGTTCTTCTATAGCTAAAAGGAGGGCCTTTTTTAAATAAAGTTCAAAACCTATTAATAAAAGAAACAAAAACAACAGTACACACCCGTTGTTCTATGAAGCTAAAAGTGGCGAAAAAAACTGGAGCAACTTCCAAAGATACATGCAGTTTTAACAACCTTGCAGAAAAGAAAGAGCAACTAATTATCGGCAGGCTACATTTCCAGAAATATCCATTCATCATGAATGCTAGACTTAGCTATGATCACCCAGATTAAGTTCTGCAGTATCCCAGATCCAGGATTGATGGTCCTTGAAATTCTTTCAGTGTTGTAAGCTGTAACAGATCTGTTCTGGTTTCTCCTATTGATTTTTGTCTTTTGACTGAGGTGAGTAAGATGAAAACTGGCTACATCATCATATATTTGCCACTTATTTGCAAACTTTAATCCTCCCATCATAATCATAGGGAAGAAACATTTCACTCAATCTGTGTTCATACCCAGGAGATACGGGATGGTTTTTTTAGCTCAAAAGCTCATGCTACTACATTCTTCTCTTATAGAAGAAAACAGTTCTGTGCTGAAATACCGTTCAGCAGGACTTGGAAGTATCATTGTTATCAATTTACCTTTGTTCTCTGATCGTTTGCCAACCTGAAATCATTCTGACCAGATTAATTTTTTGAACTCAATCAATATAGGAAACAAAGATAGAAGTCAATTAATATTAAGTGCTTGTAGATGCTCCATTATTACCTTTAATGCAGCTGCAAATGCTGCACCTGATGATATACCTACAAGCAACCCTTCCTCTCTTGCAATCCTCCTTGCAAACATTATTGCTTCTTCTGATGAAACTGTAATTATCTCGTCAATCACAGCCATGTCCAAATTTTCTGGTATGAACCCTGGTGAAATTCCTTGTATTGTATGGATTCCTTTTGACCACCTAATAAAATAAGCAGGAGATATTTATAAGAACATGTAAGAGAGGTTATAACAAGAGATTCAAAGTCATGTTTACTGCCTCCAACAAAACTGTGCATGGAGTAAGTTATCAACTTGTTTGCTTCATGAACAATTATTTTAGCTCTTGCCTACAATTACACAAGTAAATCTGTCATTTCAAAATGGAAATATTGTTGAACAAAGAAATGTTTATCTTGAATATGACCTCTAAGGCTCTATCAATACTCCACATACTTCCACTTTCATGGTAAGATTCAAGAAGGTTCAATTAATTCTTGGGAGTTCAACCACAGTTATACAAGGAATTTCCAACCATTTAAATTGACTATTCAACCACCAAATCCAGTTTGCAATATATATACAAGGGTGTGATTTTCCAGGGGACTAAACTGAAACAAATACATTGAGTTACAGCCACATATGACTTTGTATATTTGAATCATAGCATAATCGCTTCCATGTGTGTGTGAGCATATGTGTCTCACTTACATATGCACAATTGTATATTGCTAGATTCTGGTGCGGTTATTACAATGTAGGTTCCTAGATTATCATTCCCACATGAAAATAATCAAAAGGCTGCAAGTTTGCAACTATCGCTATGCATGTACATGAAAGGATTTTTCTCACTCCATGTTGCTTGCCCCCAGAAGGATTATATCTTAATATGAAGTAATATGGGTAGCGGAAAAGAAAGATGTAAATCACAGATCATTCAATGCAGTCAACACCAAAGGAATACTAGAACATTTTCGTACATCAAAATATGCAAAAATACAGATCCAACCATGATTGGGTATCTTCCTAAGCCACCCTTGCAATGGCATTTGGAAGCCCCTGGCTGTATTTTATGCTACAGAAAGATACAGGACAACAGTCAGCCCAAGACACGAAACTCTAAACATGTTTGGATATACTTTGAAATCCTTTGAAGTTTGCATCATGAAATAATGTGGACGCAAATTTAAATACAAATCAGTAGAGTGACACTAAGCTGCTCCAAAGTAGCCATACAAATTATAATTCAGGGGACAAAACCAAGAAAGTAATAACACATAAGGAGGCATACCTAAAAATAGCTCAGTGCACTGTGCATAACAAAGACTAAACGGTGTACGCTTTGGACCCGGCCACTGCATGTATTATATAAATTCTAGGGCAAATTGTTGAAGTGGTAAATTCTCCTGTCCATTATCACGTACAGGACAGATGCAAGTCAATTCAAACTCCAGTGTAAATAAGACCCATATCAATCAAAGAATCGCCTTGCTAAGGAATGATATCATTTTTGAAGCCCAGAGAAAGTTTTGAACCTTAACATGAATTGTTTTTTATGTTCTCTTTATAAGAGAGATATCAACAGGATTCTTAGCTTTTCTTACCTTCTGGTCTTGCACACAACAAACTAAGAATGACCAAAAGAAAGAGATTATTTTAATCTCCATTAATGACCAAAATAGGTCGAAGGGGCCCTAAACTACAACAATGGGGTTCCTATGACATCTCCTACCTAAGTAATAAAATAATGTTAAATGAAGGAATGTAAACGCTAGAGCAAAAATAATGCCACAAGATAATTGACAACAACAATATATGAATATAAAAATCCCCACATAATATAGCACAAAAAAAGAGGCAGTGGCATTCCAACCTAAAGAGCTAAAGCCAAACCTATGAAATGTTGTCAAGAAGTATCCTCGATTCCTATCCATGCCAATCTGCTAAGTATTGGTCTTCCTCACTTGGAGAGACATTCCCAGACAACAAACAGGTCAAGAAATTAGCGTAGATGTGATCTGTCTCAAGCTCTAGGGTATGAAACAATAAAACTTGCATTGTGTATTGGTCCAAATACACTGCAAGGTAAGGGAAGGCACTGACCTTCACAAACCTTCCACGTGAGATACTCCTCCTGAGATCAACGGGACTTATGATGATTACTAATAACTCTAATTGACATTAATTTGCACTATATTATAGAATCAAGAGAAACAAATGCCTCTCCTTAGTACCCTAAAGCTCCTGCACGGATAAATACAAATAATATGGTTTAAGCAAAGCAGTGTAAATCATCCCTTACCTGCATTTCTTTCTGATACCCATTTTGTAAACATGTCAATTATGCATACTAGTTCATACGGATGGACACAGTTATGCTTAATAAACACAGAGATGCAATCGTCATGAATAGTTCTTATTGAGTGGCTCCAATTTATAGCAAAATGATAAAAAGTCTTTTATCATGATATTGCAGAATAGTTTTACTTTTATTATAGTGATATTACAAGTTACTTCAATCCTTGATAGGGTAGGTATGAATTTGAGCTGAACTGAAAAATTTACAGTTTAGTCACTAGTGTCTTACCTGAAATTATAGGGCTCTCAGACGGTTCAACACAAACAACCTTAATGGATGGGTTTCTCATTTTCAAATATCTTCCAACACCCGATATGGTTCCTCCTGTTCCAGATCCAGAAACAAATATGTCCACTTTGCCTGCGGTGTCTTGCCAAATTTCAGGACCTGATGACATAGTGTGACATTGGAGTAAATAACACTACAAATCATGAAAGTATAAATGAACATTGAAAACACATTGTAATACTATAAAGAAATGATTTACATCAAAATCAATGTTGTTCCTTGTGAGGAATCAAATCTAATGTTGGGATCTTAGATATTTATTTTTGAGATATTTAGCTTCAGTCATTTATAAAACTTGATTATTTACCATTATTGTATCTGTTTTGAAGCATCACTTGATAATGCGTATTAGAAACATTCAAAATACTTAGTGGCAATTCAGTACTTTTATTTCAGCCCACATAATTTCCCAGCTATTATCTGACTTCCATGACTTAGCCATTCCTTAAAGGTGAACTCAATCGCTTCCTTGGTTACACACCTAACATGGGCATCAAAGTGTAATTTATCAGAAGGATTTGCAGGTTGGTAATAATGGAAGTAAATTCACATAGGGTGCATTGAAGACTGACCGGAAGCCAGTGGACAAGGATTCAGATGACTTGTAAATTTATACAGTCCAAACTGGATAGAAAGCTCACAGGGATGAATGGGAAGCCCTCCAGATCACTCCTATTAGGCCAAAGGCACCTAGTTTCCTCAATTCCCAGAAGGAGAATGAAGTTGATTTGAATGATGTTTTAAAGACTTGCTTAGAGTTAGGACCAAGATGTTCTCAACCTGATTTGTTGAGGCTAGGGATATCTGTGGTCATTTCAATGCATAGCAGGATGAGCTCCAAAATTCTTGAAAAATCTATAAAAAGGAAAAGTAATCTATTTGCAAATGCAAATGTCTTCACGCTGCTAATAAAGCACTGCAAGTTTATAGCAGAAGGAGAAGAAAGCAGAAAGCTGATAAAAAGAAGAAAGAGATGGAAAATTTCAATTGAAATATGAGTCTAAGATGCCATTGCCCCTACTGCAAAGGATATACAAGCTATCAGAATTGATGAAGAGGAGCCTGTTTTCAACCCTGTCACCCCGAGCGCAATATAGAACCTGTACATCCACTCTCGAAGCTCTCCCCATATCAGGGCTATGCCTCTACATACAGGTACTTCTCTTCCTGCTTTTACCAATCCAAGAGCTAGACTCTATCCAACAGATCTCAAATATCCTCAACCGGCTGGGATCTACTCTACTCCTGATATGTACAAAGTAGTCCAAGCTAATTATCCAAATGTGATTAACCAGCCCCATTTCCAAGCCACGAACCCTCCCAATTTTCAAGCTAGAAAACCTTTGTCTGTGGCTCACGGAGAATACAATTCATTCCCCACCCTTCCCACCCACTAATGTCACTGAGGGTCAAGCTGACTAAATTAAGGACCAGAATACTAGTGGAAAAAGGGAGAAAAGCTCCAATTTGTACTTGCCTTGGACCAACATAACAGAAAACATAAATGGGTTGGAACAAAAGAAAATTAAGAAAACAGGATTGATAACTTTTTGTTTCAGAATTGCATTGGACTGCTTGTGATTGCATCCAGCAGCAAAAACAAATGCATTTAAGTATTGCATGAATCTCTCCAAAAGCATACTGAAAGTGTGAATTACCTCCATAAATACCAAAATCTCCAAAGTGGGACTGAGGCAATTGAACAAAATCTGACAAATAAGAAAAGAGGGCCCAGTGAAGTAATGCATGGGACAATTCAGTAAGCAAATGGTTAGTGCTAGGGCACTCTCTGTTGGAGGAGAGTGGAATTCATCCTTATTGAAGCCCCAGCCCAGGACAACAGTACCCTATTGGTTCTCACAAGATAATGGAGGTGGCGAGTCAGAGGAACAAAAAGGAAAACAGTTGTGCTGCTTCTACCTTCCCTGGTCCCAAGGGAGGCGCAAGGAAATAAATGTTGTATGCATTCTGCTATCTAACCCCGCTCCTCAAAATGAACATCATGATAGGCAACTTTTTCATATTGCAAATATTTGCTGTTTTGGATCTAAGTGAAATACAGATGACTCGTCTTAAAAAATAGACAGTTATTTCTCTAAATTGTTATCCTTCAAGGTGTAAAGCTTGGTTCCTTTGATCCTAGGTGTCTATGGCAGTTTGCAGACTGTCATATTTTAGTAGCCAGCGTGTTACGTGGTTAATGATTGTATTGTCGGCCTTAAGTAGTTTTGTAATGACTTGTTACTATACATTTGGCTGTTGATGGTTGTGTTCACGACAAACCATTGGGTCTTCTTGTCTTATAAATAGAATGATGAATAGCAGGGAAAGGGTGCTGAGTACCAGTCGTTATACCGAACAACTTGTATTAAGCACTACCTTTGAATAAAGCATTGATTATTATCAAATTCTTCTATGCTGTAATATGGTATGTATTTACCATTGTGTGATTGATTCTTTGGTGGTGTACATTCTTTTTAAACATTTTGGCTCCATGCCTTTAAAGAACATCGGGTCAAATTTAAAGTCCGTTTTAAGTAAACATTAATTGACAATACTTATTACTTGTTACAAGGCACGACATAATCTTATTAGATCTTTGTGCTGAATGTAACCGTGAAACACGACAACAAAATAAAGTATAATAGTACAATGAGTTCAAGAAGTGGCCCCACGCCATACGAGAAATAATTAATGCTATTGACCTAAAACAAAGGCAGGAGAAGAAGATGACATAATTAGAGAAGGGATCAAGAAGTTATACAGTCTACTCAACTAAGGGAGGAACAAAAAAAAGACAACAGAGGCTACAAAAAGCAACCAACTCTACAAATCCATCAAGTGAAGTAACGTAACCATGAAACACAATGAAAAAGAAATTGTAACAGTACAAAGAGTTCAAGAAGAAGAGGACTCATGCCATACGGGAAATAGTTGATGCTATTGACCCCAAATGAAGAATAGAGAAAAAGAAAACATGGTCAAGGAGGGGACCAAGAAGTTATACAGTCTACACGATTGGGGGAACACCAAGAAAAACAAAAACGTTGTGACAAGCAGCCAACTCTAAAATCCATCAAGTGAAGTATAGAGTTGAAGTGAAGGCTGAAGTGAAAGCCAAGGATGAAGTGTAATTAGAAGTCAAAAGCGGAGCCAGAGCTGAAACTAAGAAAAATTCGGCTGGAACGTGTGGAGCCTACACCACTCAGAAGGATTGAGTATAAATTTCCATAGCCCATTCCGAGGAAAGAAGTACAGACCTTGCAAACCAGGCTGGGTTTGCGGGTGCTGCAAGAGTATCAAAGGAATATTGCGGCATCCCGAATGACAAGTTGGAGGGTGTGGCACAAAAACAGGACCTAATGGTGATCAAGATAGTGTACAGATCCCTACCGAAGGAAGGGTAAAGCATAGGTACGTGTCAGTGCGAAAACAGTAGAGGAACGTCCAACACAACCTTCTTACTGGAGGAGAATTGCATCCAAATAGTCACGTCAAAAGCAACCCATAATAAAAACCATGTTTACCCCATCAACTCCATCTCCAGAAAATCAAAAGCTACCAAACTTCACTGGTGACAGATTGGAGGATCCCATACGGTATTGCAGGATATGTATTATAATCTAGACGATAAACAGGCACACAAATGAACAATTGTGGTTGTGGTGCTTCCCAATCACACTTTGAGGAATGACAATTGATTGGTACATAGATCCACCAGCCACTGAGAAGGCTTCATGGTAAAACTCTGAAAAAAATCAAAAAAATTTAGACTCTTGAGAGATGACAATGAGATTGTAGTTGAGATCTATAACCATCAACTGGGTAAACACAAGAATGTTCAAGCCTATAATAGAAGACTCAAAGAAGTACCGGGCAAACTTGAAAAAGAAACAGTTGATAGTTCAAAGAACCGACGGCTAATTGAAGGGTTGGTACCCTCATTGCAAAGAAAGATGAAGGTGGTCCCACCCTCATCTTACAAAGATGCATACAACTAAGCCATGGATATTGAAAGCGAGAATAAGACATCCTCATGCTTGAGAAGTGAAGAAGATGACCCTGATTCTAGCAATGATAGTGAACATGGATCACTGCAAGACTTGAGGAAATACATGCTCAAATGATGAACTCAATGGATACAATGAGAAGGCAAGGATCTTTGGTGTACTGTAATGTCCAAAATTTCACCACCCAAAATGTAACAGAAAAACTGGCAAAAAAATTTGTCAACAAACATTTCTGACATTTATAATACAATGACAACCGACAGATTCGTTCCCACTGCACACGCGCATCTTATAACACTTACAAACCCATAGGTACAGTACATGTTACATACCAGTGCACTTATCTAGCTACTTCGGCTTTTACTTTTGCGGAATATTAAACAAATAAAAGGAACTGACCTATTTTGACAATAACTAGGTGCAACAGGAGGAAGGGACGAAAGGACACTATCCACAATGTTCTTAGTTTTCATGTGGTTGCATCTTCTTTTCAGTTTGGTTCATTTGCTTTTCCACATTGATTTTAAAGGTATTTAACTATCATATGCATATGATCTCATTTTCCAAAACTAAGTTTCTCATTGCATTTACATCTTCGCTCACAAAGAGTACACTTCAATTATTTCATTCCTTATCGAAGTTAACTTAAGCAACTTAACCATTTAGTTTGCATCATTTATAGAATGTATAAAAACCACATACCCTTCATTTCAAATCAGTATTCCATGATCTTCCAGGTTATGTTTCCACAGGGAACCATTTATTTACTTGTAGTAACATAACAAGGTACAACATTGAGTTGAGGAGATGGCTCAAATTTTTCTATACATTATGATTATGTCAAAGGAGAGAACTCGGTGTTTATCTCGTACTTGCTGTACACCTTAAAGACCCAATTCCAAAGTTATCAATTATAAATCTTTCCCACAAGTACCCTCTTCAGATGTACTATGCTTAATTTATTATGATAAGCATTTAAGAAGTGTACCACCTTTTACGGGGTCCGCTAGCACAAATAGGATATTCTTTTTCCATAAGACCAATGTATAAGGTAACGGTAGAGAACTACATGTTATACATAGATGGTCATGCCACAATTGACTTTCACCAAGGGCATAAGTTCTCTTCTCAAAATTTGTATATTTCTCACTTCATTAAAAGTGTGTACTCTCAAGTAGTACACCTCATTATTTTCAATCCTTAACACAATTAATTGCGAAATTCACTTAATAGTTGAGATTATATTACCGCGATACATGCTTCCACATGAACATTCATAGATGACAAGGAGTTTAAATGCCAAGTTAAAACTACAACTTCAAGTTTCTGAAAAACCCTTTTTACAACATTTTGTTAAACATGAAACATTAGATGGAGTCCATTACAAGGTATTATCCACATTTAATCCTCATAATTAAATTCCACAAGTTTCGAAGGATGTGAAAAAGGTTATGTTTCACCAACTACAATGTATGTCCTATCAATAGAATCCTGCACTCTAGCCAAACATCATACCAAGAATTTCTTTAAGGAGTTGTCACGACTTAGCAAGTTTGATGAACATAACTTCCATATTAGATCTATCTTACCTAATTGATTGAAGGATCCATTGCACAAGGTTCCAACTCCATGTCATGGTCATTTAGTACCATGTACGTGCGAGAAAGGAGTGATCATTTCCATTACTTGCGGTTCGAGGATTCGCTAAACTAATATGATACGCCATCAATGGCATCATGACATTAGGAGCCAATAAAAATTTTCTAGTACTAACAAGCTTAGTGTCCTATTCCTAAAACCATTTTCATACCCCAATTTCTGATCAATGAAAGTCCTAAATGCCAAGCCCTCAAGTTAGATAGACAATATAGTTTGAAGGAGCTTCCCAAGAGTTCTAATAGGAATGGTGCCCGGGAAGAGTCTTGAAAGGGTGGTTCCACTAAGGTTTGGCTAAGAGTGGAGATACCACCCGACACTAACCTATACATGTGCCCTACAAATTTAATCCCATGGAGGTTAAGGTTTTGTCCATGGCCATTGTGACATGGAAATATGTTTTAAGTTAAACATAAGATAAACCATATTCAAATTACATTTCAAATGGTGTTATAACACATATCAAATTAAATAACCACCCTCCCATTCACCAATTACCATTACGAGTACTAAGCCAAATGTCAAATTATCTAGATGCAACAAACTAGGAAACACATGGTTCAAATAACACGACAACTAAGGGTGGAAGAATTCAAAGGGTTGGCACAAGTTGTACAATCAACAACATCATCATTACTTTCAAGCCAACAACACGCGTACTCTTCAAGTTAAGTTCACTACCATTCAATTATGTAAAGTTACAAGAATTCATCGACAGGCAACTACGTACACTTTCTTCAATGCAATTGAACTATAAAGTACAATGTGAATATTCATCAATTCATTCATTACTACACATGCATGATAAAATGAATTCCTTTCCTCCTTTAATAATGCAACATGTACTAATGTTAAACTAAAAATACTTTTCTCATTCCATCAAGATCACACATTATACACGTTATAAACAACTTTAAACTTAAGACTTTCAACAATCAATCTAATTCCGCCACGCCACATACAACATGTCAGATTATTGAAAACATGGTTAGCGAAAAAGCGTTGGCATGGACCCACCCCTCCCATCTAACACGCTAACAAAACTCCCAAATCAATTTAGAGTTAGAGAGAGACAAAATATTCACTTTCCATACATATCAATTCAAGACAACTTTTCAAAGTTTAGAGAGAGATTAGAGAGAGAAAACACTCATTTCTTTTACACAAGTAAACCAAACCATTTCCATAATCAAAAGGGTGAGAGATAACACAATCCATTTTGATTTATAACATTCACATTTCAAAAAGATTTTTAGAGTAATACAAGTTTTGCGACCTCTAACACGGCTCTCATTCCCGTTGTCGCTACAGGGGTCTAGGTAAACATGCCAAATTGCGTGATTCCAAGTTTCCATTAACAGTCTTGTTTAAGTGTACCAAACCACGTTTTTCTAGTCATCATACGTATTTTCAAACATCACAATTGTTTAAAGCATTGAACAAACCTTAAAGGGTCAATGCAGGTCTGCGGGCTTTGTTTGCGCTGCTGCAAACTAGCCCAAGTGGCCACGGAATGGGCCTGCAAAATGGCGTGGGACCCCCAAATGGGTTGTTTAATTGTTCTACCCTATTCTCTACTATACAAAGAATCACAAGAAACTGACAAGGTCCAAAACTGGTAACTGAGGCTCAAACTGCAACAACTTTCCGAAGGCAGTTGGCTGAAATCGATCGTTTGCTCTCCAACAAACTAAGCCAAGTGGGCTCCGAAACGGGTGCGCAAAATGCGTTTTTGAAGGTAACGGGTAAAATGAAATGCGTTACATTATTCTCCATATAGCAACAAAGAGGTTTGCAAGGTCAAAATTTTCTTCTGGGATCCATAGGCACAAAATACGAGGTGGTTTCTGGAGGGTTCGATCATAGGCAAACAGTTGCTCCCAACAAACTATTTTTTGAAGTGGCCGGAAACCCACTTTGCAAACATGATCATCAAATGTTTTGGTGATGTTTCTAGGTTGGAATGAGGTCTCCATATGACAAGGAAGAGGTTGCAATTGTTTAACAACGGATAAGAGGTTTAGAGGCGCTTCTTGCGGCGTCAGTTTTGAGAGGTGTTGGGCACAACTTGAGAGCCATTTAAAGTTGCCAGCTGATGTTATAAAGCACTTTAATCAATTCAAATTTGACGATCATGGGGCAAGACAATAGTGGAAGAGTCATAGGTTGTTTGTTCATGTTCAGGGTCTATGTTTCGGCACGCCATCCAAGGCAGCTAATTACAGCACTGGTATAACATGAAGCGGGAATTGTTTTATGCGGATTATAATATGATTTGATAATTATACAATGATAAAAACCTTATTTTAAAATTTAACATTTAAGCTATCAACGAAATGAAAATTCAAAGACAAGGTAGAGAGGAGGAATGAATCTATGTTTGTAGCTAAAGAGGCGGTGTGAGGGAGGTGTGTCCCAAGCATTTTCGCATGCACTCCAAGAGACCACATCTCATTAAAGCAAATTGTCATATAGTTCTCGTGCTTTCGACATGATTTCACATTTTTTTATTTAACCAAATATTTGTTTTCAATCATTGCTTGATGGAAGTCCATAGGCTGTTCCAAAGCTTTTATTTTGTGCATCTCGTGCAACCATTACATTCAATGAGACCGTGCTTCTTTGAGGCATTTTTGTGAAATCTGATTTTACATCTGCCCCTTTTATTTTGCATAAAATTTTCCAAAGCCTTCTCAATAAGCCCGTTTTATGCATATTTTGAAATCATTGCATTCCATGAGACCCCATTACTTTGAGGCAGTCTGTCAAATAGTTCACGTGCCTTACATACACTTCCACATTCTTCATACATATCAACTACGACACTTGCAAATACAAAATCTAACAAAAAGTCAGTTTCTATTGTTCATACCTTGTTCCAAAACTATATTATTTTACACAGGTTGGGTGGATGCTAGCAAGGTCGTGGAATTTGGTTTTCAACCTGCCAACCGTATTTGCTTGCAAGTTTTCTGAGGCTTTTTAAATAACCCATTTCATGTGTATGCTACAACCATTGCAGTCCACGTGCCCACATGTCTTTGCACAAATTGGTGTGCAGATCTACAAGCGCCCAACACACAAATGCACACAACCACCACAGGTTTAAATAACATATTGATGAAAAAGTTTAGAGTTCCTTGAGATAGCTGGGCGCGGCCTGCTCAAGTAAACACCAAATGAAGCTTCCATGGTCAAGGGATATGTTGGCAAATGCAAACTGATTGGATTTGGACGCAGTTTCTTGCAGTTTGGAAAGCGTGTTAATGCCTACACCCATGCCTTCAAACTACTGCAACGATGATATTCCAAGTGCATACCAAATTTGCCACACAAACATGCTACACCCAAAGCACCTAAGTGGTCTTTGACCAATAAAAACGCCCCAAAAATCCATAAGCCAAATGTTTATTGCCCAATCCCCAATGGCTGTCTTGGAGCGCATGTCTATAACAGGTCAAGGATCGCATAGCAACAACATGTGGACGTTAACCCTGAGAACTGACAAAGACACGTCCCACATACTAATCCGCCTTCCCTCCATTTCACATACAAGGTTATTTGGGCACTTGCACAGGAATAAGACAAAGTCTCCCTTCTATTCCGCTTTAATGTGTCCATACGCTACGGCAAAGCTCACATTTTTGGTGGTAGCATGGAGGATGATAGCAGAGGTTGTGGAGTCTAGCTTTTCATCTACTATTTGCATTTGCAGAAAAGTTTCCCAGGCTTCCCTCCATAGCGGAGGCTCAAACCAACAAGAAACACCAGAAAACCTAAAACAACAAAATTACTCTGCCCTTATCCACCCTTTGGGCTTTACTTTTATTATTACGCTAAAAGGCATTGCCCCTATGAGAAAGAGCCCTCCTAACAATATCCAACGATGCACATCCTCCCAATCAATCACCATCTCAACGGTGGAAATTTATTTTTAGTAATTGGCATTAATTGAGGTTGGAAGTTTAGTGAAACAACGTCAATGTCTAGTGAAACAAAGTCAATGTCTCATGAGGGAGATGGAAATCAATCTGAGAGTGTAGCTTGGTAGAGCTTCGACCATCCTGTCAATACCTGGTTGCTCGGGATGAAGAGCGGCGGAAAGAAAAAGCTTGTCTGCTGGAAAAATTCTTTGGATCCAGCTCCTAGGAATTTTTTCTCATCAGATGGATCCGTCAGGGAGCAAACAATTTGTGATCATGTGGAACAACTCTGTAAAGTATTCGGAGAGCGAAGTTTGGGACAGTCGACATTTCAGTGAAATTCCGGAGATGTTGTTGAAAGGCTCCTTCATTTACAGCGTTGAAAACACTAGCTCTGCTTTTATATCAGTTATAGATTGTCCCCTGCTCTCAAAGTGCGCTTCGCACATTTCGTGCTACACAAATCCGGAGTATTTCAATTATATGCTTTGTTTGATAACAAGACTAAATGGAGTGTGATCTAGTCTCAACCCAGAGATCCATGCACAGTATGTAAAGTCTATGGCGCTTACGGAAGCTGCAACTCCAATAATGTTTAGTTGTGCAACTGCATTGAAGGTTGCACCCCCAGAGACAATTGCCTCTGGAGTTTGCAAGATTGGTCCTCAAGCAGCTATGTTCGACAACGCCAACCGTCTTACTCCTCTTCCAAAAAAAAAAGTAGTACGTATTTTGTGCACAGTGCTCGGTATTGTTGTTGCTCTCGCCATTGCTTTGTGTATCATTTCATTTTTAATGTGGCGGAGACATAGCATAGATCCAACCCGACGCTTGACCCATCCGCCAGCCATCTTCGTCTTCTACTATCAAACTTCCTGCCATTACTTTTCATTTTGCAGGCGCTGCGGATTATCATTTGCCTGACAACAATGTCTTCTATGTCGACGAAGAGAGTGGATTGATTTGCCTTGCAATGGCCGGGTCATCGGGGTTGTCCATATTTGGGAACATTCAGCAGCAGAAATTTCATATACTTTATGATCTCAGAAGAATTTCCCTCTCTTTCACTCCGACCACCTATGACGCTATCTAAGCCTGATTTCATTTCTTTTCTTGCATCTGCATTTCTTATCCATTTCCTATATACCCTAACATCATACTCTGCATTCCATTTCATGGATAATATGTAACACCTCCCTAATAACTTACACTATATTTTTGTAATAAACATGCTCAGCTATATAAATTTTTATGTTACTTCCCAATCAAAGATATGTGTAATTATCTCAATAATTGGATTGTAACTAAATAGCGAACAAATACCCAATTAACTATCCCTTACAAACATGTGTAAATTAAAAATTAAAGCTTAACATGAAATATTTTAATACATAGAAAGGTGTCCATGCAAGGTTAACAAGTATATATGATAATGGAAATGCATTTCCTTTATGCTTCGATTTTCTGAAATGTAATTTATAATACAAATCACTTTTCCTCATTTACAACTACTTGCTCCTTTACGCTTACTCATTTATAATACAAATCACTTTCCCTCATTTATAACTACTTGTTCCTTTACGCTTCGATTTATGAAATGTAACATATATAACCTATAATACAAATCACTTTTCCTCCTTTTTTTGATTGGCATCTATCTATTTTTTTGAAAAACAACAATGTTTCACATACATATCCTTCATGCTAGATGGGATGTTCCATAGCACTGGTGGCTACCTCAAATTCATCAACACACCAACCAATAGAAGCTCCTCCAACCAAATCATGGGATGCATGTTCGACACTTTTCAAAATGAGTGGAACAACAAATCAGACAATGTTGTCAATCCTCCACCAAACCCCTTCTTTATCGTCTGTCATCCACTCTCATTTTTTCACTACCTCATGTTTTAATTTTTCCATCCATCTCCTTCGGCATTTCCATTGTACATTTCACAAACGATTGCTAGTTATAATTATTATTGTCATCATTATTATTATCATTATTATTATTATCATTTTTTTATCTTTATTTTATTTTATTTATTCATAACATGCTTTCTTTATTTATTAATTTATTCTTTCTTTTTTGCCTTTCTAAGATCTCGAAATTTTCGAGATCTAATCTCGATCAACTCGGGTAAAGTTTGCTCCAAGTTGCCTGTATAAGATTCAAAACTAAGCATCTTAAAGTGTTAATTTTGTGCAAAAGTCAAAAATGAACCCACTAACAAATGATGGCCCCGGACTAAGCTTGTCAACTTGGTGCGGCAGGGCAGGGCACCACATGTACTGACTTAAAGGTAGAAGTTTACACCAAGTTAAATTGCCAAAATAAAATGGTTGGTAAGATTTGTCAAGTTACAGGGCATGCAGTCAAGGATTTCCTTTATAATTTACGAAAACAGAGCGGCCACATACTGTTCACATAAAGAGAACAATCAACGCCACGCTGCCTGGAAATTACCAATGTCAAAATAATAGTGGTGATAGGAGTCGGATTCAACACAACTCTCAAGGATGATCAGTTATACAGGGTGTTGTAACTCGCTCAGATCTGATCTCTGTTTTTCATATTCATTCTGAATTTCCTCATGGATGTTATCTGGTGTCTATCTTGTTGGCTAATCTCTGGAGAACTAGGGTCCAGCATAGTAATCTTTCTTGGTCTTGGCTGCACCCAGGTTGGAACCTCTTAGAGTCATTTCTCATTTCCTTTAGTTGCAGGCTATAGCCAGAGTTGCAATGGTGCAGTTTTGGATGGTCTTCTTAATGTCCTCCCCGGTCATTTGGGGGTCCATACTGGCTCAACAGTAGTCAGTAGTGCTGGCCAGTCATACCTTATAATGGAGGCTGGCTTTTATCCCTGGTTTTTACACCACTTTCCTAAGTTGAAGTCAGCTTACAATCACAGTTCAGAATAAGCTAGGGGTTTTCATGTTGACTTATTAGTGGTGAAGTACACCCTCATGTTTAACTCAAATCGGTTTGTTATATATCTCTCGAAATTTAATTTGTAACAATGTACGCAACATACCAATATAGAAAATATAATGTTCTAAAATCTCTTTGGTTTATAAGATGGTTTTGGTACGAGTTAAGCCTTGAAAAGTTGGTGCGCTAGGTTCACACTTCACACAGCTTATCAACTTGATAATATTTGTATATCATTAGACAGATCATTGAAATTTGAATGTGCTTTACAACAGTATGCAATCCATACTTTTATTTCTAATAGTCTTATAATTCATATTGTGTAACAAAATAACATATTCTAAGTAGAAAAGAAGTCTGAGATTTGACCAAAGGATGTAAACGTTGACTCGAGAATGCCAAAAATTAAAGCTGACAAATTTAGCATCGTATTTCAATTTCAAGTAAGATTTACAGACATCAACCTGTAGCTAACTTCGCCTTCAGAGTCAAAAACAAAAAAAGCAGAACATATGATTCAACATTCATTGCACGTGCCACAATTGCTGTCATGTCCATGCCATAAAATCTACAAATAACATAAGATTATCCGTATAGCACTTGTGTTGCTGATGGTTCATCACTAGAAAGTGATAAAAATGACATGGTAAATAACAAGTTTATAAGCTGTTTTACTTACTTACCTACTGTATAGTGTTTAATTTCTTGAGTTCCATTGAGCATTCCCGTCTTTGTTAGCTTTGTAAGCCACTTATAACCCTTTAGTCGTAAAATTGGTTGAGTCGGCAATTATAAATACATTGTTATATTTCATCTGCTTTAAAACTCGCTGTTCTTGCTCATATCAAGTAATTTAGCTGTAAGGCAATAAATCCGTCATTCTAGAATAACTAAAAAAATTCAATCCTTGTATTGGTAATGCCAACTTCTTTGTTTGCTCATACACAACCAACCCAATGGCATTATTGCATTTAATGCCTCCAGTAAGTTGAACAAAGAAGGGCCTTAAGTCCAATCAGCCTTTCTTTGTAGAGATCTAATCATGAGCAATAAATAAATTCTACATTCAAATCCAAAGTCAATAGAACATCTTGCTATAGAAGGACTAACTCTGTTTTGAATATAACCATTCCACTTGGATGCAACACCATGTAAACAAAAACATATAAAGTGAAATCAAAGGAAATTTGTTATCTTGCTGTAACTAGCAATCTACAATGTTTGATACCCCTTCTGGTCTTTGCTTTCTTGAATGACCTCTATAGTTACATCTACATTGTTGGGAACGAAGCCTTCAAACCTTGTTTATTAGGATCAAGACACCTTTGCACAATAAACTAAAGACACAAAAGAGCTATGCTAAACGGAATCTTAAAACAATGCAAGGATAACACACATACATAAATAATAGACAAGATTTCACTAGGGAAACCTTTTTGGGGAAAAACCCAGCATACTAACCTTCATTAGATTCTATTAACTAAACTGTATTACAATAGAACCAACGTGCTTCAAGATTTTGTAGTACCATACATGTCTTTATTGTATCTACACTTGACCATGTACATTTACATCAGCTTAACCATTGACATTCTAGCCATCTCCTAAAAGGAGGTGTGCCTATATACCAACACCTCACTTTGTAATGCTCATGCAACAGGGGAATCCGCAGAGTCTCACCAACTGCTAAGCAAAGTGATTATTACATAACACTTCTAACCAACTCCATGTCATATCATCAGGATGTTAGCTTGCACACCTCCAGTCAAGGGCACAGTTTGACAAGTGTTCAACAATGCCTTAGGATAAACCTGTGTTGAATTAGCATGTTGTGCAGCTCCCACATCACCAAACTGCATAACCCGACGCTGCGCACCATTTTGCAACCTTTCTGCGCACAACCTTGAAGCACACAGCGATCTTGTGCAGCTCAACACTGTGTAGCCTAATACTATCCCTAAAAACAGTATTTCATTGTGCACACATATTGCATAACAATGTTGCACAAGGCTCCTACACAACACCACACCTGCACATAACTATTTTACGCAGATTCATGCAAAGTATAAGACACATTCCCAACAATCTTCCACTTGTTAAATACTTTGCCAGAGGGAGCACAAATCCATACCTCAATAGCTGCGGGAAACCATGCCCATAGATTTCCTCCACCAAAAAAACTTCACTACCCACCACATTCATCAACGAATCTGCAACGTTCGCATCTATGTCAACCTTCTCTGGCTGTATCTTCTTTCCTTCCACCATTTCCCTTTCAAAATGGTATTGTACATCAATGTGCTTCATCCGAGAATAATACTCAAGGTTCTTTGCCAAACAAATTGTGCTTTGGCAATGACAGTCTATCCTCGTAGACTTTTAAATGAACCCAACATTTATTCACAACCTTTGAAGCCATACTGCTTCCTTGCTTATATGAGTAGCTTCCATGTACTCAGCCTCTGTAGTGAATATCACAACACTTTCTCACATTTTCTCATCCAACTTACTGCTCCACCAAACAAGGTGAACACGTATGCACTTGTAGATCTTCGACAATCAAATTTTCCAGCCTAGTCCAAGTCCACAAAGCCCTATACACTCAATGTGTTATTTCCACCAGGCATTCCTCGGTAGCATAGTGCATAGTTAGTAGTATCGTGCAAATATTTGAAGATCTTCATTTCCGTCCAATGCTCCTTCCCCAGATTGGACATGAATTTTCTCACTACTCCCACTGCAAGTGCAATATCAGGTCTCATACAGACCATTGCGTAAATCAAGCTTTCCACTGCACTTGCATACGAAACCTAATCCATGTCCTTTGACTTGTCGCGTCTTTCGACACAGCGTAGTGGATAATTTCTAACCAACTAGAAAGGGGGTGCAAACTGGTTTACTATCCTGCATACTAAACCTTTCCAATATCATCTCAACATATTTACTTTGATTTAAGTAGAACTTTCGATTTGCATGACCCCTTTTGATTTCATGCCCAAAATGAATTTTGCAACAACAAGATACATCATGTCAAATTGTGGAGACAATTGAGACTTAACCATCATGATCATTTCCTTGTTACAGATCAGCAACCTGTCATCCACATAGAAAACCATGATGACAAAGTTATCACCTTCTTGTTTGAGGTACACACAAGGATCAGCTATGTTGCACCAAAGCCCAAGTCTGACCACATAGTTAAAAAAATCCGATTTCGCATCCTTGATGATTGTTTCAAGCCATACAAGGAGTACTTTAGTCTGCATACAAAGTCCTCTTTTCATTATATCTTGAAACTTTCTGGCTGTAACACATAGATTTCTTCGTCAAGCTCCCCATCAAAAATGTTTCTTTACATCCATCTTTTATAACTCAAGATCAAACGTAGTAGCAATAGCTAAAAAAAATCTAATCGAAGTCACTTCACAACAAGAGAAAAGATCTCACCAAAGTCAATTCCCTTTTCCTATGAGAATCTTTTTGCCACTAGGTGATCCTTATACTTCTCCATTTTGCTTTGTGCATTGTATTTCTTCTTGAAAACCCATTTGCAATCAACATATATCTTTCTAGGAGCCAATTTTACCAAATCCCAAGTCTCATTCTTATCCAAGGACTCCATTTCCTCGTCCATGGCTTTCTTTTATGACCTGCGCTCGTCCGAGACATGGGCCTCCTTACCATCTTGGGATCTTCATTAGATACAAATGGAAGATTTGCAAGATGAAAATAAGGTGGGCTATACCTCTTAGGTACTCTTCTCACTCATTATAACCTTTTGCAATACTAGATTCCTAGGTTCTTCTTCCTCTTGATCTTCTTGTTCTTGAAAATCTTCATCAATTTATCTAGACTAAAATACAAGTTCTTCAACCTACACCTTTTTGTTTCTTTCTTTGTTGTTGTTCCTGCATTTGACACCACTTTGCACACACTTTCCCGTGCACGAATCCTCGTGATCTACCTAAAGATCATATTCCATCTTTAGACCACATTCTTTGTTTCTAGATTATACTGACTTCTACCCTTTGACACCATTGCCATATCCAATAAAGATGCACTTTGTAGACTTATAGTCAACTTAAGATCTTTTTCCTTTGGAATCTAGACATACTTCACAACCAAAGATTCTCAAGTATCTCAAGGATGGTTTCTTACCAATCCAAGCTTCTTGTGGTGTTTTGCCAACAAGAATTGATGCGGGTTATCTATTTACCAAATAACATGATGTTGATAAGTTGTTCACCAAATAACATGCAATAGTAATTGCTTCCTCCCAATAATTCTGATCTAAATGTGTATTACTCGTCATACTACGGGCCTTCTCCATCAACATCTTGTTCATCTACTCCGTAACTCCATTCTACTATAATGTGTCGGGAGTTGTGTTTTTCCTTTCAATTCAACACTACTTGCATAATTCCTCAAACTCATTTGACCAATACTCTCCCCATTGTATGTGCACAAGACCTTTATCCTTGTCTCCGTCTAATTCTCCACAAGGGCTTTAAACTCCTTGAATTTCTTGAGTACCTTAGATTTCTCTGAAGAAAATATGTCCACGTCTTTACGGAAAAGTCATCTATGAAAGACAAGTGGAAAAAAAAAACACGACTAATAATGGAACCTTTTCGAAACAAACACATCACTACATATCACTGCGAGAATCTATCGATATTGCAGCCCCTAAAGGAAATTTCAATTTGTTAAAATATAACACTTTATATAGCATGTAAAACAGTTATGTAGTTGTTCGGTTGGTAACTGTTCAACCACCTCTTCACATATAAATAAACCTCTGCCTGTGTCATTTGAACAGTGCAGTTTGCCTTTTGTATTCTTTCTTCTCTTTGCATATGCTAACATTGGTATCAGAGCGTCCAAGGTTGCAGTTCGAGGAAGCCTCCAAGAGGTACGAACTATAAATTCGAGGAAGCCCTAACAAGGCACGAATTTGATAAAACGTGGGGTATTTGGAGAAAAATACCAGACGCTAGGGCAAAGAAGGAAGAAATTCCTCCATTCGAGGCCAAGAAAACATGGTACGAGGGCCTAAAGTCGGTTTTGCACAAAATCGTGGGTCCTTCGCTGTTGCTGCCAGAAATTGTGGGTCCTTCGTTATTGCTAGGAAATCGTGGGTCCCTATTCACAAGGGCAGAATCGTGGACGGAAAAAGAAAAAAGAGGGCACAGAAATCGTGCAAATCTTTTAACAGTCGTGAGGGGCATAACAAAGTCGCGGTTCATGTTTGTAACCTTGATCACAAATCCATGATGGAGTGCATAAATTCGTGGAGGGCAGTTCGAAGGCGAGTCGCGGGAGAAAGAAATACGTGGGTCACAACAAATCCACAATTCGACGAGGGCAAACGCAATCACCATTTAAGGTCGTGAAAAGCTCCATTTTGAGAAATTGTGGAAAGCCAACAGTTGCTAGGGCATGGTAGAGGTAAAGTCGTTTTTTCTTCCTTTTTGAAAGGTCGGTGAATTAATACACTGAAATAATATTATTTTTCAACAAAGGTATTCATACTATATGGAGTAATTCATTTTAATATTATTTGCTTGAAAAAGATACTTTATTAAGTGTGGGCAAAATTTTATTGAATTATTTCTGTTATTCTGGAATAATAAAATGGCAAATATTTCACACTTGACTGTCGAGACACAAAAATTAACGGCCACTAATTTCAATGTTTAGAGCCATAAGATTTTAACGATCGCGGAGTTTCGTGATTGTTTTAAAATAATCAAAGGTGATGAAAGTCGACCAATGACGAACTTCGAGGATTATGACAAACGTCATAAGGAAGCGTTCTTGCTTCTCAAGTTATCGGTGTCGGATGATTTGATACCGGAAGTGCGGAATGCCACGTGTGTGCGAAGCACGTTATGGGCGATCGAAGGGTAAATATTAGATGTCGAAAAGAGTTGGGTTTTATACGAAGAATATGCTCTTTTCCGTAAAGTTACAAGAAGGTGGATCATTGTGTCGATCACCTACCGGATGAAAGACCTCGAGACCCGGTTATCTTCTATCAACAAAAATGTGGGATGACGATGATATGGTGGCTTTGGTTTTGAACAACTTACCTTCTTTGTATGAGTCATTTGTGGAGGCACTCCATTTAATGGCTGAAAGTCAAACACTCACGTTTGACAAGGTGAGCTCTACATTGCGAAAGGAGTGGAGACAACTTCAGGACATAATCTAATTGTGACCATTCAGAGAGTGCTCTTGTCACTCGGTCAAAGGAAAGTGGAAATGTCAATCTGGTGAGTCTTCCACTCGGTATCAGGTCACATGCTATTACTGTCACAAGGTTGGGCACCTCAAGAAGGATTGCCAGAAGTAGAAGTATGATCTTTCGTAGCAAAACAAAAAGCCATGTAATGAGGAACATGTGGCAAGATTGCGGAAGAACGGGATTCAGATGACGGGCATGCTCTTTATTGTCTTAAGAGATCATGCTCGAATGACAGTGGTACCAATTGTTGGATCATTGACTCTAGTGCGTCGCACACTTTTCATGTCGTAGGGACTGGTATGTTTCATTTACTGCAAATATCTATTTTGAATCAGTAGTACTAGCTGATGGAGAATCACTTGCAGTAGAAGGGATAGGAGATATATGCATTGTATTGAATAATGCTCATAAATTGTTGGTACGGAATGTTAGATATGTACCTTCTTTACAAAAGAATCTTCTATCTATTTGTCAATTGATTGAAAATCCCAATATTTATGTGGATTTATGTGGAAAGAAGTGTGTTGTCTCTGATGTCAAACAGAGACGGATAAAAGTCCGTGGTATTGGGGAAGGTGGTCAGTATCGGCTTGTTGATCCGGCTACGATCAACATGAATGCACGTGTGGAGGACAACTCCACCATTCAGGATGTGCAGGAGGCTGCAGTGCCTTGGGAGGAAGCCATTCCTCACAAAGTTGTTGACTTGGATACAGTCAACCTACACGGACCTATTGTGGAGGAGTATCCACTATACCGTATGTACGGGAGGATGGATTTCCTCATTTACAGAGAACAATTTGTTGTGGACGGAGACTCCACTATTCCAAATGCACTAACGGTGCATGGTGAGATGGCATGCCCAGCCACTCACTGAGAGGTCCTTGCTCAAGGACAGTAGAGCATGAACAGTTTGCTCATTGTGTTGTGAAGGATCTTTCCCAACAAAGGGGGATAAATGAGCAAATAGATGAGGAGTTGATTCTCACTCCTACCCTTTGTTGAGACGGAGACCTTTCTTTGAGACGGAGATGGTTATTTCTCCTACTATTGCGGAGTTGGTTCTAACTCCTCTTGCCTGAGATGGTCACATTTCTCTTATTGAAAAATTTAGATGAGCACTACATGGTGGTGCAAGGATGTGATCAAGGTGACTTCGATTGCGAAGATAATTGAGTCTTTCATGACAGACTCAAAGCAGGCTACACAAGCCGAATAGATTTTTCAATCCACATCTTCTAAGTTCGATTTAAGCACTGGAGATGGGGTGACACTCTCAGCCATTGGTGATCCATCTTTGGTCAATGAATCACCTAACAATGAGAGAACCAAGTGGACCACTTGTCATATCCTTTGTTCGTGGGACCAGATTTTTGTTTTGCGGTTCTTCTTCATTCGACAACCGCAACACAATCATGGATTGCTGATTTTGAAGTCCAACCTATGGCACGGTTGTAGATGTAATGACTAAACATATGGGCTTTAGGAAATTTGTAAAATTTCGGGACAAACTTTGTCTTGTTTCCGGTTTAGTCATTAAGAGGGGGTGTTAAAATATAACACTTTATATAGCATGTAAAACAATTATGTAGTTGTTCGGTTGGTAACTGTTCAACCACCTCTTCACATATAAATAAACCTCTGCATGTGTCATTTGATTAGTGCAGTTTTTGCCTTCTGTATTCTTTCTTCTCTTTGCATATGCTAACACAATGACTCTACTTACCATATACACAATGCTCACAGATTCAAAATTCAAAGGAAATCAAAAATCCCTTTCACCATATCTTTGTCTGCAATGCATGCATATGTTGTTCACCAATATGGACCATCCATTGATGTTAGAGCATTGTCTTCTCTATCGGAAGAAAGACTCCCTTTCATGATTCAACATTATCCCCAGGGAACAACGAAAATGTTGCCAAAACCAATAATCGCACTTTCGCATCAATCACGAACAAGGTTAAGGTTCTCGGTTCGTAATCCTCTCAATTAGCACCATGGCACTTGTGTACCATCTGCAACCATTGTTAAATGACACACCTTAAAACCAACATCATTTATTTTTCTAATAGAGATCAAATTCCTAACCAAGCCGGGAAAATGCAAAACACCTAGGAGAGGCTTAATCCTTCCATCTCTAAACCTCAACTTCATTCTTGCTCTACCCACGATCCTATAGGTCATATTATCTCCCAAAAGACATCACCACCATCATATCATAGAAACACTCCTTATGAGGATTCATATGATAGGATGCTCTTGAATAAATCAGCCATACATCATGACATGCATGCATGATTGAAGAAGCCAAGTACACATCTCCATACCCATCACTAGAAACCTTAGTTTCTCCAAAGGGCATAACATTAGGTGGTTTACTCTTTTACACTCTGCAAACCCTCTTAAAATGCCATGTTTTACCACAACTCTAGCAATTCCGGACATAGTTCTTTCTGGAATCTTAGATCTACCTCTAGACTTCCCCTACCTGTCCCCTGACTTCCGCTTGCTTCTCTCCTTCAATCTACCTTGCACAACCAAGGCACCCTTGGTTTGATATTTCTTTGTGGATTTCCGCCTCATTTCTTTTGGCAATAAGGCTGTGATTACATCCTCAAGTTTTAACTTAATTGTAATACGGATAGCCATTACTAGATTATCCCAAGAGGCTGGCAATGAACACAACAAAGTAATACATCTTTCTTCTTCATACATTTTTGTTGGGATTAGGTGTCATACACCTTGCAAATCCTAACACTGGATTTTAATTAATTAGTATGTATTAATTATGGGTACACATGCTTCCCACATGATGTGGCTATTTTTTTCACATGTATTATGTATTATGTATTAAGAGCAATCATAGAGGGAGAAAAAAGGATGAACTGATAAACATTAAACGCCAAGGGCAGCTAATTTTGGTGGTTAAGTGTTGTTAACTCACCATGCAATGTAGGTGCTGGATAAGAGCTGTCTATTTTGGTAATTCATCATGCAATTAAGGCGCTGAAGAAGTCTTTTCTTGGACTGTCTATATTTAGTGAAACTGTTGTTAATTTATCATGTATATTGGGTGGCTGATTAGTCTAAATTTAGACTTTCTATTTTTTAAGTAAGTGCTGCTGATTCTCTTATATTCTAAGCACTGGAAACGTTTAAAAATCAAGCGCTTGGGGGTGGTGATGAATATACAATAAGTGAGGCGCTATTCTTGGTATTAGCAAGAAAAGGATAAGCAGCCTGTGTAATTTCCAGCTGTGCTGATTGGGACTGTAGGAGTGGATACTCTGTCATTGTATTGTAACCACAAATTGTTGTTTACTGGATGATACAATTGAGTGCTCCTTGGTTGCTAGGTTTTTCCCAAAAGGGTTTTCTCAGGGTATATGTTGTGTTCTATCATCTATGTTAGTTATATGTGATTGCATGCTGTTGTAGACTTGCATGTTTATTATTCTTACGGAAATTGAGAGATCTACAACTGTTTTTCACTTCTTTCCTCTGAAGATTAAGTAGGAAGTTGTTCCACATTTGTCTAGTTTTGTTTCGTTTGGTATCTGAGCCTGGCCATCTTTTGAGATCCTAGGTTTCTGGTTTACACGACCCAGTGCGGCTAATGCTTGTCAAAAAGCATTTATAACTAATCGTGTGGGAGATTTTGGACTCTTATTAGGAATCTTAGGTTTTTATTGGGTCACGGGTAGTTTCGAATTTAAATATTTGTCCGAAAAATTAAACGAATTGATTGCCGTTGATGGGGTTAGTTCATTCTTTGTTACTTCGTGTACTTTTCTCTTATTTTCAGGTAGGAAACAGAATTTTTGCTTTAATCTTGGTTTGGTGGGGAGTTGTGCACAACAGAGATCCCTGGTTCGGCTATGCTTGGTTGATTCATTGGTTTTGAATGTATCTTGAGAGATCACCATGAATAACCTTTGAAAGAAGTTGAGGAATATTTGTCAGGCTAAATCCCTAGTAAATAGGCTTTTTCTACGGAAGGAACTCTACTCCTTGAGGATGGGTAACGGCAACTCGGTTGCGGAGCATTTGAATGCATTCAAAATCATTGTGAGCTAGCTTCAGTCAATAGGCATGCAAATGGATGATATGTTCCTTGTCGGATTCGTGGGACAACCTTGTGATGATAATCAGCAGCCCCGCCACTAAGCAAAAGCTTAAAGAAGTGGTGGGTGCTTTATTCTTAGAGAAGTAGAGACGAAAATCTTTGGATTCCATCAAGGACGCACTGATTCAAGAGAGATTGAAGGAAAGGGACAAGAACAAAAAGACAGTTGATCCAAGTCACCCGGTAAGCCCAAGGTGATGTGTTGGAACTATGACAAGATAGGCCACATTCAAAAGGATTGCAAAGAGATGAATAAAAGCAAGAAGGAATCAATGACAATTCAAACTCTAAGGCTTCTCAAGAGAACTTGGGTGATGCGTTTATTGAATGTTTTGCTATGCATGCATGTGGGGATGCATGATTGATTGACTATGGAGCTCCCTACCACATGACTCCCAATCGGGAGTGGTTTTCCCAGTATGCTGACTTTGATGGTAGGATGGTGTACTTGGGAGATAACTCGTCTCTCTAATTAGTTGGTCCCAGAAGAGTCGTGCTCACACTTGGAGATGGACAGACCAAATCCCTCTCCAACGTACTGCACATTCTTGGTTTGATGAGGAACCTGATTTCTGTAACTAGATGATCTTGGAGTGGAACTGGTCTTTAGCAACGAGGGTTGTAAAATGGTGTATGGAGCCATGGTTTTGGGTAGGGGAGTTCAGCACAAAATTTTATTTCATCTCGAGGTGAGCACCAATGCATGTAATAGTACTGAGGTTCATGTTGCTGAGAACCCGAAACTTTCTGCTGAGAAGACTGTTGTTGCATAGGCACATGGGCCACATTGGTGAGAAAAGTCTTAGGGCCTTGAAATCCAAAAATATGGTTGAGGGGTTTGCTGATTGCTCTTTGGATTTTGACTTTTGTGAACATTGCATTTATGGAAAGCAAAATCGTGTTCAATTTTACTCGAGCTCTACTATGTTTCCTTTATTGATGACTTCTCTAGGATGAAATGGGTCTACTTCCTCAAGCAGAAACCCTGAGCATTTTGGTCAGTTCAAATAGTTTAAGGCTCTTGTGGAGAACCTTACCAAAAGGAAGATCAAGGTGTTGAGAACAGACAATGGTGGAGAATTCTATTTAGCAAAGTTCAACAAATTTTGTAAGGACAATGGCATTGCACAACATAAGGCAACTCTATACACCCTTTAGCAGAATGGAGTTGCAGAAAGAATGAACATGACATTAATCGAAGGGGTAGGAGTATGCTTAGTGGAGCCGATTTGTATCATAAATTCTGCGCATGAGCAGTTAGTACTGCATGTTATTTGATTAATAGATCTCCTACATCAACTCTTGTTGACAAAACCCTACCAAGGTTTGGACAGGCAAGAACCCCTCATTATAGCATATCAAAGTTTGCATATGTGCATGTGCATGTGCCTAAGGAGAAGAGATCCAAGTTGAATTTCAAAGCAGAAAAAATTATCTTCATTGGATATGGTGATGTCGTGAAGGGATACAAACTTTAGATTCCTATGACATGGAACACAGCGTATAGTCAAATTGTGATCTACAGAGAGATCAGGTCTTCTTTTAAAGTTGAGCAACCAAGTGATAATGCAAAGACAACAATGTAGCTTGAGCCAAAGACTGAGAAGGCTGCACCTGAGGCTGAACTAGAAGTTCAGAATGGACCAGATGAGCATGTTCCAGAGAGCTTGGACAGTTTAGAGGAGGAACAACCTCAACCTCACTGGGTGAGGAGGTCCACTTGGCAAACAAAGCAACCAGAAAGGTATAGCCCACCTGATTTTAGATGTATATTTGCTTTGTCTACTAATGTTGATGAACCTAGAACTGTGAAGGAGGCAATGGAGATGAATGACAGTGAGTCCTAGAAGATGGCCATGGATGAGGAGATGGCATCCTTAAAGAAGAATGGCACATGGGACCTAGTTCAATTGCCTAAGGGAAGGAAACCTGTTGGCTGCAAATGGGTTTTCAAAAAGAAATTCAGTTCTGAGGGCAAGATAGAAAATACAAAGCAAGGCTGATTGCTAAGGACTATTCCCAAGTGGAGGAAATAGATTTTGGTGAGATATTTTCTCCAGTTGCAAAGCTTACATCCATTAGATTCCTTTTATTAGTTGCTGTTGTTTTTGATCTTGAGGTTGAGCAAATGGATGTGAAGACAACTTTCTTGCATAGAGACTTGGAGGAATAAATCCACATGAAACAGCTGAGCACCATGTGGAAAAGCATAAGGAAAAGTTGGTTTGCAGGTTAAATAAGTCTCTTTATAGTCTCAAACAGTCCCCTAGAATGTGGTATAAGAAGCTTGATTCTTATGTTTTGAGATTGGAATTGTTAGATCCAAATCAGATCACTGTGTTTATTATAAGCAGGATGGTGATCAATTTGTTGTTATCATTTGCATGCCGATGACATGTTGTCGATTGGTAATAGTAAGGATACGATAAGGATCTTAAAATCTCAGCTTTCATCACAGTTTGAAATGAAAGATTTAGGGGCTGCTAAGTTTATCTTAGGGATGGAGATTACAAGAGATAGGGCTAACAGAAAACTTGACCAAGTCAGAAGAAGTATGTTACCTCTGTGTTGCAACAATTTATTGTGAAGGACAGCAAACCAGTGAGTGTTCCCATCCGTGTGGGAACAAAGCTTTCAGTGAAGTAGTGTCCACTAGTAAGATGGAGGACATGATTCGAGTACCCTATGCAAGTGCAGTTGGGAGCTTCATGTATGCTATGGCCTACACCAGACCAGACATTACTCAGACAATGGGAGCCTTGAGCGAGTTTATGGCTAATCTTGGAAAGGATCACTGGGCTGCAGTGAAGAAAATCTTCAGATATCTTCATGGTACTACAAATTATTCTATTTGCTATCAGGGATCCTTGGCAGCCGGGAAGTTCTACAATGCATAAGGAGACATACAGGGATATGTAGACTCGGATTAGGCAGAAGATATTGGCAGCAGGAGGTCTACTACTGGCTATGTGTTTAGACTGCCCGGAGGTGCCATTAGTTGGATGAGTGACAGGTTGTAATCGCTTTATATTTTACAAAGGCAGAGTATATGGTAGCTACTCATGCTTGTAAGGAGACAGTATATGGCAACTACTCATGCCCATATGGAGGCAATCTAGCTTCAGTGATTGTGTTCAAATATTGGGCTGAGTCAATAAGCAGTAAAAATTAACTCTGACAGTCGAAAAGCCATTAGCTTGGCAAAGAGCCCTACATTTCATGCGTGGAAAAAGCACATTGATGTGCCAGTACCATTTTGTTTGCGACATGGTGGAGGATGGAAAGGTTATACTTGAGAAGGTGGATACGTTGGTAAATGTTGTAGATGCTTTAATGAAGCCTGTGAGCACAGAGAGGTTCAGTTGGTTCAGCAGGGCAATGGGCGTTTCAGCCCTTACCACGTAGTTCATTGCCTTGATGCTTTTTCCCCTTCTGCTCTTGCAAGGTATATATGACAAGCATTGGAGTTTAATTAATTATTTTGTATTAATTTTGGGTGCACATGCTTTCCACTTGATGCGGCTATTTCTTGTCACATTTATTATGTATTTTGTATTTAGAGCATGCCTAGAGGGAGAATAAAAGGTGAACTAGGAAAAATAATGTGCTGATTCTAGAGGATAAGCACAGGCCAAATCAGCATGCCTAAGAGCAGCTAATTTTGGTGGTTTTGGATAAGACATTTTGGTAATTCGTCGTGTAGTTAAAGCGCTGAAGAAGTGTATGCTTGAACTGTCTATATTTAGTGAAACTGCTATTAATTTATCATTTATAATGGGCCTTTGATTAGTCTAAATTTAGATTGTCTATTTTTGGAAATAAGTGTTGTTAATTCTCTTCTATTTTAAGCACTGTAAAAATCTAAAAGGCACTTGGGGGTAGGGATGAATATACAATAAGTGAGACAAATTTCTTGGTATTTGCAAGAAAAGGGTAAGTAGCGTGTGCAATTTCCACCTGTGCTGATTGAGACTGTAGAGCGGATGCTCTGTCATTGTATCGTAACCACAGATTTCTGTTTACTAAATAGTACAATTGAGTGCTCCTTAGTTGTTGGGTTTTTCCAGAAAGGGTTTTCCCAGGGTATATGTTGTGTCCTATGTGAGTTATATGTGATTGCATGTTGTTGTAGGTTACTTACCTGTTTATTATTCTTACGGAAATTGAGAGATCTAGGTCTGTTTTGCACTCCTTTCCTCTAAATATTAAGTAGGAGATTGTTCTGCTGCCTGCATTTGTCTAGCTTCCTTCAATTTTAATTTCAACAGAAAGCAATTGACTTACCACAATATTGTAGTTATTCAAATGTTCCGCCAAAGAGCCCCCATCACTCATCCTCAATGAAATATGAATACAACTTCGTTCAAAGGAAAAGTTTGTTAACAAGATACTTCTCCTAATAAAGATTCCCCAAAGTGTCCCAAAGTTGTTGATACAATCAGTAGCACTGAATCTAACAAACACAATTTGATAGAGGTCTTCGCCGTTCTGTCAATCTTATCCTACTCTTTGTCTTGCATTCCCGGAGATTGTGCTCCTGACACAACAACCCACTGATATCTATCTACCAAGAGATCTTCCATCTTGAGTTTCCATAATTCAAAATGCTGACCATTGAATTTATCTATATCTATTCTGTTAGAAGACGTATACAAGGAAGAAATAAAGAGAAGGCGGATTGCACACATTTGAGATTGTGTGTCCGTCTATTTATTATAAATGAAATAGTTACAAAACGGTTGATGTAGTTACAACCGGTTACAACAAACTTGTAGTTAGGCACCTTATAAATAAGTCTTATATTCTCATACCCCCTCTTAAGGCTTATTCTACATAAAGCAAAAACTAGAACAAAACAGAACTACGTAATCTTCAGACGCTTTCACTTTGAAAGCAATGCTATGATAAGGTAGGGCTCCATCAAGTTGCTTCGTGACCTTCGTAAAGGTGTAGCTCCCGAGCTGAATTCCCGAGTTCCCGGATTCCACCTCCCGAACTCCCGAATCACAGATCTCCCGAATTATTGGACAACCATCCATACTAAGCCATCCACAAGCTCCATCAAATTGTCTCATGACCCTCGTGAGGGTATAATTCCCAAGATCCACAGTCTCCTGAACTATTTGAGTAACCATCCATACCGAGCTTCATCTACCATGTATCCTTTCTTGCCTTCAAAGTTTAGAGCATCTTTATATTGCGTATTCGTCACTGTCCTCGCTACCTTCTGCATTCAATGGGTCTTCAACCATGATTATATTGGTTGTATTTGATTTGACTTTACCCTTGAGCACATCATTGGCTCGAACACGACAATCCCATGTTGTGTGACCTATTTTCTTACAATAATGACATTCAATCTCCCGGTTATCTTTATCTGATCTTCTACAAGAGTTTTTGGTTTTGGAATAGAATGCACTTCCTTGCTGAGAATGACCTTCTGTATCTTTTGTAGTTCATTTTTCTTCAGCTAGAAGGGCTACAATCATATCATCTAGAAATTGAGATTGAATTTGACTAAGGGTAAAAAGTACATTGTTGTATTTTGAAGACAGACTATTTAATAGGATAGCTTTGGCATCCTCATCCTCAATCGCAAAATTGACTGCTAGTTGTTTGATCACGGACCTCAGATTATTGATGTGGCTTGACATAAAGGCTCCTTCATCCATTTTGAACCTATATAACTGAAGTTTTAGGGAAAATTTGGCACTGATCGCTTTTCGCCCCAAATAATTTATTTAGAGTATCCCAAATTTCCTTCGATGATTTGTCTAGGTCTACATGATGAAGTTCAGAGTCGAAGAGAGCAAGCCCAATAATAGCTTTCGCTCTATCATCTCTGCTTTGCCATTCTAACAATTTCGATGCATCAATAGGTGTTGTCTCTTTCCCGTTTACAATGCCCCACAAATTTTTATTCATAAGTTGCATTTGTATTTTCACTCTCCATGTATGAAAATTTAGACCAAAATATTTTTCTACGGGAATCTCCATTAAAATAAAATAAATACAACTGCGTATTTTCCGAAATGAATAAAATAAAATACCAGGTTTCGCTGCAAGTGTGATGTGCACAGTTCCGTGCCCTAGCGCAAGTGTTGTATTTAGATCTTTGGTAATTTCTGAGACTATTTTATGCCCTAAAAATCGCGACTTAACGTTTTTTGAAAAAACGTGACCCTCCTTTGAAAAAACGTGATTGTTCCTTTGACTAGTTTGTGTATTTTTGTGCTAAAAAAACACGACTGTTTTTCTGATTCGCGACTCTGGAAATGACCATTCTTTTAATTCGTGACTCTATTTTCTCCTTGCACGACTGTGTAGCTTTTGATTTTTGATATCGTGCCCTAACTGCGAATCTTCAAGTACGACTTGTTTATTTCAACCCTCAAAAATCTTCTTCTGATTTCTTTCGAAAACCAAAACGAAAAATGTCTTCCTTCTTCAGCGTGCCCTAATGGGACTGATCTTCTTCCCTTCTCTCTTTCTTCGCTTGGTCTCGCTCTGATACCACTGTTAGAAGACATATACAAGGAAGAAATAAAGAGAAGGCGGATTGCACACATTTGAGATTGTGTGTCTGTCTATTTATTATAAATGAAATAGTTACAAAACGGTTGATGTAGTTACAACCGGTTACAACAAACTTGTAGTTAGGCACCTTATAAATAAGTCTTATATTCTCATATATTTTTGTGCTTCCAATTATTTTTTCTTGCAGAGGATCTTTCCATGCGAGAACTCCTACTCAAGCACATCATTTATTATAGGTGATCCCAACTCACGCCGAGCTAAAACCAAGCTCTAATACCAGATGTTGGGAATGAAGCCTTTTGATATCGTCTATTAGGATCAAGACACCCTTGCACAATAAACTAAACACAAAGAAGAGCTGTGCTAAATGAAATCTTAAAGCACTACAAGAATGGCACGCACATAGAGTAGACAAGATTTCACCAGCAAACCCTTCCGGGAAAAAAATTCAACATAGTAACCTTCGTTAGATTGTATCACCTAAACCGTTTTACAATACAAACAACATGCTTCAACGTTTTGTAGCATCATAGAAAACTTTCTTGTGTCTACACTTGACCATGTACATTTACATCAACTTAACCATTGACATTCGAACCATCTCCCTAAAAGGATGTGTGCCCATATATCAGCACCTCACTTTGTAATGCGCACACAGCAGGGGAATCTGCAGAGTTTGACCAACCACTGAGCAAAGTGGAATTACATAACATTCCTCACCAACTCCATGTCGGAGCATTACCAAGACTTCGTTTACACAGCTCCAAATGACAAATACAGTCTATTAAGTGTTCACTAACGCCTCAGGATACCTGTGTTGCATTAGCATGTTACACAACTCCTCACAGCACCATACTGTGTAACCTGACACTGCTCGCCATTATGCAACCTCCATGCACACAACATTCAAGCATCAAGCCACCCTGCACAGCCCAAAACTTCACAACCTAATAATATCCATGCGCACAGTCTTTTACTGTGTACAGATATTATGCACAGTACAACAAGCCTCCTATGCAACACAACATCTGTCCATAACCATCCTGCAGATTCATACAAACTATGAGACACTTTCCCAACATACATTAGGTTCTTACAAATAGACGGCTAGATTTTTCTTCAAACATTTTTGGTACCATTAAGACGATAAAAATGTGTCATTTGTCAAAACCATCGACTTGGCTTCTATAGTGTTTTGAATCAATGAATTTCACAATTGTCTATATAATGAGCAGTTACATGCTAGTGAAGTAGTTTTTACTTTCCATGTTTAAAATAAGTGCATTATAAGAAACGATGATCTTCTAGATCCAGAGACACTAAATATCATATCGAGCTACTAGCAACAAAAAGTAACTTAATAAAATAAAACATTATCAACCTGTGCTTTGAAAGTGTGCATCGGGATTAGCAGGATTGGTAAATTGATCCAACATATAAACACTGGGAATGGTGGCTTTTAACTCATCAACCTTCTTAAGTACTCCAGAAAAACCAAGTGCAGAATCTGCATCATAAATCAAGGCACGTCAGATGTCATAAGCTCAAAATTTATACATAGCTCCATATAGAAACATGGTGCGTGCATAAAATTATAGAATAACTTTGAGATTTGATATCATAACCAATGTAAGACTTTGGCCAATGATAAACAATGAATCTCAAATGCATATCTTGAATTGATCATCAATGTAAAAGCTATATCTCATTAAGTATAAGAACGCATCCAATGGTTCAGCTATGGTTGGGAAAAGAGGAAATTTAAAATAAAAAATCAATATGGTTATTGAGAGTTCCAAGTCTAACAGTTGCAACCAAAAACGTTTCCATGCAAATATTCTCCTTTGTTAGCCTATCATTTGTATTTTCTACCCTCTATATACATTAACAGCTTGAACTAGAGTAATATGGCAATGTTGCTCCACAAGTTTGGTCTTGGTCTATACATACTCAGTTAGGAGGACCCTGGCTTCATTCATCCTAGAAATTTAGCTGATGCACAAAAATTGGAGTTTCAAGAACAACTCCTTTAACCAAGATTTAAGTGTCCAATTCAAAATTATTTCAGCCTTAATTAAGAACATACAGAGAAGAAACCCTAGCTGATTTTGTTTTGGAGATATAGTTGAATATTCACAATCACGGTTTTGGCACAATTTTGGCCTGATACCACTTGTAATGAAATTACTTTCACCAGAAATAGAACACCAGAAATACAAATAAATGATCACAATATGAAAGTATAATGAGTTAGCCACTTCAAGGGCGCAAACTCCAAACTATACAAGAAGACTCAAGTGCTCAATATGATCATCATCTACCACTTACTAACTCCTATATATACCCAACTATGCTATGTAAAGCACCAAGGCCGACCTAATAAACATATGAAATAATAAATAAATATGATATGACATGTTGGGAGATAATGTTAGCCACATGTCAGCTATACATATCCCAATATATGACCAAGGACTAAGGGCCTAGCACAAGTTTTCAACAGTGTTCAACTAATTGTCAAATAAAATACAAGTTCACAGACATCTTTGCACTTTGGAGAATGTTCCCATTCATTGATAGGTATGATCATAATATTCCATAGTTACCTAAGTCTCGGGGAGGACGGCAAAAATTTTCCCAATTTTGGGGACGGGAGAAGGAGGGCTCTATTAACATAATATATAAAAATTAATATTTAAATATTTTAATTTTATTCAATGAAATTTAGGGATTTAAATTGTATTTAATGTGTTTTAGGTACTTTCGAGATTAGAATTCAATGTTTTTGGTAAAAATAACAGCTTTTTAAAGTAAAAACATCAGAAAACTTTCTTTAAAAATTTAAAAAATAGGGAATGTCTCCAACAAATCCCCAAAATCTGAGACGTCACCAAAATCTAGGGACACATCCCCACATAATACTGTAATATTCTCTTTTGTTCATATCATGAAGCTATTCAGTTACCTCATCAAACAATGAGACAGAGAGGAAGGCACAATAGTTGGCACGCCAATGTTAATAATTGTACCTGTCAAGTAAATATCTGCACCAAGACACTTCATTATCATTCGACGTTCCAAAGAATAATTATCTGGCATGACTGCGACAAATTTATAGCCTTTTTGAGCAGCTACACATGCCAATGCAACGCCTGTATTTCCACCAGTGGGTTCCAGTAGAGTAGTCACTCCAGGAGTGATTAAACCTTTTCTTCTGCATCTTCAATCATTCTGCAAGTAAAATTTCCCCGTCAACATAAACATCAGAAAAAATGGATATATTAAAAAAAACAAAAATACTTAGAATTAACATCAAATCCTCTCTGTATATTTAAATATATGTTTCAATGAGAGAATATAAATCTTAGGCCACGAACAAAAGACATCATTACAAAAGATTTGAAGTTACACTGCAGGAACGTTACAGAAATAGAATCAAACATGATTGAATCCATTTAAAACTCAAAAAGTGTTAATGACCAAATGCCCTTATCAGGGCACCAGAATTTGTACCCGTTTTGGTTTGCTCGCCTGCCTGCTGCTCTCATGGACGCTGTTGTTTCTAATACCTGGCAGTGACATCTGTCTTAGTATCTGTCGGTGGTGGTTCCTTGCATCTGTCTTTGCAGCCCTCCTGCCTCATCTCTTGCCACTTGTAGTACACTGCCTTATTTATGGTGAATATTTACTTTCATTGATATTTGATTACTGTTGAACGAGGAAATTGAGGAGAGGCCACATTTCAGTTCGGAACAGCACATCATTCTCTCAGGTTAGTTTGTTGCTTCCTGTATTTTGGAATATCAGGTTGATGTCCTGTTTCTCTCAGCCCATCCCGTGCCAAAATTGTTTAATGGCATTGAGTTTTGAAATTTCTGTGGTATTTATTTTCCCCAATACTTTTATACTTGACAAATGCAGGGGGTAAGATCAACTCGAGTTCAGGAATAGAGCTGCCATGTCTTCGCGAGAATAAAGCTAAAAGGTCAACAAATAGAAGCTTATAAGCCTTATCATTTGCTTGAGTGTACACATGCGCAAATAAAGAGCAAGAGGTAAGATGAAAATAAAAATGGTGTTGGTTTTTGCTATGAGGAAGTGTTTTAGGCCTGTGCATTGGTATTAATTATGAATAATAGTCGGAACATTCGGTTTTGTGGGTTCGCTTCCCTTTTCCATGTTGAGGTTTAAATTTAGTGTGCAGAAAGAATATTTCTAAGAGAAAGGGTGCGGGTCAAAGACTTGTTCTATTCACTATTTTTCTTTCTTTTTTTTTTGGGTGCTTTCGTTTATGTAAATCCCATTGATTTTTTTTTCTTGTTACGCCGAAGGCGTTCCCCCTATGGTAGAGGACCTCCGGACGTTTCTGCAACTGTGCTAAATTTGACAGCCTTTTAGACGTTTTTCAAACGGGATTAAATTTGACAGCTGTTTGCACGTCATTTTACTTTGCATGCAATTTTTGACTCGTTCTATTTTTAAGATCCTATTTTTAACTGTTGTTTTTCGAATCTGGATATTGCAAGTAGTTTCTTTTTTTCGTTTTTGGAAATCGAATAGTTTTAGACCGTCTTTTTTTCCTCTTTTCACGGAAGTTTTTCTACTCTTGATACAGTTGTTATTGACGGTTCATGTACTTTCTAAGTTTCTTTTTATGTCACGTGTTGCAGGGATCAAGTTTATCTTGCTCTGCGTATTTTTATCAGCTGATTATTTTATTCATCGGCTGTAAAATCTCTGCCGCCACAATTTATTTGCTGTAAAATTTCTGCCGCCGCAATTTATTTGTCAGAGAAGTTACAATTATTTCACAGAATGTTGTAGAAGCGGTGTGCTAAGTATGTCGGATGTGCAGTAGAGGAATAATGCGGAAGTATTGAAGGTGCCGACGAGGAGAGGGCAAGAAATAGTGGCGATGTACGTGCGGAATCCTGTGGCCAAAATGACTTTATTGTATTCTCACGGCAATGCTGCGGATTTGGGACAGATGTACGAGCTTTTCGCCGAGCTAAGCGTTCACCTTCGCGTAAATTTGATGGGGTATATGCTTAAAACCCTAAATAAATAAGCTGAGAACCAGATCATTGTGTTTCCTTTCTCGATTTGAAAAAGGATCTTGTTGTGTCTAAAATTTCCCCTTCATTAATTGTTCGTATGGAGGTAAATTAATGGATTTTATTAACATGCAGTGAAAGTTCTCTTTTTTGCCTTATCTGATCATCATCCAAGAAATGAAGATTGTATTGGCATAAAACAGGATCAGCCAGTGTTGAAATTTGATGGGCTCTTCATGCTAAATGTATCTCATCAGAAAGATTCCTGAAGGTACAGAAGCGGTGCAGGCTATTTGGAAAATTTCTTTTTCTATTTCTTCATATAAAAGCCCTATTCAGAAATGGGAAGAAGCCACAAAGGCCATTCAGAAATTATTAAGGTTTTATGGTATACAAAGCTCAAGCTAGGAATAAAGCTTCAAGAATGCCCAAGAGCAATTTATTGAGGCTTAACATAAAATGCAAAATAATCCTTTAATAGCGAAGCTCTGAATGAATATGTTAATTTCAAAGCCGAGGTTAGAGATTTATTTAATTACAAGGCTAGGGGGATAAGATCATAGCTAAATGAATTGGTTAAAGGGGGTTGATAGAGGGACTATAGATGGCCAAACAGACTAGTGAAAGAATTAAGGCTATTGAAGTAGATGGCTTATGTACCACTGACCTGGAGAAAATTTCTCTTGCTTTAATTGATTCTTTTGAAGATTTATGTTTATAGAGGATTGGATGGTGGATAAGATTCTAATCCTATACGCTCATGCTTTAAATATTGGCGCCTTGGTGGATCAGATTAATAGAGGAGTCATCAAGTTGATCCTTAAGGATGGTAATAAACAACATTAAAAATTGGGGACCTATTACTCTACTCAATATGTGCATCAAGTTGCTGAAGTCTTTTCCCAAGATTGTTTCAAAGACTCAAACAAGTTTTTTGGAAGATAAATTTATTTGGATCTTTGGATTACAAGCTGAAAACAGGAAACATTTATGCATACCTGATAGATTTTGAAAATTCAAAGGGAAGGTATTGCTATTGAAGCTATACATGCCCTCTTGACATTGTCCTAGAGATACCATCAAATATTTATGGATTCCATTTGTGTTTGTTCCCTCTTTCAAAGATGTGTGAGAATGGATTTTTAAAAAGATTAATAAGAAGCTGAGGAGGTGACATGAATTTGTCATCTCTTGCTGGTAGGATTCAGGTGTGCTTTGAAAGTTTTATCTTCCTATAATATCTAATATGATTCTTGTTGGATGCACATCAAATCCCATTTCAATCACTAGCACACTTTGTGAGGGATTATCTTATGGTTTGATGGGAAAGGAAGTAAGAAGAGGCATGCAATATGATGGAGTAATGGATCCTCAAAGCCCAGGTTGGCAATGCTCCTAGGAAAGTCCTTGTTAGAAACAATATTTGCAGAGCTTCTCCTCAAGGCAAGAAATAATAGGGAGGGGGAATATTTTTTATATCCTTTTTGGAGATTTTATTTAAAGTATGAAGGATCTTCTATTTTGGAAATCTCGGTTCTGAGTTAAGCTTGTTTTGTATCTCCTTGCTCTCTCAAATGGGGAAGAAGCACCAAGGATTTTAGGTTTATTTGGTGGAATATTGCCTTTAAGATTGTAAGGTTGGCCAATATTAGAGGTTGTAACAAGATGTTTGAGCACTTGGCTGGAAACTGAGTTAGAAGCATCAAACATCAGAATCTTGTGAGTCTGCATGGATATTTGCTTTCTCCACATGGAAACCTATTGTATTATGATTACATGGTAAATGGAAGTCTGTGGGACATCCTACACGGTGAGTACAATGATTATGTTATGAAGAAGAAATGAGGAGTCAAGACTACTATCACTCAACAAAAACAACCTGTCGTAAATACTACCCTCTACTTTGATAGCACCTCCACTACTAATTTACTCAAACTTCTTGTATCCAAAGTGATATCAAATGTATTCATGTTTAGTGCAAATAAAATTGGCCACAAAAGACAACCACTTATGATATAAAATTTGCAAATATACGGAAGTCTTCATGTATTCATGTTTAGTTCAAATAAAATAGTCCGCAAAAATCTACCACTCATAATATGAGATTTGCAAATGTGTATGTATGAATTTGTAACAATTGTGAAATGTACAGATAGAACCCTTAAATGTAATGCTTCATCTATACTCCTACACGTACAGTATCAATCACACCCCTCATCAACATCAACTACAAAAGTAATAACCATCCCTCTAAATCAAAGAACATATACCATTCGGCGTTCACATTGCATTGTACACATGCGATTGCTAGTTTATTAGTTCTGTTATGTTCTCGGGTTTTGCTATGTTATGGAGGCTTAATTGTGGAATTTGCAAAGCATACTTCCAGATGTTTTATTTTGTAATGATGTGTGCAGCGATTTAAATTGAAAGAAGTATAGCATGCATAAAATTTCTGTGTTTTTTCATTTTGTTGATGTGTGGATATCCAATAGTTCACTGACATAATACTTATCTAAGTTGGAGTGTTGAATTAGACTTTGCATTTAAGGTACTGGATTTTTGGATGCTGAACATAAAATATTGTAAATATTATTGTGGCATTTTCGTTGCTTTGAGAACCACCTGGTATTTTTCCTATGTCACTGAATCACAATGCAAAACAAATTCACTCTTGATATCACTCCACGAGTTGTCTTTACATGTCTTCAAAAACACCAACATGTAAAGTGGGTTGCATACCTTGTGCTTGGAGAGGTTTTACTTTCACAGTCACATATTAATGAATGAATGAAAGATTTTAATGACGTCCATGAGACTGAAGAGTCTAAGGGACCAAAAGAAACTGAGACATTAAGCTGATTTCAGACTCTTTGCAATATCAGCTCTCCTACTGTGAATCTTGAGCACAAAACCAACGATCCTTTGAAGTTTTGTTTCTTCAAATAACTCATTTAAGTTGTCCACTTTTAAATCGTTTTCATACTGGATACGAATATCATCATATGTTGAACACTCCATAATGAAATGTCATTCTGTTTCAACAACCCCTTTGTTGCAGAAAAGACAAGTTCTCATTTCCCAATCCTCTTTGGGAATAGTCCATCTACCGGTTTCACAACGAAGATGATGTGATCCGGTCCTCAACTGAGCCACTAGAATCCTTGCCTTACCTTTGATAACTGCCCCTAGATAAGCTTTTTCATCATGCTCCCAAGTGGGGTTAAAATCTTTGATATATTGTGTTTTCTTACAACCAATCTACTCTATCCACATGGCAGTCCTAAACTTCTCCATCACATAATGGAATCTATAACTATCGGGAAAAAAAAGTTTAAGAAAAATTGAAAAAATCAATATCTTTTGTTGGGGAAGCTTATTTCATTTTTTTATTTTTCTCGTACTCGTTGCTTCAATTGGTAACAACAACATTGGTTTGTGATGATGCATGTTTTTTCCCCTTTCGCAAGCTTGGAAGAATAAAAGTGGCATCATCGCATGACACTTCTCCATTCGAATGTGATAAAAAAAACTTCTAACATTTAAAGATGGATTGCCTTCGGCATGCACACGAATCATTGTTGATCATGCAAAAGGCTTCTTCTCTTTTGTTCGATATTTGCACAACACATTTGTGGCATCTCTTCATGTGTTCATTGTAGGTGGTGGAAAACAAAAACCAAAACCATTGTCATCTCGGAATATAATTTGTCCAACAACTGATTAAATTTCAAAAGCTGTGTTTGTGGATTGTGTGTATGGTCATATCTATGGTCGGGAATTATTTTGTTATCTATAACATCTATATTTCTATGTAAATATGCTTTTTACAATAGATTACTTCATTTTGTAACCGCAATTAATGGTTTCAATGATTTATAGATTTTTCTTTAATATTCAAGAAATTGTAATCCTTTACTTTTTGCCATATAAAGTATTGCTTTGCCAAACACCGACTCATCATTAAATACTTGTTTTATAGCAATGCAACATTTTTTTATAGAATATTTGTTTGATTGCTTTAAACTTGATAACACCATATTGTTCTTTGCCATATATTTCGCGCTGGTAAGTCCACCTTGAAGATGGCTTGGCTGGAAAGTGTCAAATTCCGGTGGCTCCAATATTTGTTGTCTTAACTTTAATGCAAGTTGCCGGATTTTAGATATTTTCCTACCATCTTAGATATTTACTATGGTAGATATCCACAAATTTTAGATATTTCCTATAATAATATCTAACAATATGATTTTATCTACTTTTTGGACTGTATATCGTGTCCCAAAGGAAATATTAAATCTGCTCTCTTTACGAACGTTGTGATTAATTTTTTTGTCCATTAAAAAGGATGACAAGTTGTTAAGGTTAGAAAATGTTTCTAATATGACACGTTGCAGGCAATACGATTCACTATTACCCATGAATTGCAATTGAAAAGGATGGAAGAAGGGATCCTATCGCAGCTGGTAAAGATGTGACCACTCATGTGACTGGGGGCCTATTTCTTCGACAAAAGTGTTTATAGTTGTTTTGCAGTTCTTCGTCAGCTGACTAACGTTTGTTCGTCACACCAAGCAATAATGAGGAGCGAGGCCAACTCAAAGATAGAGTGAACTATTTGGCTTCCTTATCAGTTGGCTAATCTACAAAAATATCATTTGAAAGGAATGTTGTTATGCAGTAATGACAATGATCTGTAATGTTTACGAAAGGCCAAAACAGATTAAAGGCTATTTGGATGCTTTGCCAACAAGTTAGCGCATGTTAACCCATGCAAATCAATTTAAATTGGAACATTCTGCAATATTCTATGCACCCAATAAAAGGCTAATTGGGTTTGCAGTGTCAACTTGGATATGTTGTATGGAAAATCTCAGGGCACTCAACTTGGACTATTGTGATTGTAGTAATTATTTGCAATTACAAACATTGCCAAATTCAATGAGTTGGAACTTTTATGGTGATCAAATCTGTAAAGAGTTGCCAAAGGCGTTTGGAAAGTCGGGAGGATTTTCAAAGCTCCTAGGAGAACTGCATCAGAACTGGAGTGCTCGTGGGAACAACCAAAACCATTCTCCCATCGATATATTGGTGATTATTGAAATATTGATTTTTTTATTGAAATATTTTGGTGATGTGCAATCAGATAAAATGGACAACATGTAGTGACAATATTGAAATAGAGGGGAAAATATATTGGCTTAACCAAGGCCACTGACACACCCCGCTGAGCACACCATGAGCGCAGAAGGTATTGTTCTTAAAAGTAAAACTTTTATATTTGTGATAAGTGCACCTCGAATATTTGCCAATAAAACAAAAAAACAAATCTGAATATAACACACAATACGAATATTTGTGATACAGGGCTACTGCAAATTTGAGGCGTAAACAATACAAATTTCCATGCTCCATTAGCCCCGCTGCATATTTACATCTCTCCCGGCGTAACTTGTGACTCATGTGCAATTGCTAGTATAATTGTTAATTACAAAGCAAACAGAGGTTGAAAAGAGGATGCAACTACAACTTTTCAATGCAGGAAACCAACACTGACCCTATCCATCGGTTTTTTTCTTCCTATCGGCGTATCCATTGCACCCTTTTGGTGCAATTACTAGTTGTAGAAATAATTAGAAGTGTTTGTTGTCATTATTTTCATTGCCTTGCTCAACTTGCATTTGAGAAATGTAGAATAATAGCTAGTTAGACAAAAGAAAAAGGAACCTTTGACGGGAATTATTCCGTCAAAAATCATGGGACCTAGAGGGCAACCAGAAGCTAAGCTCCGCATAAAATGCACCACATACATCACCACGACCCATAAAAAGGACCATGCACATGCATGCACATATATTGGTGAGTCCCATGCATTAGCGGTCACGTCAGAGTTTTTTGTTTTTTTAACAAAATGCATTGCAACCAGAATGTAACATGTGACAGGTGGTAGGCGGACTGGTGGAGAATGTGCGCTTGAAATCTGCAGCCTGCAGGTCACCTATTCGCATCTAGCTAGGTCTCTCTGCTCACACAATGTGTGTTTCAATTATGATAGCTCTCACTTGGAGGGCAGTCCAGAACCACTCAGTACAAACATTTGGTTTTCGAAAACCATTAGCAGTGGCAGCAAGTGTGTAGCAGCTGTCTAATAACAAGTGCAAAGGACAAATGTAAGGATTGTGTAAGGCCTTACCGCCCCCTTCCTCTTCAAATATGGTTGGTCTGCCAATAATCAGCTCCAAAAGCACAACGCCAAAGCTGAAAACGTCTTGCTTGGTGGAAGCCTTCACACCATACCCACATTCTACAGCAAAACCAAAAGAAAAGAGTTGCAGATGAATATCTGGTGGCAAACAAATTTATAAGCAATAGATCGTAACCTATTTTACAGAATTCGAAACAGAGAATTACAAGCATAGTAAGAAACCAGACCTGGAGCCATATAACCGGGAGTTCCAGCAGAAACAGGGTAGCTGTTGGATTCTCCGTGGGTGGATTGGTCTCCAATCAACCTTGCAAGCCCGAAGTCTGCAATGTGTGGTGTATAGTCATCATCCAGCAGAATATTGGCGGATTTCAGGTCACGGTGAACAATTGGAGGGCGGCAATCATGATGCAAATATTTGAGGGCTTGTGATATTCCCAAAGCAATCTCATAGCGAGTCCTCCACTCCAGTTTTTGGGATTTTAATGCTCCCCGCAAGGAACCCTTGCCCATGTATGGTAAGACGAGAATGTTTGCGTTTATGTAGCCCAGTAAACGCATTATGTTTCTGTGGCGGACGAACTTGAGTGCTTCCACCTACCGCTGAAAGATTTTAATGTGAAGAGTCTATGGGACCACAAAACTGAGATTTTAATCAGATTTCAGACTCCTTTCAATATCCGCTCTTCGGCTGTGAATCTTGAGGATGAAACCCGCGGTCACTTGAAGCTTTGTTCCTTGAAGAGTTCCTCTAGTCTATCCACCTTCAAGTTGTTTTCGTACTGAATACGAATATCATCATATGTTGAACACTCCATGACGAAATGCCATTCTGTCTCGACGACCCCTTTGCTGCAGAAAAGACAAATTCTCCTTTCCCAATCTTCCTTTGGAATAGTCCATCTACCAGTTTTGCATCGAAGATGATGCGATCCGGTCCTTAATTGTGCCACTAGAATCCTTGCTTTACCCTTGATAGCTGCCCCTAGATAAGCTTTTTCATCATGTTCCCAGTGGGATTGAATTCTCTGATATAATGTGCTTTCTTTCGACCAATCTGACCCGTCCACATGGCAGTCCTGAAATTTTCTATCACATAATTTTTATTTCCCTGTTGTTGTTAGGACACTCTTACAAGTTGATGCCCCATTTGTTCATCCATTTAGTATTTTGATTCATCCAGGTTTTCTTTTTGCGTTCCAAAGTGTCATCCACAACTATTTTGGGCCAGCGAAGATTGTCCATGCTTTCAACTTTTTTCAGATAGCTTATCATCCGAGATATTGCCGAAGCTTCCAACGAGAAAGTACCCGCTTCAGCCAACAAGATCTCATAAGGAACAGTTGATTTGACTTTAAGGGTGCTTGTGATTAGATGTTTCTGGATTCTTTCTATCTGTCTCCACCCGTGATTTGACATGCTACTTCCCCAAACTTCGCAGCCATAGAGAACAACCGGAGTGACCAACAATCCAAAAAGGGTTTTCTTAGTTTTCCAGTCCCAAAGTTCAGCTTTCCTGCACCTGTTTTGAAGTAGGTAAGATGCTTTCCAACCTCCCTGTATCCTTTTTGCTTTACAAGTCTCCCAGCTAAGTTTGTGGTGAAAGTCAATCCCAAGATATTTGTATTCAGTGACTATTTCCAAAGGGCTCCCTTCAAAAAGAAAGATACTTTGTCTCTCTTTCCTTTTCAAGGAGAAAATCATGATTTTTGTTTTGCTAGTGTTCACTTGCATCCCGACTTCTTGGCAGAAGAGCTCTAGCGCTTTTAGTTGTTCCCTCAATCCTTGGGTTGTTTTTGAAATTAGGATAAGGTCATCAGCATATAGAAGTAACTTCATCACGTAACTTGTTAACTATATACCTCCTCCCTTAGTTTTGTTTAACCATTCTTCAAGCTTGTCAATGTATAGCCCAAATAAGGTGGGGAAAGAGAGCAACTTGCTTGACACCGATGTCACCCGAAACACTCGGACATACCTTCTCTCGGTTCTGATTTTAGCTCGACTGCTCATATAGTTTATGAACTCGCTGCTCTAAACTCATTTGGAATCCCAAGCTCCTCCATCCTGTCCCAAAGTTTCTTTCTGGGCACTGTGTCGAAAGCTTTCCTGAAATCAACAAAACAACAAAAAGCTTCTTCTCCTTGGGTGTCCCAAACCTTCTCAATCAAATGCCTAAGAGTGATACAATGGTCAATTGTTGAGTGTTTAGGTTGAAATCCCGCTTGCCCTTTTGCTCTTTTACCCTCTCTTTCGGCCCAACTGTTGATTCTCCATTCTATCATGCCTCCAAAGAGTTTACCAAGAAGAGGGTTGATCATAATGGTGTGATAATTGGACGGGTTATTAATGTCACCACTTTTAAATAGAGGAATAACAACGCTAGTCGTCCACTCTGTCGGAAAGCCATTCTAGTTGACATCATTGAATATTTTTTTGATGTGTGGCGTGAGGACCTCAACCCCCCATTTTAAAAATTCAGCCTGTAGACCATCGATGTCTTGAGCTTTACCACTTGCTAGATTCTTTATGCCCTGCCTGATGTCTTCTGTCGAAAAAAGCTCAATCGAAGTCTCGATTATGGGAGGAATATCTTTTTGTTGAGGACGTTCATAAAGGGTCCTTGCATATTCTAACCAATGAGCACCTGTGATATTATTTTCTATGTATTTTTTCTTTTGTTGTAGCTCCTTCCAAAAACCTTTGGGGTTGTGTTTTCCAAGAGAAATTAATTATGTCCTTCTCTTGCACACATAGCTTTCTTTTTTGTGTTGTACCAATCTCTCATAAGTCTTTTTATTTTCTTTGTTCATCCCACTTTCTTTCAAAGCTCTCTTGGCAGCTTTACACTCTTCATCATACCACTGGGTTTGTCGGAAAAGTATTTGCCGCTCTCTTTCTAGGTTTAGATCTCTCACAAACACTTAGAGCCTTTTGGATTAAGGATATCAGCAGATTACTACGTATATAACCACTCATTCCCTTGGACGTCGTGTTCTCTATATCCTTCCTCATTATCTGAAATTGTTGCTTAAGGGTTGCAACAAATATTTCTTGATTTTCTTTATTGAGAATGATTTTTCCCTGTTTTTGAGATGCCTTTTGCATGTGATGAGCCTGATTCCTTTGTTGCTGATTGAAGACGGTCCCAAGCTTTACCAAGAGAGGACTATGATCTGATTTTAATTCGATAGGACAATCTCCAATTTCAAACTCAAGTAGCGTGGAGATAAAACTTTGAGAACAAATTACATAGTCTACTACACTTTGACCATTGTATGTTTTACAAGTGATATTGCCTGATCTGGGCCAAGCCCTCATGCCATTGCAAATGACCATGTTGTATAAGCTACATAGGCCTAGAAGCTCAACTCCAAAATGTGACACCCCTCCACTACCATCTTGAGATAATCTTTCCCAAAGCTTGTTCTCTTCTTCTTTAAGCCACAACGGATTGTCTTCACCTCCTTCTAAGTTGGTCAACTGAAGGGATTGGTTATTTGCAGTCCTTGCATTGAAATCACCCAATAGAATTATTTCTCCAGATGCATTGAAAATAGAAATGTCTTTTTTTATTGAAGCGTATGGATCTTCGCTATCCAGATTTCTTCTCTTATATGTCTTTGAACCTTTCGGTGCAAAGTAACAGGCAAACTAATCTGATTGTTGTCTTGTCATCTGTTATTTTCAGCCATATGTATTGCTTATTTGGATCTTCTTTTTCAACTTTGACATTTTCGAGCCATATTTCCTTGATTAACACTGTGATTCCGCCGTGGCCTTTCCCTGTTTCATTCCCTTTATTCCAAACTGAAATTTTCTTGTAGCCTTCAAATTCTGGAACCTTGCAACCTTCGTGCTCATGTGTTTCTATAAGAATAATAATATCTTTCCCTTCTGCTATGGGCCCCAAACCCGGTCCTCTTCTCCATGGATATCCTCTGCAATTCCAACTTACTATGTGCATGAATTCCCATGGGGCCCCTAATTCCTATTTCTTGTTTGATAAATGATCGCTGATTTGGGCTTTCCCATTTCTCATCTGTGCCCATTTTCTTGCTTCCCTTGCTTTTCTCACTTTCTCCCATTCTTTCCTTCGGTCTTCTTGTTGAGTGAATGTCAAATCCTCATCTAGATATATGTGTGTGCCTCTAAGAAGTCCCCTGTTTTTTAGGATAGCATGTTTGTCTTCTATTTTTCTCATGACCACTCGCACGTGTCGGTCCTTTCCTCCCTCTGTTCTCTCTCCTGCCAATCTTGTTTGCTTGTTGTATGTAACTGTCCACTTCAATTCATCTTTAAGAAAGTCTCTTGCCAATATGTCAGTTCTCTCATTTTCACCAAAATCTTTTAGACCCTTGATAATAAAATTTACTGCTCTGTCTTGTTGATCTTTCTCTTCTTTTATTTGTGTTTTGATGTGTTTCTCTATGACTTGCCTTTGTTCATTTGATGATCCACTTACTAATTGAGACCAAGTTTTGGCTTCTTCTATCCGATCCTTTAGTTGATTTTCTTTTATTTCCATGTCTTTAATTGTTGATTGGATCTCATCTATCTGAATTGTTTCCTTCCCTTTTACTGTTTCAGGTCTTTTTTCTCCCCCTGTTTTCATATGTCCTAGATCTTGTTTTAGCATGGTTAACTCTTGTTGCCCTCTTTCCATGAGGTTTTGGAGATTTAGAACCTGTTCTTTGAGAATTTTATTTTCTCTTTCTAACTTGTATCTGACTTCTGTGAGTTCTTTCCTCTCACTGTTTTCTTGCAATTTCTGGTTTTCTAAAATTCCAAGCCTTTCTTTCATGTTCATGAGTTCCTTCACATATAGTTCTGAAGACCACAAAAGAGGGGTTGAAGTAGGACTGTATAGGTATTTAGAGTCCTGGACTGCATCTTCCCTTTCCTCCTTGTATGTTGCAGTTCTGTCATCGTTTTGTTTAGTTTTGGATCCTTTTTATTATCCTTCTGACTTGATTGTTTTTCTTCCATTTTATGTTCTCTGAAAAAATTTTTTTCTCTTTGTTGTTTGTTGCCTTCGGTAGAATCAGAGTGAGGTTTTTCTTCTGGGTTCTTCTTAGTTTTTTGGCCTGCCTACGCCGTAGAATCCCTTTGTATTGTTTTGCATTCACATATACCAACTTTTTAGCTGTACCCGCTGTATGATTTTGGAAGACTTCTACCTTTCCCCAAATTTTGTTTTCTATTGTTGTATGTGTTTCTGGGATAATAGATCTCTGTAGTGCCATATTTGGATTGTCTTTGAAACCCTCATGTTTAATCATGGTTTGCATGCCTTGTTGAAACCAGATTTGACAGAAATATATAAAGAGTGCTGTAGAGAATGAAAAGGTTTGGTGGGTCTACTTGAGAAACTGACTTATCTAATTCGACTTTTACCAAGATTGGCCTTTGAATCATGAATATTCGCAGCCCTGGCCCACAACCCTGTCCTCCACTTGTAGCCCTCCTTGCCGCAGCCCCTCCCGCCATGCAACCTGTCGATCTGCCTGCGCAACCAACAGTGTAAGCTGCACTTACATTTAGTTGGTTGAAGCTGTAATCTATGTGGATGCACGACATCACCCCGGTTCAATGTACTCGACCACCCATTCATATGAAGCTGGATCCGATTTTGCAAAAGGGAGAAAGATAATTACTAGCGTAATAGAAACCATGCCAAAGAACGATAATAACTATAATGCCTCTTATCCCCAATTTTTTCATTTTGTCAGAACAGGGCTTTTTAACATAGCGTAGGCATTGGAAGTGTGTGGGCCCACAGTCCGTGATTGTATTCAAAGGGGATTGTTGGAGCTTGTCAAAACGACAAGAATCACTTTGGGTAGCTTTTTATTCCGATGCCTTTCACACACTCTAGTAGTGCTAGTTTTGGGTAACAACGAAATTTTAGATGCCGCGGACGGAAGGGCAACAATTATGTTGTGGAAGACCCTAATGAGATCCGGCATCTGGAGATTTTATCCTGCTGCGGTGAATTTGGCGAGAGAATGGTGGAAACTCCTCCAAAATTAGTTAATTACTTGGAGCGGCGGAAAGTGGATCGCCGACAACTTTATGTGTGTCCCGGAATGATGGTGAAATATAAGCCGATTTTGACAAATGTCATGTTAAGAAAATTGTAAATCCTTTAGTGCATTTTTTTATTACTTTCAATTAAAAAAATTGTTTGGGAAGTGTTGTATGAAAATAGGGAAGTCATCCAAGAATATAGGGAAGTGCTCCATGAAAATAGAATTAATTATGACATCATTTTTTTGTACGGGAATAAGGAGAATAGGGAGAAAAATGTATCAACCAATCACATGCAAGAAAATTAGTATTTGTAAATGAATTAAAAATAATATATTGATTAAAACTATTCGAAGAGCATATTAAAGAAAAATAAAAACTAGCATTTGTAAATGAATTTAAAAATTATATATTGATTAAAACTATTTGCGAAGAGCATATTAAAGAAAAATAGTCGATTGTGATTAGTTGAAAAAAAGACTAAGTAATAAGAAATCAATTCTAAAGTGATCTTGCCTTAAGGGACTAATAATGAAAACTTCTATATGGTAATTTATTAATCTTTTACATCATATTTGTGTGTAATTGACCTTTCTTCTCAAAATTCTAATAAAGTAATTTATGAATCTTTTACGCCATATTTTTGTGGAAGTTATTTTTTTTCATATTTATTGTATCTCGTTGAATAACTACTTTTTCATATTTGAAGCTTACCACGCTAAACATTTCATACAAAAGTTACAGAGGATGCAAACTATAGACCTAGGTTATGTGGATCACGAGAGCTATATGAGATTATCTCTACAACGTCATATAGGATCCTCATGTAGTAACATGTAAAACATTACCTTTGTAATCTATCCGAGCTATAGTTATCTCTACAATCAATGTGAGTTATGGTTGTGTCGCATAGATTTCTTCTTCAAGATCCCCATCTTGGAAAGTTGTCTTCAAATCCATTTGTTCTACTTCAAGATCAAAAACAACAATAACGAAAAGAAATCTAATAGAAGTTAACTTTGGCAACATGAGAAAAAATCTCACCCAAATCAATTCCCTCCACTTGAAAATATCCCTTTCTTTACCAAGTGAGCTTTAGACTTCTCCATTTTACCTTCGCACTAAATTTCTTTTTGAACACCCATTTGTAACTATTGGGTTTTCGCAACAAGTAATTACCAAATCCCATGTCATATTTTTGTCCAAGGCCTCAATTTCTTCATGCATAGCCTTCCATGATTTACTTTCCTTTGAATCAAGTACATCCCCAACAGTTCTAAAATCTTAATTAGCAACAAATAAAACAAAGGCATGACAAAAATTAGGTGGAATATACCTATCAAGTTGCCTTATTTTTTGAATTGATCTCCTCAAGACTCGGGGTCCAAGGATCTTCCTCATCCGATTCATCTTATCTTGTCAATTCATATGTAATTAAAGAGTCTCCATCTTCTAACTCAAATTGCACCAAGTTTGGTTCTTCCTTCACGGGTTATTTTTTCTACTTTGAATGTTTGTTAACCTCTTTGAAGATTAGATTATAACTATAGAAAACATCATGCTCATTCTACATGCATCATGTTGCTTTTTTAATCAACGTCATGTTCATTCTATCTCGCTGACTCCATTTTGTTGCGGTGTCATGGAGCTTCCTTTTGTCGTGCTTTTGGAATTTCTTGCACTGACTTCTCAAATTCATTTGAACAAAACTCTCCACCAATATCTATCCTCAATCTTTGTTATCTTATTCTTTGCTTGGTTTTCTACAAAATCTATAAACTCCTTGAATTTACTAAAAACCTCATATTTCTTCTATAGGAATTATATTCATGTTTTCCTCCAAAATCATTTATAAAAGGAACATAAGCCAAGATTTTCCAAGGGATGAACATGCACTAGCAATCACACTCGAGTAGTGCAATGGATACGCTGAAAGGGAGGAGCAAAGAAGAAATAATGGCAAAAGAAGAGGGGTGATGAAGGAGGGGATAGAGGGAGGAAAGTTAGATGGAAAGAGAGCCTTTTGGAGGGAAAGTAGGTGGTCCTTTTATTTCTTTCAATAAGTCATGTATGGACCACATGTTTTTGTGGGAATTGTTGGAAGGAGAAAGGAGGTGTGATGTGAAAAACCTTGAGGCAACGTACTTTGTAGATTGCTCTAAAAGTCATCCCTTCTCATTCAAAAATCTCAATGCTTAAGGTGATGTTTTCATTGATAGCATTGTTAGGGTATGAACACGCAACCCAAATTTTTCCGATTATATTTGTGGTTTACTTTGAAACTCGTGACTTTGTTCACCTTGGTCTTGATTGAGAAATTTCCGTAGGAACATAAAGCATCACTATTGGATGGTTTTTCATGTGAAAAGGAAGAAAAAAAAGGTTCAAAAGAAATCTTTACACTATTCTTCAATTTCACCTAGATTTTGTTTCTCGTGTTTATGTCATGGTTGTAAAGAGGGATTCTTAACATGGAAAAATGGTAAAGGTGTGAAAGGATGTATGGCCATTACATTATTGTGTGTTTTAATATTAGAATTTCTCCATGTTCCTTGTGGACGTAGAGTTAGCACATATGAACTTCTTCTTCATCTCGGGTGATGTCGATGATACCATCGAGGCGGAAATGACGAACATATTTGGTGTTGTAAACGGTGCACCTTAGAATTGCTTTCATAACTCTAAAAATCTACATTTTGTCAAAACATCAATCCCTCATATTTTACTATCGACGTAACATTGCACCTCCTTTTGGTGCAAGTGTTAGTATAAAAATCACTCCTTTTAATATTATGCATGTAAAATCAAGTAACATTGTAATCATAGTTCATCTTTTAAAAGGGCATTACAAAGTATGTGGTGTGTGGTGGAATCAATGTTCTTGAAGTCATTGCACTAAATATGGAAAAGCACCAAATGCCTTAATAAAATTTATCATTTGCCCTAACAATCTTATGTATGTCGAGATTCAAATGTGTAAGACATCCCTAATGTGCTTCAAGAGTCTACATGTAGTGAGATTACTGAGATGACCTATCATATTTTTTCTACCTCAAAGGAGCTAAAGAGGCAATTTTTTATTTTATGTTATCATATTTTTAGTCAAGTTATTAAATTTATTTATTTATTTATTTGGATTTTTAATTTTTTAGATTTTTTAATTTACTAGTTTTAAACCTTAAATTGTATAATTACAGATCTTCCTATTCTATGACAACATCTTTATGACCTTTTCAATATTGTGCTCCTCAATTTAAACGATAGGAGACCGCCTCCAAAAGTTTTGAGGAGGAGTTTCGCAACATTAAGAAAGGATACATATTCTCCACTTGATTGCAATAAAGACCAACTTTATCATATATAATTGAATAAGTACATGTATCAAGTGTCTAAGACTTTGAAGGTGAGATTGTATGTCAAATCGATATGAAACTATTACAAGATGCATGGGGTAAATAATAATTTACCTTTCTTTTTTAATTTAATCAATTAATTTGATTTTTAAATCTTTTATGCTATACAAATTACGAAAAATCTGAATAGCAAATGGCAAAGATCAATAGCAATTCTACGCGAAGCTAGAAGGAGAAAATTGAGATATGGAAATTGTGGAGCACATAATGGTTATCTCTTGATTATCGACAAATTCCTAAAGGATGTGGGGAAATCAACAACCCACAAGACATACTCTTGAGTGTCGAAATGCAAACAAATCCCTTTCACTCATGTGGTGAGTTTTGTAAGAATATAATCACATGAATGAATGAATGAATTTTAATGATGTCCACGAGACCAAGCCATCTAAAGGACCAAGATCCACAACACTAAGAAACTTTCAAGTTTCTTTCGATGTCAAATCTTCTACTATGAATCTTGACTAGGAAGCCAACTGTTTTGTGGATCATTTCCTCGTCAAATAACTCATTTAGGCTTCCCACCTTCAAATCATATTGTAAACGGATATCCTCATATGTTGCACATTCCAAAATGAAGTGTCATTCAATTTCAACCACCCCTTTATTGCAAAAAATACAAGTTCTTTCTTCCCAATTTTCCTTGGGACTGTCCATCTACCAATCTCACACCTAAGATGATGTGATCTGGTCCTCAGTTGAGCCACTAACATCCTAGCCTTACCCTTAAGAGCAACCTGTAGATACAATTTTTCCCCATGCTCCCATGTGGGGTTGAACTCTTTAACATAGTATGTTTTTTTAGCCAATTTGTTTTGTCCACATGTGACTAGTCCTGAATTTTTCTAAGACAAACTTTTTTATTTCCGCATTGGTGTTAGGACAATCTTGCAGACTTAATGTCCCATTTATTCATCCACTTGTTGTTCTGCTTCATCCACATCTTCTTCCTATGGTCCAACTCCTCCTCAACGACCATTTTGGGCCAGCGATGGTTATCCATGTTTTCAAATTTTTTTAAATAACTTATCAACCGGGTTAATGTTGATGCCTCCATCGGGAAAGTCCTTGTTTCAGCCAAAAGGATCTCATATGGAACTGTTGCTTTGAATTTGATGCTATTAGTGATTAGATGCTTTTAGATTCTCTCTAATTGTCTCCACTTGTGATTTGACATACTACTCCCCATACTTCACACCCATAGAGGACAACTGGCGTGACCAATAAACCAAAGAGGATTTTCTTGGTTTTCCAATCCCATAATTCCACTTTCTGCACATGTCCTAAAGTAGGTAAGATGTTCTCCACCCTCCCTAAATCCATTTCTCTTTACAAGTCTCCCAGCTAAGCCTATTGTGGAAAACAATTCCAAGGTATTTGTACTCTTCCACTATTTCTAGTGGGCTACCATAAAAAATAAATGTAACTTGTTGCTTCTTCCTTTTTAAGGAAAAA